>JACEFZ010021550.1:897500-1640000 GCA_014155875.1 Cepaea nemoralis | reverse complement strand
TACGCAATATAGTGTGCACCCGTAATGAAATCACCACTCCCCCGGACCCTATAATCCCCCACCAATTAGCAACTACACTGTATATGCGGTTGTGTGCATGCGCATAGACACTAGTACATATGTGTATGTGTGCGTATGTGCACAGATATATATGTCTTTCTCCCTCTCTCTCTCTCCCTCCCTTAATAGCTTACACCAACTCTCTCTCTCTCTGCCTCTCTCTCTCTCACTCTCTCTCTCTATCTCTCCTCCCTCTCTCGCTCTCTCAACAATCTTTGCTTCTCTGTGCCTACCTATGCCATGTGTATTGCTGGTGATCGGATCTTATACAGCCCCAATAACAAAAGAACTGGGTGATTTGATCCTTAATACGTTGTATAACAATCAACCTTACTGACTCTATTTCATAGGGAACAGTATGAGTGAAGCCTCGTATTTGTAGACCGACCGACTCCACATACCTCATGTGGTATGGCAGGCACTTTTCCAATCGCGCTCTCTCTCTCTCTCTTCTCTCTCTCTCTCTCTCTCTCTCTCTCTCTCTCTCTCTCTCTCTCTCTCTCTCTCTCTCCTCTCACCACAATCTTGCTTCTCTATACCTACCTATGCCACGTGTATTGCTCGTGGTCGGATCTTATACAGCCCCAATAACACAAGCACTGGGAGATTTGATCCTTAAATACGTTGTATAACAATCAACCTTACTGACTCTATTTCATAGGAAGTATGAGTGAAGCCTCGTATTTGTTGACCGATCTACTTCGCATACCTCATGTGGTATGTCGCAGGCACTTTTCCAACCTCTCTCTCTCTCCTCTCTCTCTCTCTCTCTCTCTCTCTCTCTCTCTCTCTCTCTCTCTCTCTCTCTCTCCAAACAATCCTTGCTTCTCTGTGCCTACCCACATCATGTGTATTACCAGTGGTTGGATCTTATACAGCCCCAATAACACAAGCACTGGGTGATTTGATCCTTAAATACGTTGTATAACAATCAACCTTACTGACTCTATTTCATAGGGAACAGTATGAGTGAAGCCTCGTATTTGTAGACCGACCTACTCCACATACCTCATGTGGTATGTCGCAGGCACTTTTCCTCTCTCTCTCTCTCTCTCTCTCTCTCTCTCTCTCTCTCTCTCTCTCTCTCTCTCTCTCTCTCTCTCTCTCTCTCCAACAATCTTGCTTCTCTGTGCCTACCCACATCATGTGTATTACCAGTGGTTGGATCTTATACAACCCCGATAACACAAGCATTGGGCGATATGATCTTATAATACGTGGTATAACAATCAACTTTACTTCCCTTATTTCATAGGAAACAGTGTGAGTGAATCCTCATAGGCACGTAACAGGAACAATACCCACCTCTCTCTCTCTTTCTTTCCCTCCATCTCTCTCTCTCTCTCTCTCTCTCTCTCTCTCTCTCTCTCTCTCTCTTCATATATATATATATATATACCTTGCACATGCCAATATACACTAGCATTATTTCTGTTGAGCGGTGTATATGTGTGTATGTGCGTTCACGCATATCAATCCACCGAGATTTTAGGACTCGCCTCATAACAATATATATGATTACATAATGGGGTTTTGGTTAGTACCACCATAGTGCCCCCCTCATGCTTCGTTAGTACATCCAATGAGATTGCTCTAATACCCCTACCAGACTAGTCACCGTCCTGCCCTCCTGCCCCCGCCCCCCTTATTTCAACGTGCTCACTGAACCGTGACACCTATCACCGGGTATAAAAAGAATACATCGGAGGTTTTCTGAGTAGCTTACAGATCGCCACTGTGAGGTGAGTATGAATATTTTTTCAATTCACATTTTTTTTCAATTCTCATTTTCTTCACTCCTTTCATTTTTTCATCCTTTTGTTCTTCTCGTCCCGTCGTCACCTTCTGATGTAGTCACAGGAGATCTCCTTGACTGTATGTTGTGTTTGTGAATGTGTTTGTTTGCTGATGAAGGCTAGTCGCCGCAACGTCCTGTATGTGTCTTAATTCTGTTATGTAAAGCTGCACTACTTTGTGTCATCTTAAATTATATGGACAGGTGGCTCGCTCTCTCAGAACAGGGGCGAAACAATCATACACTTTCAATGATTGGACTCTCACACACGGCCATGTGAAGTAAACCTTTTATTCACGTAAACTATTTACATTAAGTACATTCGTGAATAGTTGCGCGCCTAACTCTGCGCAACGCGTACATTATCACAACACGAAGTATATACATTACACATCTTATATTAATACAACATGACTCTCTCACTGCCTCAGCTCAAACCCATTCCACTCTACTAGTCAGCCACGCTATCTCACAACAGTCAGAGAATACAAGCATAACCCTCTCTGTCCGTCCTGTCTCGCTGGCCTTAACCCGTCTGCCCGACACAGGTATTCTTGGTCAGACCTTTCCTTCTCACAACTCGTGCGTCCCGTGTATCACGATGACCACAGGGCTTCAATTGCGTCGTGGCTAGCCTGTACTCGGTGACACCTTGCTGCCGTTGTGTTTACTGTCGTAAGTTGTCCTTCACCTACAGGCTATGGAGATCCTGACACTCTCCCCCGCCCTCCTGTGTGAAAGGGTAACCTTTCATCATATGGGTGGTTATTCATAGTCTAAGTTTATAATGCAATTATTAGTCAGGATCGAATAGCTACTTATCCTGATGGGTTGTAATATAGTATATTTGTAGGGTGCTATCTGCTTGGCAGTGATGCATGATATATATATACTTCATTCAGTGCTGCAATTAAGCTACTTGCATCAAGTATTGTCCCCTGGTTGTATTAGTACTTTGTTTGACAATGGACTCAGCACAGACCGGAAATTAACAGCGATTGACGCTATCTTTCAAGCTACACACCTCCTCACAACAACAAAAAACAAGTTAGGCTTTAAATCATCCACCTGTATGACGATTTCAGAACTAGAACACTAACCCCTATGGCCACCATGAGCAAGAACTATTGTCAACATTTCAGAGAACAGTGGCTCAGTGACACGAGATTTCAAAAATGGTTTTTAAAAGTAGAAGGGGATAATACTAAACGTTTTTGCAAATATTGCAAATGTTCAATTGTAGCCAGTTTAAATGATATTGAGAGCCACAAGAATACAACGAAACATCAGAAAGCCGAACAACCATTCAGTACATAAAGGCAAACAACAATTGCATTTGACAAACTGAAACATGATGTCAAAGAAACAGAAGGATGCATGTCTTTGTTCATAGCTGTCCATTGTTTGCTTCGCGTTGTTGACCATTTAAGTGAACTCTGCAAGGTACACTTTGGTGACAGCAAAGGTTGCAAGAACTTTACGCTTAGGAGAACTAAGTGCAGAGCAGTTATATCAAATGTACTTGCACCATATTTCACAACAGATTTGACAGCTGATATTGGCAAAAGTAAATACAGCTTATTGATTGATGAGAGCAATGACATTTCTGAAACTAAGCTACTTGGGGTAGCTATTAGGTACTATTCAGAGACAAGAAAGCAGTTTGTGGTTACTTACTTAGATTTAGTTGAACTGAGTGACTGCAACGCACAGGCAATATGCAATGCGTGAAAAGATTGTTTAAACAAGAATGGACTTGAGTTGCAAAGACTAGTTGCACTCGGCACTGACAATGCGTCTGTCATGACAGGTGTAAACAATGGAGTATATACAAAATTAAAATCCGAAGTTCCTCATCTGGTACTAATTAGGTGTGTATGTCATTCCCTTCAGCTGGCAGTGTCACAGGTTGCAGCTGCTTGTCTGCACAGGAACATAGAGTTCATGATTAGAGAAACCTATAACTGGTTTTCTCACTCAAGTATTCGTCAAGCAAAGTACAGGGAGCTTTTTGCTTCAATAAATGATGGACAACATCCGCTGTAGATTGTTCAATTAAGCCATACACGATGGATGTCCATTCAATCTGCCATTGTCAGAATATTGCAGCAGTGGGTCGAGCTCAGAACTCATTTTGATGTAGCAAGACTCAACGAGCGCTGTTATACAGCAGAACTTCTACATTCTATGTTTAGCGACATGAAAAACTATGTGTATCTCATATTTCTCAAGCATATTCTCGGAGAAGTTCAAAGCGTGAATAAGAAATTCGAAGCAGATATACAGGATCCAACAAAACTACTCAGCGATCTCGTCCAGCTCATTGATTCTATCAGTTCAAAGATTGCTATTCCTGGGGGAAAAATAACATAAAGTGATGCTATTCAAGATTATTTAGATCCTAATCCCAATCTAGGTTATGAGTTTGAGAAAGAAATAGCAGACTACAAGTTTCCCGATGAGAAAGAAATTCGTGGAAGGTGCATCCAGTTTTTAATAAAGCTATTGATACAGCTGCGTTTACGTACACCCGATAACGTTCGAGTGTTGCAGTCCATGTTATGTCTTAGTGGAAGTGAATGTCTACAGCCAATGAGCATCAAGTTTCAAAAGAACAAACATGTATCAATAACTACCAAGAAAGCACTTTACAACACAATCTTCCTACCAACTCTATGCTACCAATGTTCAGACCAGATGGAAACAGAGGAAGAGGTCGACCACGTAAACGTTGGACGGAAGGAATAGCAGTCCATGGGAATATCGATATATGAAGCCCATAATCGGGCACTCTCATGAAGTTTATACTTCACCTCGACACCGCAAGGTACAAGAGGAACACGATCAGATGAGATGAGATGAGACTGAGCATCAAGAGTTTGACAGCTGATTTGACTATTAGATATGGAATGAAAAGATATGGCAAATGCTGTCATGATTATAAACTACCTAATGATATTCTGCGAAAAATTGTATCACAGGAGGCATATACATGTTTCTTTCAATCATCTTCCTCATCTTCATCATCGCAGGAGCAAACACAGCAGGAAATAGCTACAGAAACTGAAGAGGAGTTGTTTGACTGGGATTTGGCAGATCTGGAATAAACTTCATTCTAATATTCAGTGATAATAATAAATTATAATGTGCTACTTTATAACATTTTGAATGAATACCACCAGTGCTTGTTTTAGTGATTTCCCAAAAAATATTATTGCAATTTGTTGCGTTTTTGGCTCGAAAGTAGTTCTGATTGGGATTTGGCGGATCTAGAATAAACTTCATTGTAATATGAAGTGATAATAATAAATTATACTGTGCTACCTTGTTACATTTGTAATAAAAACAGTTGGTGTTTTTTTTTTGGTGCTTCCTAAAAATTTTTGGTGCTTTTCTGGGTCGATTTTGGTGCTTTTTCATCAAAGGGAGATGGCAACACTGGACAGAAGTGGGTACTGTGTTGTCCCTCTGAGACCCACTTGCGTTTCGCGACAGGAGTATATACAACATTAAAATCCGAAGCTCCTCGTCTGGTACTAGTTAGGTGTGTATGTCATTCCCTTCAGCTGGCATTGCCACATTTTTGTAAAACAATTGGCACTCAATGGGTGATGTGGTCAATAGCGCACACTTCGCCTTTACTTTCCAGAACATTTCATGGTGCTTAGTTTCTGCTGAGTCAACACGGGAGCAATAGTGGGGACTAAATTACATGATCTACGGGCTAACCATTAGCTATCGTGCGTGCTCTCGACGGCCTGTGCACTTGGTAAGCGAAATTTAATGGGAAACAAATACCTCTTTTTTAATGGGAACATAATATTCAATTTATTGTTTGCAAGGGACATAACTCATCAACGTTTTTTTTTCTACAGAAGCAATTAGTTGCATTAGTTGTTAAATGTTTAATATAATGACACCACTTATTCACAGTTAACACAATAATTTGACATCCTTAAGTTTCAAATACTTCTACTGCTAAAAATTAATAAATTGTACTTGTTAATGCAATATATACAATGTTTCAACACTGCACGCTCCGTGCACGATGTTAACGACTGTCCCCCCAATGGACGACCTGATTTCTGGTTTCTCTTCACAACGTCTTTATTCAATATTAGTTTCAAATTATTGTGTTCAATTTAACGCAAGAAATGCCGCATTATGCTAGGTTAAACATCCCTGGAGTAACCGGTAACAACCACCGTATCCTCTTCACGATGCCAGGGCGCAGAACAACGTGCCCAAACTGTGGTCTGAACGACCTCTGGGCCAACAGGTGCCCGAGCCGAAGACCGAGGCCAAAGGTTGATGAAAACACGGTGGAAAACTTTCCACCGCTGGCAGATGCAAAGAGTCAGCAGCCACCGGCACAATCACGAGAACAAGTGGAAACCACAGTGGAACCACAGCGCCGAAGACAGCACTAATGCCCACGCCAGTAACAACACCATTTGAGACTGAAATCGCTAATACCTTGGCTACAAACGACATTACAACACAAAGAACAAATCAACAAAAGGAACAAGACAGCAAAACCCAACCCAAATCCAAATCACCTACCACCCCAAATACACACCCATCCCCAACCCCGACAAAGGAAAACAATTCAGATGAACGGGAGCCCATTAAAAATGACAAAGAGGTAGACAAAGATGGTTTCATTAAAGTGATTCATAACAAGAAGCGCAATAGAATGCAGAAAAACGCAGAAAACAGCGATAGTGAAGACGACGATTCTCCAATTGCCACACCAAAAAAAGTGAACAAACCAGACAGCCCCACAGTAAGGACAAATGATCAACGACAGAACACAGAGGAAGAGGACAACATATCCTTAAGACGTTTATTTATCGCAACTGACACTGAAGAAGAAGAGAACTCGGGAACGTCCAAAACGCACTGAACAGCTATATGCAGCATATTTCTTTACTTCCTTTAGTAATGTCAATTGTCATTTGCACGCCATATAATTTCCTTTTGTTTATATACTTGTGATGGGTGACGACATAAAAATAATATGTCTAAATATATCTGGTATACGCACAAAACAACAACACATTTGCACACTCATACACAAATACAAACCAGATTTCATCCTGCTACAAGAGACAAATATTCATTCAGATATACATGGCGCACAAATTACAACACAATTAGGACTAAGACATGTACACTTCAGTTTGGCAGTCCAAAACATAGGTTCTGGGACAGCCATACTACAAACATCAGATAGGTGGAACATTTTAAAAACAAATCGGGATAGCCAGGGTAGAATCAGCATAACACAGATAAGTAACACCTCACACACATATACCATTGTCAACATACATGCACCACCAAATTACAACTATCAGCCACAATTTTATGAAGAACTAGACACACTACTCACACACACATACAGAGGACAGAACATCATACTCTGTGGAGATTTTCAACTGCGTCTTACAGGCATTGGATATAATAGGCGGAGAAATGAAGACACAGGTTAGGAGAATGGAAGGAGAAAGCACAACACAGTTAGAAACACTGCAAAACATTTTAGACACACACAATTTAATAGACACATTCAGACACAAACATCCAAATAAGCGAGAAACAACCCACACAAATAAAACACACCACACAGCAAGAAGATTAGATAGGATATATATATACCTGCAACACACACTAGGCACCTACAAGAGACATTACAGTACACAGACCACAAAGCCATCTTAGCACACATCAGTACAAGCAACATAAACACACAGATAAACAAACGTTCACAACATTGGAAATTTAATAACACACTTCTAAAGAATACAGAATATGAGAAATACATGGTACAACTTTTACACACATATACCGACCACATACCGGCTGATAACATCGGACAATACTGGGACCTACTGAAAAATACAATACGAAGCAGAACACAACACCTAGCATCCATCATACACAAAGACAGATTAAGACAAGAACAAATTATACAAACAGCCATACAACTAACAAAACAGATGGACAACAAAGCACCACATTTAAACACACTAGAAGAACAATTAGAGCAGCACCAACAACACAGATATCTAGGCGCCCTCCTTAGAACAAAACTAACCAGAATCACGCAAGAGTCCCCCAGTAAACAAAATTTAGCAATTGAACAGAACGTACAACACAGCAGACAAATAGGCAAAATAATAGACATGCAAGGCACCACACAAACAGAACCCGCGCAAATAACAGAAGCATTCAATCAATACTACACACACCTATTTACAGCAGAGACAGTAGACACACAGACACAAGACATATTTCTATAATACAGTAAACAGCTGTCAGATGCAGACAAAGACACACTAGACACAGAACTAACACTAGCATACATAACACACGCACTCAGCAAAATGAACAAAGACAAGACACCAGGACCGGACGGCTTGACTGTAGAATTCTACCAACATTTCTTTCATATCTTAGGTGGCCTTCTTCTTAAAGTATATCAAGACGCCTTTGACAAAGAACAACTACCAGACAGTTGCAACATGTCGTACATAACACTCATACCTAAACACAACACAGACAATACACAGATGAAAAATTACAGACCCATATCTCTACTCAACACAGACTATAAAATACTACCAAAGCACTGACCCACAAATTGAGACCCTTTATGTCAACACTCATACACCCAGACCAACAATGCGGCGTACCACATAGAAACATACACCAACACACACATTTCATTAGAGACATCATCACATACACACAGGAGAAAGACTGTCAAGCCTCCCTTTTGTCCTTAGACCAGGAGAAGGCCTTTGACAGAATCTCCCACTCTTATCTACACAAGACATTAACAGAATGCAACTTAGGAATATACTTTAGGAGGTGGATAGAGATCCTGTACCAGAATCCTGAGAGTAAGGTGTTGGTTAACCACACACTCACTGCAGGGTTCCGGCTGACAAGATCGGTGAGACAAGGATGTCCTCTGTCGCCACTCCTATATGTACTGGTTTTAGAACCACTACTAGAAGCAATCAGACAAGACACCAACATCACAGGCACATTCATACCAGGCGGAGGAGAACGGAAGTTGCTTGCATATGCAGATGACACCGTTTTCTTCCCCGCCAACAAAACATCCATCACAAAGATACTCCATACATTTACACAATTTGGTAAAGGGAGTGGGGCAAAATTAAACATAAACAAATCACATATAATGGGTCTCGGAAAATGGAGGAATAAAGCCGATTTTCCTCCAGACCTAACAGCCACAGACAATATTAAGATATATGGCATCACATTTCACAGCAACTCCAGACAGATACACGCACAAACATGGCAAAACCTCACACAAAAAATCATAGACATGCTACACAGATACAAGTACAAGACATCTACAATTTTCGGCAGGAGCATCATTGTCAACACTTTCATTATTCCCAAAATTATATATTTAGTTACAGTACTAGACCCTCCAAGACAGACAATCACAGACATCAACAAGCAAATCAGACGTTTCATCTTTGGCAACACAATTTACTGCATACAGCATAAGACACTCATACAGGACAAGAAACAAGGAGGGATAGCACTGCAAGACATATACACAAAGATTCAAGCGCTGAGAATCCAATATATAGGACACATTCTTAGTCACCCAGAACAACACCCACTAGCACTCTACTATATAGAAATGAGACTGCAACACCTTAGGAGAATACATCTTAATATACCACACTACTTTGGAACACTACCAGCATTCTATAAGACATGTATAAAAGCACTCCGAGGGAGTGAGCACTTACTACACCAGACAACACGCCAAATCTACAAATACCTGGTTAAACAACAAGCACCCCCACTACAAGCTAGAATTAAAAGAGGGAAAAAATACTACATACAAGACTATACATGTACATTTACTAATCTCCACAACCCAAACATAACTCCCAAGGCGAGGGAAATTACATATCGTTTGATCTTTAACATGACACCTACTACCGAAAAACAAGCACACAGGTCAAAACGAATATCACCATGTCAACTCTGTAGACAAAACATACAAGAAACAGAAGACCACATTTTTTTACATGCCCAACAGTACAGACTGCACTAGACACTTTAAGACAACTAATTGAGATATTCACCAAAAAGAAGACAGATATGTACAAGGCAATATTTTTAAACACAATACCAAAAACCACAGAAAATAATCACATAAGATTGTTGACTGCACTAGCAGAGTACAGGTATGTGGTATGGACCTGTAGAAATGCAGCAACATATAGGTTCAGAACATACAACACACATATAATACAGCACATAGTACAAAACAAAATCACACAAATAATTAATATTCAAAACCACTTAGACAAAAGGGAATATACACGTTTCAAATTTGTCTGTGGGATTTGGATAAAGTATACAAACATAGAGATACATCTAAATATGTATTAGTTTGTGCATGCATAGATATGTCTGTACATATACGTATAAGTAGGTGTGTGTGTGTGTGTGTGTGTGTGTGTGTGTGTGTGTGTGTGTGTGTGTGCGCGCGTGTCTGAGTGAAAATATACACATAAATGTGTATGTATAATTGGTATGTATATATCTTTGTCGGTAGTGTCTGTTTTGATGTATGTTTGACCCCTAGTCAGGCGTGGATAAACGTATAGTTTTCATAAATGCGTGACGGAAAAAAAAAATTTGAATTTAATGGCGGATAGCAACAGGGATGGCAGCGTCAACTTTTACTTTGATTCAGACAAGTGATTGTGTGTTCATGCTGCTGTTTTCGTGTAGTATTATTATCATGTAATATTATTTGAAAGGAAAAAAAAAGTTAGAATTTTATTTCTGCATCATCATCATCATCATCATCATCATCATCATCATCATCATCATCATCATCATCATCATCATCATCATCATCATCATCATCATCATCATCATCATCATCATCATCATCATCATCATCATCATCATCATCATCATCATCGTCGTCCGTCATCCGTCATCATCATCATCATCATCATCATCATCATCATCATCATCATCATCATCATCATCATCATCAAGTAATGTGTAGGCAATTGCACATGCCATAAATGTAATATTATCGCATATGTGTATATTAATGCATTTGTTGTATTCGGAATTTTAAAGGAAAACATGAATTTAAAAAAAAAATGTTTTACAGGCCAAATAATCTGACAATTATTATTATTTATTATTTATTATTATTATTACTTATTATTATTAATACGTTTATTACTACTGCTACCATTATTATTAATTTTCCCATTATTATATTTGAATGTGCAACATGAAATATATTGTGGATGTGTGTCTGTGTCGCTGGCAGTAACATATGTATGCGTCTGGGTGTGGATGCAGGTGTGTGTGTGTGTTGCATGTATTTGCACGCGCATGTGTACGAGTGTGTGTTTGTGTGTGTGTGTGTGCGCGCGTTTACATGCACTATGCCATAAATGTCATAATATAACTGTATATATGTATGTATTTGCTTTGTTCACACATGTGACACCTAACACTAACAAACGGCAACGCTCTGTAATATACACAAACAAAAGAAACACACATTACACCTTGTAAATATACATTGATTTGTATGAAATAAACGTTTAAAAAAAAAAAAAAAAAAAAAAAAAAAAAAACAAACAACTTAATTGACTCTGGTCTGAGGCCCATGTGACCCTTCTCGGTCCCTTGGCTAGGATCAGAAGCATTTGCTGCAGCCCGCACAGTAGTGCGTCTGGTCTGGCCTGGGCCCGGTGTGATCACACCACCTCGCATATCATCACCTTAAATGTGGGCCCGGTGGACCACTGTGGGCAATAGCTCACAGTGAGACTAAGGGTCCACGCCAAAAAACCTAACGATTTCCATTGGGACCCATGGTCTCACCACGACGGTCTACTACAAACCTACTGACTCTCACGCCTTTCTACTCTACACCTCTTCCGATGTCCAGGTCACTGCCATCCAGTCCTGCTCCTCTGGCGCTCAACATCGCACAAATATAGAAAACCGGCTCATATTCACTATGTGGTGCCTAACACCACACGGCCTCAACACCCAACATAGTTTCATCTAATCGTAGTCATTTCCCCTCCCCTCCCCACTCTATTGCTTCCACACCCTCCTAGGTGTCACCCTCTTCCGGTCTCTAACCAGTCCTTTTCTCTACTAAAATTAGTCCTCTACCCTGCCTCCCTAGGCCCGATTCCGAGTGACCGAACCAATAGTTACCTGGGCATTTCATATTACCACTCTTGGCACCCTCTCGTACGCAATATAGTGTGCACCCGTAATGAAATCACCACTCCCCCCGGACCCTATAACCCCCCACCAATTAGCAACTACACTGTATATGCGATTGTGTGCATGCGCATAGACACACGTACATATGTGTATGTGTGTGTATGAGCACGGATATATATGTCTTTCTCCCTCCCTCTCTCTCTCCCTCCCTTAATAAGCTTACAACAACTCTATCTCTCTCTCTGCCTCTCTCTCTCTCACTCTCTCTTTCTATCTCTCTCTATCTCTCCTCCCCTCTCTCGCTCTCTCAACAATCTTGCTTCTCTGTGCCTACCTATGCCATGTGTATTGCTGGTGATCGGATCTTATTAAGCCCCAATAACAAAAGCACTGGGTGATTTGATCCTTATACGTTGTATAACAATCAACCTTACTGACTCTATTTCATAGGGAACAGTATGAGTGAAGCCTCGTATTTGTAGACCGACCGACTCCACATACCTCATGTGGTATGCAGGCACTTTTCCAATCTCTCTCTCTCTCTCTCTCTCTCTCTCTCTCTCTCTCTCTCTCTCTCTCTCTCTCTCTCTCTCTCTCTCTCTCTCTCTCTCTCTCTCTCATCCCCCCACAATCTTGCTTCTCTATACCTACCTATGCCACGTGTATTGCTCGTGGTCGGATCTTATACAGCCCCAATAACACAAGCACTGGGAGATTTGATCCTAAAATACGTTGTATAACAATCAACCTTACTGACTCTATTTCATAGGGTACAGTATGAGTGAAGCCTCGTATTTATAGACCGACCTACTCCGTATACTTCATGTGGTATGTCGCAGGCACTGCTCCGCTCTCTCTCTCTCTCTCTCTCTCTCTCTCTCTCTCTCTCTCTCTCTCTCTCTCTCTCTCTCTCTCTCTCTCTCTCTCTCCACCCTTGCTTCTCCGTGCCCACCCGTGCCCCAAGTGTCAAAACGTTTGATCTTTATTTACAACAGTGACATGCCTGGCACTATTGAAAAACCAAGAATCAGTCGATGATCCTTAGATCACAGAAGTATAAATCCTTTCTCTCAATTTCTCATATGTATAATTACAAAGTCAGAAAATTCATTCATTCGTTCATTCATTCTTAACTATTTCTTTGTATAGTCTGCTATAATGTTAATTTAGAAAAACAATGGGAAAGGAAACGGAAGTTAATACTGTGTTTACACAATGTATGGCGCGTTACACTCACGTTGGGTACAAGTTTACGTTCAGTAGTTTCAGACCTGTCAGCGTTTTTTAATACTCGTTGAACATTTTGTTACTTCTTCTTCTTCTTTTGTTCGCTTGAAATATGTCTATAACTGCAATGTTGTCTCTTGTATGAATCTAACAGTCTTTTTCAGTTCACACAGCGGTCCATAGAGTTTATCTTCCACTGTCGTCGCTCTAGGCCAGAAGGTTTGCCTAGATATGTTATATTTTGGGCAGTCTTGGAGTATGTGCTCTGCTGTCTGCGACGCCAATCCACATGTGCACATGGCTGTTTCACCAATCTTGAATTTTGTATACATGTGGTTGCGTAATCTATTGTGTCCTGTTCTGAGGCGCAGAATAATGACTTGTTCTGGTCTGTCCATAACGTGGTAGTCATCTTGAGCAGGTTTTGGTGGCTTTCTGACTGATTTGATCATTCTTTTCTTTTGGTGGTATGTAACGGGCACATCAGGCTGTTCTTCTTTGGCTCCTTCCTTAGCCAATTGATCAGCTCTGTCGTTTCCGGGTACTCCACAGTGGGATGGTATCCACTGTATGGTGACCTTATGCTGACTGCTAAGTTCAGAAAGTAGTGTCCTTAGTACTGGCAATTTCCCAGACAGAAGCGCCTCGAGTACTGATTTTGCATCTGTCAATAGCACCACAGGTTGTGTACCTATTGCTGGCACCCAGTAATTTCTCTGTTGCTATCTTGATTGCCTCAATTTCAGCATCGTAGTTATGGCAGTACTTTCCTGTCGGTACTCTGGCTGTGTCCCTAGTATTATTTGGGTATTCTATGTACACTCCTGCTCCTCCATTTCGAACAGCATTTTGTGCTGACCCATCTGTGTAGACTCGGATCCAGAGGTCCTGTGGGTATTCTTCATCAAGGAAGCTGAGAGTGGCTGTTCTGCGCTGCATACTGTTCTGTTCTTCCTTGTCAAATATTCCTCTCACTTTTGTCTGGATTTGTAATGATAGTCTATGTTCATCTTTCCACGGAGTTCGCTCCGGAATAGTTGTTAGAGGGATACCAACTGTGGGCAGATCGGTGGTTTCTCTGCAGAGTCGTTTGGCTTGGTGGATAAAACTACTTCTTTTCAACCGCCCCATAGCTAGGTTATCAAATCTGTTCTTCATAGGGTGGCCTGGCAAGCTGAGGAACTTTTCTGCTTGTATTAGCGTTTTCGTATCTCTGCGCTCTCTCAGTGCCTGTGTCCTCCCCATCTTGTCCATTTCCACTATAGGGGTTGATCTCATCCCTCCTGTGGTGACTCTAAGTGCTTGGTTTTGCACCTTTTCCAGCTCCTTGCAATGTAGTTTTTGATGCTGAACACCACGCAGCTGACCCGTATTCCACGTGTGGTCGTATGCTCTGTTGATAAACTTTGCTAAGTATTTTCGCTATATATAGCGATCTGGTGGCCACTGATGCATGTTCATCTGTTCTCCATAAAAACCAGGTCATCGGCGTACATTGCCGCTTTAATTCCATGCGGTAGATTAGCAACAAGATCATTGATGAAGATTAGAAAAAGTGTGGGGAACACCGTGACGCAGTAGTACTTTCTTGCTCTTGAGTCCGTCTATCTGTACTCGGGCTCTTCTGTTGTTCAAGTATGCTTTCACCCATTTGTACATTCTTCCATTGACTTTGCAGTTTCTCAGTTTCTTCATCAGACCTTCTTTCCAGACTTTGTCAAAGGCTTTCTTCAGATCTATCCATGCTGCAAGCACCAGTTTCTTCTCTTGGAATGCATCCTCAATTTCTTGAGAGAGGTAGGTTGTCTGATCTTCCGTAGAGTAGCACTGCCTAAAGCCAGCCTGCTGTGGCACAAGGATGTTTTTACTTTCAATGTACCACTGCAGTCTGTGATTGATGATGCGCTCCAGTGTTTTGCAGAGACAGCTGGTGAGGCTAACTGGTCTGTAGCTAGAGGCAATGGAACTATCTTTCCCTGATTTTAGGAGGGGTATCATGATTGCTTCTCTCCAGGCTTGTGGAACACTGCCTAAGGTCCAACTGTTATTAAAGATCTGCAACAGCTTTGCTTTGGCCTCTGTTCCTAGGTTCCTGATCATTTCATTGGAGATACCATCAGCTCCTGGTGACTTTCTCATTTTCAGTTTTGATATGGCTAGCTCCAGTTCGCTGATTGTGATGGGTGCCTCCTAGAACCTCATGTACTATTTCCTTCTGTCCCGTATGTTGCTGTTTCTCTCGAATCTCTTGTTGTTTCTCTGGACTAATTTTGATATTGTTATCTTGTGCGAATGAGTCCGCAAAATGGTCAGCTGCTTGCTTTCTTGTTAAGATGTTTCCATCTTTATGTAGTGCAATTTTTGAGTTTCTCCCTGTGCCCTCATCGTTAAGTTGTTTTATTAACTTCCACAATTTCCTTGTGTCTCTTTCAAAGTTCAGAGACTCCGTTTTCTCCTGCCAACTTTTCCGTCTAGCCTGCAGCTTGGCCCTTTGGAAATTTGGCTTTTGCATGCTGGAATTTATTGTGGTGCTCTTGGCTGGGTGTGGCCTCTGCTTGCTTTCTACACATCTTCCACATCATTATGCAACTGTTCCAGTTCACTACTCCAGTAGGGTTTATATTGTTTACGGGCTCCTCTTGGTACTGTTTCTTACGCTGCCTGCAATATGCATTTCCCAAACTCTTCAACTACTTTATTTATGTCTTTCTCAGTGTTCAGGTTTTTTTTAACCAGTATGCTGGTGCGATTCTTGTATATTGCCCAGTTTGCTTTCTTGTAGTTCCACCTCGAGAGGGTGCTGCTTTCACTTACAAGCTCATTTTCTACAGTTAGAAAGACTGGCCGATGATCACTGCCACTAAGTTGTTTCCCAACAATTCGTGTAATGTTCCACTCCAGGTCTGGTGAATGAAAAGCCAGGTCAGGTGTAGTTGTAGTGTGCCATGATCTCGAGTAGAACGTATGTGGGTCCGATGGCTTGTTAATCAAGATGAATCTATTCTCATCCTGCCAGTCTTCCTTCCAGTCTCTCTCCTCTCTGGTCCATGTGATAATAGCCCCAGCTCTGAGAGTGGCTGTTGAAATCGCCGCACACAATCATTTTTTCTGTTAATCTTAGTGTGTCCAGTGCCTGTGGGCGGCCGCTTGGACAGTAGTAATTGACCAGATGTAGGTCTGTATTGCCTGTCTTAAGTTTGAGTGTCTGATACTCAGCCCCTTCCATGTGGACTTCGATTTGGGAAGCAGTGATGTTATTTTTGACAAGGGTCAATATCCCACCTTTTCGCCTGTCCTTTCGGTCAGATCGGTAACACTGGTAGCCTCTGATTTTGAAGGCTATTTTTCGTTGAGGTGAATTTCTTGCAAGCAACATACACTTACGTTTTCTTGGTCCAGGATGTTTTCTAATTCTATTTTGTTTGTTGCTGACTCCCTCCGCATTCCAGTGCATTATTTTAAGTCTTTGTTTAGTATGGCCAGCCGTTCTATTCTCATGTCACATGGCTCCACAGGACATCTGGGAAGGACCTCCAGTAGTTGGGGTTGGATCCTTTCGTGACACAGGGCCTGGCACTGCACCTGCCTGGGAGTCCAAAGCAGGGCGAGCACCATAACATTTAGCAGTAGTCGACATATTTCATTTTGCGTAATTGTATGTGTCGTGTCCTCCTTTAAAGTGTCGTCCCTGGAGTGAGGAGATCCGACACCCACATTATAATATTATTTTTTTTTTCCCCCTCAATATTCTGGAGAATCCACCAGCTTCCGTCCAACACACTCCATCAGCCTATGGACACCTTTTCCTATCACTCTCACACTGTCGTACTATGCCCCCTTCTCATACTTCCCCAACGCAACATACTCAACAACTCTTACTTCTAGAAATTAATAAAGATTAATTTATTAAAATAAAAGTGTAACGTGTATGAGACGTGTATGCGAAGAAAATGTGTGACGTGTTCTATAAAGTGTAGAGAATCTGACTCTCAGACATCAGATCAGTCCGCTGATCACAGCAAAGATAGACCACAGCACGTTACGTCAGAACAAGTACGTCTCACCCGTTGCCGGAACCATCCTGCCGGATACTGCTTTGCTTCTGTAGACCTCTGGTAATCCCATTTCATGAACATGAGAAATAGACACCGGTGGTATGAACAGTTACTTATGGACCGGATTCACTCTACACAATGTCCGTTCCTAATGTTCTCTAACCAACTGCACAAGTTCTTTTCTAGTGTTTACACAGTTAGTAAAGTTAAGTGTTAGTCGACAGATCATCCTCGTTGCACATCGAACCATTCAGTCCGCAAGTGCTAATTACTAATGTTAATTGTTACTGTACTAACACTAGTTACTCTTAACCGGTTCTCGGTTCGTTACCACTGTTTAATGCTGTATGGTGCAACTGTAATCTTCACTATGTTGGGTGAATCAACCTCCCTCTAGCTTTTAATCACGTCTGTAAGCAATCTTTATTGATTGCCGAACTGGTGTTCTTCCGACTGGGATTTTCTTCCTTCCCAAAACTTTATTGAGCTTCCTTGGATCTGGTAGGGAACCTAGGATAGAAACAACACACCTGGTGATAGTACTAGTTCATGATTCTTTCGGCTGAGTGTAAGCCTATCACCTTGCCTAATGATCGTTAGCTAACTAGACTTAGTCATAGAGCAGATTAGCTACCCACCTAGAGTCGAATCAGGTTATGACAAAGAAAAAATCAGCAAACAGAATGTGGAACCCCTCCCACAAGGGACACCTACGGGAAATCCCAATTATCCCTCATTACTCAATTCTCAACTAGTAAAGCTTATCAACACTTCACTAATCTATTCTAGCTAACAGAGTCAAGTATCACTTCCCTACTCTAGCTAGTTTCCACTAACAGTGCTAATCATCACACTATAGTTTAACAAGGCTACTGCCTAAAGTAATTATAACGAATATATTATAATAGGTTATACCTTAAATGGCACCACTGCAGTCCTATCAATCATATCTACATCTGCCATTATAGGCACGTGTAAAATTAAGTCACTAATTAACACACGGTAGATATTATTTCCACTAGGCGCTGCCGTGCCCTGGCACTCTGACTAAAGCATAATTTCAAGTCCTCCCTAGCTGGTCCCAACTAGAGTTTATATGGCAAACTACCAAAGTTGTCCACGTGACTTTATCCTCTTCTCCCCCACACAGGTGTTATTTGGACATATCAACCATTTGCAAGGATCTATTTTTCCGGGCTTAAATCCTGTCAAAGTTGTCAGTAATTGTTAAGATTCTCAAAACAAGCCAGCGAATTTTATGACGACTTCCAACAAACAGTTGCAAATAACCCTGTCAAACTCTTCATGTTCCGGAAACCAAGAATTGACATATGTACTGTTTTCTCCCTACTAAGTACTTCCGTTTTACATCTGCCATTGTGATCTCACGGCTTCCATCTGCATTCAAATGTTGACAAACTTGTCAATCTTCTGTTCCGTGGTGACAATATATGTGATTCTAACTGGTAATGAACTGCCAACTCGGTGTATCCCTTCCTTCTCACTCAACACCAAATGTGTAGATGGGCTGACCCCACTGCTTCCATTTACATTCAAATGTAGACAAACTAATCAAGGCGATGCCAGGACCTGTCACCATCAACACCGACCGTTCCAAATCCGTTATAGATGTACACGTGCAGCTACAAATATTGTCCTGAGATTTTGACATCCGCGGTGTTTTTCCAGTTAGTAAAATAATGGTGCTGAAAATACACGCCAAGCAAACGTCGGGAATATTTATCTGTTTAACTCATGGCAATCTCGCGACAGTATGGCATCCTGATTTCTGTGGTGCGCCTCCTGGCTGGTTGCCTCCGTCTTCAGCACCTTTCCCTTGCTAGAGCAGACTGTGGTCTCACTCGAGTTTAGATAGATGTATACACACGCACACACGTGTCTGCACATGCATGTATGTGCATACACAGCTAGAGCATACTGGTTATTTTAGGCGCCAGAAACTCGCCGTCGCCCCTTCTCCTGTTAGTTTAAATAGTTCCGCCACGTGAAGACCAGGAGTTGGACCTTTGCTGCAGAGGTTATGTATTCACGAGCCATTGGGGTATTTAAGCAATGTTGGGCGCTCACCCCAACACTGCGCCCCGGCTACATACAGCAATTTGGAACATTTTGTTACTATCTTGGTAAGTTTACGTTCAGTAGTTTCAGTGGTTCGTGACCTTAACAGAAGACATCACAACGTATAAACAGTTACACCCACGTTGGATTTTCTCTGTGACGGATTATTCAAGTATTTTTTTAATCGACTTTAAGTCTGTTATTCTAAAGGATATTGATAGAAAATGACAAGTTCATCTCTAACACTGACGTCAGATGTGCTCAACGGAAACCTGCTTCACCGCTCAGGTACAATTGTTGTGTCTCTCTCCGGCCCTGGAGCCGCCGCCAAGTCGACGCCAGCGTTCATAGCGAGCGCACTCGCTGGACTGGCTGGCGTGCCGCCAGGTGCGATAGCCAGTCTACACAGGTATGAGTCACCGACAGCGGTGGTTCGTGACTTTAACAGAAGACATGCATGTCAAACTGTACGATAGGCTACACCGGGTACAGTTACAAGTACCGAATTAGACAAGACATCAATATTTGTCTGGAGCATGTAGACAAAGAAAGGCAAAAACTTACTTTGCATTGGATCCCAGCGGCAATGAAGATAGAGGGTGTTAAGACAATCGCCGTACATGCCACTGGGGACCCGAATGTGGAGGTATTTCCACTAAAAAAACTCTGGAGGTAAATGGGGAGCCTTATGTAACCCCGTCCAGGACATCCCCCATTACATAAATCTAAACATAACAGGGGTTACCAAAAACACTCACAAAATTCTGATAACATTGCCCAGCAGGAGAACTGCTTGTCATGTGTGTGGTATGGACGACCACTGGTCCAACAAATGTCCAGCCAAACATACAAACAAGCCTGTTGTGGCACAAGAAGATGTAATAAATTTTCCACCTCTGAGAAGGCAAGGACCAGCACAACATCAACAAAACGAACAACGCGGAAAACAATTTGAACAACAGCCCACACAACAAGAAAAACAACAAACGGATACGCCAACAGACAATCAAGAAAACTTCATTCTGGAAACGCAAACAGAAGACCTTTACAACTGTTTTCCACTCCAAAACTAGAAAAAAAAAACAACTACGAGGATTAAGTCCAAACTCAACAAGTAATACTAAGGAAGAAGAAGAAGAAAACTCACCAACCAAATAAACGCCAAAAAAGAAGGAAAGACAAACCGAAAAAACTGACGAAACCATCAGCAACGACACCTTTGATGATAAAACTAAATCAGAATTGACATCTAAGAACACTACTGACACTGACACTGACACCCGAAGAAGATGGCCTACTGTTTTAACATCTACAATCAGATCACGTCTGCACCAAGACAACAAGAAAAAAATAACTATCTCAACTAGACAACCTCGTTCGTCTCTGATTTCTTATTACTGTTAGTCAACAATATCATTTGCTTGTTTTGATTAATTTATGATGACTAATGATATTATTATTATTAGTCTGAACATTTCAGGTTTACGCACAAAACAAAAACACATCGTCACACTCATACACAAATACAAACCCGACTTCATTCTCCTACAAGAAACAAACATATGCGAATACACACACGCAAAGCAAATCACTACACAATTAGGGCTCAGACACTCATGCTTCAGCCTGTCGACACATCGTACGGGTTCTGGAACCGCCATACTGCAGACTTCAGACAAATGGGAAATTACTGGCACACACAAGGACGACCAAAGAGACATTACCATCATACACGTTAGAAACAACACACACACATACGCTTTAGTCAACATACATGCCCCAGCAAATTACAGCTACCAACCACAATTCTTCGAACACTTAGAAAACCTATTAGCACAGACATTCAGAGGGAGGCATGTTGTTTTAGCAGGTGATTTTAATTGTTGTTTAGCTTCGGCTGACATAATAGGCGGGGAAGTGAAAACGCAGTTAAGAAGAGCTGGCCGAGACGACATGAATCAACTCGATACATTGCAATACATAATTGACACACATAACCTAGTAGACGCATTCAGGCACAAACACCCCAACAGTCACGATACAACGCACAGAAACCATGCACATAACAGATCATCTAGGTTAGATAGAATATACGTACACACAACACACCACATAACACAAACTAAACACCTACAAGAAACTCTCCAGTATACAGACCACAAAGCAATACTAGCACACATCACTATAAATAACACACCCACACAGCCTTTCAAACGATCACCACACTGGAAATTTAACAACACATTACTCCAAAACACAGAATATATACAATATATGACAGACCTGATACATTCATACACTGATAGTATACCAACTGACAACATTAGACAATACTGGGACTTACTGAAAAACACAATACGGAGCAGGACACAACAACTAGCATCCATCATACACAAGCGTAGACTACAACAAGAACAGATCATACAAACAGCAATACATTTAACAAAGCAAACCGACAGAAACTCACCATACTTGCATGCATTAGAAATGCAACTTGAACAATACCAACAGCACAGATACCTGGGTGCACTAATTAGAACAAAACTACAACACCATCACACAAGAGACACCCAGCAAACAATACATGGCAATAGAACAAAACATACAGCGTAGCAAACAGATAAACACAATAATAGACATGCAAGGAATCACACAAACAGAAACCACACGTATAACAGAAGCATTCCAGCAATACTATACACATTTATTTACAGCAGAGACAGTAAACACACACATACAAGATAGCTTCTTACAATATACAAAAAAAAAGAAGATATCAGACACAGACAAAAAGATATTGGACACACAATTGACATTAGAAAACATAACCCATGCACTTAGTAAAATGAACAAAGACAAGACACCAGGACCAGACGGATTAACAGTAGAATTCTATCAACAATTCTTTACTATCATAGGTAACCTTCTTCTAAAAGTCTATCAAAAAGCCTTTGACAAACAAGAACTCCCTGATAGTTGCAACATATCTTATATAACACTTATACACAAAGCAAAGACAGACAAGACACAACTGAAAAATTACAGACCAATTTCACTTCTTAACACAGATTACAAAAGGTCATTGCTTATGCAGACGATACTGCATTCTTTCCAACAAGCAACACATCCATCAGAAACACACTGCACACCTTCTCCCACTTTGGGAAAGGCAGTGGAGTTAAAAATTAATATACAAAAATCACAAATTATAGGCCTGGGAAAGTGGAAACAAAAGTCTGATTTCCCTCCATACCTAACACATACACACAATATGAAACTATGGGATCAAATTTCCATGTGACCCCATAACAACACACAGAGAAACATGGCTACAATTATCACACCAAATCACAGACATGCTACACAGGTATAAATATAAAACATCAACACTATTTGGTAGAAGCATAATAGTTAGCACATACATCATATCAAAAATAATATACTTAGTGACAGTGTTAAACCCTCCAAAGTATACAATCACAGACATAAATAAACAGATAAGACATTTCATATTTAGTAAGACAATACACAGCATACAGCATAAAACTCTCATTCAGGATAAGAAACAAGGAGAAATAGCACTTCAGGACATACAAACAAAAATACAAGCACTTAGAATCAGCCACATAGGTAATATTATCAGACATTCAGAACAACATAGATTAGCATTATATTATATAGCACACAAAATAAAACATCTCACAAAACTAAACAATGCAGCAGTAAATTATCAGGGCATACTACCATCTCTCTATCACACATGTATACAGGCAATACAAGTTGACATGAACATTTAATAAATGAAACAACACGAGAAATATACAAACAATTAGTTAGTAAACAAGCACCATCGCTTAAATGAGAATCAAAAGAGGACAAAAATATTTCATGTCAGACTACACATCCACCTTTTCCAACTTACACAACAAACACATCATACCTAAGGCGAAAGAAGTAACTTACAGACTGATTTTTAATATAACTCCCATAATACCCAAATTAGCATTCAGATCCAGACAAATAGGAAAATGCCAATTATGCAGGAACAACACACAAGAGACAGAAGAACACTTTTTCACATGTCAAACAGTCAAAGATGCAGTGGAAACTCTACAACAAATAATACAAACACACACAGGCAAACACACAGACATTTGCAAGGCAATCTTTCTTAACACTATTCCTAAAACATCCGAAGACACACACACAAAACTACTTCAAACACTAGCGGAATACAGAAAATTAGTTTGGACTTGCATACTCGTGTCCACACCTAGAGACGTGCTAGGTACATGGTGCTAGCCACATATGTCTATGGACAAATCGCCACACGATAGGTGATATGGTCAATATCACACGGGCCGCATTTACTCCCCAGAATACTTTCTTATATCAGTTTTAGTCTGGATAGACCTGGGAGTCCAGATTACGTTTTAAAAAGAAAACATCTTCCTGGCAATGAGACTCCGGACTTATGATGACTACCAGAGCGGCAGGTAAGCCGGTTAGCCAACGAGTTACCTCTGCTTTCCGGTCTAGTATATTTTTAACTTGATTTATTTGGTTGTTTCTGGATTTGAGATTTAAAATATTGAGCACAACCCACTACTGGCGACGCTGATGGTATTACTATTGTGGTATGAACCTAAGGCCTATCCACGTCAATGTGGAAGCACTAGACTCGAGTTTCGCTCTCGTTTGAGCTCATCAGTAGTGCATATCCTTGACCTGACCCGGAATTTAACGTTCTCTCGCTTTGAACTTAAGCGTAGTCCATACATGTGCTCATACTTCTAGTGCACTGGGCTGCTTTTTGCGTTTGGATTAGCTTTCCCGTGTTTTAGTGTCCCTCTCTCTCTAACAGGTGAACCTACTCCGACTTCTGAGGTACTTGCAATGTACGTCTCCAAGTCAAGGACGAGAAGTCAACATTTAGTCAAAATGACCGGTGTAGGGGTTAAACCCGTTACCCTGGCTTCAGTACACCGGAAATTTAAGAGCAAACGCTCTTATCCGTTCGGCCATCCCGGTCTAGTAGTTCTAGTACCTCATAAAGTGCCATGCCGTCTGGCGTAGGCGTTCATGACTTTCCACAGATCTCGGCCTTTGGTTTTCTGGATATCAACTCTGCTGATGATATCCCTCCATGCCACCGTCCCAATCAATCCAGCATCAGTTCTCTTGGTCTGCCTCTGCCTCTCTTCCCGCGATCTTTCCAGTTGTCACGATGTTCTCCAATGCCTATCTTCTCATCACATGATCAAAGAATGTTGTTTGTCTCTTTCTTATTGTTGTATATCTTGTATATTAAAATTTACCCCCCGCCCCCCCGATGTGTCTCCATCTTGTTGCGGGGGGGGGGGGGGGGTCTTGCGTGTCCCAGTAACCCCAAGAGCATTGTCGACGGAAACAAAACTACATGTCGGACAGGCCTTGGGATAGGGACCAGACTAAGCGAGACACAACCTGCTGCTCTGGATAGCAGTCAAAGTCTAAATCAGGCGCACGATGCCGCTATTTCGAGGTCCAGACACATACTCTAAGGCTCCCATTCGAGGGATATGGCTGAACGCCTCTAAGCCATAAACCCTCGGATGTGAGAGCCAGGCCGATACCCACCTACCGAATAATGGAGGTGAGATGCTGAGCACGCTACATGCTCAGTTCAGATACTTGTTCGAAGGCTCTCATCTGGGGGATATGTGGGATCCACAAATGAGAGGGCCTGGCCGTTTCTCGCTCACTGGTGCACGGAGGTAAGGTGCTGAGCCGGCAGCACATGTAGCCTACCTCGTGAGCGAGAACAAAAGGTAGAAAATGTCGCACGAAATGGTTACGAAAAATGTCTGTATCTATATTCACAGAGAGTGTAGTCAAAGGTGGAAAAACGTCTCAATAACACGAAATGGAACGCTTGGCTAGCGAACCCATTGCGTGGTCCGAAGTCCGAAGCGAAAGCTTACCTAGTGGATGTCGCCCGCAGACTGACCGTTCCTGGTGTGTGCTGAGCGTCCAGTGGCAAGCGAAATGCCCAATACATGGAAGTGAGGAATTAAAGCAGCCATGAGCAGGACGTGGCAACTCCTCGGGTGAGCCCAGTCTCAGAGCAATATGTGCCGGCTCTGCAATTATGGAAGCCTCCTTGGATAGCGGGGGAATGCCCATGGTCTGCCCCTGCCTTCCCTTGAGGGTTGACCGTGATGTCGTTGACCGTTCTACCTTGACCAGCTGAGATGTGGGCGACACCACAGCAAAAAAAGTCTAACGTCTCTCGAAACCCCGAGAAGGCAAACCCGTAAAAATGCCCGCTGAAGTCGGATGTGCTGGCCTACGGGTGCAAATAAATCAGGCACAACGCATAAAACTTCCGAGTGAAATGTCTCTCGTGCTAGGAACAGCTCTGAATAACTAGTTTTCCGAATAGCTCGTGTCCGGAACAGCTCTGACTAGTTAAGTTTCCGAATGTCCGTCGTGCCCGGAACTATAGAGTCGTGCTCTGACTATATTGTCCCTGGCACAGCGACAAGCACATTTCCGAAAAGAAAACTCTCTGAGTGGATACCGTCTGCAGACCAGTCTGGTTTGTGCGGGAGCGGCCCGGGGCGAACGAAATGCCCAATATATTGAAGTGAGGAATTAAAGCAGCCATGAGCAGGACGTGACGATTCCCTCGGTGAGCCCAGCACCAGAGTGCTATGTGTCGGCTCTGCAACTATGGATGCCACCCTGGATGGCGGAAAATGCCATGGACTGTCCCTGCCTTCTCTTGAGGGATGACCACGAAGTCTTCGACTGTTCCAACTTGACAAGCTGGAATGCAGACAGTACCACAAAAGTGAGAGTCTCCCAGGAATGCTAACCTGGTCAAAAATGCACGCAGAAGTCGGATGAGTTGGCCCAAGGGTTTTGGCCCAAGAGTGCGTAACAACTCTCAGCAATCACATTTGAAAAAAAAAAACACTCCGGATGAACGCAAAGAAGAAGAAGAAGAAGTATATTAACATTTAAAGAACATACAGCGAGCACCTTTATGTGGCGAACACACATCTGATATCACTATTCCTCCATCCTATACAGACCTTCCAACAGGAGAGCATCATTACTTAATGCTTTCATACACATACAGTTGATTATTTATTTCTTCCCCCCCCCCCCCACACACACACACACAGAGGGGGAGGGGAAGATATAAACAGCAGTGAGAAAAACAGGCATGCACAGACAAGCCTACAGTATATCCATCATTCTTCCTTCTCTTTCTAAACCCTATCTATGATTTTTCAAACCTGATATGCACTTAAGAACAGCAAAAAAGAAGCCGAGGTACATCTTAATGCTCCACAGTATAACAATCAGCCTTCTGCGCCTTCTTATATCATGTGAATTAGGGACAATGACACACAATCCAAGCAACACGGTACATTGGTGGGTTTGTTCCTATAATACAATACAATAATCCTTACTGACACTATCAGTGAAGTCCACACGAATGACCAAGTTGCTGTACTCCTCACTCAACCTCTTTTCTTTGTTTTATTTATTTGTGTGTGTGTGTGTGTGTGTGTGTGTGTAACTACATCCCTCTTCTGTAAAACTACTATTACAAACATGTGTATGTGCACATCATTACTTATCAATATTGGCCTCACTATGACCAACCAATAATCGTGCGAAACTCATTTGTTGTGGAGACATTATGGGAATACTTCTCCTTAGTTTCATACTCGATCCATCATCATATCTTAACGTTTTCCATTTCCCCGTCATTTTCTGCCATTCTCCCTATCTTAATGCCCCATCCGTTCCGCTGTTCACTTACCTGATGTGTTCAATGGGCCGTTCCCATTTTCTCACCATACACGGACATCCCCGGACTGCTGGTTATATAAGCTAACCCCTTACATCATTCATTATTTTTCTTATCCTCGGACAGTAATGAGTATAACACATTTTGTTTAATGTTATTGTCCCGTCTTTTCTTCTTATTACGCCTTAATGTAGTGTCGTCTCTTTGGTTTATATGTTGTGTGTATTTATTTGCTGATGAAGCTTATCGCCGAAACGTCATCTGTTTTCAGTAATTGTTATATGTAAAGCTGCTCTTCACTGCATGTTTTTATATTACTTACATTTCCACAGTGTACCGCAGAGTCGGGCTGAAAAAATATGGGAAAAAAAAATTAAGAAGTAGTAATGTATGTATATAATTATAATGAATATAAACAACTACGTTTATAAAAACGCTAGTAAAAACCATAAATGAATGCAAGCTAACAATATTGTGATGAAGTGAAAAACACAAAGTATTGGGGGAAAAAATAAAGGATCACAATCGAATAACATTGATCACGGCATTATAATGTGGAGCGATCAATGATCAAACCCACTTAGTCATTTCCTTTTGTCTTCCATGATACATTTCTAGTATAAGTTTTACGAGACTGAGTTAACACTAGAACTGCATACTGTAAGACTAAACCACACACATTCAATCGGGAATTGGCCCCGGGTCGATAAAATGATACACCAGATCGCTATCTAAACTCCTTATATTTTAAAATTATTCCTTCGCTTTACCAAATTAACCCCCCCCCCCCCCCCACCCCCCCAAAAAAAAAAAAAAAAAAAAAACCCGCGGGTTTAGATTAATTGTATTCTCTGGAAGAATGACTCTTAAAGTCAGACGCATGGAGATTCGGGTCATTTTCATTATCTGATCTCAACTTGTTCCTTGCGGTGTCGATGTGAAGCATAAACACTTAAACAGCAGTAGAGTGCCTATTTATGACCTTCATATATCATTATATCGAAATTCCCCTGGACTTTGTTATGCCCTCTGTCTATCGTTTACATGGTCAGCCTTATCTTTTTTCCATTTGGTCTATACATTATTGCTTATCGTGGTTTACTGTTAGTTGGTAGCCTTTTTATGTGATCGAACCATTTAACTTGCTGTTTTCTAATGACATCTAGAACTTTAGTCCTGATTTAATCATTTCTGATTTTCTCTGTTCTTGATACGTTGAGTATTCTTCTAAGGAATCTAATTTCTATTGTAATGTTTCTTTTCTCTTTTTATGTGTGTTTGTCATTATCCAGCTTTAACATTTGTAGCATAGAGTTGGTAGGTAGACTGTTGTAGAGTGCTTTCATGTTATTTTATGCATGGAAAATACTTATGTCTTTCAGAGTGAGGTAACGGGTTCCAAATGTTGCTGTATGTAGCCGAGGCGCGGTGTTGGGGTGAGCGCCCAACATTGCTCAAATACCTCAATGGCTCGTGAATACATAACCTATGCAGCAAAAGTCCAACTCCTGGCCTTCACGTGGCGGACCTGTTTAAACTAACAGGAGAAGGGGCGACGGCGAGTCTCTGGCGCCGGAAAATAACCAGTATGCTCTAGATGTGTATGCACGTACATGCATGCGCAGACAGGTGTGTGCGCGCGTACACATCTACACTCGAGTGAGACCACAGTCTGCTCTAGCAAAGAAAGGTGCTGAAGACGGAGGCAACCAGCCAAGAGGCGCACCACAGAAATCAGGATGCCACGCAATCACGCAAAATGGAATATGTCGACTACTGCTAATCGTTATGGTGCTCGCCCTGCTTTGGACCCCCAGGCAGGTGCAGTGCCGGGCCCTATGTCTCGAAAGGGTCCAACCCCAACTACTGGAGGTCCTTCTCAGATGTCCTGTGGAGCCAGGGGACATGAGAATAGGACGACTGGCCATACTAAACGAAGACTTAAAATAATGCACTGGAATGCGGAGGGAGTCAGCAACAAAAAAATAGAATTAGAAAAAATCTTGGACCAAGAAAAAGTAAGCATATGTTGCTTGCAAGAAACTCACCTCAATGAAAATATAGCCTTCAAAATCAGAGGCTACCAGTGTTACCGATCTGACCGAAAGAACAGGCGAAAAGGTGGGATACTGACCCTTGTAAGAAATAACATCATGGCTTCCAAAATCAAAGTCTACATGGAAGGGGCTGAGTATCAGACACTTAAACTTAAGACAGGTAATACAGATCTACATCTGATCAATTACTACTGTCCAAGTGACCGCCCACAGGCACTGGATACTCTACCACTAAAAGAAAAAATGATTGTGTGTGGCGATTTCAACAGCCACTCGCAGAGCTGGGGCTATGATCACATGGACCAGAGAGGAGAGAGACTGGAAGACTGGCAGGATGAGAATAGATTCATGTTGATTAACAAGCCGTCCGACCCACATACTTTCTACTCGAGATCATGGCACTCTACAACTACACCTGACCTGGCTTTTCATTCACCAGACCTGGAGTGGAACATTACACGAACTGTTGGGAAACAACTTGGTGGCAGTGACCATCGGCCAGTCTTTCTAACTGTAGAAAGTGAGCTTGTAAGTGAAAGCAGCACCCTCTCGAGGTGGAACTACAAGAAAGCAGACTGGACAATGTACAAGCATCGCACCAGCATACTGGTTAGAAACCTGAACACTGAGAAAGACATAAATAAAGCAGTTGAAGAGTTTGGGAAATGCATACTACAGGCAGCGCGAGAAACAGTACCAAGAGGAGCCCGTAAACAATATAAACCCTACTGGAGTAGTGTCAGCAACCGATGTTTCAGGCATCATAGGATTACTTCTCTCGCACCACACAAGGAACTTGCAAGTCGTGTGAGAGGAAATGGATGATACATTTTATTGCCGTTGGCTCTTTACATTTACAAAACAGTCGCTATCAAATCACACACAAAGCCACAGAATTGCCTATCACTAGTTTCCTAACCCTATTGCTAATCTCTATCTACTTGGCTACAGAAAACCCTTATCGACACTAAACGGTGCGCTCGCTAAGAAGTCAGTCCCCAGTCTGACTTTCCTACTCGCGTGGCTACACAGCACGCGGAAGGACCTTGTGCGTCCTTCGGCTTTTTGCGTGCTGTCACACTCAGCACGCTTATAGCAGCCGTCTCCTATTGAGTGGCAATCCACTTCTCCGTGGCTATCACGTAGGCGTGATTCTGCCGTGACCAGAGTACTAGCTATCTGGTCAACGCCTCCGTGTCTCATGAGAGAACTAGTTAATAGTCCCCCTTCCTATCACCTACCCTGCCCTATATCGGGGCACTGTGTCACCTCTCATCTACTTGAGGTTGACCACTCTTCCCGGTGGTCTTCTATCTTGAGGCATACCTCAGACCTCTATACTTCAGTCTTTGACACACACCCTCCCCTCCTGTGTTGCGTCATCAACTTTGACTCATTGATTGTGACGCAAGAGGTTTCTAAAAAATTAGTGTATCTAATTTTTGTCAAAGACTGCTGATAACCTGGCTTTGGGTAACTCAATAGACTTCTACTGACTATTGTCACAATGTAGTATCACTTTACTTGGCTACTGGCAATCGCCACAAACTTGTCTGGTTGGCGTGAGCCCTCTTCTCAATCGCAATATTATATTAATTAGAGGTATGTCTGAACCGGACCATTGTCTTATAAGACCTGCCCTCAAATAGTAAATTAACTCACTACCCATACAAAGTTGACTTTCTTAGGGTCAACACATGAATTGCTTCATGTCCCCCATATAATATTAAACAACCATTACACAAGCTGTGTGCGACAGGCTTTACCTATCTCGCTTCCGCGTGTAAAGTTATCTTTCACTGTTAAGTTAGTGTTTCGTTGTCTATTGTGTCCCCTGACCCGGAGTTATCTCCCTTTGATCTACAAAAATGTATGCAATTTACATGTTTGTTTTCCTGGATGTTTGCGTGTTTGGATCTAACTAATAGTATAATCTAACTTCTAACATGTGTATCTATCTATCATGTGTATGTAAGTTAGTTTTCAAGTGCCATAATTCGGTTAAATGTGGCCACAAACAAGTGTATAACACTAATTCGTGACTACGTTTCCGTCTTATGAGACTTAAAATACTTTCTCTAAGATCTACACTAAACTACACACAACACATTCAAGAAAGACAGCACATTTTCAATATCGAAAGCAAACACTTGACGCAGACAAAAAATAAAAAAGTCGCGTTGAGCGGCAGAAAAAATCCGCTGACTGATCTCACTCTCTCTTGTATAATTTACATTTGCTCTCACTTTCACACTTCTGTCACACATCTTTTACCCTCACAATTATTTAAAAACCTTGGAGTGACACTGTACAAGTTTGGCTCAGTTTGACAAAGTTGAGCTTAATGACTGTGCGTAAATTGCTGCACGAGTCATGTATTTACAACATATTTACATGTAAGAAAAAGGGTTGATGGTTTGTACCCTGGTATTATTAACCACTATATTCTACTGAAATAATACTCTAAATACTGAAATACTAATACTAGTTCTATAAATATGTATTTAATGTGTTACCTACTTTAATCTAATTTAAGGGAAGTAATCTAACTATTTAAAATGAAATTGATGTGAGATGAGTTATGTACCTTTCTGAAATGGGTAATGTGAAATGTAATAAATTATGTACCTTTCTGAAATGGGTAATGTGAAATGTAATAAATTATGTACCTTTCTAACATGGGTAATGTGAAATATAATAAAATTATAACTAATGTTTTTAAATGAAAAAAATATATGATTGATATTCTTACTCTAAATGGTGTAAATGATGTATGTTTATTTGTATAATCCTTTTATCCTATCCGGTGTAAACTAATCATAATACTAAATGAACAAGTTTGTTAAATGGACTGGTTCATTAAGATGGAATGAACTCAAATGAAATGAAACAAAGTGAAATGTAACAACCTAAATGGTACTATTACTATCTAAACTTTTTATCCTAGTTTATAATTAGCTGTTTATTACGTTTAAATTACTATCCTAATCTACTTTTAAGCTAACTAAGTGGGTAAATTAATGATCTATCTAAACTACTAAAAAATGAAAACTATTATATTTCCTAACTCTAAATGTATCTTAGAGTGACCTAATCTAACTATAATTTATCACTATATTAAAACGTTATAATACATATCACAATAAGTATATATAATGTATGGTATTTAATACCTCAGGTTAGTCGTTGCCCTAATGTTCAGAAATTGCTTTCATTGGCATACTATATATACACAATTGTCCTGGGTATATTAAATACATTACACAGTCATACTTGTGTCCTATGGGTATTGCACCTTGTAGAGTTCGCTGGTGTCGTAGACAAGTATTTTCGTGTCTGTTATTTATGTACTGTTCTGACACTGTTTTTCCCTGCTTAACACAGATGATTCACCGGAACACATATGGAGCTTAGTAAGTAACGAGCTGTCTCAGTTCACACGGTGATATATTTGTTCTCAGAGCACAGTTCTTATTTTGATATCTACGGACACATGGTAGTTCACTGTTCTTAGTACATAGTTCAGAACATAATGTCTATGTATTCGTAAAATATTTCACATAGAATATTCTAATGTACTAATTTAACCTATATTACTCTACACTCTCATGTGGAATCTCCGGTATTTCTACCTCAGATGGTCGACTAAGGGTATCAGCCAGAATGTTGTCCTTACCCTTAATATGCTCTATACTAAAAGTATAATTTTGTAGTATTAACGACCAACTGTAGATACGGTCATTCCGATGCACACCACTTTGTATGACCGTGATTGGGGAGTTGTCAGTCTGGACAACGAAGTGAACACCCGCTAGAAATCGATGCAGCTTCCTCACCGCATAGATGACGCTTAGGGCTTCCAACTCTGATATGGAATATCTGGACTCAGCAGGTGTGATCTTGCGGCTCACGTAGCAAATCGGATGGAAGATGCCATCATAAAACTGGCCTAGTACTGCAGCGATGGAGATCCTGCTGGCATCTGTCCTAAGATAATAAACGAGCCTAGGATTAGGCAAGCGGAGGATTGGTACATTACTAAACAGGATTTTCAATTTTGACAATGCAGAAATTAATAATGCATCTTTGACATCTAATTTTACAGATGCTTTTAAAACATTTGAAAATACACTTGTAATTTCAGCTAAGTTTGGTATGAACTTGCTATAGTAATTTACTAACCCCAAAAGGCTTCTGACCTGCTTCTTTGTTGTAGGCATGGTCAGGTTCATAATTTTGGTAATAATTCTATTGTCAGTTTTTAGTTGACCTTGTGAAATGACATGACCCAAAAAATCAATTTCTTGTAGGCCCAATTCGACTTTGCTCGGTTTGACAGTGAGACCGAAGAGTCGCAACCTATCGAAGACATGTCTTAGTTTCAGTAAGTGTGTTGTCCAGTCATCTGTATGGACACATATATCATCTATATACGTCACTGTATTCGTAACTCCATGAAGTAGATCTCTAGTTAAGCGTACGAAAGTGGCAGGAGCGTTTTGAAGTCCGAAAGGAAGAAAACGCCACTCATAAAGTCCTAAAGGTGTTGAAAAAGCAGTAAGATGAATGGATTGAGTCTGCATAGGGACCTGCCAATATCCCTTAGTAAGATCTAATTTAGAAAAGATTTTGGAGGTGGACATGTCAAGAATAAGATCTTCGCAGGAAGGAATTGGTTCTGCGTCGATCTTAGTGACGTTGTTGAGCTTTCTATAGTCCACACACAGACGAATTGTGGAGTCTTTTTTCTTAACTAGGACGATTGGAAAGGAGTACTCAGATGTAGATTTCTGGATGATCCCACTAGCTTCTAAATTAAGAATTTCCTTATTTAGACTTTCTCTATAGCTGAGTGGGATAGAGTACGGCCTGCATTTGATAGGCTTAGAGTCCGAAAGAAGAATGGAGTGCTCGATTCTGTCCGTCCTACCTGGAATGTCAGAAAATATGTCTTTATACTCCGTCACTAATTCTATTAATTGTCGTCGTTGACCGTCTGTTAGTCCCTGTTCTATCCGTATGCTATCTAATGTCGCAGTCTTGTCCACAATAGGAACAGGTAGTTCCATTCCGTCGTCGTCTACCTGATTCAGTACGGTAGTGGTGCTAAGTGCGTATTCTGTAATCTCACTCAGTGTATGCACTTCGTCGGATTTGCCAGTCTCGCTAACTAGTGTAGTTGCGTTATGTACGTCTGTCATCTCATCACTAGGTATGGGTGCACTGTGTTCGTCTGTCTCTACTTCTGTCTCTTGTCGTGAAAAGTAGGGTTTCAACATGTTGACATGAAATATCTTTAAGTGTCCGTTTATCGATATTTCATAGTCAACATCTGAAATTTTACGTACCACCTTGAATGGCCCTTGCCATGAGGTCAATAATAAATTTCGTTTGTCTGGAAGTAACAGAAGTATGTCTTGATCTGGTTCAAGATCAATTGTTCTCGCACCTCTGTTTGCGTATTGGCGGTAGATTTGACCCTTCCTCTCCAAAGCTGCCTTAGCTATGATACACGATTTCATGATTTTATCTCGTGTTTCTGTCACCATTTCATAAGGTGTTTTTGGGGTTGGAATTTCAATGGAATTAGTTATTACCTGATGATAAATGGTTAGGGGTCCACGTGGGTTAGCCCCGTATACTAATTCAAACGGTGAGAAACCCGTGCTTGAATGGGGAATCTCCCGATAGGCGAACAGCACTGTTGGTAACAGTGTATCCCAATCAGCTGGGTTTTCTGCTGTTACCTTAGCCAGCATATGCTTAAGATCTCCGTTAATTTTCTCTACTATCCCATTGCTGGCTGGATGGTACGCTGTTGTAAAACTGCTGTTTAATCCCTAACATTTTTGTAAGGGCTTGCGTTGCAGCCGATATGAATTGAGTTCCACGATCGGATAAGATGGTACGTGGAAATCCGAATCGTGAGAACAGGTGTAGAAATACATTGGCAACATCTTTGGAGGTGATGTATTTCAAAGCTACTGCCTCAACCCACCTTGAACATAGGTCGACCATCGTTAATATGAAGCGATTTCCTTTGCTGGACACCTGATTCAGGGGTCCAACAATATCTACCGCCACACTCTCAAATGGCCTAGAAGCCAGTGTAGAAGGTTGTACTTCAGCTGTAGGATGTTTACCCTTACGTACTAGTTGTTGACAGACATTACAAGAACGACAAAATAATTTTATATCATTACAAAAACCTGGCCAATAAAAATGAGCCTGAATTCTGGCCCTGGTTTTGTCATATGCAAGGTGACCAGCAAACGGTGACTCATGTGCAATCTTTAGCACAGTTAGGCGGTGTTGTACAGGTAACACCGTTTGCTGAATCTCATGGTTACCAGTTGTATAATACCTAGTAAGAATGCCATTATTAAGTCTAAAGAACCATGATGCGTTTTTTGTCACTTTGGCTCTTTCTTTCAATAATTTTAAATATGGAGACACACTAGGATCAGCTTTCTGCTGTTCTATGAATTTTTGTCTGGTGGTATCATCCGTGCTAGTTGGTGATAGCAACAGTAGTCTCTCATCTTGTAGTGTGTCTTGATGTTTCATAGCTGTCTGCTCTGGTTGTTGCATTAGCTGCATTTAATTTTTCCCATGCAGCTATTTCATCGCTAGTGCATTGTTTCAATTGGGGTAAGCAACCCAAAATTAAATCAGTACAAGGGATTGTCAAGTATTGCACAAGTAAAGGTACCAGAAAGGAAAGGAGTGTTAATACGGGCTTTGGCCAAAGGGTAAATTTCAATGTTACCCGAAAAGGTTCGGCATTTGACAGAGTCACCTGTATAATCATTTGGATTCACCAGTTCCTTTCTAAGACCAATAAGGGTGCTGCCGCTGTCCAGCAAACATTGGCATGGTCTGTCGTTGACCATTGCATTGTGGAACACCAAATTGCCTCTGGAGGCTAATGCTGCATTTACACTCTCAGTTGAGAATGGTACTGTATGTCCACATTCTAATTTTCCGTCAGCATGAAATTGGTGACATCGCTCACAACTGTCAAAGCTTAATATATCGTTTACACAACAAACATCTTCAGATTGATTAAAAGGTAATTCATTTTCAACTTCACACTCAGTCTCACTACCACTATCAGAAGATGTATCAATCAAAATAGCATTGTTGGCTTTCATACGTTGGCGGCCCAGGCACTTATTTGAATAATGGCCGTAGCTGGAACAAAGAAGCATTTGATTGCACGCCTGTATGCAGTTCTCTTGTTTTGTTGCTTCTTAATGACATTCTCAAGATGTGCCGGATAGTTAGGCGATTTGTCACACATAGAATAAGTGTCATGCAAAAGTTGACAGTAGATACATTTTGACACTTTCTTATCTTTCTCGTCGACTCTATGAAATGGTTTTCTATTACTCTGATAGTTTTTAGGTTGGTCCTTTACAAAAGAAACTATTTCAGAGTCATTATTTGAAGTCTTTAAAATATCTCTATTTGAGGAAAAATATGCAGAGCCTTTCTTTTCAAATTGTTCTATGGTCTCAATGTCTGACTGCTGCAGGAATTTAGCAAAATGGAGATGGTATAGTGGATATGACTTTATCCATGGCTATTAAATTTTTAAGTCTGTCAAAGTCTTTTCCTATGTTAGCTGCATTAAGCCACCTATTTAGTACACTTTGGACATTTGAGACGTAATCAATGAAAGTCTCACTAGGTTTTGGTTTTAAATTTGAGAACTGAACCTGATACCCAGGGGCATCAAGTAAAAAGTGTTGCATTATCCTATCATGGATGTACTGATAGTTAGATCTAAGATCAGTTGGTATTGATTCTATGACTTTAAGGGGCTCACCACTCAGGTTCTTCATATAATTCATAGCCCACATCTCTATTGGAACTTGGTGGTATTTAAACTGATACTCGACATTTTCTGTCCAGGCTGATATGGAATCTTCTTTGCAGAATGGTTTAATAATAGTTTTGTACTTATTAAACTTATTTTCTTCTTGTTGACTTTTCAGTTTAGTAGCAGAGATCTCTACGTGTGAGTCTACATCCATACCTTTCATCTTTAACTGTGTTTCTGATTCCACTTGTATTTGTTTTTCCTTAACTCTTGCCATTTCATCTATCTCTTTTTGCTTTAGTTCTTTCTCCTGATCTAACTGCTTTTGTTTTAACTCTAATTCCTTCTGTTTAATTTCCTTATCATGTTCTAACTGCTTCTGTTTTAATTCTAATTCTTTATATTTAATCTCTATTTCTTTCTGTTTAGTTTCCTTATCCTGTTCTGACTGTTTTAGCATAATCTCCTTATCATGTTCTAGCTGTTTTTGTTTTGTTATCTCAGCTAGTTCTGCAATCTCCTTTTTGTGTTGTCTTTCCTGTTCTCTTTCTTGTGCGCGTTCATCTCTCTCAGCATCCTCTTTTCGTGCACGTTCAGCTCTTTCAGCATCTTTTGCTTCTTTAAATTTTTGATCAGCATATTGTTCTAGCTCCTTTCCTGTGTATTGTAACTCTTTACCTGCTTTTATGAAATCAGCTAAAGTAGCCATGTTGTTGGGTAATTGGCTAGCGTTGACCCGCACTGAGCTCTTTAATCACTTATTTATCTATCAGATACGGCTTATTTATCTTAGATATGTTATGTTTCTTAATCTCTGAGCACTACAAATTGTTTTTTTTTTTTTTTTTTTTCCCGCGTTTCCATCCTGTTTCAGGATATTGCGGTCAACAGCTGTATGTTGATTCCTAGGCTAGATTTACGCTCATCAGCACGCCACGACTTTCGAGCGACCGGCTCATACTCTCATAAGTCACTTTTGCAATTCGAACCACTGCTAATTCTCGTCGCGTCACGTGACGAGAGTATTCGGGGTTGGCGGAGAAAACTGCTAACCCCTCGGCCATGGAGCCGGCTACTACAAATTGTACTCTTAGTTTATAACCTGGAAAATTTTATCCTGAAAAACAGAGCACAAAAATATGTTAATGCATCACACGCTGAAAAAGAGATGCATTATTAATCACATTGCATGCCAAATACGTTGAGTATACTCATCTTAATGTTCCAGAAAATCAGGCACAATCGTTTGGCAACTCAGGTCCCCTCGTTTGGCACTTCGGCATACACACGAGTTACTTTTCTAACCAGCTGTTGTTCACCCTGGTTCACAGAGCAGCAACAATTAACAAATTGCAAACGACATATAATTTTTGACAATTTGGTACAATCACAATGACATGTCCCCCGGACAAATACAATGTAGTTTAACTAATATTAAATGTCAATGTCCTGTCTTCGTTCTAACGTTTTATGCCTTTCGTTCCTAATCTGGTTTAATCTATGGAAGTGTTGTGCAGACCAAGTCTAATTTGCATAGCCAAAAGTAGTGCCATCGCGACGGTAAACAAATAGAAAAAGTACGAAAAAAATTCAATAACTGCTTTGAAATAAATATAAATGTGATAATAATGTTTAAATATATAAATATATTCATTCACTACTTAAATAAACAAATAATAGTTAATATAAAGCACAGATTCAGGCGGGCAGCAGCTTGGCGATTTGTAAACAATCAGATGCTGAATGCAAATGGCGTAAAACAACTGCTTGTCAGTCGCAATACGTCAGAGGCGCAGCGCTATTTTTAGCTTGCAAAAATCGATACTGTCGCCGGCATGTGTATCGCTCCGCCATGAATCATATTTGATAATTATTCATAAACAAATAAGTAATTACATAAATAAATGAAAGAAAATAATAATATCAATACTTACAACTTCGAAGAACACGTGATTTAAGTACATAATATTTCAATAAACACAAATAAACATTATTTTGTCACGATCGGCACAGCTCAGCTCGCAACTTGTTCTAGTCTGCACACGTCATCAGTCACTGACACAAATTAAACCTTGTAATTCACTACTAGTAACCTTAGTCTAGAGCCGTGGGTAAGTGTATTAGCTTGAACATTTGTCCAAGCCACACTTCTGACACCACATTAATCCTAGCCTGTCAGCAACCGATGTTTCAGGCATCATAGGATTACTTCTCTCGCACCACACAAGGAACTTGCAAGTCGTGTGAGAGGAAATGGATGATACATTTTATTGCCGTTGGCTCTTTACATTTACAAAACAGTCGCTATCAAATCACACACAAAGCCACAGAATTGCCTATCACTAGTTTCCTAACCCTATTGCTAATCTCTATCTACTTGGCTACAGAAACCCCTATCGACACTAAACGGTGCGCTCGCTAAGAAGTCAGTCCCCAGTCTGACTTTCCTACTCGCGTGGCTACACAGCACGCGGAAGGACCTTGTGCGTCCTTCGGCTTTTTGCGTGCTGTCACACTCAGCACGCTTATAGCAGCCGTCTCCTATTGAGTGGCAATCCACTTCTCCGTGGCTATCACGTAGGCGTGATTCTGTCGTGACCAGAGTACTAACTATCTGGTCGACGCCTCCGTGTCTCATGAGAGAACTAGTTAATAGTCCCCCTTCCTATCACCTACCCTGCCCTCATATCGGGGCACTGTGTTACCTCTAATCTACTTGAGGTTGACCACTCTTCCCGGTGGTCTTCTATCTTGAGGCAGACCTCAGACCTCTATACTTCAGTCTTTGACAAGTAGTGAACTGGAACAGTTGCATAATGATGTTGAGGTGTGTAGAAAGCAAGCAGAGGCCACACCCAGCCAAGAGCACCACAATAAATTCCAGCATGCAAAAGCCAAATTTCAAAGGGCCAAGCTGCAGGCTAGACGGAAAAGCTGGCAGGAGAAAACGGAGTCTCTGAACTTTGAAAGAGACACAAGGAAATTGTGGAAGCTAATAAAACAGCTTAATGACGAGGGCACAGGGAGAAACTCAAGAATTGCACTACATAAAGATGGAAAAATCTTAACAAGAAAGCAAGCAGCTGACCATTTTGCGGACTCGTTCGCACAAGATAGCAATATCAAAATTAGTCCAGAGAAACAACAAGAGATTCGAGAGAAACGACAACATACAGGACAGAAGGAAATAGTACATGAGGTTCTGGAGGCACCCATCACAATCAGCGAACTGGAGCTAGCCATATCAAAACTGAAAATGAGAAAGTCACCAGGAGCTGATGGTATCTCCAATGAAATGATCAGGAACCTAGGAACAGAGGCCAAAACAAAGCTGTTGCAGATCTTCAATAACAGCTGGACCTTAGGCAGTGTTCCACAAGCCTGGAGAGAAGCAATCATGATACCCCTCCTAAAATCAGGGAAAGATGATTCCATTGCCTCTAGCTACAGACCAATTAGCCTCACCAGCTGTCTCTGCAAAACACTGGAGCGCATCATCAATCACAGACTGCAGTGGTACATTGAAAGTAAAAACATCCTTGTGCCACAGCAGGCTGGCTTTAGGCAGTGCTACTCTACGGAAGATCAGACAACCTACCTCTCTCAAGAAATTGAGGATGCATTCCAAGAGAAGAAGCTGGTGCTTGCGGCATGGATAGATCTGAAGAAAGCCTTTGACAAAGTCTGGAAAGAAGGTCTGATGAAGAAACTGAGAAACTGCAAAGTCAATGGAAGAATGTACAAATGGGTGAAAGCATACTTGCACAACAGAAGAGCCCGAGTACAGATAGACGGACTCAAGAGCAAGAAAGTACTACTGCGTCACGGTGTCCCCCAGGGCGGAGTCTTGTCCCCCACACTTTTTCTAATCTTCATCAATGATCTTGTTGCTCACCTACCGCATGGAATTAAAGCGGCAATGTACGCCGATGACCTGGTTCTATGGAGCACAAATGAATATGCATCAGTGGCCACCAGATTGCTACAAAGAGCTGTAGATACATTTGCTGCATGGACAAATAGATGGTGTGTCAGCATAAACACTGACAAGTGCAGCACCACCCTATTTACCCTCTCTCCAAAACAAAAGGCAGGGATCATCCAGATAAATGGAACTCCCCTAAGAGAAGATAAAGAACCAACATACCTTGGAGTAACATTTGATGGCAAGCTGACATGGAGAAAGCACATAAATAAAGCAGTAGCAAAAGCCAGAAGGAAAATAGCCATCCTGAGAAAGCTAAGTGGAACCATATGGGGAGCCAGTACGAAAATACTTAGCAAAGTTTACCAACAGAGCATACGACCACACCTGGAATATGGGTCAACTGAGTGGTGTTCAGCATCAAATACCACACTACAAGAGCTGGACAAGGTGCAAAATCAAGCACTTAGAGTCACCACAGGAGGGATGAGATCAACCCCTATAGTGGAAATGGAGAAGATGGGGAGGACACGGGCACTGAGTGAGCGCAGAGATACGAAAACGCTAATACAAGCAGAAAAGTTCCTCAGCTTGCCAGGCCACCCTATGAAGAACAGATTTCAAAAACCTAGCTATGGGGCGGTTGAAAAGAAGTAGTTTTATCCACCAGGCCAAACGACTCTGCAGAGAAACCACTGATCTGCCCACAGTTGGTATCCCCCTAACAACTATTCCAGAGCGAACTCCATGGAAAGATGAGCATAGACTATCGTTACAAATCCAGACAAAAGTGAGAGGAATATTTGACAAGGAAGAACAGAACAGTGTGCAGCGCAGAACAGCCACTCTCAGATTCCTTGATGAAGAATACCCACAGGACCTCTGGATCCGAGTCTACACAGATGGGTCAGCACAAAATGCTGTTCGAAATGGAGGAGCGGGAGTGTACATAGAATACCCAAATAATACTAGGGACACAGCCAGAGTACCGACAGGAAAGTACTGCCATAACTATGATGCCGAAATTGAGGCAATCAAGATAGCAACAGAGAAATTACTAAATAACAGCAATGGTACACAACCTGTGGTGCTACTAACAGATGCAAAATCAGTACTCGAGGCGCTCCTCTCTGGGAAATTGCCAGTACTAAGGACACTACTTTCTGAATTTAGCAGTCAGCATAAAGTCACCATACAGTGGATACCATCCCACTGTGGAGTACCCGGAAACGACAGAGCTGATCAATTGGCTAAGGAAGGAGCCAAAGAGGAACAGCCTGATGTGCCCGTTACATACCACCAAAAGAAAAGAATGATCAAATCAGTCAGAAAGCCACCAAAACCTGCTCAAGATGACTACCACGTTATGGACAGACCAGAACAAGTCATTATTCTGCGCCTCAGAACAGGACACAATAGATTACGCAACCACATGTATACAAAATTCAAGATTGGTGAAACAGCCATGTGCACATGTGGATTGGCGTCGCAGACAGCAGAGCACATACTCCAAGACTGCCCAAAATATAACATATCTAGGCAAACCTTCTGGCCTAGAGAGACGACAGTGGAAGATAAACTCTATGGATCACTGTGTGAACTGAAAAAAACAGTTCAATTCATGCAAGAGACGACATTGCAGATATAGACATATTTCAAGCGAACGAAAGAAGAAGAAGAAGAAGAAGAAGAAGAGTGAGGTAACGAAGTACCATCTTCTCGGGGACTGGCAAGCACACCAAATGCCCATTTGTCTCACTGGATTATTCACATGTAGTTATGAGCAGGAGATGGGTCAAAAGGACTACGAAACAGCTGCGGGCGATTTGGAAGCAGACCGCCATGCGCTGGTTTTCATACAATGGCATGAGTGCCGGTCGTTCAGAAAGCAGTGCGAAAACTACTGAATTTGCCAATAAATCAGAGTAAAAACATGCTGGGATTGACTACGACATCCTGTAAAGAATAAACAACTAAAAAAGGTCTGAATGGAAACAAGAACGGAAGAAAGTTCGAGGAAAGGACAGACGGACACAATAATCAAACTGGTGTGAAGCTACGACCTCCAGCATGAGAATGTAGGTGGAAGCTGTAACAGTGGCATTCCGTTGGTTAGAGGAGACCACTGCAACACATGCTGTATTCATTACGGACTCAAGGAGTACGCTTAGTAAGGTGGAGAAAGGAATGTTTCGTGTGGAATGGCTGGCTCATCTTGCTTGAGGTAGTTGTGAGAATTGTATGGAGTTTTTGCCCTGATAATGCGGGAGTACGGGGGGAATGAACAGGCTGATAGGCTGGCAGATAATGTGCAACTTGGTGATAAATTACCTATGGACAAGGGAAGAGGTGGTCGTGCGCTTGTGAGACCAGGTGGAGAAGCTGGAAGAACAGATTGAGACCCCGTGTGGGGAAAGGATGAGATTGCTGGGGATCGCCAGAGGTTTTCGAAACTGAAACTGAAAGGGAAGACCAGGAGAACTTTCAGTCAGATATCGGTGGGAACGATTAGAAGTATGACTTTTCGCTGGCTGTTGAACAAGGGGACGGAGCGCGTCCGTATGGGAATGTCCTGAGTGTAGTGTTGTCAGTCCTTGGCTCAACTCAACTCAATCAATCTGGCACCTTTAACTTTAAGTTAAAGTTTACTTGAGTCGTTAGTTTCTTCTTCTTCTTTCGTTCACTTGAAACATGTCTACAACTGCAATGTCGTCTCTTGTATGAATCTAACAGTCTTTTTTAGTTCATTCAGCGGTCCATAGAGTTTATCTTCCACTGTTGTCTCTCTAGGCCAGAAGGTTCGCCTGGATATGTTGTAGTTTGGGCAATCCTGGAGTATGTGCTCTGCTGTCTGCGACGCCAAACCACATGTGCACATGGCTGAGTCACCAATCTTGAATTTTGTATACAAGTGGTTGCGTAATCTATTGTGTCCTGTTCTGAGGCGCAGAAGAATGACCTGTTCTGATCTGTCCATAACGTGGTAGTCGTCTTGAGTAAGGTTTGGAGGCTTTCTGATTGATTTGATCATTCTTTTCTTTTGGTGGTATGTAATAGGCACATCAGGTTGTTCTTCTTTTGCTCCTTCCTTAGCCAATCGATCAGCTCTGTCGTTTCCGGGGATTCCACAGTGGGATGGTATCCACTGTATGGTGATCTTACGCTGACTGCTAAGTTCAGAAAGTAGTGTCCTCAGAACTGGCAATTTCCCAGACAGGAGCGCCTCTATTACGGATTTTGCATCTGTCAATATCACTGCAGGTTGTGTACCATGGCTGGTATTTTGTAATTTCTCTGTGGCTATCTTGATTGCCTCAATTTCAGCATCATAGTTATGGCAGTACTTTCCTGTTGGAATTCTGGCCGTGTCTCTAGTATTATTTGGGTATTCTATGTACACTCCCGCTCCTCCATTTCGAACAGCATTTTGTGCTGACCCATCTGTGTAGACTCGGATCCAGAGGTCCTGTGGGTATTCATCATCAAGGAAGCTGAGAGTGGCTGTTCTGCGCTGTACACTGTTCTGTTCTTCCTTGTCCAATATTCCTCTCACTTTTGACTGGATTTGTAGCGATATTCTATGCTCATCTTTCCACGGGGTTCGCTCTGGAATAGTTGTCAGGGGGATACCAACTGTGGGAAGATCGATGGATTCTCTGCAGAGTTGTTTGGCCTGGTGGATGAAACTACTTCTTTTCAACCGCCCCATAGCTAAGTTTTCAAATCGGTTCTTCATAGGGTGGCCTGGCAAGCTGAGAAACTTTTCTGCTTGTATTAGTGTTTTTGTATCTCTGCGTTCTCTTAAAGCTTGTGTCCTCCCCATTTTCTCCATTGCTACTATAGGGGTTGATCTCATCCCTCCTGTGATGACTCTAAGAGCTTGATTTTGCACCTTGTCCAGCTCCTGCAATGTAGTTTTTGATGCTGAACACCACGCAGTTGACCCGTATTCCAAGTGTGGTCGTATGCTCTGTTGGTAAACTTTGCTAAGTATTTTCCCACTGGCTCCCCACGTGGTTCCAGTTAGCTTTCTCAGGATGGCAATTTTCCTTCTGGCTTTTGCTACTGCTTTTTTGATGTGTTTTCTCCATGTCAGCCTGTCGTCGAATGTTACACCAAGGTATGTTGGTTCCTTATCTTCTCTTAGGGGTGTTCCATTTATCTGAATGCTCCCTGCCTTTTGTTTCGGAGAAAGGGTAAATAGAGTGGTGCTGCACTTGTCAGTGTTTATGCTGATACACCATCTATCCGCCCATGCAACAAATGTATCTACAGCTCTCTGTAGCAATATGGTGGAAACTGATGCATGTTCATTTGCGCTCCACAAAACCAGGTCATCAGCGTACATTGCCGCTTTAATTCCGTCGGGTAGATTAGCAACAAGATCATTGATGAAGATTAGAAAAAGTGTTGGGGACAGGACTCCGCCCTGGGGAACACCGTGACGCAATAGAACTTTCTTGCTCTTGAGACCGTCTATCTGTACTCGGGCTCTTCTGTTGTGCAAGTATGCTTTTACCCATTTGTACATTCTTCCATTGACTTTACAGTTTCTCAGTTTCTTCATCAGACCCTCTTTCCAGACTTTGTCAAAGGCTTTCTTCAGATCTATCCAAGCCGCAAGTACCAGCTTCTTCTCTTGGAATGCATCCTCAACTTCTTGAGAGAGGTAGGTTGTCTGATCTTCCGTAGAGTAGCACTGTCTAAAGGCAGTCTGTTGTGGCACAAGGATGTTTTCACTTTCAATGTACCACTGTAGTCTGTGATTGATGACGCGTTCCATTGTTTTGCAGAGACAACTGGTGAGGCTAATGGGTCTGTAGCTGGAGGCAATGGAACTGTCTTTCCCAGATTTTAGGAGGGGTATCATGATTGCTTCTCTCCAGACTTGTGGAACACTGCCTAAGGTCCATGTATTATTAAAGATCTGCAGCAACTTTGCTTTAGCATCTGTTCCTAGGTTCCTGATCATTTCATTGGAGATACCATCAGCTCCTGGTGATTTTCTCATTTTCAGTTTTGATATGGCTAGCTCCAGTTCACTGAATGTGATAGGTGTCTCCATAACCTCATGTACAATTTCCTTCTGTCCTGTAGTTTGCCATTTCTCTCGAATCTCCTGTTGTTTCTCTGGACTAATTTCAATATTGTTATCTTGTGCGAATGAGTCCGCAAAATGGTCAGCTGCTTGCTTTCCTGTTAAAATGTTTCCGTCTTTATGTAGCGCAATTTTTGAGTTTCTCCCTGTGCCCTCATCGTTAAGCTGTTTTATTAGCCTCCATAACTTCCTTGTGTCTCTTTCAAAGTTCAGTGACTCTTTTCTCCTGCCAGCTTTTCCGTCTAGCCTGCAGTTGGGCCCTTTGAAATTTGGCTTTTGCATGCTGATATTTATTGTGGTGCTCTTGGCTGGGATTGGCCTCTGCTTGTTTTCTACATACATCCACATCATTATGCAACTGTTCCAGTTCACTATTCCAGTAGGGTTTATAATGTTTACGGGCTCCTCTTGGTATTTTGTTTCTCGTGCTGCCTGTAGTATGCATTTCCCAAACTCTTCAACTACTTTATTTATGTCCTTCTCAGTGTTCAGGTTTTTAACCAGTATGCTGGTGCGATGCTTGTACATTGCCCAGTCTGCTTTCTTGTAGTTCCACCTCGAGTGGGTGCTGCTTTCACTTACAAACTCATTTTCTACAGTTAGAAAGACTGGCCGATGGTCACTGCCACCAAGTTGTTTCCCAACAATTCGTGTAATGTTCCACTCCAGGTCTGGTGAATAAAACGCCAGGTCAGGTGTAGTTGTAGTGTGCCATGATCTCGAGTAGAAGGTATGTGGGTCAGACGGCTTGTTAATCAAGATGAATCTATTCTCATCCTGCCAATCTTCCAATCTCTCTCCTCTCTGGTCCATGTGATCATAGCCCCAGCTCTGCGAATTTTAGTCGTTAGTTTAGTATTGGGATTCTTCGTTCGCTGTTGAAGATGAGAACGGAGCACGTATAGGAACATACCGAGTGCTGTGATGTCAGTTCTTGACTCAACTCAACATATTTGTTATATTTATTATTTATCTTGCCGTATCCTGCTGCATTCACTGTCTGTCTTGTATATATAATCTTAACCAACATTACTTTCCTCGAAATTTTGTTCACTAACATCCGTCTTCCATCGGTCATGTGACCCACCAACGCGTGACTTGTCCGGAACAGTTTATAAACACAACCACTGGTGTCTCTGAGAACATTAACATACATAAAGTCACCAGAAGTTACTCAAACGTAACCGTTCGGTGTTTTCAGAATTTTTATTTATCTATGAACTCAACGACTCTAGTGTAATTGTGAATTATTGGCTTGCCGGCTATATAATATAATGCTGTATTATTAATGTCAATGCAGAAAATTCGTCGAAAAGGAAACGAAAGAAAGAACTAAAAAAAAAAATTTAAGTATTGATCACTTCTGACGTTCATTCAAAAACCTAAAACAAGCTGACCCGCCGTGCTTGACGCACTATGGTCAATAAATACTATGGAGTTTAAACCATTGTATTGTTAATATCAATCATATTCATATTGAATGTGATCAGTTATAGTTATATGCTATCCATACAATTTTTAAGTAATGAAATGTGCAATCATATCTTTACAATCTAATGCCCTAATGGGAAAATTAGAAATTCAATAAAATAAATAATAAATTAATAATACTAATAGGAATAAATACATTGATATTACATTATTTATATTATTAATGTATTAATATTATTTTATTATATATAAAGTATGCTTGAAAAATGCTCCTCTTATTGTGCTTTAAATATAATGGACTTGCGTAACAAGAAATTATTATTAATTATATAACTCTAGGGAAGGAAAGTTAGTAAGTGAGCACTATTAAAACATTGTTAAAATAGTAAATTTAATTAAATAATGAGAACAATAAACATCATTGAAGGAAATTAAAATTGTTATTGAATCTAATTGGTCGTTAAGTGTGCGAGTGACTTAAGCCTTGCCAAAAGTTTTGTTGGATTTAATGATTGCATTTCTCAAACTTGACCTCAACAGTACTAATCTTATTAGCATCACACAGACAAGAGTGAACATAAATGGATTAAATTAACTATCAACTGTTAACAGCATAAACATCCAACTTAATTTTAAAGTATCAATAAATCAAGTCCCTTCTCCACAATGAAAGTTGGCTGCTCTTTTGTTGTGTGTTTTCTTTGCTGTGTTAAGGATATTGTACGTAGTGAGGCCTGAATATTTTCCATGGTGGTCTGCTGTGTTCCCTTTTGTATTTTGAACATATCTCTTGTGTGCCACACATTCCGCTGCTTTTTTTTTTACAAGCTGAATTGATTTTGAGTCAAGTAACGACATCACAGCACTCAGGACATTCCCATACGTGCTCATTCCCAATACTAAATACTACTAATAGTATTATTAGCCATCTGATTATTTGCCATTCTGGCCTTTCCTTGGAGTTTTGAGTGTCGGCCAGATCTGTTAGTCACTTCCTGCAGCACCATTCTCTCCAAGTGATGATCTAACTGTTCTTCTGCACTATACACGCGATTCCAAAGAGCCCCAACCACATTTGCCTGATCATACATCAATACCTCACCAAAGGGTGTATACACAGTCAATCTGTCCGCCTGCTCATTTCCCACCACACCAGTATGCCCTGGGGAAATAATCCAACAGATGTTCTCTATTTTTGATTGTTGAATAGAAGCCTGCCACTCTGCCCATAGAATGCCTGTCTTCACCTTTCTCAAAATACTTTGTGAGTGTTACAATTATGGCATGTGTGTGCTGTTTATCTTCCAGCCAATCTTCTAGACTACCCGGTCATCCAAGACTTGTTGTCTGTGATGCGGCTATTAACATACACACATGAAATTTGTGGAGTCATGCATGAGCTTGGTAGAGAGATGGGAACCAAACAGAATCTTGGACTAGTCTCTTAGAACGGGTTGGCAACCTTTCTGTTGTGTCGAAGTCATGTTGCAAAGCCACTCAGCATGCCAATTAAGTCCTACATGGTGTAATATATTCGTTTATCCAAAAGTCTTGAAACAACCGTTGTTTGCTTGTGTTTTGTCTCATTTTAACATCACCACATTATTTATGTGTTATAATCAATGGTCTGTACTGGCATTAGAATGCAACAGCCAAGAGAGTTGGTGGTGAGGATGGCTGGTACAGAAGGTGGTTAGGACAAAAATAGCATTTTGTCAAGATCAATCATTCATGTTCCACACCCACTCAGTTTGCATCAGTTTGGATTTTCTTACCTCCAATATTTAACAACTTTAATTTTGAAGGGATGTAAAAATAGGAATCATCATCATCAAGGTGCCTTGCATAGGCGTTCATGTCTCTCCACAGATCGTGGTCTTTAGTGTTCTGGATTTCTGCTGATATTCCTCTATGCCACTGTCTCAGTCCATCCAGCATCATTTCTCTTGGTCTGCCTCTGCCTATCTTACCCTTGATCTTTCCAATTGTCACAATGTTCTCTATTGCCCCTCTTCTCATCACATTACCAAAGAAAGCCATTTGTCTCTTTCTTATTGTTGTATATAATGTTCTAGTTTTATTAAGCCTCTTTTAGACAATCTTTTTTTAGCAGTCCAAGGAATTTGCAACATGTGTCTCAAGAACCACACCTCTGTTGCTTCCAAGGTCTTTCTAATTTGTTCATTTATATTCCAAGATTCACTGCCATACAGCAAAACAGGGATATCATTAATATAATTAATTGATTCTATTTAATTCAAAATTAAATTACTTAAAGAGATCATATACTGTATTTCAATTCACTCAACATGCCATTGAAAATCATTCCACTAGCCATACTTGGCACGTATGCCATAGGTTGCTGACGTCTAGCCTTACAATATGACTGCTCCTTGCAGTCTGGTAGCACTTTTCCCCCTTGACCCTACACTACTGTAAGTTATATCTATATTGTGATATTGCAGTTGTCGACACATTGACTCAATTATTGCAACGAGGTAAACCTTAATAATACCCCAACATTTTTTCCAGCAGGGTAATAACCATGACGCCAGAAAGAACATTGTTTCGTGCATTATTGACATTTATAATTACATTTATTTGTATTCGCCTCGGAAAGTGCAGCAATAGTTTCTTTGCCGAAGGTTCCCATAAACAGACAGAATTAAATAGCCAATATGATGAGTCTGCTCATGTAACCACGGATATGGATATTATTGTTCATGAATGTGAGCTAGTTTATAGGGACTACTTGACAACAATAGAAAACTTCACACATTGTGAAATTCACCATGTAAGACCTTTCAGGTTATGCCTCAACTGTTGGGAGCATTATCAAGCGGCAGCAAAACTGTATACAGAACTTAATGTAAGTTTATCCAGTTTATTATATTTTACACTTTTACTTTCCATGTAGAATAATAAACTATGGTGGGTGATGGATTGTACAGAGGCTTAGCAACAATCACATTTATGCTCAAGCAGAGGAGAAATTTTTTTGCTAATCAATATGGTTATTTGGCAAACCAAGTCTCAACCAAAACTGCCAGTGGTTTTTGTGGGAAAATGAAGGGTGAAGATGGCTGTATATTACTTATACCCATAAGGGAAGCAAACAATAGTATTACTAACCTATCACGCATGTTGTAAGAGGTGACTAAGAAGGGTTGTGCTTAGTGCTGTTTTGATTATACTTTCCTGCTATCTTCCTTGTGGTTCTTAAAGGTCTTTCATGTTTTCTTTTTCGATACTGCTTCTTCTGCCTCTCTTGCTAGGTTTTCTATATTGTCTTTTGTCCGTCTTTATATGCTTCTTTATTAGCTTCTGCATATTTTTCCTGTGCTTTGGCTTTCGAAGCCATTGTTTTGCTATTATTTAAGTCTTCTTTATTGCTTCTCATGTCTTCTATATTTTAAAGGGTTTCCGGCATTATCTACGCTTAATATTTCTAAAAAAATCTGTTGCCAAGTACTTCTAAACATGATTCACTCCACATGTTTTTAGCCTGCTGCCGGCAGATTTCCTTATTCACTTCGTCTATGGCCTGTTGTAGAGCCTGGTATTTATTTGAGACTGACCATGAATTGTTCCTTAATTTCCTGATTTCTGAGGTATTCTACATTGTATTCATTTTTGTGTTTATGGGATGTTATGTATCTCTTGAGCCTCAGCTTCATATTACTATCAGAAGATGATGATCTGCATATGTGTCTGCACCTCTAAATACTCTCACATCATGTAGAGAAATCAAAATTTCTAGTTGATACCATCCATCCATCATGTGCCATGCCGGTAAGCGTGGGCGGTCATGTTCTGCCATCTCACTCGATCACCAGAGTCGTGGATCAGCTCCGTGTTTCTGTCTCGACCATGCCACAAGGCCAAGCCATCCAGGTACTTGCTTCTAGGTCTTCCCCTTGGTCTGTTCCCCTCAATCTTACCAGTCGTCACCAAGTTCTCCAATCCATTTCTTCTCATAACATGCCCAAAAAATTTTGACTGTCTACGTCTAATTTCTCTAATCAATTTACGATCTTCATTTGTTTCTTGAAGAACTTGTTCATTGGTCTTTCTGGCTGTCCATGGTATTCTTTGCATTTTCCTCAGAAACCACATCTCTACAGCCATCAGATGTTTTTCAGCCTGACTGCTCATTGTCCACGCTTCACATCCATATAAAAGTACAGGTTCTATGTAGCATCTCAACACTCTTTTTCTCATTTCAATTGACATCTTTTTATTGGTCAGTATGTTTTTCATCTTGCTAAAGGCTACTTTTGCCATGGCGATTCTTGTTCTAATCTCTTCAAGGCATCTTCCATCAGATGTTATTACTGTTCCGAGATAATTGTACCTATTCACTTGTTGAAGAAAATTCCCATTTACTTGTATATTACATTGTGGTATTTCGTTCTTCCTAGTGACGACCATAATCTGTGTCTTTTTACAATTTAATTCTAACCCTAGTTGTTCACTGTGTGTAACAATCGCATGTACTGAATTTTGCAGGTCCTGTTGATACAGATGTGGTCAATTTGCTTTTCTGTTTTGTGGTCAAATGAAGACTTTGTGAATTCTTTTATATGGAAAATGCTTCTGCCTATGGTGTACTTATTCTTTGTGCAGAAATTAGCTAATAGCTCTCCATTTTCGTTCATTACCCCATATTTTCCCATTGTCAACGTCTCATACACCCACAGGCATTCTTAGTTCCTTCACAAGCATTCAAGAATATTTAACCTCGCATGTGGAATCAAACATTTATTTACAGAACTTCATTATCATCAAGGTGCGCACATAGGGCGGTTGATTCAATAATCATCTTAATAACAGAACTGCTATTTAATAAACAGTCGTAGCAATCAGGCAATCACAAAACCCTGCACTCAATACTCACTATCTTTGACATGGCAACACTAGCTCGCACTCTCGCAAAATCCATACACTCGCTTCTCGAACACAAGAGTCCTTCTCCTAAAACGTCCAGTCCAAGTCTGAGTCTCCTCACACTGGCCTATTGGTCATGTGGTACTGGACCCGCATGTGTCTTGGGGCAGTCGGGCTGTCTCAACAGTCCCGTGGTACTGCTGTACGTTCGTGTTGTCGGGTCCTTCATTGCAAGGCTGTCCGGTCAATCCAGGACAGAGTCCCATAGACTTGAGTCCCCTTTTATAGCTGGGTCTTGTCCTGCCTAAGTCCTGTCTATGACATCTCTGTGTCCTTGCCTATGTCCTGTCTCTGATATCTCTATTGTCCTGTAGATGTCCTGTCTATGACATCTCTGCGTCCCTACCTATGTCTTGTCTCTCATATCTCTGTTATCCTGTACATGTTCCATCGATGACATCTCTGCATTCCTGCCAGTGTCCTGTCTCTAAGATGTCCCTTGTCCTGTATATGTCCTGTCTCTATTCTCCAACACGCTGACACCCATGATACCCCCAAAGCCCACATTATCCAATTATGTCATAACATTCAGTTCACACATAAGGATCGTGATATTTCAATTTCATTTACTGCTCACAATTCTTTGGACTTTCAAATAAAATTCCTCCGTAACTGATTCATCCTCATCATTTATGGGCCCATGACGATGGGCTTCATTAATGTTTACTTTCTTTTTGTGGTTCTAAATATTTCTGTTAATATTCTAAAGCTCACTGCTTCCCATGCTACCAGTGCATCATGTGTTGAACAGGCTGATAGGCTGGCAGGGAATGCACCTCTTGGTGGTAGATTACCTATGGACAAGGGAGAGGTGGTCAAGCGCCTGTGGGACCAGGTGGAGAAGACCGGGGAACAGACTGAGAACCCGTATGTGGAAAGAATTATATTGCAGGGGACCGGCAGGGGGTCTGGAAAAATCTGAAAACTGAGAGAAAGACCAGGATGTTGCAGGATGTTGCAGTCAACATCAGCATTTTTCAGCTGCTGTTGATGTACTAGGCAAGATAATGCTCAGTAGTTTGCCATTGCTTTCTGAGCGACCGGCTCACATGCCCCATAGGTTACCAATGCGCCAAGAATGGTTACCGATTCTCACACAGGTTACGTTACTCACGAGAATATACAGAATTATGGAGAATGACGTTAACACCTAGGCCAGGGAGATAGAGAAAAAAAAAATAGGAAGTACATGTTCAAGTTGCGCACGTCACAAATCCCAAAGCAGTTATAAATCGCAAAGAGTAAGCTTTAAGACTGCAGCTGCGGGAAAATGTTTAGTAAAGAAAACTTACTAAAGGGTAGATAGATGGAATGGGCAGGTAGATTTATGGAATCTGTCTTGATGAAGCAAACCTTGCACAAATTAATGCCAAAGTTGGACAACTGAACTTTGAGGTGTGTAACTATGTTTGATGCACTCCCCTGGAAAGAGAAAAGAAGAAGTAATTTGTTGTGATCTTCTGCCTGCAACATTTATAAACAGTGCCTGCACCAGCAACACAACAGTGGTGTATATTAAAATATGGGAATGATGATAGTTAATTATGTCATTGCTGTTGTGTTTTACATCATATTCAGCTTGTTTTATCTGACAACAGATTAAGTAAATTCTGCTCATGTTTTTCAGAGAAACCCTCGTCACGAAGAATGTAAAACAAAGTATATGATGTCAGATATTGTACAAATCATCCCGACTGTACAGACAAATATGGACAAAATGTTGAGGTCATCTCACTGTCATAGTATGGTCACTTGGTTTTATAGTCTATTATTATATTTAATAATTATAAGAAAACACATCTATAAACTTTTAGTACAAGGCCAAAAATAATTAAGGTATTGGAAAAAAAGGGCGGTGACTTCTGCAGAGTTAGTACTGGAATTTTAATAAACACAAAATAAAACTGAAAAGCTCAACAGTAACAAAAATAATGAAAAAGAGAAAAGGAAACACACAACTTTTACAAACAAATGTTTCGACCAAAGTCTTTATTAATGAAAAAAAAAATATACAAAAACACCAATAATACTTAGCTGGAAGACTGAAGTATCACCATCATAGAATCTGAATTATCACACTAACAGAAACTGAAGTATCAGTCACAGAAACTTAAGTATCACAATAACAGAAACTGAAGTATCACAGTCACAGAAACTGAACTATCACAATCATAGAAACTCTAGGGTGATAACTTCAGTTTCTTTAGTGTGATAACACTAAAGAAACTGAAGTATCACCCTAACAGAAACTGAAGTATCACAATGATAGAAACTAAAGTATCACAATCATTGAAGCTGAAGTATCACAATCACAGAAAAGTAATCCACATTTTGCAATGAATACATACAACTTTTAAAAAATTATATGTATTCATTTGCAAAATGTAGATTAATTTTCTGTGATTGTGATACTTCAGTCTCTGTGATTTTGACCCTTCTGTTTTCAGATAAGTGTTCTTAATTCCTTGTTTGTCGATAAAGACTTCGGTCAAAACGTTCACTTGTATCTGTTGCTTTTCTTTTAGTTGAGCTTCCCAGTTATATTTTGAGTTCATTCAGATCTCAAAGACTGTATGGTGTGGCATACAATTTGAGGAGGAAATCTAGGATTAAAAATCAATTATAATTGTTTCCTAAAGTTGAGGTAACCATTAACAACAATTTTCATTACATTCCAGTATTGTCTAACTTGCATGAACAAGTGACTCTAGAATTCTTTGAATTTTAGTGTATACATTTTTATTCATGTATTCATTTAATTTAAAACATTTTCTAGCCACTTGTTTATTTACCTTATGTATGTGTATATATGTGCGTGAGTGCATGCACACGTGTTATATACATGTAGGTGTGTAAACATAAGATATAATACATTGTTCACCTGGCAGCACTGTAGCTTTGAGTTGTACACAAGAGGCATCAGATACACACGTTGCTTCCTGAAAACTATTGCTTTCACTATGACTGGTGACATCAGCTATGATCAGGATTTCAGAAATCTGATATAAATTTTTGTGACCAGCAGCATATCTGGTTAGACTTTGTGTGAAAGAAAGTTATGTGGTGTATGACTATATATATATGTTACATAGTAGTAGTAGAGAGTACACAATTTCAGAAAATTAAAAGTATCTTATGCAGTCAGTTGCTATCATTGAATGTCAGAAAGAGGGAACTGAAATATCGTATAGAACTTGTTTTGCTATATGTCAGTGAATCATGGATGTGAATGAACAAAATAGGAAGAACTTGGAAGCAACGGAGATGTGGTTCCTGGGATGAATGTTGCGAATACCTTGAACTGCTAGAGTGATTAACAATGAGGCTAATGAAAGTAGAATGTTATATACAACTATTAGAAAGAGACAAACATCACACAATTATAAGAATGAGACAAATAACATTCTTTGGTCATATAATGAGAAGAAAGGTATGGGAAAACATCGTAACAACTAGAAAGATCAGTTGGAGAAGAGGCAGAAGTATTATGAGAAAAGTGATGCTGGATAGACTGAGATGATGGCATGGAGGAACATCATCAGGAGAGTTGATCCAGAACACCAAGGACTGAGGTTTGTGGAGCAACATATGCAACTAAACCAGTTGGATAGGCACATGATGATGATGACTGGCACCTTGCTGTCTTGACAGACGATAGTTTGTTATATTGTGCTTCAAAAAAGGCATAATAACTACAACTCATAGTTAGCAAATGTGACTGATCAGACCAATTCGCACGGTACCAAGACCAGATAAGACCAGGCATGGAGTTACACCTCTACATAGCACAAAGCCTGGGCTGAATTGTAGAGACCATGTGTTGCCCATGCAGCATGATCCCTCTCACAGAGCGCCTGGTTTACTCCAGAGGAAAGGTAACATTAATGCATACAAAGCAATGCTCTAACTGTCCGCCTGTCGGAGCTTTCGATCCTAGACCAGTTGCCAACCACTGGCTTAGGGCCTGGTATGCCCTGCCATGACATTTAGTCTGTAGGTTGCATTTCCTCACCAGGATACGGCTTTTACCCTCGTCTGCCCGAAGCCGTTGGCACAATGTAGGGTGTTGGGTTTGATGAGCGTCGCCCAACATTCTGCGCTAACAGAAAGCAGGTAGTAAGTACTGTGATGATGATCATGAATATATATATATATTACTAATTAATATTACCTGTCTATATTTAACATTATGTTGATATGTTAGAGCTGTACTGTTAAATACGTCTCTCAAAATACAACATACTTAAAACATGCAAAAAATGGGAAAGACTACACTGTTTAAAAAAATTGTTACACTCTAGGATGTTACACAAAGAATGACACAGTGCGCGAGAAAGTATCAGAATTCCTGACTCTCTACAGCCACTTTAACATCTGCACCAATGCCTCTGCTGGAGTACGTATATTTTTTAAGTTTAATTGCTACACTTGTTATATCTGAGTAATTTCAGGTAAAACATCCATGAGAAATTGCTTGAAAGCTGAACTGGCAAATTAATTCTGTCATATTTTACTTATTGTAGTTGCTCCATTTTATATTTATAGATACGTTATTTGCATATCCTTTACAGGACATTGCTGTCAACCACATAGTTTTTTGGTTGTTTGTGATTTCTTGGCAAGCCTACGTTCAGTAGTTTGCCATTGCTTTCTGAATGACTGGCGCTCATACCATTGTATGAAAACCAACACAAGGCGGTCTGCTGCCAAATTTTCCTCAACTGTGTTTCAAACGCAGTATGTGGGATTAAGAATTGCGTTTGTAGCCTCTTCACCACAGAACAGGCATTTGTAGATAACTTGGGGGGCTGCGTGGTCTTGAGGTATGGTGTCCGCCTCGAGTGCTGGAGGTCCCGGGTTCAGGCCCCGGTGAAGACCAGGATTTTTTCACGTGGACTTCTAGTAATACAATTTCCCCTAGTCTCTGGGTAGTGAGATCTGACGCCTGTGTGTATTGTTGCGCACGTAAAAAATCCCTTGGCAGTTGGAAATCGAAAAAGAGTAGCCTAACGGCGCTACCCGGGCAAAATTTTGAGTTAAAAATCTACTCAAAGTATTTCAGGATCCTCACCGGTGCTACTGGAGTTCGTGCACTGATCTGAGTTTCTCCAGACTCAGGTTTGAGTTAGAAGGAGAACGGAGCACTTATGGGTTGCACCCGTGTGCCGTGATGTTGATCCATCGACTAAACTAAACTAAACTTGTAGATAACTGATATAAAATTATGTTAGTTTGTTTCTTACACAAAAGACTTTTTCACATAGCCAAAAATAATTGTTTAAATATTTAAAAAGAAAATCCCCCAAATAATTTTTGATGGAAGGCAGAAAAAGTGTTCAATATTCCCATTGATAAGAGCTCCATGGCTCTGTGACTAGCATGCTTGCCTGCTGGTCATGTGTTCGAATACTCGTCAAGGCCAGGATTTTAACAATTGATCTAGAATCCCAGGTTGACCAGAAAATGGTTACCAGGAAATGTCATGGCAAGTAAAGATGGCTGGCAGGATATGGGCTATGTTATACGTTGAGTGCTTATTGGTCTATAAATATTGGCTAATACAATATACTAAATACACCTCAAGATGAAGAAAAGGGTATTTTATTTTATTCTCAAGATGAAGAAAAGGTATGGGTACTTTACTTTATTCTCAAGATGAAAAACAAAGGTACTTTACTTTATTCTCAAAATGAAGAAAAGGGTACTTTACTTTATTCTCAAGATGAAGAAAAGGGTACTTTAGTTCTCAAGATGAAGAAAAGGGTACTTTACTTTAGTTCTCAAGATGAAGAAAATGGTACTTTACTTGAGTTCTCAAAATGAAGAAAAGGGTACTTTACTTTAGTTCTCAAAATGAAGAAAAGGGTACTTTAGTTCTCAAGATGAAGAAAAGGGTACTTTACTTTAGTTCTCAAGATGAAGAAAAGGGTACTTTACTTTAGTTCTCAAAATGAAGAAAAGGGTACTTTAGGTCTCAAGATGAAGAAAAGGGTACATGGTCATTGGATGGTGGGGAATGCCCATGGTCTGCCCCTGCCTTCCCTTGAGAGCTGATTGGGATGTCTTCGGCTGTTCTAAATGGGCCAGCTGGAATTGGGATAACACCACAACAGTAAGTCAAACGTCTTACGAAATACACAGGAAGGTAACCCAGCCAACAAATGCCTGCAGAAGTCAGATGTGTTGGTTGAAAAGTGCAGATATCGCAGCTCTGCTGTAAACAGGCACACCGCTTTTACGCCTAAAACAACATTCCAGACGAACCCAGAAGAAGAAGAGTATTATTATTTGTCATGAGACTAAGGAACCAAGATGACATAATTGTTAGTGCTTACCAGTAGGTTCAAACCCCAGCGGTGGCAGTTATTTCTCTGACCATGATGGCCCTAGGACTGATCCAGCCTTCTACACCTGGCACATAATAATTTTCAGAATATTCTGGGAAATGTTTGGAAAAGAAAGTTGGCGAGGAAGTAATCTGCCACCCCACCTGAGTGTGCCAGTGATCTAGAAAATGTGAAGATTTCACACCATTAAGGTGAAACCCTCGGTAGCATAGTGGCTAGACACTCACCTGCCTACCCGGGTCAAATATGCATCAAGGCTGGTTTTGTTTAATTGACCTGGCTTCCTTGTCAACCAAGCCTAAAATGGATACCAGAAATATCTTGGGAAATAAAGGTGGCCTTGTAATACTGACCACATCATTCACCACATGCTGATTGGTCTATAAATTATGTGACTATCAGCACATGTTCAGGATGCCTTAAGGAATGTAAAATGGTCCTTTATTTACTTACCACTATGGAAGTAATCTGCTATGAGATTACCTGTAACCAGACTAAACTTGTTCTAAGTCAAGGTCGTGTTTTATGAACACTACTTATATGTGTATTATTTTTCTTGTGTTAACATATAACATAGCAAGAAGCAACGTAAAGAACAGTTTTTCTATAAATTATTTCCAGGAACACATGAAAAGCGCGTGGACAGATGACGCAATTGTTGGAAATAGTTCAGATCCTTGTATTCGATGCAAGAGTCAGTATGTTGCATTGAATGCCCATTTCAACGCTATTTATAGTGCAGATGACGGGGATGTCTGCATGGACATAATGGATATGGTAGTGTTTGTTGAAAATATATCTAGAGATGTATCATTACGTCTAACAGTTTATATGTTGTTTGTATTTTAACTGTGCATGTTTGTTTTCTGGTGATAAAGTTATAGAATGTTTAGTTTGGTTTGTTTTGAAAGGGATCTCTTCCACTACATGCACAGGTTCATTGATTAGAGCTGCAGCCTCCTCCCTTTTATTCTTTTAGTAGCATGTCCTTTGCAGAACCTCGCTCCCATAACAACCTTCCGGAAAACCTCTCGATCATAAGCAAGATGTCCAGCATCCGAAACACCCATCTGGAGATAATCTGCCACATCCTACACCCATCTTCTCTTCGGTCTTCTTCTTCCTCTCTTCCCAGGCATATACCCCTCCATTATTGTTCTCTCCAAACTTTCATGACATTTCAGGTGACTAAATTATTTCAATTTTCTTTATTTCCTCTCATAAACCTCACAAATAGACCCTCAACACAGTGCACAGACTCAGTAGCACCGGCAACAATCCCAATATGTCTGTACCAGAAGCACACATCCCTGTGTGTTACCAGGGCCCTTATTGGAAGCAAAGAATTCTTCCTCTTGTACCCTTTATCCACCACTGGGGCCTAAACCATTAACCTACACACTCCAAGCCTTCCTGTCTTTAGCTATCCCATGCAGCTCTGTCCTTGTCCTTCCCATACTATTCATTTCTGTTTCTACTTGTCTTCTCCATGTTATTTTAAGTCTTCCTGTTTTTTTTTGCCTTGGGAATTCCAGACAAAGGCCTGTCTAGTTATACAATTCTCAGGTTTTCTCAGTGTGTGTCTTATCCAGTGCCAGCATCTTTTTTTCACCACTTGGTCCATTGGCATTTGTCTAGCTCTTTCCATGAGCTGTCTGTCATTTCATTCCTTCTATTTTGTGCCGGCACTAATTAGTAAACGTTTGTAGTTTATTTGTAATCTTTCCGTTGTTCTCCATGTTTCTGATTCATATATTTATACTGATTTAATGTTAGAGCTGAATGTTTGTAGTTTATTTGTAAATGTTTCCATTGTTCTCCATGTTTCCGATTCATATATTTATACTGATTTAACATTAGAGCTGAATGTTTGTAGTTTATTTGTAATTGTTTCCATTGTTCTCCATGTTTCCGATTCATATATTCATACTGATTTAACATTAGAGCTGATTGTTTGTAGTTTATTTGTAATTGTTTCCATTGTTCTCTGTCTTTCTGATTCATATATTTATACTGATTTAACATTAGAGCTGATTGTTTGTAGTTTATTTGTAATTGTTTCCATTGTTCTCCATGTTTCCGATTCATATATTCATACTGATTTAACATTAGAGCTGATTGTTTGTAGTTTATTTGTAATTGTTTACATTGTTCTCCATGTTTCCGATTCATATATTCATACTGATTTAACATTAGAGCTGATTGTTTGTAGTTTATTTGTAATTGTTTACATTGTTCTCTGTCTTTCTGATTCATATATTTATACTGATTTAATGTTAGAGCTGAATGTTTGTAGTTTATTTGTAATTGTTTCCATTGTTCTCCATGATTTTGATCTATGCATTACCACTGATTTAGCATTAGAATTAAATATTTAAGTTTGATGCTAAGTTTAATTTCTTTTGGCGCTCATGAATTTCCTGTTTCTATAAAAGCTCCTAAGCCTTCTGTATTCTTTTTCTGATATCTTTATCTTTTCCACCCTCTCTGTCTACATTGCTACCTAAATAGGTGTATGATTTCATCTCTTTAAGTGAGGATTCACCAAGGGAGATCATATCATCAAACAATAGTGTCATGAACCTCTGACTTTACGATGTCTCAGAATGAGGAACACACACTGGTTCAGTTCACTCTTACAGAATATCTGATGACACACAAAAAAATGACAAAACTCCATGCAGGCGATCAGGCATTTATTCCTCCTTTTAAAAATTCTGGAACTGAAAAGAATGATTGGCTTTGCTTAATATTTTTACGCGGCTGGTAAAAATGATTTCATCTTTTTTCTTCACCAGATGAACTTGACACGCATTATGTGGAGCTCAAAGTTCAACTGCACACCTGGTTCTTATGACTCTACACCAGTTATTGTTATATCTTGCATCGTGGCATGCACACCGATTGTCTTTTATGTCTACCTGCGGATAACAGGAAAAGTACGGAGGGCCAAGCTGTTTAAACGTAAGTTTCCAATGGGAAGGTATAGATACAGAATACTAGATATATTTCTAGTATTACTGAAAGAGAATATTGAAATGTTTTATAGAACTTGTTTTGCTGTATGGCAGTGAATCTTGGATTGTGAATGAATAAATTAGAAAGAGCTTTGAAGCAATGGAGACATTGTTCCTGAGATGAATGTTGTGAATACCTTGGTCTGCCAGAGTAGCTAACGAGTGCCTGGAAGAGACTAATGAACGTGTAATCATATATACAACCATAAGAGACAACTAATGAAAGTATAATCTTATATAAAACCATAAGAAACAACTTATGAAAGTATAATCTTATATACAACCATAAGAAACAATTTATTAAAGTATAATCTTATATATAACCATAAGAGACAACTAATGAAAGTATAATCTTATATATAACCAAAAGAGACAACTAATGAAAGTATAATCTTATATACAACCATAAGAAACAATTTATGAAAGTATAATCTTATATATAACCATAAGAGACAACTAATGAAAGTATAATCTTATAATGAAAGTATAATCTTATATATACAACCATAAGAAACACTTTATGAAAGTATAATCTTATATATAACCAAAAGAGACAACTAATGAAAGTATAATCTTATATATAACCAAAAGAGACAACTAATGAAAGTATAATCTTATATACAACCATAAGAAACAATTTATGAAAGTATAATCTTATATACAACCATAAGAGACAACTAATGAAAGTATAATCTTATATACAACCATAAGAAACAATTTATGAAAGTATAATCTTATATACAACCAAAAGAGACAACTAATGAAAGTATAATCTTACATATAACCATAAGAGACAACTAATGAAAGTATAATCTTATATATAACCATAAGAGACAACTAATGAAAGTATAATCTTATATATAACCAAAAGAGACAACTAATGAAAGTATAATCTTATATACAACCATAAGAAACAATTTATGAAAGTATAATCTTATATATAACCATAAGAGACAACTAATGAAAGTATAATCTTATAATGAAAGTATAATCTTATATACAACCATAAGAAACAATTTATGAAAGTATAATCTTATATATAACCATAAGAGACAACTAATGAAAGTATAATCTTATATATAACCAAAAGAGACAACTAATGAAAGTATAATCTTATATACAACCATAAGAAACAATTTATGAAAGTATAATCTTATATATAACCAAAAGAGACAACTAATGAAAGTATAATCTTATATATAACCAAAAGAGACAACTAATGAAAGTATAATCTTATATACAACCATAAGAAACAATTTATGAAAGTATAATCTTATATACAACCATAAGAGACAACTAATGAAAGTATAATCTTATATACAACCATAAGAAACAATTTATGAAAGTATAATCTTATATACAACCATAAGAGACAACTAATGAAAGTATAATCTTACATATAACCATAAGAGACAACTAATCAAAGTATAATCTTATATATAACCAAAAGAGACAACTAATCAAAGTATAATCTTATATACAACCATAAGAAAAACTTAATGAAAGTATAATCTTATATACAACCATAAGAGACAACTAATGACAGTATAATCTTATATATAACCAAAAGAGACAACTAATGAAAGTATAATCTTATATATAACCAAAAGAGACAACTAATGAAAGTATAATCTTATATACAACCATAAGAAACAATTTATGAAAGTATAATCTTATATATAACCAAAAGAGACAACTAATGAAAGTATAATCTTATATATAACCAAAAGAGACAACTAATGAAAGTATAATCTTATATACAACCATAAGAAACAATTTATGAAAGTATAATCTTATATACAACCATAAGAGACAACTAATGAAAGTATAATCTTATATACAACCATAAGAGACAACTAATGAAAGTATAATCTTATATACAACCATAAGAAACAATTTATGAAAGTATAATCTTATATACAACCATAAGAGACAACTAATGAAAGTATAATCTTACATATAACCATAAGAGACTACTAATCAAAGTATAATCTTATATATAACCAAAAGAGACAACTAATCAAAGTATAATCTTATATACAACCATAAGAAAAACTTAATGAAAGTATAATCTTATATACAACCATAAGAGACAATGTTCTTCAGTCACATAATTTGAGGGAGGTATTGGAGGACATGACTGGAAAGAATTTTGCATTTGAAGAGGCTGAGCAGCCAAAGATAATGGCCTGGAGGAATATCTTCAGTAGAATTGATCCTTAACACCAAGAATCACCATTTGTCAGGGCATTTGATGATGATGATGATGATCTAGTATATGTGAAATTAACATTCTCACCTCATGGGCAACATCTGGTGTGGTATGTTATGTACATGTACCTTATCTATCATTCATGATCAGCTGTTAGATATGCTTAAAATAGGTTGGACTAAATAATGTTCATTAGGAAAAAAAAATATTCATTGAAAGTGTTCATAAACTCATAATAAAACAAAATTAAGCACTTGAACTCACAAATGAGATGAACAGAAACCAAAGATAGTTTGTGGATTAACCAAAATGGCAATGGTCAAAGAAATTTGAATGACATAGAAATGCTTCTAGGAGGCAAACAAGAATATAATTCTCACATTACTGGCCTTGTTTTCAATGATTAGTTGCATATCCATTGCAATCAACCCCAGTATTTATTTGCTGTTTGTGATTACCAGACGATTTTACATTCAGTAATTTGCAATTATTTTCTGTACGACCATTGCTCATGCCTTTGAAATCAATTCAAAGTGATATACTCCCTACTTGCCTGCTTGGCTGATTTTGAACCCTCAGTCCACCATGTCAGGGAGTTGTGGACCTGCATTCACTATCTCCTAAATCACAGATGCTGACTTTCAATGATTAAATAGCATTACATGAGGGTGACTGCTGTATAGTTGGATATGCACTGAGAAAACCTAGGATTAATAGATCAAGATACTCTGTCATTATGACATGGATATAACCAACACATGAACCTGGCCAACATAGCGAATAGGCAGATGGCCTGGTAAGGCCTTGAAGAGCTGATTATCTCTAGGCATGGTTTGCTAGTGCATTTCTCCCATGTTTGAACTTGTAGACCCAGTATTGTCGCCCAGCTACTGAGTTGAAAGCTTGGTGCTGCACCGTGAGCTGTGGATTTCTTTTGAAATTTTTGTTTGTTTGTGCCCATGATGGTTTTGTAAAGTGCAGTTTCATAAAATGGCAGCTGGCGAGTTGCTGGCACTGTTGACTGCCTTATGTGATGATGTGTGTGCGGGCTGCTAGTATTTTTTTCAGGACAGCTGTCTTCTTTGACAGTGAACTGCTTATTCAAGTGAAGGTCATCTTGTTGTTGGTGCATTGGTGATATGGTCTGATGGAAAGCTATTGTTTACCTTCACAAGTTCATGGGACAGTCATGAGCATTTCTTATGGTTTTTGCTGGCACAGGAATGCAGCAATTATAGAGCGACCTATTTGCTATGAAGTTGGAACCACACGGTTACTATGTGAACTAATAAATAGCACTAGAGAAGGGTGTGTTATGGAGAGACATGGTCACCAATACCAGTGAAATATTGAAATAACATTTGTGTAATATAATAGCTGAAAAGATATCCATCCATCCATCATGTGCCATGCCAATATTCGTGGGCGGTCACGTTTTGCCATCTCACTCGATTACCAGAGTCGTAGATCAGCTCCGTGTTCCTGTCTTGACCATGCCACGTGGCCAAGCCATCCAGGTATTTACTTCTCGGTCTTCCCCTTGGTCTCCTCCCTTCGAAATAATATACAGATATAAAATGTGAATATTGTAATAGCCCTGAAGAAAATATGTGCAAAAGAAATAATATTTGAATAATAGAATAAAATGACATAGCTTCAGAATGTGTTTATTAGATAAAAATCTAGCAATAGTCAGTACACTGCATTTTCTTAAAAATGGTTCCCCTTTGCAACAGTGCACTTTTGCCAACATTCATAAAGCTGTTTAGAACATTCCTGAAACATATTCTTTGAAACATCTTTTGGTTGCATTGTTGCACTGGGGATAATGTCCTTAGCAGAGTTGCATCACTGTCCTTTTGGGGTGTAATAGGGTCTGTACTTTTAATGATTTTTTCACTTAAAAGCTTGCTATTTCTTGATTGTATTATCATCATATACTTTCTAAAGTAAATGTAATGGCTCTAGAGGTGACTTCACAAGCAAAACATACAATGGACAAATGATGTTATGTGTTGTTCAATCAAGGATATTTTCAACTTAGGCGATAATACACGCGCAACACACAATCAAACTACTGTCACTTGTTTTGAGATAATTGAGAAGGTTGAGTTGAGTTGAGCTAAGAACTGATATCACTGCACTCAGGACATTCCCATCATGCTCCGTCCCTTCGTTCAACAGCCAGGGAAGAGTCACACTACTAATCATTCCCACTGCTATCTGATTGAAAGTTCTCCAGTTCTTCCCTTTCAGTTTTGAGATTCTACCAGAACCCCTGCCAATCCCCACAATCTCATCCTTTCCTCATACGAGTTCTCAATCTGTGTTCCCCCACCTTCTCCACCTGGTCCCACAAGCACACGACCACCTTTCCTTTGTGCATAGATTATCTACCACCAAGAGGTGAATTCCCTGCCAGCCCTTCAACCTGTTCATTCCCTTACACTCCCACATGGTCAGGACAAAAAATCCATACCATTCTCACAATCTGTGACCTCTGAAGCGAGGTGAGCCATTCCACACAAAACATTCCTTTCTCCACCTTACTAAGCATACTCCTTGAGTCCGTGATGAATACAATGTGTGTTGCAGTGGTCTCCTCTAACCAACAGAATGCCGCTGTGACTACTTCCACCTCCATTATCATGCTGGAGGTCATAGCCTTATATGCCAGACTCTCCTTTTTTAAGAATCGTTCATTAGTCTTTGCAATGAAACCTCACTCACTCTGTTTCTCACCACTGACCCATCAGTATAGATCACTATGTAATCTTGATGTGTGTTACTCTGGATCAGTTGTTGCACCTCAAACTCTGTGCGGCATGCTACTAATTGAAAAGTTTGCTTCAGTAATACTGTTTCATCAAGGTCACTATTACAATATAGAACTCTGATTTCCAAGATAGAAGAACCGTCCAAACAAGAGTACACTTTCTTGTAATGTTATGAAGCCAGCTACCTTGTATAAATTTACATATTTACATTTGTGATTTTGATCTTTGTTATAATATTGCAACATCTTCAGTTGCGTTTTTGTTCTTGTAAGTTGTTAATTGTTAATATGACATGAGTATTATTTATTTCCCAGCAAAACGGCTGACAGCGAGTACAGAGGTATCAAGTAGGCCACCTTCTACTGCTGACAGCACTCATAGTTCTGGCTGATGTATGGTTGAAGTAGTTGGTCATATTCTATAAAATTAATGGAGTACACATGTTAACTGAATGATATAAATAAGTTAAGCATGTTGTGTTCACATGATATATATTAATTTCTTCACAGGCAGTGTCTTTCTTGCTAACTTGCTTTTTTTTCATATTACCACCACTTTTAGAATATTATTAATGAAAAGTTTTCTTTGGTGTCTTTCAATTTCATTTTACCATTAAGTTGCTTCCATTGTGTATAATATATTACAAGATATGGCTTAAATTTGGAAATAGTCACAGCAACAAAAGATCTAGCTCGGCACTTCTATTTCTTTATTCTATCTTTGTATCTCCCAGTGGAGCATAGACCCTTTCCAAGTACTTCTGTCTGAAGGGTTGTTCATGATTGGTTGGATTTCTCGCTCACTGACTGGTACCTTGCCGCCTTGACAGATGATAGTTTGTTACATTGTGGTACAAAAAAAGGTATAATAACTTCAACTCATGGTGGTAAGGCTAGGTATGGAGTTTACCTCTCATCTCACAAAGCCTGGGCTGATTTGTAGGAACCATGAGTTGCCCATGCAGCATGATCCCTCTCCCAGCCTGCCTAGTTTACTCCAGTTTACTCCAGAGGAAAGGCAACACCAATACATTTGGATCAAGACAATCAATGTTCTAACTGTCCGCCTGTCAGAGCTTCCATTCAAGGCTTAGGGCCTAGTCTGCCCTGCCACGAAATTTAGTCTTTAGGTTGCACTCACACTAGGATAAGGCTTGTACTCTCCTAATTGTGCTCCTCTGCCTGAAACCATTGGCACAATGTGGGATGTGAGATTTATTGAGGGCCAACCAAAAATTGCCACTAACAGAAAGCAGGTAGTACTGTCCACTGTTACACAGTGGCTCAGTCAGGTTAGATTTCACAGCTAAGATATTCTATGGAATTTTGTAGCCAACCCCATGCAACAGTTGACTCTTATTTTGTATGTTACACTCTTACAGTTTTTTGCTTGCCTTATGAGCCTCACTAACAAAATCGAAAACAAAGCATTTGCTCATGTTTAACAATGTTACTCATATATCATTTCCAGGTGTAAGTACTTGTTAAATAATTGTAACATTCTTTTCCTGAATCATATCGTGTTGAATATCCACGCCCAAAGAAAAAAAATTCAAAGAAAAACATTCATCTATTTCTAAAAGGGAGCTTTTTTTTTTTTTTTGCACATTTGCCAGCAAAATTTTGTTGGTTGATGGAAATCCTCTGGAAGACTGACCCTTCAACTCTAAAATTTGATACATTGGCATTCAAGTCATCCAAGCCCTGAAAAATCTTGCATCCGTTGGAGTGAGGCTGATGTTTCTCCTGCATGTGGACTGTATTGCATGGCACTACTTCCCTTCTCCAGGACCAGAAACCAGTGGTGTGTGCGAAGTCAACAATCCTATCACTTTGTATCTCTGGCCAGGCATATTAATATGTTGATTTATTTGGTTGTTTCGGGATTTGAGGTTTAAAGGTTGAGTGCAACCCACTACTGGCAACGCTGATCATATTCCGGTATGAACCTTGAGCCTTGTCCACATCAGATTGGAAGAACACTAGACTTGAGTTTTGCTCTCATGTGAGCTTGTCAGTAGTGCATATCTCTGACTAGATCTGGGATCTAACTCCGGATCACTGGCTAGGAGTATTCTTAGGTTGATAGTGCTGCCTCAACCCAGTAATTTTTGGTCTGTTTGTCATTTCTTGGCAAGTTTACTCTCGGTAGTTTGCCATTGCTTCCTGAATGACCAGCATTCATACCATTGTATGAAAACCAACGCATGGCAGTCTGCTGCCAAATCCCCTGCAGGTGTGTTTTGAATGCGGAATGTGGGATTACAAATTGCTTCCATAACACTTCGCCACAGGCCGCCTCAACAGGTTTGAGATAATTCACTGTTAACAGACTTCAACCCAGTGCCTAGGGGCGAACCAAAGATTGTAAAATAAATGCACAACAGCCTGCAGTTGACCCATTTGGACTTTCTGTGGGGGAGATAACTGCTGAACTTTTATGTATGAACTCTTTTATAACAAATACTCTCATAGCAGAAGCTGTCCTGAAGCATGTTCTGGCTTTGAAATGGTAAAAGAAGGGAAGAATAATTATCAATCATATTTTTCACACTTCTGAAATAATTAAGTCAACAAATGTGAAGAAAGATAGTTTTTTTCAAATGTATTATCAGTTAGGGAAGGTTTTATCTTCTAATGTCACCCTTTATTACCCTGTTGGGCTTGGGTCCTCAACCAACCCACTTCAAGTCGTCCTCTACTTAGCGATCCCTTGCAACTCCATTGATGTCTGCCACAGCATTAATTTCTGTCTCTAGCTCTCCCTCCAGTGCACCCTTAGGCCTTCCTCCACTGTCTTTGCTCTGTAGATTACAAACAAAGGCCCCCTCTACTGTAGATTACAAACAAAGGCCCCCTCTACTGTAGATTACAAAGGCCCCCTGTACTGTAGATTACAAACAAAAGCCCCCTCTACTGTAGATTACAAACAAAGGCCCCCTCTAGTAACACTATTCTCAACTGTAGATTACAAACAAAGGCCCCCTCTAGTAACACTATTCTCAGATATTCTCAATAAATGACCTATTCATTTTCAGCATCTTTTCTACACCTTTTAGTTCATTGGTATTTGTTAAGTTCTCTATTTGAGCTCCACATTGGTGATTAAAAGATTATTTTGCATGTAGAATACCGTATTTTACGGAATATAAGACGCACTTTTTTCTTCAAAAAATTGCCTCCAAAATTCAGGTGCATTTTATACTCGAAATTAATATAAAAATGGGAAAAATGTTATTAAAAAAAAAATTGCTTAAAAATTAAGGTGCGTCTTATTGTCCGTAGCGTCTTATAGTCCATAAAATACGGTAATTTTTTTGCTGCAGAATATGTTACATAAAGAGAAATTTGTGTATGTGAATACTCTGCTCTTATGCTTTGTATATCAGTTGTTATGCTGAATGTGTATGTAAGAAACAGAGTGCTGAAATGTTATTTAGAACATGTTTTGCTGCATGACAGTGAATCATGGAATGTGAGTGAACAAATTAGGAAGAGCTTAGAAGCAATGGAGATGTGGTCCCTGAGATGAATGCCTTGGACTACCGGAGTGGTTGGCGGTGATTGCCTGAAGGAGGCAAGTGAAACTGGAGCATTGTGTACAGAGGGAGAGAGAGAGAGAGAGGAGAGTTCTTTGGTCATATGATGACAGGAGAAGCACTGGAGAACATTGTGATAACTGGTAAGATCAGTGGGAAAAGAGGCAAAGACAGATGAAGAGATACGATGCTGGATAGATCGAGTCGGTGTCATGGAGGAATATCACCAGCAGAGTTGATCCAGAAAACCAAGGACCAAGATCTGTGGAGAGACATGAATGCCTACGCCATTTGGTAGTACACATGATGATGATGGTGTTTGTTCTACAAAGTTACATTTACAACATCAGATGAGTAAAATTTTTATGTTATAAAGTACATATATATACTTAACATACCATTTCAGTGTCAGAAATGAGTGATAACTCATTGTAAATATTAGTAATATTTATACCAAAATGTACTTACCTTTCAAATAAAATTTTTTTTAAATATTTTGGAAATTTAATGTCATACTTTGTTTTGTTAAATTGTAAATGTACAGAAGATATAGCGAAGGGAGAAGACGTACAGAAGATATGCAAAAACATTTTATATATGCTCGTAGGTAGAATTTGAAATTTCATTTTTCTAGAAATTTAATGCACTAGAATTTACATAAAGATGACTAAGATAAAGGTAGTCCAATAGCAGATATTACCATTTGGATGTAAAGTGTGAGGTCTTCACATATTCTAGGTCACAACATAATGAGGAGGAGGGTTATTTCTCTTCCTCATTGGTTTCTTTCCAGATAATTTCCAGAAAATACTGAAAATTATCTGGTAGCCAGTCGACCATATAGTCATTCTGATAGAAAACAAAAATAATCCTGCCTTTGCTGGTCAAAATGGGTGCCAGGATATGTCTTGGGAGGTAAAGACTGCTGGAGTGATATTGAACTTTTTACAGGACATTGCAATCAACATTTCTGCCGCTGTTACCTCTTGGCAAGTTTATGTTCAGTAGTTTGCCATTGTTTTCTGAACGATACCAACGTGAAACCAACGCATTGCGGTCTGCTGCCAAATCGCGCGCAGCTGGTTTTCAAATGTGGGTATACGGGATTACAAACTGCATCTGTAATACCTTCGCCATGGAGTGTGGTTTAGTCTGTATAAATATGGAGCTAGCACCATGTGCCACTTACTCTTCAAGGCATGGGAAACGGGTCCCTTACTTTACTGATCATATTCCCAGAATGCCTCCAGGCATGTCATAGGTCATAGGGTCCCAATAAAACGAATAAAAAAATGTATGTTTTGAAAAAGATGATAAAATAGCAGAGTCCATGGGAATCTCAATATATGAAGCCCATAAACAGGCACTCTCCCGCTGTTTATGCTTTACCTCAACATCGCAAGATACAAGAGGAAGAAGATGAGATGAGATGATGGGATAATATAGTGCTTGTTGTAGAAGAATGTTGCATTTCACATGCTACTGATCTTATAAGTTGAAATCAAGTAGTATCAAATACATCTGACATGAAAGAATAACCAATACAGCTGACATGAAATAATATCAAATTCATATGTGTACTTCTTAGATTAACGACTACATGTATGTTGAAATTGTTACAGTGTTCATTATTTTGCTGACTGCAGAAAATTAATTCTTTTATAGGAAATTTTCTCACATATTCATATGGTAAATTGAACTCATATGTTTAACCTATGTTGAGATACATTGCTTTGTAAATTATTTTTTTCTAAAATCTCTTTTATATTACTTGCAATGGTTTAACAAACATATATTAAACTTTTGCAGAAAAAGAAATGAAACCTAATACAAAAATGTCTCTTTACAATTTAAAAATTGTTTTGCACATTTTCTTTGTGAAAGTGGTGTTATTGTACCAACAGATGTTTCAGTCGCATCATTATGTATGTTTTGTGTGTCCTTTCTGTCTCAGAAGTATGCCACTTGTGTTGCTTTAAAATCATTACCACCGTTGGTATTTTTGTTTTTGTTCTGTCTTTTGTTCAAACTCTTCTGACCATTTCTACAGCCTCAAACTTACAAGTTTCGTATTTGTTTCTTTTATTTCACTGTTAATTCGCTATTCAGTTAAAAGTTGTGTAGGAATTACTGGTATGTCTTTTATAAGTCCTATGTAATTTTATGAAATGTGAACCCATTCCAATTAAATCTCCTCATTCCTTCAATTGTAGGTCAGCATGACTGAATGGATAAGAGCACTCGTTCTTAAATTCATCCAATGTACTGGTGCGGAAGTATGGGGTTCAAAACCTACACTGGACGAACACAATGAAATATCTCAGCACCACCTTTGACTGATGTTTGTCATACAAGTATCATGCTGACAATGTCCTAATCAGAGCCAGGAAAGACAATTAACAACGCAGAAGATGATAGCAATAGCTGATACTGAACAACATCTGCTCTTCCTTCTCTATCGATGATGTGTACTAAGCATCATAGATCACGTAATGTCCGGAAGATCCAGTTAGAAAGGCTAGATAAGGTGCACAATGACGCAATGAGACTCATACTCTCTTCCTCTTCTTCAGCGCTCCGAGCCATTGAGGTTCTTTGCCGCAGATACAATCCGTCTGCATTCGTCTCTCTGGTTGACCTTCTCTTGTCAGTCGTTGATTCCAAGTGCTTGTAGGTCTGTATATATATGATCTCTCCACCGTCTTCTTGGTCCACCGTCTTCTTGGTCTACCTCGGGGTCTACGGTCATTTATTTCCTGAGTGTAAGCGAGGTTTGTTTCCCTATTATCTTCCATTCTTTATATATGCCCCAGCCATTGTAGTCTATTAGCCTTCATGATACCAGTGATTAGAGGGAACTTAAACAGATCATAAATGTCTTTGTTACTTCTTCTTTTCCACTCTCCACTTTGTGTATACCTAATGGGTCCAAAGATGCGTCTTAAAACTTTGTTCTTAAAGGTTTGTAGCAAGGCTTCGTCTCCTTTCGTTGTACTCCAGGTTTCAGAGCAATACAGCACAACTGGTCTGATCAGTTTTGTATATTGTGATCTTGGTGTTACGAGATAGTGCATTTGATTTTAGTAGATGTTGTAGTGCATAGTATACCTTATTTCCAGAATTGATTCTAGTTTGTATTTCTTCCTTTATGATGTTGGAGCAGTTGAAGATTGTACACATGTATTTGTATGTTTCCATTCTTTTAATGGTCATATTATCTATTTGTATGTGGCCAGAATTTTTAGCCATTCCTTCTCTTGAAATTACCATATATTCTGTCTTATCTTACTCAGCTGCACAAAAAACAGCCCGTGCGCCGCCATGCGATACATGATTGTCTTACCAACGAGGGCTATCAGACACAACATTGCACGGGTTAAGGAGTACATCTACCCACGACGCCTGACAGCAAAAGTGGAAGATGATGATGATGGAGTACATGACAATATCAACAGATTACCAAAAAAAAAATAGTAGTTGCATAGCGCCATTGAAAGAGAATGCGCATGAAAAGAGTTCGCTCCACGATGGCCGAGGCTGAAGAGATAATCAAGCAGGTCTGTGACCTGGATATTCTCCTTCGGAGAAGAATGGACTAATACTCACACTGATCTGCAAATACACTCGCATGTTATAGTTACACTATAGAGATAATGCAGAGGTAAGTTGCCCGCATAGGTCGACACTTTCTATCATTGTCCGCCAAAGCCTCAGTATTTCTTATATTATATTCTTGAAAATCCTTGCTATAGAATATAAATGTATTTACTATTTCCATTCATCATTTGCTTTTCTCTTCTTCATAAAATTCTGTAAACAGCTTAATGTCATGCTATGTTGTTATGTTATTGTTTGTTTACAAATTGTTGAGTTTTCTTTTTTCTGCGACTTATTCTCTCACTTCATTACCTTATGTGCTCTTTCAAATGCGAACACAAATGGTAACGGAAACGTTCAGTCACAAACATCAATAAAACTGTGTGGTATTCTGTGTTGTACGCTGTTCTGTAGTTCATCGTCGAACATTTCTTACATTTGTGTCTATATATGTACTTGTAGTCTATGCTTCTCTCTTCACGGGGTTTGGGCATGGGATAGTTCTCCGGGACTTCTTATTAACTGTCCCAGTGCTAGGTTTTGAAGTCTGTTTTTCATAGAGTAGGACGACATATTGAGGACCTTTTCTGCAAGTACATATTATCTGCATCTTTCTCTATTTTCTCATTCTAGTGGTCCCTCTCCACCCCCATCGTCTCCATCTCCACTATAGGAGTTCATTTATCCCTCAATATTTTGACTCTAAACGCTTGATTTTGCACCCTGCCCAGCCCTTGTAGTGTGGTATTTTACGCTGAACACCATGCGGTTGATTTATATTACAGGGGTGACTGTATGCTCTGGTAAACTATGTTAGGCATTCCTCCATTAGCTTCCCATGTGATTCCACGAAGTTTTCTCAGGGTGGCCATCGGCGATCGCCCTCCTGGGTTTGTTCCTGCCTCATTGATGTGCTTTCTCTATGTCAGCCTGTCATCAAATGTGGCTCCGATATATGTGGGCTTTTAACCTTATCTTGGGGTGTTCCATTTATCTTGAAGGCGTCTGCTTTTTGCTACTCGGAGAGAGTAAAATAGTCTTCTTAACAATAAGATTGTGACAGTATATTACAGTATAGAAATATTCAACGGGAAACAGTATAAAACAGGAACTGGAACAAATAAAAAATTTGGAGAAAATACAATAGACATTCTTGCACTTGGTAGGTTCGTATAGTACCTCTCGCATAGTGAGGTTTATGATGAAAATTGTGTTGCCAACTGTCAGTATAGTTTTCTCTCTGTTATAATAATAATAATACCATTTGGTCTGAGACAAAATCCATATACAATGTTTTGCTACTGGTCACTTGAGCAAGTGAACGTTCACTTTTATTTCTGTCTTTGTTTCACTACACGGGAAACTATGGGTTTTTTATTTTTTGATTATTAAAAAATCTCGCCCGGAGCAAACCAGGCAATTTCAAAGAAAAAGATTGGAACCGACACCTCTCATCAAGGTGCCCCACCTTCCCCCACCAACTGTGCAGAATGTTATGAAATATTACAGCGTTAGGAAACGTTGGTTGCATGAAGTTATAAGATGATAATAGCTGTGTCTTTTAAAAAAAATCCCTATGCCTTCATTATTTCACCTAGATGTTCGTACTTGTCACTACTTCTCGCAACTCTTATCCCATGTTGTGTAGTGTAACACTGTAAAAGTGCATGTGGGGCATTCGTGATAAGACATAAAATACAGGCCACAGTTGCGATCACTTATGTTTTCAGCTATTTAAACTGACCTTACGTCTGGTATCACATGCATAATATAATCAGCACATTATCGTCATATTTAAAAGTACTTTCACGTGTTGTATTGGATCTGGCACACTTTACCGACACGCCTATTTGGCATACAGGGGAATAAATACCATATGGAAAACAATTGCCTTGCAGGTAAATATGTGTATTGTAGTATTATTTGTGCCGTTCTCTGTGGTGAAGGCGTTACAGACGCGGTTCGTAATTCCGCTTACCTGCGTTTGAAACACAGCTGTGCACGATTTGGCAGCAGACCGCGTTGCGCGGGGTTTTAACAAATTGGTATGGGAGCCGGTCGTTCAGAAAGAAACGCTAAACTACTGAACATAAACTTGCCAAGACATCGACAGCAGCAGTAAAATGCTGGTGTTGACAGTATGTCCTGTAAAAAGGATAAGTAAAAAGTTAGTTAGTTAGTTAGTCGCGGTTCCAACTTCACAGCAACGCGTCGTCCCCATTATCCTCTGTTCCTGTGCCAGTGAATATCACACAACATGCTCCTCACTGCTCCATGTGAAAAGTGGAAAAGACAGGAGTCTCGACAACCAACAGCCTGCATGAATACACTGTGCATAATGCCGTCGCCAGAATGCCAACACAAACGTCCTCCACGAAAATACAGTTCATCGTCGATGGAAGCGGCAGTCACTAGAAAAAAAAGAAGTATTGTTTGTAACTATATCACGGGAACCTGGGGCAGTGCATTAGCTAGCCTTTTGGTCTGGTGATCATGTATTCGAATCCGGAATTCCCCGGAAGAGTTAACCTGGTCAACAAATGCCGACAGAAGTCGGGTGATTCGGCCGAAAGGTGCAAAATATCGCAGCTCTACTGTAACCTCAGGCTCAACGCAATTACGTCCAAAAATATTCCGGATGAACGCAGAAGAAGAGGAAGAAGAAGAAGAATAAGAAGAAGAAGAAGAGGAGGAGGAGAAGGAGGAGGAGGTGGAGGAGAATCCGGAATCCCCCAGGGAAGGTTAACCCGGTCAACAAATGCCAGCAGAAATCGGACGTGTCATCCTACCGGCGCAAGAACGCAGCTCTGATGTAAACAGGCACAACACAATCACGTCAGAAAAAAGTCCCCGGATGAACGAAGAAGAAGAAGAAGAAGAAGAAGAAGAAGAAGAAGAAGAAGAATCCGGAATTCCCTAAGAGGCGGTGATATTTGAAAGAATTAACCACTGAAAAAAAAAAAAAAAAAAAAACAACCACACACACACACACTACCACCCGCTGCCCATGGGTTCGAATCCGCACCGTGGAGAATATAAAACAAATGGAGCTGGGTTCTCAGGTCGACCCAGCCTATACTGGGTACCAGAACATGTGTTGGGAAGTGAAGACGGCCGCCGTGATATTGATCACATCTATTCTCAAGTGCCGATTTGTCTTCAAACATATGTGGTTAGCGCCATACGCCCAGACTCATCACTCATCATGCTGTGGTTTATTGCAAGTGGACATGCGATATATATTTAATCATCCTTTATATTTCAACTGGCATTGTTTCCATAGATTTAAGTCGATGTCTGTCATTTAGGTCATAATACGTTACCAAATACATTTAGTATATTAATATCTCGGAACAGTCGTAACATCCGACAGAAGATGCCTTCTACTTCTTCTTCTTCTTCTTCTTCTTCTTCTTCTTCTTCTTCTTCTTCTTCTTCTTCTTCTTCTTCTTCTTCTTCTTCTTCTTCTTCTTCTTCTTCTTCTTCAGCGTTCCGAGCCATTGAGGTTCTTTGCTGCAGATACAATCCGTCTCCATTCGTCTCTCTGGTTGACCTTCTCTTGTCAGTCGTTGATTCCAAGTGCCTGTAGGTCTGTATATATATTATCTCTCCACCGTCTTCTTGGTCTACCTCGGGGGTTTACGGTCATTTATTTCCTGAGTGTAAGCGAGTTTTGTTTCCCTATTATCTTCCATTCTTTCTATATGCCCCAGCCATTGTAGTCTATTAGCCTTCATGATACCAGTGATTAGCGGGGACTTAAACAGATCATAAATGTCTTTGTTACTTCTTCTTTTCCACTCTCCACTTTGTGTATCCCTAATGGGTCCAAAGATGCGTCTTAAAACTTTGTTCTCAAAGGTTTGTAGCAAGGCTTCGTCTCCTTTCGTTGTACTCCAGGTTTCAGAGCCATACAGCACAACTGGTCTGATCAGTGTTTTGTATATTGTGATCTTGGTGTTACGAGATAGCGCCTTTGATTTTAGTAGATGTTGTAGTGCATAGTATATCTTATTTCCAGAATTGATTCTAGTTTGTATTTCTTCCCTTATGATGTTGGAGCAGTTGAAGATTGTACCCAGGTATTTGTATGTTTCCGTTCTTTTAATGGTCATATTATCTATTTGTATGTGGCCAGAGTTTTTAGCCATTCATTCTCTTGAAATTACCATATATTCTGTCTTATCTTGGTTGATAACCAGCCCCATCTGTTGGGCTTTTTCCTTTAAGTGAGTCAATATTTCCAATGTCTTTTGTTCATTTTCCCCTATAATATCTATATCATCTGCATAACCAAGCAGCTTGGATGTTCCTCCAATATCACATTCCTCCTTTACCCTCCTTACAACTTTCTCTAGAGCCAGATTGAAGAGTAGCGGCGATAGTGCATCACCCTGTTTCAAGCCAGATGTTATTTGGAAAGGGTCTGATTTCCTGCCTTTATATGTTACTATATTATAAGTATCTTCCATGCATAGTCTGGTCATGTTGATTAACTTCCTTGGTATTCCAAATTCCCGCATAGCATTCTATAGACTATTCCTATGGACACTATCATAAGACTTTTTAAAATCCACAAAAATGTTATAGAGATCTCTTTTATATTCCCAATGTTTCTCGGCTATTTGTCGTAAGATAAATATCTGATCTATTGTTGATCTGTTTTGTCTAAAACCCGCCATGGTAGTCACCTAATATGTATTCTGAATATGGTTTTAGTCTATTTAGTAATACTGCGGATAGTATCTTATAGCTTATGGACAGTAGTGATATTCCTCTATAATTTTCACACTGGAACTTGTCTCCTTTCTTAAAGATAGGTATCAATAATGACTCTTTCCAGTTATGGGGTAATTTTTCAGTCCTCCAGATGTTTAATATTAGTTCGTATAACTTTAGATGTAATGCAGAGATTAAATCAAGATTTGCCATGGCAAAGGTGGCCTTCAGCAAAATGGAAAACGTACTTACCAACAAAAAAGTTGTCAACTGCAGTGAGTAAAAGAGCGTTGAAGTGCTTTATAGAACTCATGAAAAGCATCGAAAGGCGTTGGAAATGTGGTTTTTGAGAAAAATGCAAAGACTACCATGGACTGATAGACAATCAAATGAGACGGTCTTTCAAGAGGCAAACGAAAGACGGAGATTGAATGGAGAAATTAGACGTAGACAGTCAAGATTATTTGGACATGTTATGAGGAGAAATGGACTTGAAACTTTGGTGAAAAATGGCAAACTTGATGGGAAGAGAGCAAGAGGAAGACAAAAGGATAAATCCCGTGATGGTTTGGCAGCATGGCATGGTCGGGGCAAGAACACAGACCTGATTTGAGACTCTGGTGATCTTGTGAGATGGCGAACCATGACCGCCCACGCCTTTCGGCATGGCACTTGATGAATGTGATGATATTAATATCGTCTAATTAAAACCACATCGTTGGAACGTAAGTAGGTACAAGAGCCTTTTTGCGCCTTAAGATTCATTGGGGATGTGGTGCTAGATCTATATTTTAAGACCAATCGAATTTTAAGACACATTAATCCTCGCTTGTGTCTCGTTTCGCGCTTTCTTGCTCAGTCCTCATAAGGACTGGTCCTGATAAGGACCCGCCAAACTCTGTTCAATATTTGATTGTATCCCGTTGTTTGGCAATGTCTTGCCTCAGTCTCGACAAGGACTGGTTCTGGAAAGAACCCGCCAAACTTTGTTTAATTCTCGCTTGTATCCCGTTGTTTTGCGCCTTCTTGCCTCAGTCCTGACTGCTAGAATGTGTCTTGATAAATTCAAATTCAACTCAGCAACAATAAATGGTCCAGGGTGAGACAAACTCCAGCAACTTCTTGAAGCATCCAAAATGAACGGCAATGAAAGACTCGAAGGCCGGCATTCATGTCGTTGAAGGCATAATTTATTAGCCGAACATTCAAGGCTGTCGCATCTCAACAAGATCAATGTTAATTGACAATTTATGTTTACCGTGTCTGTTATGGCCAGACGGGACGGTAATTACAATATTAAATGTAGATAATATATAGTTGAATGCGCTAGACCCTTGTGATTAGCAAGTACATGTCCCGGTCCTTCTGTCATTCCTAATCTGGATAGATTTCACCTTGCCGTGACGTTCTAAGTCCCGTTCTGATATTTCTGATATATTCACATCTGTCCATGATTCTCGGGCTGATATATATCGTTTATGAATATTCTCGTTATCCTCTGCAATATGTGTTGGCCATGATAACGTTGTCCTGCCAGTAAATATCTTCTCACGTTCCAGAGAATCTAAACATGCAGCCTCCTTGTTCCAGCTCTAAGATCTGACTGTTTGTTGTTGTTGATAATTTCTCTGACGTCGTCTCCTTTCTACGTCAGCCTCCTAGTTTCTTAAAAGATTTTCTTCGCGATTTTCTGTTTATTGTATTTTGCGTCATTTCATCTGCGCTGCTACTTGGCACTGACAAGGATGGTCCTGAAAAGGACCTGCCAATCTCTGTTTAATCCGCCCGTGTGCCCTCTTGTTTGGCGCTTTCTTGCCCGTCCTGAAAAGAACCCGACAAATTCTGTTTAATCCCTGCTTGTGCCCCGTTGTTTGGGGCTTTCCTACCCCAGTCACGAAAAGGACCCGCCAAACTCTGATCAATCCTTGCTAGTGTCACATTGTTTGACGCTTTCTTACCTCAGTCCTGACACTTGTCCTTAAAAGGACCCTACAATCTCTGTTTATTCATCCCTTGTGCCCCGTTGTTTTGCTCGTTCTTGCCTCAGCCCTGAAAAGGACCCACTAAACTCTGTTTAATCCTCGCTTGTCCCGTTTTTTTTTGTCGGCGCCGTCTTGCCTCAATCCCCACAAGGACTGGTCCTGATTAGGACCCACCAAACTCTGTTTAATCCTCGCTTGTATCCCGTTGTTTGGCGCTTTCTGGCCTCAGTCACCATAAGGACTGGTCTTGAAAAGGACATGGCAAACTCTGTTTAATCCTTGCTTGTGTCCCGTTATTTGGCGCTTTCTTGCCTCAGTCACGATAAGGACCCCTCCAAACTCTGTTTAATCCTCGCTTTCTCTCGTTGTTGGGCGCTTTCTTGCCTCATAAGGACTAGTCCTGATAGGGACCCGCCAAACTCTGTTTAATCTTCGCTTGTGTCACGTTATTTGACCTCAACCCATAGGGAACATTGCAGACGGAGGTTTATTCAAGCTGCCACTAGTATCACCAGAATGTGAACGATGCCTACTGAAGAAGGCGACAGAGCAGCCGTGGAATTGTCTCGACTGCAGTGATATTGACCGTTGATTTGCTTACAACAAACCCCTGTAAAACGTATTATCATTTCTTCCTCTTGTAGCCCCTTCCTTCTCACATGAACCCAACACTTCATGGGTAGTGTGGACAATATGACACTGGTTGCCTTTATTTCATGGGTAATGAGGACAATATGACACCGGTTGCCTTTATTTCATGGGTAATGAGGACAATATGACACCGGTTGCCTTATTTCATGGGTAATGAGGACAATTTGACACCGGTTGCCTTTATTTCATGGGTAATGAGGACAATTTGACACCGGTTGCCTTTACTTCCAGGGCATTTCCTGGTACCCATTTTAGGCTGAGTCGGTCTGGGAGCCCTGTCAACGTTAAAAATGCTTGCCTAAAATGTATTCACCTACTTCCGGTTTTTCTTTCCTGTCACAGATTCTATCAAGCTGGTGAAAACATCCGGGGATGATTTACTGGAAGTTTTTGAATGGCTGAAATGTCACCTTCCTTACTCGTGGAAGGTAGGTCACTGATTAAGCATGAAGTATGTAGACGGGTATTCATTAAGTCATTTACATTTAGATTAGAAGTGACTAGTGCAAATACGAGGGTAAGTTAATAAGTAAGTCACAAATGGCTGTAGAAAAATAACTAAATACGATAACAACTTGAAACCAGTTTATTTTTATACATACAATGTCGCTTTATTTCTCAACATAATTTCCACCAACATTGATGCACTTATCCCATCGTTTTATCAGTCCTCCCAAACCGGCTGCACAGAACTGCGTGCTTTGTTTTCGTTTACCGGCCATCCCGCAGAACTGTGTGACTTACTTATTGACTAGCCCTCGTAACTTTTTTCTACCAAGCTATGCACCGCTTTACGGGACAAACATTTGTCAGCATAACCACTGAAACACCACCTTGGCAGGAGACATTTCGCGAATGACGCCGACGTTTAATGTGAAGTGAAAATGTGGTTTAGAAAACAGAGCACGCAATTTTATGCAGCCGGTTTGGGAGGACTGATAAAACGATGGGATAAGTGCATCAATGTTGGTGGAAATTATGTTGAGGAATAAAGGGGCAATGTATGTATAAAAATAAACTAGTTTCAAGTTGTTATCATATTTAGTTATTTTTCTACCGCCATTTGTGACTTACTTATTAACTTACCCTCGTATTTAAATTCTTCAAGTCTATTAATTCAGTATTATCTAAATAGCCCAGGATGTGTTTACTGGAGGAATTCATGACATACTATCCTTTGCTTAAGTCCTTGTGTCTCATCTAGCATTGACATTAACCGTCGCTTTAGTTGTTACATTCACCGATTATTTATCAACCGTTCTAGGGTTGTTACATTCTTTCATTATTTATTAACCGTCCCTTCTGATGTTACTAATTAGATGTGTCCTAAAACGGTAAATTAGATACGTTCTTGAAATGTAATTTAGATATGTCTTTAAAATATAAGTTTGATGTGTCCTTAAAAGATAAGTTAGATTTGTCTTCAAAAGAATAGTTCAAAATGTTCTCAAAAGATAAGTTAGGTGTGTCCTCAATAGATAAGTTAGATGTGTCCTCAAAAGATAAGTTAGGTGGTCCCTCAAAAGAATAGTTAGAAGTGTCCCCAAAAGATAAGTTAGAAGTATCCTCATAAGATAAGTTAGAAGTTCCACACAAGATAAGTTAGATGTGTCCCCAAAAGATAAGTTAGAAGTCTCCTGAAAAGATAAGTTGGATGTATCCTCACAAGATAAATTAGATGTGTCCTCAAAAGATAAGTTTGATGTATCCTCAAAAGATAAGTTAGATGTGTCATACAACATTAAGTTAAATATGTCCTAAAGTGGTTAGTTAGATATATCATAAAACAGTATGTTAAATATGTTCTAAAATCGTAAGTATAATATATACCTAAATGGTGCGAAGGTAGGATGGACGTACAGGAACAAAACAGGCGTTTCCCAGAAAAATGGGAAGTAAAGGAGAAATATGCTCAGCACGAGAACAGAAACAGCAGAAGCTCGGATGTAGTAAACACAAGCTCCAAAGCAGAAACACGCTGATGGTCAGTGATGTGCTAAGGCCTTCATATTTTGTAGGCTTGAATGCGCGGATGAACAGCTGACCTGTCTTTTCCTCACCTTAGCGAGACAACGAGCGCAGGCGTCAGACCCTTGTCTGACCGCGCTCATGACATTATCAGCGTAGCTTCCTACCAACCACACTAATGCGACTGCTGAATGTCTGATGTAGTTGCATGACAAGCTACATGCTGTTTTAGCCTATGTTCAGTATTGTTTAAAAACGTCAACAGAAAACAAGAAATTGTGCATTGTTGTGGATGTGCATGCGCGCGAGCGTAGGTAGTGTGTGTGTACAGGATTCGGCAGACTGCGCGGAAAAAAATCATTGATGATTTAACTGGAAAGACGGCGGTTACCAGCAAAGCGTTGTGGAACGTAATGAGCACGACAAGACACGTAGAGCCCGAGCGCCCTGAGCATCCACTGCACCCGTATTCGTCTCCAGTCGTCTTGAGTTGTCTGTCCGCTGGATTCAGATGGACTCAGGCGAGAGAGTGTGGTCGACGAATTGCATAACTCTTCCATACTTTAGTCCAATTCATCGCGCAAGTCATTTTTCATCCAACTTCATCCATCAAACCCGTTAAAGACACTCTGAAGGTCTCACTAAAAGCTTTTGGAATTCATCACAACACTTGGGAGATTGCTACCAAAGACCGAAGTTCGTAGCGTACATCATTACTCAAGGGTGTAGTTACTTGTGAAGCAAACACAACTGCATGAGTTGTGAAAACAGGCTCCACAAAAAAAAAAAAAAACAACCCAGCAGATGATCCTCCTCCTGGAACGTCAAGCACTCTTTGCCCACGTACGTCAGCATGGCCGAATGGATAAGAACGTGTGTTCTTAAACTTCCAGTGTGCTGATGCCGAGGTAAGGGATTAAACTCCTATACCGGACAGTTGGACTAAAATATTGACATATCGTCCTTAACTTTGGGACGTAAATTACAAGTACCTCTGAAGTAGGGGTGGTTCGCCTGATGGCGAGGGACACTATTAATATGGAAAGTTAAGCCACACGCAAAATTCAGTCCAGCACTTCTAGAAGTAGCGTGTATGGAGTACACTTGAGTTTAAAGCAAAGGAGCGCAAAAAAAATAAATAAAAAAACAACTCTTTGCCCACATTGTCAAAGAATATTTTAAACCAAAATAGACCTTACCAGCCATTTTAGAACTCACGGCTTCAATCTTTCAACCCCTCTGGATGAAAGGAATGGTCATCATCATACTTGATGGACACACACTATCGGCGTATGTGCATGGGTGATGACTAGAATTGACGCTTAATAGAAATGTCCCCATGAAATTGGTTTCCTAGTAATTTTATTAGCCAGCATGTCTCCTATAGGAGAGCCTCGGTAGTGTAGTGGCTAGACACTTGCCTGTTTGCCCTGTAATGAAAAAAAAACATGTTGCATGTCCTTTTTTCAGGACGTTGCGTTCAACTCCCGGTTAGGTCAGCATGGCCGAATGGATAAGAGCGCCCGTTCTTAAACTTTCGGTGTGCTGATGCCAAGGTTGCGATTTTAACCTCTACACCGGTCAGTTGGATTAAAATGTTGACTTCATCTTCCTTGCTTGGTATCGAAAATTACAAGCCCTTAGAAGTCGGTGTGGGTTTGCCTGATCGCGAGGGACAATGGTAATAGGAAAAGCTAATCCACACGCACAAATAAGTCCAGTGCACTAAAATATTAGCACGTACATGAACTACGCTTGAGGTAAAAGTGAAGGAAAGCAAAAGAAGAAATAAAAAGAGCCAAAAAAAAAAAAAACCAACAAACAAAATCTAATTGATGTACTAAGCAATTTTACGTTCAGTAGTTATCCATTGCTTTCTGAACGAGAAGTAAACGTGTACGGTCAATGCTGATATATGAAATGAACCCCTAAAACGCCATCAGCGAACCGGAAGTTTAAGAGTGAGCGCCAATAACAAACCAATAGCAAACCACTGAACGCAACAATTGCCCGGTAAATCACAAACATCCACATAATGCAGGGGTTGATTGCGATGTCCTGTAAAAATGACATGTAAATAAGTAATCGTGACAAGAGTTTTCATTAAAACCACCATTTCTGCTCTGCCCAGATGTGTTGTATGCTCAGAGAATGCCTGGAGGACAGATGGACAGGTCAAACCTGGTGGGTCTTACGCCGTCAGGATGCCATTCTAGCAGTTGGGGAAGGACTTCCTGACGAGAACTGTACGGTAAGTATTGAAAAATACGGTTAATTTTCTGTCACGTTATCGTCAAGTAGCTTAGATGATGAAGGAGAAACGCATGTGAAGAAGGAGATACGTATATAATGAACGAGATACGTAGACGATGTAGGAGATACGCGTGTGTACACACACACGCACGCACGCACGCACACGCACACACATACACACATATATTCACACGCAGAGGGATAGGGACACACAGACAGAACCGGAATTAGTAGAGCTACAGCAAAGTGTAAAAATATTGTGAATGAATCACAAAAAAGCGAGAAATAGACGGTTATCTTTGTGTGCTGACGAAGGCTTTGGCCGCAGCGTCCATTAAAAAAAAAACCAAAAAATCTTGTGATCTTGTTCTATTAAAGATTACCATCTACTTCTCGTTTTTTGTTTTGTTTTTTGGGTGATGCAGACAGACACAAATGCACGCACACGTACATAGACACACAGTCATGCACACACATACATGCACACAGAGACATATACAAATATACTGAATTCATACAGACAGACACACATACATACATATAGACAGGCACACACATACAGACAGGCACACACACACACACACACATACAGACAGGCACACACACACATACACACACATACATACAGACAGGCACACACACATACAGACAGGCACACACACATACAGACAGGCACACACACACATACACACACATACATACAGACAGGCACACACACATACAGACAGGCACACACACACAGACAGGCACACACACACATACATACAGACAGGCACACACACATACAGACAGGCACACACACATACAGACAGGCACACACACATATACAGACAGGCACACACACATACAGACAGGCACACACACATAGACAGGCACACACACACACACACACACACACACACACACACACAGAGCACTGTCCCGGTCTCACAGACTAGAACTGCATCTGCCAATGACCTGATATGTTTCCACTTGCAGATCACACACTACATGACCAAACCAAGACGCCCTTTTACCCCGCTCCCGTACAATGTCGCCGAGATTCTCTTTGTGTGATCTATGGGGCAGTCATTCGAACACTTATGGAAACCTTAAAGGTTTTTTTTTTTGGGCGCTCTCTCGCTTTGAACTCAAGCGTCATCCATACATAGTAGTGCTGGACTAAATTTTGCGTGAGGATTAGATTTCTCTTATTAACAGTGTCCCTCGCCATCAGGCGAACTCACTCCGACTTCAGAGGTACTTGTAATTTACGTCACCAAGTCAAGGACGAGAGGTCAACATTTTAGTCCAACTATCCGGTGTAGGGGTTGAATCCCTTACCTCGGCAGCAACACACCGAATGTTTAAGAACACGCGTTCTTATCCATTCGGCCATGCTGATCTACCTTACAGGTGTTAATGGCAACAGAATCGACATAATTGCACCGGGTTTTACCCTATGTATGTATCTATTGTCTTTCCACAGATCGGCCTGTCAACAGGGTAACATGGAGCATGACCTCCGTGGCTATAGCGACGCACTTGATGCACGTACCCGAACAATGAACGCGCTAACCATCTGACAAACAAGACGCAAATTTCATGCAGGAATAAGCATGGGCAGGGCCGAAATTGCAATACATTACGAACCAAGCAGGCCGATAGCGACAAGTCTCTAACACTAGTTCTATTACACCAGTGGTTCTCAACCTTTTTTGGCCCATGCACTCATTCACCATATGTCAGAATGTCATTCCCCCCTTTCCAGCGAATGAAAGAGGAATTCCCCCCTTTTCAAAATTGTCAGCCTCAAAAGGTGCATTTTTTAATATTCACAATATTGTATTAACACACCAAATTAATCATATTACAATAAACAAACAGTTAAAACGTCAAAGAATTGTCACTTAATACAAGACACCAGAATGCCAGAAAATTGTGCTTCATCAAACAAAACGCTCAATAGAAAACCAGGATAATGTGCCTGAAGTTTTGAGTCTGCCAATCTGTGGTCTTAATGCTTCCCTGGAAACCCTAAAATTCCCCCATTTGGAGGGGGGGGGGACCATTCCCCACCGGTTGAGAACCACTTAATTACACGAATTGGGAGTGAAACCTGGCCAAGCACGTCTATGCCTTCTTCGAGCGCGAGAGGGGAGACATTGCAACAATTCCTCATGGGAACCATTCCCCACCGGTTGAGAACCACTTAATTACACGAATTGGGAGTGAAACCTGGCCAAGCACGTCTATGCCTTCTTCGAGCGCGAGAGGGGAGACATTGCAACCAATTCCTCATGGGAACAGTGAGTAGAGATACTCTGAGATGGCTGCTGCATCGGAGGACTGAGCACGCATGGAAATACCCAATGCGCGGGGAAGTAGATCGTGATAACATAACATAACATAACATAACATAACATAACATAACATAGCATAACATAACATAACATAGCATAACATAACATAACATAACATAACATTTGTGAATCGAATGAAATAGTCCGAAAACGAATTCATGGTCTTCGGAGTGCGATTCAGACGACTTGGCCACTTATGGAGATATCCATGTGCAATGAAACTGACCGTTGACCAAAAACCACCCCTGCACATGAGGAAATACCCTTTGAAGGGGGCTATAACAGGTATAGCTGACACGGTGGCGTAGTTTATACGGAACCATTCCCCACCGGTTGAGAACCACTTAATTACACGAATTGGGAGTGAAACCTGGCCAAGCACGTCTATGCCTTCTTCGAGCGCGAGAGGGGAGACATTGCAACAATTCCTCATGGGAACAGTGAGTAGAGATACTCTGAGATGGCTGCTGCATCGGAGGACTGAGCACGCATGGGAATACCCAATGCGCGGGGAAGTAGATCGTGATAATATAACATAACATAACATAACATAACATAGCATAACATAACATAACATAGCATAACATAACATAACATAACATAACATTTGTGAATCGAATGAAATAGTCCGAAAACGAATTCATGGTCTTCGGAGTGCGATTCAGACGACTTGGCCACTTTTGGAGATATCCATGTGCAATGAAACTGACCGTTGACCAAAAACCACCCCTGCACATGAGGAAATACCCTTTGAAGGGGGCTATAACAGGTATAGCTGACACGGTGGCGTAGTTTATACGGAGCTGCGCTGATAATGCCATTAGAACGGTCTGACGAGTTTTTGACGCCTGCGTTCGTTTCTCTATAAGCGAGGAAAAGACTGGCCATCTATAGGGTGTATTTTTAATGACTGTGCAGTGATTGAAAATATTACCAGTCCAAGTTTTGTATTCACCCTGTGTAAAGTTCATGCAATATAATAGGTAAATACAATGGTAGACAGAAAAGCCAATGACAAGTATTACAGGAAACAAATGAAAATCGTAAACTGATTAGAGAAATTAGATGTTTTGGGCATGTTATGAGAAGAAATCGATTGGAAAACTTGGTGACAACTGGCAAGATCAAGGGGAAGAGAACAAAGGGAAGACCGAGATGTAAATACCTGGTTGGCTTGGCCACATCACATGGTCGAGAAAGGAACACTGAGCTGATTCACGACTCTGGTGATCAAGTGAAATGGCGAGTCATGACCGCCCACGCTTTCCGGCATGGCACATGATGAATGGACAAAACGTGGACCGGCAATATTTCAAACACTGCACAGTCATTAAAAATACACTATGTATTCCTCCATGCATTCAGACCCACATAATGTTATGGCCCGATCACATGAGTGACCTATATCAGGTTCCTGCTTTAGAAAGTGTGTTTTTTGTTGTTGCTGTTGTTGTTGTTGTTGTTGTTGTTGTTGTTGTTATATCGTAGACTGGAACTGCATCAGTAAATGAGCTGTTGTGTTTCTACTTGCAGATCATGAACTACAATACCAAACCAAGAAGCACTTGTTACTTTGCTCCCGACCCCGTGCACTCAGAGATGTTGCTCACGTGGCCTGGCTTCATTGATTGGTCGGAACCGTGCATTTTTGAAAGTATGTAATTGTAAACTGTACTGAGATATAGAGTGTTGTAGTGTTGCATAGAATCTACGCTGTTGTATGCATGTGAGACACGAATATTCGACCATTCAGCACTCGATGTTTATAGACCAGTCAGCACTCGATATCTATAGACCAATCATTACTCGATATCTATAGACCAATCAGCACTCGATATCTATAGACCAATCAACACTCGCTGTCTATAGACCAATCAACACTCGCTGTCTATAGACCAATCAACACTCGCTGTCTATAGACCATTTAGCACTCGATGTCTATAGACCAATCAGCACTCGATATCCATAGACCAACCAGTACTCGATGGGTGACATAATAAATATCGCAACTGCCGCTATAATTGTCGCTGAACATTTCTTGGTACTAATTTTATGCTGGTTCCACTAGGAAGCGCAGGTTAATTACACGCACCCCGGATAATCTTATATACCATATAATAAATCTTACACCCGGGAAGGTAACAAGCTAACAATCGCCTGGAGAAGCCGGATGTGTCAGCCGAAAGGTGTAAATATCTCAGATCTGCTGTGAACAAGCACAACGCAATTGCGTCTAAAACAACATTCCGGACGAACGCAGAAGAAGAAGAAGATAATCTTACACTGGAATTACCCCACATCACAGGCTCGAATTTTCAGTTCTAACGGTAAATCAGAACTGCTGTATGAATCAAAAATATGGAGAAAAAGGAAAATGATTATAAATAAAGCACAAACATTCAATAACTGGAGAAACAAAATTGTATGACAGAATCATCAATGTGGAGCTCACGGAAAGAACTGGACAAGTAGCAGTGAACAAAAAAGTGAAGAAGCCACGTTGGCGCTCGATAGGACATGCATGGAGAAAACCTGAGAATAGTATTAATAGAAATGTCTTTGACCGGAATCCACAAGGCAAAAGAAACAAAGGAAAACATAAAACACAATGAGAAGAGAATTAGGAACACAAATAAATAATAAGGGGAAGGTATGGATAGAGCTGAGGAGATATCCTAGGATAGGAGCAATTGGAATGCGTTGATTGAACGCCTTTGCTTAAAAGGTGAATAAGGGGTAAAAGAAGAAGGCACCTCATGCGGCTCTCCAGTTGTGAGTTCACATCCACCAGGGATGGCTGCGGTGAAAGCGAATCCTCACGGTAAAATCTACAAGTGCTTATGTCTCTTTCTCTTTCACAGTGCTGACCAACGAAAACGCTGCTGTTGTAGATAAAATTGCCAAGGCAAATAACAGCGCAGAATCGTTTCCTCGTTTTCTCAGGGGCAAGGTAATAGTGGCTAACCCAGGAGATATAGAACTAAGGTTTGAACATCTGTTTTCTTGTAATTTATAGCAAGATAAAATTTTATCACCACCACCACCACCACCACCACCACCATCATCATCATCATCATCATCATCATCATCATCATCATCATCATCAACATCATCACCACCACCACCACCACCATCATCATCATCATCATCATCATCATCATCGTCGTCGTCGTGATGACACCATCGACATTATTATCATCATAATTTAATCTAACTAATTAAGAGCCAGGGGATAATTAATCGTCTTAAGCGTCTTTCTATATCTGTCATAGGCCTATATATCGCCTAAATGTTGTCATTGCAAAATGTTGTCTCAATTAAAATATAAATTCAGAAGTTTCCCTAAGCAGCCTCCTTTAAATTGATATATATTACTACATGTCTGCTACCATATTAACAACTTTTAGGTGACCCACCCCTTCTTCCCATTTTCCATCATCCATTTTTGTTCGATCCAAACCTCCTTTGTTTGTTTGGCACTGAATCTATTAAAACAAAGTATCCTCTGACGTCTTTCTGATTTATATTCCTGATATGTAATAAATACACCTCCTAGTTCTAGAGGTTACACAGCGAACACGAGTGAAACAAAAACAGTTTAGGGGACCGAATTTCCTATGGAAAGTGGGCACCTACAACTGAGCAGAGCTGGGCACTCACCTGCCCAGGCAGCCAGAAACCGCTGCTAAAAGCGGAGATCTCAACCATTCATGTCGATGAGTCACAGAGAAACTGCTACATTATCTTCCTAAAGGATACATTTATGAGCAGATCACAAATCTGGATTGGATGAGTCATGTGTTTAGAAATTTAATTCCAATATTTCAACTGATTAACCTTATACGACATACCACTATTTGATGTCACTGTAATATTTATTGTTTTTATTAATTATTTATATATATATCACTATCTTACTCCCTCTCTCTCTCTCTCTCTCTCTCTCTCTCTCTCTCTCTCTCTCTCTCTCTCTCTCTCTCTCTCTCTCTCTCTCTCTCTCTCTCTCTCTCTCTCTCTCTCCACAACTTTGAGTGCTATTTGTAAATTCACGTGTAAGCGTTGTGATTGAATATTTTCTATCTTTCTTTTCCGTTCTCTAGTTCTTTGTCCCATTAATCTTCCCAATTGTTACAGTTCATCTTCTTCTTCCAATAACGTAACTATAGAATGCTAGTTGTTGCCTTCAGATATTAGTAACACGTTTTTGTTATAACTTAACCTATTTCACAGAAGTGTGGTTGCCCATTTAAGTTGCGTATATAATCTTTACCATTCTTACGCGGGCCGACATTTCTATACCTTCAGTGAATTTGTCAGTCGCGAACTTTGTCACTGCCTGATCTGTTATCTGCCGGACTATATTTCTATGTCAGTGCTCCGAAATGAGAGAGAGAGAGAGTGACAGGGAGAGAAATGGAGATAGAAATTCAGAGAAATATATATATATATAGAAGCCGTTAATGGCAAACTATTGAAAACTTTTTTTAATGTTGCATATCCGTTACAGGACGTTGCAGTCAACACCAGAATTTTTCAGCTGCTGTTGATGTACTAGGCAAGTTTTACGTTCAGTAGTTTGCCATTGATTTCTGAACGACCGGCTCACATACCCCCGTAAGTTACCAGCGCGGCGCAAACCGCTGCCGATTCTCGCAACTGCTGTTTTCCCCACGTGGATGTACTGGATTACGAAAAATGTCGGTAACCCCTTAGCCAAGGAGACCGGCCAATATTGAAAACTACCGCCTTGAAATTCAAATGTGGATGGTCACAACATCCCTGAAAGGACACACAAGTTGTGATTTATGGTGTTTTCTTATTTGTGTAATTCGCCGTGCCCAAGCATTGGCAGGTGGTGTGTGTGTGTGTGTGTGTGTGTGTGTGTGTGTGTGTGTGTGTGTGTGTGTGTCTGCGTGCGTGCGTGCGTGCGTGTGTGTGTGTGTTATTCATTATGGCCAAGCATTTGGAGGTCATGTGTGTGTGTTTGTGTGTGTTTATGTGCGTGTGCGTTATTTTTGCGTATTTGCATATATATATATATTTCTCTGAATTTCTATCTCCATTTCTCTCCCTGTCACTCTCTCTCTCTCATTTCTGTACTACCCCCCCCCCCCACCCCCCCCCCCCCACCCCACACACACACACACCCCCACTCTTTTCTTTTGCTTCTGTTCCTTCTCCTTCTTCTTCTGCTTCTTCGCCTTCTCCTACTGTTTCGACATTATCATCTTTTTCTTCTTCACCCTTTTCTTCCGTACTAGCACATCTTGAATATTTCACTTAAGACATCTGTAAACATGTCTGAATATCTTAGACCAGTCCCGCCCGACCTCACCATGCGAAACCTGGACCCGGAGACCGACACAGACCTGGTGAACGACACGTGGAAGTACTCGCGTCACTATGCCGATGAGTTTGTGAGGGCAATGATCGCCTGCTTCCCGTCGGTGGGCTTGTTTGATAAGTATGTTGACAGTTTCATGTCTTTCCGTCATTGGGCTTGTTTGATAAGTATGTTGACAGTTGCACGTCTTTTCGTCAGTTGGCTTGTTTGATAAATATGTTGACAGTTGTATGTTTTCCCATCAGTGGGCTTGTTTAATAAGTATGTTGACAGTTGCATGTCTTTCCGTCATTGAGCTTGTTTGATAAGTATGTTGACAGATGCATGTCTTTCCGTCAGTGGGCTTGTTTGATAAGTATGTTGACAGTTGCATGTCTTTCCGTCATTGAGCTTGTTTGATAAGTATGTTGACAGATGCATGTTTTTCCGTCAGTGGGCTTGTTTAATAAGTATGTTGACAGATGGACGTGTTTCCGTCAGTGGGCTTGTTTAATTAGTATGTTGGCAGATGGACGTGTTTCCGTCAGTATGCATGTTTTATAAGAATGTTGGCAGATGGACGTGTTTCCGTCAGTGGGCTTGTTTTATAAGAATGTTGGCAGATGGACGTGTTTCCGTCACTGGGATTGTTTGATAAGTATGTTGACAGATGCATGTCTTTCCGTCAGTGGGCTTGTTTGATAAGTATGTTGACAGATGCATGTCTTTCTGTCAGTGGGCTTGTTTGATAAGTATGTTGACAGATGCATGTCTTTCCGTCAGTGGGCTTGTTTGATAAGTATGTTGACAGATGCATGTCTTTCCGTCAGTGGGCTTGTTTGATAAGTATTTTGACAGTTGCATGGCATCCCGTGCCTTTGACAAGTGCATTTCATTATAATGTAAACAAATCACGCCAGCGACTAGGTCTTACTTGTCTTCTGTTCCACAACCACATCATTGCGTGGGCTGACGTCTGCAAGAGATGTTGAGAATGCAGCCCCAGGACCTGGAGTAAGTGTTGGTGTCTCTCGACAGATCTCGGTCCTTCGTGTTATGGGCCAACTCTGCAGATGATATTCTTTCATGCCACCGCCCATCCAGCTTATTTTCTCTTGGTTTATCTCTACTATCTTTCAAGTTATCAAGACGTTCTCTAATGCCTCTCTTCTCATGTCACACACGTTTGTACGCTATGTTGTATGAACAAGGTTGAGACTGCCGTGATGCGGTTTTATAGAAGAATGATGACGATGCAGTAGACTATAAATAAGACGATCAATGGTTCAATTCTCCACGAGGCTTAAATTGTTTGGTTTTACTTTGGCTGTTGTGTTCATTAATAAATCAATCAGGTGCCGTCTCCACAGTGAAGGTTGGCTGCAATGGATCTCCAACACTGTCTGTCTCTCGCCCTGACTGTACATTATGTCAGGCTGATGTTCGTCCATCTCTTGATGTTATCTTCCCACTTGTATCGTTGTCCACCTCTTGCTCGCTTGCCTTCAACCTTGCCAACCAGTATGCTTTTAATGAGAGTGTTATGTCTTTTAACGTAGCCAAAATGTTTCACTTGCCTCTGTTTTATTTATTTCATCAACTCCTATTTTATTTATTTCATCAACTCTCTTTTCTTTCCCAGTTTTTTCTAGAACCTCTTTATGTGATTGCTTTTGTTTCCATGAAATACGACATATTCTTCTGTAAATTCACATCTCCAGGGCCTCTATTGGAATGTCTAATTCCTTGTTCAATGTCCAGGCTTCGGCACCATACATGTATAAGACAGGAGAAACTTGTTACTTGTTCTAGCATCTCCCCATTTAATGTGATGTTCATTGTTGACCCTTCCTTTCCACTGCTAATTATGCTCTTGTGTTATCGTGACCAATAAGGGTAAGCAAGGAATGGTAACATCACCGCTTTACAAGCGTGTCATAATATGCATCTTTTGAGGATTGGCTTGAGGTTAGTCATTTCATTCTGTAGTAAGCCTTAGCTGCAGATTCCAAACATTCGTGAATAAGTCTTCGGGATAAGAGGATTTGGCAAGGGAATGGTTGTGAGTCTCCATTGGAGGATACAGCCAAAGGCAGAAGAAGTATGAGGAGGAGAAGGTGGTGGTGGAGAAGAAGAGGAGGAAGAAAAAAAAGAAGAAGAAGAAGAAGAAGAAAAAGAGCCGCCCAGAGTTCCAGCCATACTCATATAATGAGCACCATAATAGTGAGAAGGTAAAGGAGGCGGCAGGTATAATTCGGGTATATCCTCCCATATCTGCCGTGCGATGACAGATCATATAAGCCAAGCAACAAACATCGCGTGCCATATACAATGTATACATGCTTGACTGAGAAACCTAAGTAGGCTTACAGGCAGTGAACACAGTTTCACAATCCTACATAGTTAGTTAGTTGTATATGCTTTACATGACGCCATTTTCGAGCCAAAATAGGCCTTATCAGCCATCGTAGAACCCACGGCTCCATACTTTCAACCCCACTTGATTAAATGAATGGTCATCATCATTCTTGATGGACAAACAACAACACATGACGCCACTGTCAACCCAGTATTTTTTTTTATTTTGGCAGTTTGTGATTTCTTGGCAAGTTTACGTTCAGTAGTTTGCCATTGTTTTCTAAACGACTGGCATTCATACCATTTATGGAAACCAATGTAAGGCGGTCTGCTTCCAAATCTCTCGCAGCTGTGTTTCGAACACGGTATGCGGGATTGCGAATTGCGCCCGTAACACCTTTGCCACAGAGTTGGAAATTCCACATAAGGTGTTAGAAATCAGCCGCTGACCATTTGAAAGCAGACAGCTTTGCGTTGATTTTTACAATAGTATTGGTATGGTCGTTCAGAAAGTAATGGCAAACCACTGAAATAAAAATGCCTAGAAAGTCACCAACAGGCAAATGCTGAGGTTGATTGTCACGTCACGTAAAGGACCGAACGAATGAACGAACGAACGAACGGACTTTATTTTCAACGGGTAACAAATTGGGCACGCAGGCCCGTCTTACATTCGGCCCTTCCAATCACTCATCTTTCGTTCATCAATAGTGCATAGGAAAAACATTGTCAAATGAATTTTGTAAACATAAACAATGCATATTACCATGTTATGAGACACATGCACCACCCACCTACACATCCCCCAATCACCCACACATCCCCAACCACACACACACACACCAGGCACACATACATTCCCCCACCCGTCTAAAACATCCCCACACCTACACATCTCCCCACCCACACACACTCCCACCAACCACACCCCAAACACACACACATTACCCAACCCACACATCCCCCACTCACACATGCGACAAGGAACATGCAACTAGCTAAAATAAATCTAAGGACTAAAAATACAAGTAATTACGAAGTAATGATAGTTAGTTAGTTAGTCGACAGGTCATCCTCATTGCACATCGAACCATTCCGTCCATAAGTGCTCGGATCCCCTCCTCAGCAAATACTGCAGCGTGTAGCGGCTAACGACACCAGTTCTGTGTTGGTTTATCAATCTTCTTTGGCTTCCTGCATAGTGTTCTTATTTGGCCACACCTCTTTTAACTTGCTAGTCTCGTAGTCTGCCCACGGTTGTGGATTCACAGTCATCACTTGGTTCTCGCAAACGACTTACTTCTCGTAGAGTAATCAGTATATCAGCCTGGTCCATGGCTCGTCCGCCCTCCACAGTAGCCTTACCTGCAAGCCTGTCAAGACTGCTCATTTCCTTGTACACCCGCATTCTCTGGCACGAAAATGAAACTAATCTTTGCCAGCCGAGACCGCTCCCGAGACAACAACCACTGTCTTCGGATCCACCCTATTTCTATCTTCCTGAGCATACTAATTGAGTTATGATGTAATGATAAGGCAGCCCACGCCAGCATTGACAATCTGTGTGTATTTCAGGAACAATCGGTGTCTGGGGTTGGAGATCGGCCTGCAAGATGAAACTATGGGTTTACTATATGTCTTCCCGGAAGCCCGAGGTCGAGGTCTCGCCAAGGTCGTTATCAGTCAACTGGCGCACAAGTACTTCGCGATGGGACTTCCGGCCGCTGCATTTGTGATGACCACCAATGACCTGTCCTGGAAGCTGCACCAAAACCTCGGATTTAAAGCTTTGTGTGAGCTGAACTTTGTGTTGCATGTTCCCCAGGATAAATTCACTGGATATATGTATGGATTTTGATTAAATAATGAAATTATTATTCAGTAGTGTGTTTATCGGAGCAAGATTCAAATGTACCCTTTTTCTGTTGACCGATCTGCAACACCAGCAAATAAATTGCTGTAATGTATTTTAGAACATGCATCTGCCCTGTCGGACAACTTACAGATGTGAGTTGTGCAACATTTTGCAATGACTGTCGTGTGTTGGGTGTCGATGCCACGGAAAAAGCTCTATGTCTAACGAACGAGGGTAGACACCATGAAGAATTCCCACAAGGTTTCCATTATATGGAAGATTTTGACTGGAAACTAAGAAAATACTGCCGTAAAGAGACTTCCTAAAGCAAAGAAAAGAGACTTCCTAGACATGCAGTATAACAAGGAAATGACAAGGAAATGTCTGTGAAATCATCCCTTAAAGCCTTGGCTTTCAAACTGTTCGGTTAAGGACAGAGTGTTCGGTGGCAGCACGACACCTTTCTGATTGTGTTAGGTTAAACTAATAATTTAGGTTACTGAAGTAAATCTAAGTTACTTTACAGACATTCATTAACAGTGTTACTAACATAGAATATATAAATGAACTTCATCAAGACTTCAGTGACAGGTGTCAAATATTGGATCAAATTACAACAGTGGTTTATTAATTGCTTTTTTTTGCTTTCCCTCGATTTCAACTCCAGCGTAGTCTATACACGTGCTCCCACTACTAATGCACTGGAATGATTTTTACGTGAAGATTAGCTGTCCCTATTACCAGTGTCCCTTGCCGTCAGGTCAAGCCACTCCGACTTCTGAGGTATATGTAATTTACTTCCCCGAGTCAAGGAGGAGAAATCAACATTTTAGTGTAGTGTTTGAACCCTCTACCTCGACATCAGCACACCGGATGTATAAAAACTAGCTATCTTATCCATTCTGCCTTGCTGAGCTCCCAAAAGAGGAGATGTATTACTTGTGGACATAACTCATCGCCATATAATCTTTTACAGCTAAATCAGCATTTAGTGGAAGACTTACACTATGGCTTTGTGACTTAAATATCATAACTGTTCGCGGCTTTATGTCTGTCTCGTTATATGCTCCAGTTCAAGTTGAATCCAGTTTTACCCTTAGTACAACAGAATGAGAGCTCATTGCACGTGGCAAACGTATGAGAACATTTGGTCAGATTTTGAGGACCAAGAATCCGCTTATTACGGTTGGGAGTCTGAAACAAAGGGTTTCACAGACAAGAGACACGACTTCATTACATCCGGTTTTATCCCATGTGGTTCGGTTTATTTCCACAGGGAGTCCTGTGGAAAGCTTCGCACAAAGCACGAACTCCGTAGCTCCAGCGACGAACCGGAAAAGTTTCCTAGAAATAAACCTACCTAAACGACGTAGCCCGGAATCGTACACAACTTTCGGAGCGCGAGGCAAGCGACGTAACCACTTCGTCACGGAGACTGTCAGTTTCATCCATCACTGCATCATCACAGTTATATTTCATCATCATCACGTTCTGTGGCGGTAAGCGTGGGCGGTTATGTTTGACCATCTCACATTATCCCCTGAGTCGTGGATCAGCTCTGTGTTCTTGCCTCGACCATGCCACGTGGCCAAGTCATCAAGATGTTTACTTTTATGCCTTTCTCTTGTTCTTTTCCCCTCAATCTTGCAAGTTACATTTATGTGGCAGCAAATGCCCAACTGATTCCAGCAGCTTGTTGTATGAAGATAATCAAAAACCCACTTCTGCCAACTGAAACATACCGTGCTGAATGGGAGGATCAATAATAAGATGTGATGTTAAACATCCATTTGCATGACGATTTACTGGATGAACCCAGTACTAAAAGCATCATGTATCGGCTCTCAACTGATTCAATTCCACACAAAAAGTAAGTTTGGACCAAACATGGCGCACAATCAAATGAACAAGTATTCTCATTAAATTTCCGTTCACTGAGCATTGAAATTGTGGAAGATACAACGAAACAAATCAATAACACGATGTCCTTAGTTTGGCGATATATAGTTCTTCTGGTCCATTGGAAGGTCACATTTAGCGATATATAATCCTTCGGCACTGTATCAGTTAATTTATGGTATCCCCCTTATATGTCAGGGACCCCCCATGTATGGCCCTTGTCTTCTCTTATGGGCCAAACGACATGAATTGGGCTTGAATGGATGAATCTGTTGGTATGCACTATGTGTACATGAAACGGCGATATGACTTGAACACTTCAAGGCAGGCAGATCTCCTAAGAAACTACCCGGGAAAGCTAACGACGTTACCGCAATCTCCGCTTTGATGACACCTGCCGAGGAGTATACACCTTGCATTGTTCGAGTCTGAACGAGTCACATCACATACCGACCAGGATGATAGACATTCAGCACTCAAGTCTTTCACTCACAATTGAAGACATCGTGCGCGTGATCGACATGAGTGTGTTATTGTCTACCGGGATGAAAACAAAGGGCTCGCCACCTGGCAAATCCTTCATCTTCGTCTGCATCTCCGTTCCTCTTTCAAGCTGAGTGGGTCACATCTATTTATGCTCCTAAGTTGTTAGTGTATCTAACGTTTGCTTCCTCTAGACAGATCCCATCCAAAGTGACCGGCTCTATCTACTTGTGGGTAGGTTTTCTTTCCTAACAATTTTGCCAGGGCAGAGGCTCTACAGCCTATTGTTTGCCATTTATAACGTTTGGTATTTTAAACATGCTCATGTTTTTTTTCGCGCTTTGTCTGGAAGGGCTAGGTATCGGATCTAACTACTCGAGTATCAGGTGGACATGTGATAGTACTAACTACCAATGGTATCAAATTCCCAACCCTAGTCAGAGGTCGAATCCTCTACCCTGTGAGCCTCAAACAGACACCCCATCCTTCCAGTCACGGCCCCCTCCCACTTCATGTCGTTTAAGAGTGAATTCTTGAGGAACGGTTTTCCAAAACAAACACACTTCATAACTTCTTTGGTTTTTCATGTATTGTTTACATTATTTGAGATTTAAAGGTCAAGAAGTCAAGTAGATATGAATATATTCTTGACACAACAGAGACCAACACTGTCTATACGGTGTAACAACAACATTCCCATGGGACGTTTAATTTACAACATTATCCAAGGTGTCTTAATTTGTATTACAGTGTAATTAAAAAGTGGCTTAAAAGTCGAAAGGATCGACTTCATTGCACCGGGTTATATCCTATATGGCTCGCTCTCCTTCGGCATGGCAGCCTGCCGAAAGCGTCGCACAAAGCACGAACTCCGTCGCTCCAGCGACTACCTCGAGGGGTCTCCGAGAAAATGCACTCTTGAATCGAAAGACGTAGCCCGGAATCCAACCCATAACCTTCAGAGTGCTAGGTGTGCCTCGATGCGCCTACACCGGCAACAGTCGAGGTATCAACTCGTAAAAATGCAAAACAGTAACGAAGGACGAGGAATTAAACTTGCGTCCTTACCTTGAATAACAGTGACAATCAACGGCACAATTCAAGATATCAAAGCGCTACCAGAAGTTTATTCCGTAGCAGATATAAGGACATAAAATTCTCGCAGACCTGTAGGTTGATCCCTATAGACGGGATCGGCACCTACTTTACCAATCCACCGATGAGCACCCAGCCTACCGCGCTCTGCTTGAAGCCATGATCCACTGATTCTCAATTCTGATCTAGGTTTTAGCGCCCGGTTACTTCACTGCTGGATCATCATCATCGAATCCCTCTCCTGACTCAGAGCTGCCTTAAGTATCCATTTGCCAATCGATCTTTCCTCCTGAACTCTATTCGCCGAAGCTCGGAATAAGTCGCATAGGGCGCTTCACACACGGCTCTCTGGAAGACACGTCCTTTCCTTTCGAATCACACACAGAGAAAGTCCTTTGTTGTTCTGTGACGCTGCTTTCGTTTCCAATGGTTTCTTTCTTTCCTATTTGTCCATTCTTGTGCAGAACTGGAAAAACCCCATTTATGACGTTGGTGGAGTGTGCCGTCATATGGCATAATGCCCCCTCCCAGATAAAAAAAAATTTATGTTTTCATTTTTTTTTCTATGGATATATGTAGTACTTTGCAAACATATGCATTAACAACCTTAACAACGAGATCTGGAAAATTCCTAGTCTCCCCCTTTATCTACTCTCAAAAAAAAAATAAAATAATAATGTCATATGACGGGCACGCCCACCTGTCTAATACCCCATTAGACGTCGTGTGGCTGATCATGGGAGATCATACCAACTAATAAACATATTAGTCCCTACCTTGTCTTAATAGACAAGTGTGTCCTCCCTCTAGGTAATACCATGAGTTTTGGACGAGAGTAATAATGGGTTTCCCTGTACTCCATGTCGGTCGTTGTTGTTGTTCCTCCATATATTCCATGTATATTTATAATATCTGTTGGTAGAGTAGACGTAACGATCCATGTCTTGCGAGACTTTATGGAACCATTTGATATGTTAGACTGTCCAATACTTGTGTGGATATTTTAAAACCATCAGCCGATTCCGTATATATTCATAGATCTTAATGGATCGATTGGCAAAATAGTTCGCTCTCCTAAAATTAGTTCAGCTAAAAACCTTGCTTATCCAACTATTCACTCAATCACAAAGTAATTATTTCAATGTTTTCTCAATCAACAATTGAATAATAATTATCAATATACATATTCTAATGTAATGACTTATCTACGTAACTCATTAATATCACAAAATTGACTAAGTAACTAATTAACTAAGTAATTCTAATTAATTCTTTAAAATTGTTCAAATGTTCCACGTCTTGGAATTAATTAATAAAATTACACAACACAATCTACAAATACTTGACCGCAGTTTTCCACGTAAAATAATGACGGTCAAAACATCCATCCAATGTGCAGGACATATTATTTGACCATTGCATCCGTGTAGATGTCTCTGTCAATAAATGTAAATTAACCACATATCTATTTGATTACACTATATACTCCTAACAGTATTAATTTAAAGTCACAGATTGTATCAACATCGTTTATTAATTAGGTGCAACAGTCGAGGTATCAACTCGTAAAAATGCAAAACAGTAACGAAGGACGAGGAATTAAACTTGCGTCCTTACCTTGAATAACAGTGACAATCAACGGCACAATTCAAGATATCAAAGCGCTACCAGAAGTTTATTCCGTAGAAGACATAAGGACATAAAACTCTCGCAGACCTGTAGGTTGATCCCTATAGACGGGATCGGCACCTACTTTACCAATCCACCGATGAGCACCCAGCCTACAGCGCTCTGCTTGAAGCCATGATCCACTGATTCTCAATTCCGATCTAGGTTTTAGCGCCCGGTTACTTCACTGCTGGATCATCATCATCGAATCCCTCTCCTGACTCAGAGGTGCCTTAAGTATCCATTTGCCAATCGATCTTTCCTCCTGAACTCTATTCGCCGAAGCTCGGAATAAGTCGCATACGGCGCTTCTCACACGGCTCTCTGGAAGACACGTCCTTTCCTTTCGAATCACACACTGAGAAAGCCCTTTGTTGTTCTGTGACGCTGCTTTCGTTTCCAATGGTATCTTCCTTTCCTATTTGTCCATTCTTGTGCAGAACTGGAAAAACCCCATTTATGACTTTGGTGGAGTGTGCCGTCATATGGCAAGGCAGAGGGTTTGACCACTTCGCCACGGGGTCTCCCATTACAGTGTAATAACATGCGCAAACACACACTCAGCGCAGTTCAGACAAAAACAACACTTAGCTCTAGATCTATTAAACAGAAATATCAATTGAGGAACCTTTTGAGGCCACTAAGACAGTTCATAAATAAACACACACAGTATTGTTTGACGCTCATAGAAGTGAGAAGAAGGAAGTAGAGACTAGAGGACGCACTAGACAACATAAACATCTAAAGCTATAGTTACTGACCGGGAATCGAACCTGTCACCTCCAAACGATGACAGCCCTTCGCAACCCCTAAAAATATGTCTTCATTAGTCAGGTCTATCGTACACATGAACCTACAACTATGGGATACGGACAGAATTCGTATCTAACCATTGAGATAGCACCATAGGTCTCAGAAATTTATATCAAACCGGCATAGGTCAAATAACAAACATACAGCATATACGAGTTGTGCTTTATTCCTTAATCATTTTTTTTTTTTTTTTTTTTTCCCGCGTTTCCATCCTGTTTCAGGATATTGCGGTCAACACCAGCATCTTTCAGCTGTATGTTGATTCCTAGGCTAGATTACGCTCATCAGCACGCCACGACTTTCTGAGCGACCGGCTCCATACTCTCATAAGTCACTTTTGCGATTCGAACCACTGCTAATTCTCGTCGCGTCACGTGACGAGAGTATTCGGGGTTAGCGGAGAAAGCTGCTAACCCCTCGGCCACGGAGCCGGTATATACCTTAATCATAATATTAGAAAATACTTATGTAGAGGATAAGAGAGATAGAATAACACAGAGTAAAAAATTATCAACTCACAAACTAAAGCTAAAAACACGACTAATAATACTAATAATAATAATAATAATAATAATAATAATAATAATAATAATAATAATAATAATAATAATAATAATAATAATAACAATAATAAAAGAATAAATCAACTACACAACTCGAATAAGGAAAGTATAAGAATGAAAGTCCTTGTGTAAGAGATTGGGAGTATGAAGTGTTTGCACCATAGACATGTATACCCGGGAAGGTAACCCGGTCAACAAGTGCCTGAAGAAGTCAGCCGAAAGGTGCAATTATCGCAGCTCAGCTGTAAACAGGCACAACGCAATTACACCTAAAACGACATTCCAGACGAACTCGGAAGAAGAAGAAGAAGAAGAAGAAGAAGAAGAAGAAGAAGAAATGAATAGTAATTAGACACTAACAAGTTAGTTGTATGTCATTTGCAAACGTTGCAATAAACCCAACATGTGTGGCTGTTTGTGATTTACTAGGCAACTTTACGTTCAGTAGTTTGCCATTGCTTTCTGAACGACCTACGCTCATACGATTGTTAAAAATCAACACAAGGCTTCCGTCTGGAACTGATTTCGAAAGTCGCGTGCGGGATTGCGTATCGCGTTCACTACCGCTTCGCCACAGACGCCGACACTGTTTGAAGCTTTTTTTCGACGTTTTGGCTCATCGCCTGCGAAAGTGAGGAAAGATTCACTTATTACTTCTGGCACTCAAGCATAAAAAGTGATGGGGCTATCACATCACAGTCTTATAGCAGGCAACTACATAGAGACAATTTATAATCTGAAGTTATAATGAACATGGTGTGTCTCGATCATAACAGACAGAACAGGATATTGCCTATTGTATCACTTCTATTTACAGGACGTAACAGTCAACTCCAGCATTTTTTAGCTAGCTGTGATTCCCTGGGCAAGTTTACGTTCGAGTAGGTTGCCATTGCTTTCTGAACGATCGAACGATTATATGGAAACCAACGCAATGCGGTCTGCTTCCAGATCGACCGCAGCTGTGTTTCGAACGCGGTATTCGGGATTAAAAACTGCATTTGTAACTCCTTCGCAACAGAGCTGGTATTCGCCACGGAGCCGGTATTGGCCACGGAGCCGGTATTATTCTGGGTAGCAAGGCGGCCGGCGTAATACTGAGAATATAACCCGTTGAGTAGCATTCATATAATACAAATGGGCTGAACACTACACCAGTCATGTCAGGATGGTATCGAAACTGGTTCTTTAACACCATGTTCACTTCGGCACATATATTCGATATATGTCACACACTTTTAATATCTTGACTTCTTAACCAACAATGAAGGGAACTGTTTACATGAAATTAGACGTAGCAATGACAAAGCACAGGTTAAACATGATTAAGAAATATGGTATAGTATCAGGAAACAGACTGAACCAACATTTTGGAGAACGTGCATCTTTCCTGTGTCGACTTTTAGAGAACATGCATCTTTCCTGTGTCGACATTGAAAAAACAAAAAAAAACACGCATCTTTCATGCGTTGACATTTAAAGAACATGCATTTTTTCCTGTGTCGACTTTTGGAGAAAAGCATCTTACCTTTAACGACATCTAAAAAACACGAATCTTTTCTGTGTCGACATTGAAAAATCATGCATCTTTTCTGTGTCGACATTTAAAGAACATGCATTTTTCCTGTGCCGATAATTTGGAGAAAAGCATCTTTCCTGTATCAACATCTAGAAAACATGCATCTTTCCTGTGTCGAAATTAGGAAAGCATGCATCTTTCGTGTGTCGACATTTGAAGAACATACATCTTTCTTGTGTCGACATTTTGGAGAACATACATCTTTACTGTGTCGACATTTGGAGAACATGCATCTTTCCTTTGCTGATATTATGGAGAACATGCATCTTTCCTGTGTCGACATTTTGGAGAACAAACATCTCTAATGTGTCGAAATTTAGAGAAAATGCATCTTTCCTTTGTCGACTTTTAGAGAACATTTTTCCTGTGCCGACATTTGGAGATCATGCATCTTTACTGTGTCGACATTTGGGAGAACATGCATATTTCCTGTGACGACATTTGGGAGAACATGCATCTTTCCGCATTCGACATTTGGAGAACATGTTTCATTCCTCTGTTGATGTTTAGAGAACATACATCTTTCCTGTGTTGACATTTGGAGAACATGCATCTTTCCTGTTTCGACATTTAGGGAACATGCATCTTTCCTGTTTCGACATTTTGAGAACATACATTTTTTCTGTGTCAACATACGATGTGAGCCACGGACCATTTCACAATCATTAACAAAAAAAATAAATGCTTGCGAACTTGTTTCAGAACAATTCGTAGAATATCTTGGACCAAGTAGAAGCACAATGCTGACATTCTACACTGTCAGAACATCCAAGAAAACTGATTGAACTCAAATTATGTGACTATATTAGTGGCATGAAGTGAACATTCATGGATGGCATACAATGAAAAGGCAGTGGTAAATTAGCACGAAGTTGGATACGAACCTTGAACACATACACGGAATAAAAACGAACGAGGCAGAGAAAATAAATAAAGGGTCGGTAATCTATTTATTTATCGTGCAGTAATGAGAACTGTGGCAGATTAGGTTGGGTACGGTAGGGTTGCGTACTCAGGTCAGCTGACATAACCCAGCTTGGGGTGGGCTATGTCGTTAGTAGTTTTATATAATTGACATGACCCGCTAGCTGTGCGGGGCCCTAGTAGTACGACTTGCACACAAGATATCGTTGCTAGCAATGTTAATATTAAAGTCGACATTACATTTTCTGGTTACAACACATCTATGAACTCCCAAGTCCAATTATCACACGAGACGGGTTCTATTTTTCATATTTAACGCCCTTCTAGTTTTCACAGTTGTCATCCATACTTCTTAAAAGCTAACGAACTATCACACTAGCGTTAAGTAACAACAATTTTTAAAATAAACTATAACACATATGCGGCGCTATGCATTTTTTCCATTGCCCCGATCCGTTTTTCGACCGGTCCAACCTCGACCATGGTCGTCTTCTCAATCACCTATAATCGTGAATGTACGAAATGAGTTGTTTTCCAGTCGTCAAAATGCGTGGAACTCAGTACACTGTACTCTGCACCTATGAATTGGGTCATGGCATCAGCGTACCCCAACCCAGCAAGTTAAGTTAAATAAAGTATGCAGTTAAGTATTGATGTGTTTAAGGTTGTTTAATGAGGGATGATTAGCGAGTTTGTAGTACAACTAGTACAGAAAAATAGACAGATCGGAGATTTTGATTGCACGGAGTTGGGTGTGAACAGTTTGTTTCGTGTTGTGTGGCCAAGAAACGTCTAAGGCCAGACTTGAAGGTTGTCTATGTTGTGTCTGGTTTGACGGGAGTATTAGGGTTTAAGATGTGTACAGATGAACTTTCGTGAGTAACGGAAAAAGAATGATGAAACTACTCACAGATGGAAGGGTATTTAAAAGTAGCAAGTTGCAAAATTAATTTGACTGCTTTGGAGAGAGGAACCCTCTAAGACTGCTTTGGAGAGAGGAGCTCTCTAAGACTGCTTTGGAGAGAGGAGCTCTCTAAGACTGCTTTGGAGAGAGGAGCTCTCTAAGACTGCTTTGGAGAGAGGAGCTCTCTAAGACTGCTTTGGAAAGAGAGACTGCTTTGGAAAGAGAGAAGACTCTCTTAGACTGCTTTGGAGAGGAGACTGCTTTGGAGATATGAACTCTCTAAGACTGCTTTGGAGAGACAAACTCTCTGATTGATTGATTGACTGATTTAGGAACCGACATCACAGCATTCGGGGCATTCCCATAAACGCTCCGTCCCCATCCTCAGCAGCCAGCGAAGAGTTCCAACACTAATAGTACCAGTAGCAATCTGATTATATGTCCGTCTCGCCTTTCCTCTGAGCGTCGATCGTCGGCCAGATCCTCTCGTCACCCCTCGCTGTCACATTCTTGCCAGACCATGGTGATCTATTTGCTCCTCCGAGGTGTACACGTGGTCCCACAAGGTCGCAACCATGCCTGCCTTGTCATGCATCAATACTCCACCAAGTTTTGCAGAGCCAGCCAATCTGTCCGCCTGTTCATTTCCCAGCACACCAGCATGCCCCGGAGAAAAGATCCAGACGATGCTTGTCACCCGTGTCTTCCGAAACGAAGCAAGCCACTCTGCACGAAGTTTGCCTGTCCTCACCCTACTCAGCATGCTTTCTGATTCAGTTACAATCATGATGTGTGTATGTATCGTATTCTCCATCCAGAGGAAAGCTACACTGACCGCCTCCACCTCCATTCTTAAGCTAGATGTTGTGGTATCATATGCCAGGCACCAAACGTCGACCATTAGCTTTTGCTAAGAACTCCGAGGCACTTCTCCTGCCTCTCAATACCGAACCATCTGTGTATATAATCACATCACCCGAGCGAGCATTATCCTGAATTAGTTGCTGGATTTCCACTTCCGTGGACCCTGTTGGCCACTCCATGCACTCCCGGCTCAATGTGATTATAACTCTGCACAAGTCTGACTGCTCCGCTGGCACTCTGACCCACTCCTCTCCTCGCCTAATACAAATTCACTAAAACTGCTTTGAAGAGGAGACTGCTTTGGAGAGAGAGAGAACGGGAGACTGCATTGGAGAGAGAGGAGAATAGTCTGGTTTGGAGAGAGAGAGAACTGGAGACTGCTTTGGAGAGGAGGGAGAAGAGACTTCTTTGGAGAGAGAAGACGGGAGACAGATTGGAGACTGTTCCAGAGAAGGGGAAAACTGAGGACTCATTTGGACTCAGTCTGAAGACAGATTGGAGGGAACTGATAGGCAGAGAGAGAATATGAAGTTTAGCTATTCAGCTGTAAGTCCGCATCTAGAGTCCAACCAGATGAAATCAAGTACCGAGAAATTTAGTTGGGGTAAGTTGCAGAGGTGAGAATTGGTAGCGGTTTTCGCCGCGTTGGTGACTTACGGGATAAGTAAACCGGCCGCTCAGAAAGCAATGGCAAACTACTGGGTGTAACCTTGCCAAGAAATCAACAACAGCGGTAAAATGCTGGTGCTTACAGCTGTCAAAACTGTCATTTACTGCCAATATAGTACCTTGCGGTGTATGGCAGTGGGTCTTTGAGCCTGAGGAATTAAGGCCGCCTGGCTAGTGCAGTCGCCGCGAACTGTGCAGGTTTGGATTTTCTTTTTTCCCCCGACAGAAAAAAATCCCACACCTTACCGAGGGATCGAACCCGGGTCTCCTGAAGGAGAGTCCGGCGTTCTAGCCACTCGGCCAGCCCCTGAAAAGGATATGCGGAGAAAAAAAAAGTTGTAGAGAGTTTAACATTCTGGCTCGGTGAAGTCAGTTTGGGCGTTTCTTTTATGTGCTAATGTGCAAAGTATTGTATTAAAGATGGTCTGTTTGTAAGCATTGGTGATTTTCACCTAATAAAAGTCACTCTCCTGGACATGGTGTTCATTAATAGTTGCAGTTGTTGACTTGCATATCAGTGTCACACAAGTCTAGTATGAGGAGCAGAAGGCCAATAAACAACAATGAACATCTATACGATCAATATACGGTCATAACACACCTGATGGTAGCAGTTCCAGTGGTGGTGACAGCTTAGAACACTTCTTGTGGTAACAGCTACGGCACTTACAGCTACTATTACTACAGCCACTATTGTCACAGCTAATGCCACCCAAAAAACCCGCTGTATACTACAGGTGAATACTGATGCTGCCACTACATGACACTGTTACATGCGTGTTGATTTCACTGGTGGTGACTGCCCTGGTAAACACACCCCTGGTGGTAGCAGGGATCACAAACACTACAACAGCATGCTGTTACACAACGTTATGCAAAGGGCCCGCAATACGAGGCTGATAAAAGGGAAGTTTATCCTACTGCAATATGTCGGATCGTTAATGGGACGAGATTTGATACAAAGATAGTACCACACTTCGCCAAAACACACACGTTTTAATGTGCAGCGAGGGGAACATACACCTTGTTTGATTACACTAGTTGTAATTGTTACTTGTTTGAAAAAAAAAAGAGGATAATAAAAGTTGCTGGGTGTTTGTAAAATCTCAGTACACTTTAAATGTAGAACAAATTTGAAAAAGTGAAGTACGTGATGTTATGAAAATTTGCTCCACAGTCCATCGTGAAGCAACATGCAGCGAGTGGCTGTTGTCTGCTGAACTAATTCTTTCCACTCCAAAAAGAATGGTGTTTGTTATCAAAGGAAGAAAGATTTTTGTGTGTGGGTTGAACACGTGTTTCGAAATGTCGGTCGATACACGGATGTTTGTTCAAAGAATTATAGCAAGATTTCCTGATAAATAACCTCATCATCGCATTACGGTTAGAAATGTGTTGAATAAGTTTCTTGCGACGGTAAATATGGAAGACGCTTCACGATCTGGTAGACCTGCTGTGTCTTAAGAAAAATATCTAGATATCCAAGACAGAATACTGAAAAGTCCAATCAAGTCCATAAAGAAAATCTCGCATCAAGTGAACGTATAAGTGAGCACAGTGCACACAATTCATAAACAATGATTAGATTTTCATCCATACAGGATTTCTGTTGTGTCTGAACTAAAGTAGTGTGATAGTCGATCCAGAGTCAACTACTCCACGTGGTTTCAAGCATTTTTAGATAAAGAAGACCAGTCAATTCTAGATGTAACATTCTTCTCTGATGAGGCATGGTTTAATCTATCTGGTTACGTTAATAGCCAAAATAATCGTATTTGTTGCACTTTGAATCCCAATGAATTTCATGAAGCGCCTCTACACGATAAGAAAATCAGGGTATGGTGTGCTGTCAGTAGAAAACGTTTTATGGGACCAATTTTCTTCAACAACATACTATAAGTGCTGATCGGTACCTTACTGACATTCTGGAATCTATTTTAGAACAGCCGAATGAACGTGAAATTGAAGAAGCGTGGTTCCAGCAAGATGGTGCAACTGCAAACACAGCTAGACCATCAGTGCGTTTTTTGGAAGAAATTTCCGTTAATGGCATAACATCACGGGGGATTTGGCCTGCTTGTTCTCCAGATCTAACTCCCTTAGATTATTATCTATGGGCTTTCTTGAAAAGAAATGTTTACAAAAATAATGTACACACAATTGAGGACCTGAAAGATGCAATCAGAATTACCATTCAAGAAATAACAACAGACATGTTGCACAAGGTATTTGACAATATGAAGAGACGTGTACAGTCATGTCTTGAAGTCCGTGGCGAACATTTCTCACACCTGTTATAATGAATACTTCATTGGTACTTTCCAGCTTCCCCAAAACAGCGTTAGACTATAGCAGTAACTATTGTAACTAATTTAATGAATTGTTTAGCACATTTTTTGATGACGTCGTGCATTTCATTTTTCTACTTTGTTTTTCTACATACAAAATGTAGTGAGACTTTACAAACACCCGGTAGTCCACGGGCACACATCATGGAGGAAAGGGATACAAACGGTAAGAGAATTTCATTTTAAATTTGAAAGAGTTAAAAAGTCAATAGGAGGCACTTCACTGCATCGAGATTTATCCCATAAGGCTCAGTCTCTTTCCACAGGGCGGCCCACCGAAAGCGTCGCACAAAGGACGAACTCCGTGCCTCCAGCGACGACCCCCATGAGTCTCTAAGAAAATTGCATTCGTAAACCGAACGACGTAGCCGGGAATTGAACTCGCAACCTTCGGAGCGATAGGCAGGAGACTCCCATATGATCTTATCACTTATATCTAGGGGGATCGATTGAAATGGCGAGCCATGACCGCCCACGCTTTCCGGCAAGGCACATAATTGATTGATTGATTGCTGCCAAACGAAATATCCTTACTATTACTACCAGTACTCCGACTTTTGTTGCTTTGTTTGTCCCGGACTATAAAGGTGTCAACTGCTTTAATTCTTGCAGAGCACTGTTTGTTATCCTGTTAATTTTTGTCATTACATTTTCATCGTTCTTCATCAGTGAACATCGTCAACATCAAGTTCCCTGCTAGCTGGCATAGGATCTATATCTTCTTCTTCTTCTTCTTCTTCTTCTTCTTCTTCTTCTTCTTCTTCTTCTTCTTCTTCTTCTTCTTCTTCTTCTTCTTCTTCTTCTTCTTCTTCTTCTTCTTCTTCTTCTTTCGCTTGAAATATGTCTTAACTGCAATGTTGTCTCTTGTATGAATTTAGCTGTCTTTTTTAGGTCACTCAGCGGTCCATAGAATTTATCTTCCACTGTCGTCTCTCTAGGCCAGAAGGTTTGCCTGGGTATGTTGTATTTTGGGCAGTCCTGGAGTATGTGCTCTGCTGTCTGCGACGCCAATTCACGTGTGCTCATGGCTGATTCATCACTATTGAAATTTGTGTACATGTGGTTGCGTAATCTAGTGTGTCCTGTTCTTAGGCGCATGTCAAATATTTCTCTCACTTTTGTCTGAATTTGTAGTGATAGTCTATGTTCATATTTCCATAGAATTCGCCCTGGAATAGTTGTCAGGAGGATACCACCAGTGGGTAGATTGGTGGTGTCTCTGCAGGGTCGTTTGGCCTGATGGATAAAACTGCTTCTTTTCAACCGCCCCATAGCTAAGTTTTCAAGTCTGTTCTTCATAGGGTGACCTGGTAAGCTGAGGAACTTTTCTTCTTGTATTAGCGTTTTCGTATCTCTGCGCTCTCTCAGTGCTTGTGTCCTCCCCATCTTCTCCATCTCCACGATAGGGGTTGATCTCAACCCTCCTGTGGTGACTCTAAGTGCTTGATTTTGCACCTTGCCCAGCTCTTTTAGTGTGGTTTTTGATGCTGAACACCACGCAGTTGACCCGTATTCCAGATGTGGTCGTATGCTCTGTTGATAAACTTTGCTAAGTATTTTCCCACTGGCTCCTCATGTGGTTCCACCTAGTTTTCTCAGGATGGCTATTTTCCTTCTGGCTTTTGCTACTGCTTTGTTGATGTGCTTTCTCCATGCCAATCAATCAATCAATCAATCAATCAATCAATCAATCAATCAATCAATCAATCATGTGCCATGCCGGAAAGCGTGGGCGGTCAGGACTCTCCTTTTCACTCGATCACCAGAGTCATGGATCAGCTCAGTCGCCAACCCATCCATGTATTTTCCTCTCGATCTTCCTCTTGGTCTGTTCCCTTCGATCTTGCCAGTTGTCACTAAGTTCTCCAATCCATTTCTTCTCATAACATGTCCAAAAAATTTTGACTGTCTACGTCTAATTTCTCTAATCAATTTACGATTTTCATTTGTCTCCTGTAGTACTTGGTCATTGGTTTTTCTATCTGTCCATGGTATTCTTCGCATTTTCCTCAGAAACCACATTTCTGCAGCCATCAGATGTTTTTTCAGCTTGATTGCACATTGTCCAGGTTTCACATCCATACAAAGGAACAGGCTCTATGTATCCCCTCAACACTCTTTTTCTCGTTTCAATTGACATCTTTTATTGGTCAGAATGTTTTCATCTTGCTAAAGGCTACTTTCGCCATGGCGATTCTTGTTTTAATCTCTTCAAGGCATCTCCCATCAGATGTTATGACTGTTCCGAGATAATTGTACCGATTCACTTGTTGAAGAATATTCCCATTTACTTGTATATTACATTGTGGTACTTCGTTCTTCCTAGTGATGACAACCTGTGTCTTCTTACAATTTAATTCCAACTCCAGCTGCTCACTGTGTACAACAACTGCATCTACTAATTGTTGTAGATCTTGTGCATTGTTTGCAATCAAGACTGTATCATCTGCATATCTAATGTTATTGATGTTTCGTCCTCCAATGCTGATTCCATTTATATCTTCTAAATTTCTGAAAATATTTTCACTGTATAGAGAAAAAAGATCTGGACACACACACACACACACGCACACGAATACGCACACGCACACGAATACACACACACACACACACACACACACACACATATATATATATATATATATATATATATATATATATATATATATATATATATATATATATATATATATATATATATATATATATATATATATATGATTGATTGATTTAGGAACCGACATCAAAGCATTAGGGGCATTTCCATAAGCGCTCCGTCCCCATCCTCAGAAGCCAGCGAAGAGTTCCAACCCCAATAGTACCAGTAGCAATCTGATTATATGTGCGTCCCGCCTTTCCTCTAAGCGTCGAGCATCGGCCAGATCCCCTCGTCACTCCACGCTGCCGCATTCTTGCCAATATATATATAGGGTTGTTTGTGCCCTTTCCCTTCACCAATCCCCACTGTTTCCCACTAATTTCTGGTTTAATCTTGTTTCTTATTCTTTTCATAATTATTCTCAGTAACAGCTTTGTCATGTGACTCATAAGGTTTATTGTGCGATGCTCTTCGCATTCTAAAGCGCCTGGTTTCTTTGGCAGAGCTATAAAGATGGATTTTAATAGATCACTAGGAATGTATCCACTATTGTAGATGTCATTTAGAAATGTTGTAAATATTTCGATTCCACAATCACATATAGCCTCATAGAGATATCTTTCTTAACACTCACATCACGTGTTCCACGCATTCCCCAAACACCCGTGCAGGCGTAACTTCCACTCATACCAAACCCACACCTTGAAACCTACTATACTGCTTCAGAATCGCCTTGGAATCATTATGTAGTCAATTTGATAGCGAATATTATCTCCTTGACTTATCCACGTATATAATCATCGAGGATGGTGTTTCAACCAGGTGTTACCTATTACCACTTCACGGTATTCTGCCCATGCAATTAATGGTTCACCTGTCTCATTCCTATCACCCAGGTCAAAGCGACCAGTCACGCCACTCACCTTGTCATTGCCTACTTTGGCATTGAAATCCCCGAGTATAACAGTCATTAAATAATTTTTACACTGGTCTACGGTCATGTTTAATTCGTTATAAAATATGTATATATTATAATATTATCTTCTTTACAGTCTGCTGGTAGTGCATATACTTGTATTATGTTAATATTGCCATGGAATTTTACTAATAATACTCTATCTAATATTGTCCAATATCCTTTAACTGCCCAAGCACTCATTTGATCCAAATACCAACTCTCCTTGTGTAGTCCTTCCCTCCAGAGTGAATAATTCTATACTTATCTGAATATTTTTCACCCGCACCTGGCCATCGCATTTAACTAATCCCTAACATATTTATCTAATCTCCCGGAGCTTTGTTTCGAACGCGGTATGCGAGATTACATTAGCATTACTAGTATTTATTGGAAATGATCAGGAACCTAGGAATAGAGGCCAAAGCAAAGCTGTTGCAGATCTTCAATAACAGCTGGAACTTAGGCTGTGTTCCACAAGCCTGGAGAGAAGCAATCATGATACCCCTCCTAAAATCAGGGAAAGATAGTTCCATTGCCTCTAGCTACAGACCAATTAGCATCACCAGCTGTCACTACAAATCACTAGAGCGCATCATCAATCACAGACTGCAGTGGTACATTGAAAGTGAAAACATCCTTGTGCCACAGCAGGCTGGCTTTAGGCAGTGCTACTCTACGGAAGATCAGACAACCTACCTCTCTCAAGAAATTGAGGATGCATTCCAAGAGAAGAAGCTGGTGCTTGCGGCATGGATAGATCTGAAGAAAGCCTTTGACAAAGTCTGGAAAGAAAGTCTGATGAAGAAAATAAGAAACTGCAAAATCAATGGAAGAATGTACAAATGGGTGAAAGCATACTTGCACAACAGATGAGCCTGAGTACAGATAGACAATCTCAAGAGCAAGAAAGTACTACTGCGTCACGGTGTTCCCCAGGGTGGAGTCTTGTCCCCCACACTTTTTCTAATCTTCATCAATGATCTTGTTGCTGATCTACCGCATGGAATTAAAGCGGCAACGTATGCCGATGACCTGGTTCTATGGAGCACAAATGAACATGCATCAGTGACCACCAGATTGCTACAAAGAGCTGTAGATACATTTGTTTCATGGGCAAATAGATAGTGTGTGAGCATAAACACTGACAAGTGCAGCACCACTCTATTTATCCTCTCTCCAAAACAAAAGGCAGGGATCATCCAGATAAATGGAACACCCATAAGAGAAGATAAAGAACCAACATACCTTGGAGTAACATTTGATGGCAGGCTGATATGGAGACAGCACATCAACAAAGCAGTAGCAAAAGCCAGAAGGAAAATAGCCTTCCCGAGAAAGCTAAGTGGAACCACATGGGGAGCCAGTGGGAAAATACTTAGCAAAGTTTATCAACAGAGCATACGACCACAACAGGTATACGGGTCAACTGCGTGGTGTTCGGCATAAAAAAACCACACTGCAAAAGCTGGACAAGGTGCAAAATCAAGCACTTAGAGTCACCACATGAGGGATGAGATCAACCCCTATAGTGGAAATGGAGAAGATGGGGAGGTCACAAGCACTGGGAGAGCGTAGAGATACGAAAACGCTTAAACATGCAGAAAAGTTCCTCAGCTTGCCAGGCCTCCCTATGAAGATCAGATGTGAAAAACCTAGCTATGGGGCAGTTGAAAGATGTAGTTTTATCCACCAGGCTAAACGGCTCTGCAGAGAAACCACCGATCTGCCCACAGTTGGTATCCCCCTAACAACTATTCCAGAGCGAACTCCATGGAAAGATGAACATAGACTATCATTACAAATCCAGACAAAAGTGAGAGGAATATTTGACAAGGAAGAACAGAACAGTGTTCAGCGCAGAACAGCTACTCTCAGCTTCCTTGATGAAGAATACCCACAGGACCTCTGAATCCGAGTCTACACAGATGGGTCAGCACAAAATGCTGTTCGAAATGGAGGAGCGGGAGTGCACATAGAATACCCAAATAATACTAGGGACACAGCCAGAGTACCGGCAGGAAAGTACTGTCATAACTATGATGCTGAAATTGAGGCAATCAAGATAGCAACAGAGAAATTACCAAATACCAGCAATGGTACACAACCTGTGGTGCTATTGACAGATGCAAAATCAGTACTCGAGCCGGTCTAGAATGGGAAATTGCCAGTACTAAGGACACTATTTCTGAGCTGGGCAGGTACAACATCGACATTGCAGCCTTGAGCGAGACACGACTTGCAGAAGAAGGCCAAATTTGTGAAATAGGTGCCGGCTACACATTTTTCTGGAGTGGAAGGAAAAGCGAGGAAAGACGCCAATCCGGTGTGGGATTTGCCATTAAGTCGGCCCTGGTCGTCAAACTAGCTGGATTTCCAAAGGCTATAAACGACAGGCTCATGACCATTAAGTTGCCCCTGCTGAATGGAAGGAAGCATGCAACCATTGTGAGTGTCTACGCACCAATTATGACCAACGAAGATGATGTCAAGAACAAGTTCTATGAGGACCTGCACAATGTATTAACATCTGTTCCCAAAGGAAGACAAACTTATACTCCTTGGGGATTTCAATGCCAGAGTAGGCACGGACACCACCTCTTGGAGTGGCATTATTGGAAAGCATGGAGTCGGAAATTGTAACAGCAATGGACTCCTCCTCCTTCAGACATGTGCCGAACATGATCTCCTGATTACAAACACAATTTTCCGTCTCCCCATGAGAAATAGGACATCGTGGATGCACCCTCGCTCGAAACACTGGCACCTCATTGACTATGTCATCGTCAGGAGGAGTGACAGACAAGACGTTCGAGTGACAAGATCCATGTGTGGTGCCGAATGTTGGACAGACCATCGTCTCATTGTCTCGAAATTAAACATTCACATCAGGCCACCACGGTGTCCTCAAGGGGTGAAAATGCAAAAAAAGTTAAACGTCACCCGCCTAAACAGCAAGAAAATGCAGCAGTCGCTTGAAAATATGCTGGAAGACCGCCTCACGCCCAATGCTGCAGCTAAACAGGATACAGAAACAGAATGGAGAACCGTAAAGGACATAATTTACAACACTGCTATGGAAATCCTGGGTCCAGCACCCCGAAAGCATAAAGACTGGTTTGATGAAAATTCCGAAGACAACCAATTGCTGGCCGAGAAACATCTTCTCCTCAAGGCACATTTGAATGACCCGAAGTCAACATCAAAAAATGATGCCTTCAAGAACATTCAGAGAGTAGTGCAGCAGAAACTTCGGCACATGCGGGACTCCTGGCTGAGCAGCAAAGCTGATGAAATTCAGGGCTTTGCTGACAGACATGATATGAAAAACTTCTACGACTCACTGAAAGCGGTCTATGGTCCTACATCACCAGGCATAGTTCCCCTCCTCAGTGCAGATGGGGGAACATTGGTCACCGATAAGAAAGAAATCCTTCAACGCTGGGCAGAGCATTTCAGCAACATCTTAAATGCAACTTCCTTCTTCGATGATGAAACCATCAACTGCCTTCCTCAAGTTCCCACCAATGAGACACTTGATGACCTGCCAACCATAGTGGAAGTAAACAAAGCCATCCAGCAACTCTCCAGCGGCAAGGCACCTGGTCCTGACTCCATCCCAGCAGAGATATACAAGGCAGGTGGGCAGGTCCTAACAGAGCAGCTTCACGAAGTCTTTACAAACATATGGATGAACGAGACCATGCCACAAGATTTCAAGGACGCGTCAATAGTCCACCTTTACAAACGTAAAGGAAACCGCCAATCCTGTGACAACCACCGAGGCATCTCCTTGCTTTCAATTGCAGGGAAGATACTCGCCAGAATTCTTCTCAATCGCCTCACAGCCCATCTCGATCAAGGTCTTCTTCCTGAGAGTCATTGTGGCTTCAGAAAAGAACGTGGAACTGTTGACATGATTTTCGCTGCAAGGCAGCTGCAAGAGAAATGTCATGAACAGAACTGCGAAATGTTCTCCACTTTCATTGACCTTATCAATGCTTTTGATACAGTCAGCAGAGAAGGACTGTGGAAGATTATGGCAAAATATGGCTGTCCACGAAAGTTTGTCCAAATAGTGCGGCTATTTCATGATGGCATGCAGGCAAGAGTACAGGAAAATGGTGAACTGTCTGAACCCTTTCCTGTCACCAATGGAGTGAAGCAAGGATGTGTCCTGGCACCAACACTGTTCAGCCTCATGTTTTCAGCCATGTTGATGAATGCCTTCGAGAACGATGACATTGGAATAGACATCAACTACCGTATGGATGGAAAGTTATTCAATCTCAGAAGGCTGAAAGCTAAAACCAAAATTAACAGCGACACCGTCAGAGAGCTCCTGTTTGCTGATGATTGCGCTCTATACGCCAACTCAGAGGCGGACATGCAACATAATGTTTCAGCTTTTTCACATGCCTGTGCCAACTTTGGGCTCAATATCAACTTGGAGAAGACTGTAGTTATGTACCAGCCAGCTCCAGGGAATAATCACACTGTGCCGAATATCAAAGTGAATGATCATAGACTAAGTGTTGTGGACAAATTCACCTATCTTGGCAGCACTGTGTCACAAGCTGTCACAATTGATGACGAAGTGAATGCAAGAATCTCCAAGGCCAGTGCGGCCTTTGGCAGACTGTACAAGAATGTATGGGACAGAACTGGAATAAGCCTGCAAACAAAGCTAAAAGTCTACAAAGCAGTTGTATTATCCACACTGCTATATGCTTGTGAAACCTGGACTGTTTATCAGCGACACGCTAGGAAATTAAACCACTTCCACACAGTCTGCCTTAAGGAAGCTACTGAAGATTAAATGGCAAGACAAGATTCCAGACACTGAAGTCCTAGAAAGAGCGTCCATGCCCAGTATCCACACTATACTGATGAAGAATCAGATTCGCTGGGCTGGTCACTTGACTCGCATGCCAGATCACAGGCTCCCTAAACGAATTTTTTACAGCGAACTGCGTTGTGGTAAACGCTCCCAAGGTGGCCAGAGGAAACGCTTTAAAGACACTCTGAAAATCTCACTGAATGCTTTTGAAATTCATCATGACACCTGGGAGGCTGCAGTCAGAGACCAAAATTCGTGGCGAGCATCTTTACGCAAGGGTGCAGTCATATGTGAGGCAACCAGGACTGCAAGAGCTGTGAAGAAAAGGCAGGACAGAAAAACCACTGCAAGAAATCCTCCTCCAGAAACGTCAAGCATTCTTTTCCCACATTGTCAAAGAACATTTCGAGCCAAAATAGGCCTTATCAGCCATCTTAGAACCCACGGTCTCATACCTTCAACCCCACTGGATGAAATGAATGGTCATCATCATTCTTGATGGACAAACAACATTTCTGAACTTAGCAGTCAGCATAAGGTACCCATACAGTAGATACCATCCCACTGTGGAGTACCCGGAAACGACAGAGCTGATCAATTGGCTAAGGAAGGAGCCAAAGAAGAACAGCCTGATGTGCCCGTTACATACCACCAAAAGAACAGAATGATCAGATCCGTCAGACAGCCACCAAAACCTGCTCAAGACGACTACCACGTTATGGACAGACCAGAACAGGTCATTCTTCTGCGCCTCAGAACAGGGCACAATAGATTATGCAACCACATGTATACAAAATTCAAGATTGGTGAAACAGCCATGTGCACATGTGATTTGGCGTCGCAGACAGCAGAGCACATACTCCAAGACTGCCCAAATTACAACATATCTAGGCAAACCTTCTGGCCTAGAGAGACGACAGTGGAAGATAAACTCTATGGACCGCTGTGTGGACTAAAAAAGACTGTTAGATTCATACAAGAGACAACATTGCAGATATAGACATATTTCAAGCGAACGAAAGAAGAAGAAGAACTAGTATTTATTGGCTGTTTGCGATCTTCTAGGCAATTTTACGTTCAACAGCTTGTCGTTACTTTCTGAAAGGGGTACGCTTATACCATTGTGAAAATCAACACAAAGCAGTCTGCTTCCAAATCGCCAGCAGCTGACTTCGGTCTCGGTATATCGGGAATGCGGAACTGCGTTCACTACTCCAAAGCCTCAGACACCGAGACAAATGAAAACGCGTCAAAAATATTATGGGATGCCCGATCTGCAGGGATGTCGGATGTGATGACATCTTCTTTCGTCTTACTGCGTTTGCCGTGAAGCGTTGGAGACAGGTAGGCTGATGACATTTTTTTGTCCTTGGTTTGTCTTGTTGCTGGTACTAACGTCATATTTGATTTCTTCAATGAGTCCTTTATTCCATATAGCAAACTCTTTCTATGTCGTCCCCTCTTCTTGTAGCCTCGTGTTCTCACGTTGAACGCTATAGCCACTGGTTGATCTTGTTGCATTCTAGCTACATGTCCCGACAACTTAATTCTTTGACGTTCTAGAAAGTCAGTAATAGATGCCTTCCCTACACTTGTTCTTAGATTCTGATGTGTTTCTCTCTTTTCTGTTTTTTTTTTTCGGTTACGTTTCTTATGCATATAATTGTGCTGGGCTGGTCACCTGACTTGCATGCAGGATCACAGGCTCCCTAAACGAATTTTTTTTTTTTTTACGGTGAGTTGTACTGTGGTAAGCGCTCTCTAGGCGGCCAGAGGAAACGCTGAGACACTCTGAAAGTCTCACTAAAAATCTTTTGGAATTCATCACGACACTTGGAAGACTGCTGCCAAAGAACGAAATTAATGGCGTACATCACTACTCAAGGGTGTAGTCATTTGTGAAGCAAACAGGACTGCAAGAGCTGTGTAAAAAAGGCTGGAAAAATATCCACTGCAGGAGATCCTCCCCCTGGAACGTCAAGCATTCTTTGCCCACATTGTCAAACAACATTTCAAGCCAAAATAAGCCTTATCAGCCATCTTAGAACTCACGGCTCCATACTTTCAACCCCACTGGATGAAATAAATGGTCATCATCATTCTACATGGACAAACACCAGAATTTCACATGATGTGATTTTACGCCTGTGTGTTCTAGGACTTCCATGTTTTGAATTGATAACACAGTGTTGGGTCTAATAGAGCATCTGTAAGCTTCTGTATTTTATGCATGTTGATATTTGGATGTTTTAGAACAGGTGTTATTTGTTAGTTGATGATGTTTGCTTTCTGTATTTTCGTTTCTATTCCTCTGTCTAGTCTTTTATCTTCTGTGAACACACTGCCCAGATACTTGTACTTTATAACTTGTTTCAATGCTTTTCCATTTATTTACATTATATTGCACTGGTGTTTATCGAATTGTCATAAATAGCTTTTCGATGTTAATCTTCGTTTCAAATATTCTGACAGTAACTGTGATTACAAAAGTAAAAAAATGTAGTGAAGAGAAATAACTCAGTTATTTGTCTCTACTGCGCAGAACGACGTGATGGGGAGATAACCCATATATTGTAAGACTAAACACATGGTGTTCAAACACTATTTTACAGAAACCGTTTCGATTAGCTTAGAGCAAGTTTCTGGAGATGATTTATATAAGCTGTACGAATGGCTGAAGAGCTATCTTCCACATTCCTGGAGGGTAAGTGTTTAATTTTCCACAGAAAACACACTTTGCATTTAAATGCTTATGACAGATCGTAGTTATCCAGGAGAGTGGTGTGTAGTGCTAATAGTACCCGCATTTTTAAATGGATGTGAGACGTGGACAATGAACAGACAAGCTGAAAAAAAAACAAACATCTAATGGTAGTGGAAATGTGGTTTCTGATTAACATGCAAAGAATACCATGTACAGACACAAAAACCAATGAGCAAGTCAGATGAAAACCGTAAACTGATTAGAGAAATTAGACGCAGTCACAATCTTATTTTTGAAAAGAAATAAACTGTACAACTTGGTGACATAAGTAAATATCTGGATGGCATGACCACGTGGCATGGTCGAGACAAGAACACGTAGCTTTTCCACGATTCTGGTGATCGTAAGAGATGGCGAAGCATGACCAACCACGCTTATCGGCATATCACATGATGATGATTACCAGTGTCCCTCGCCATCAGGCGAAACCACGCCGACTTGAGAAGTACTTGCAATTTACGTCCCCAAGTCAAGGAAGAGAAGTCAACATTTTAGTGCAACTGACCGGTGTAATTGTTGAACACGCTACCTCGACATCAACACACCGGATATTTAAGAACGAGCGCTCTTATCAATTCTTCCGTGCTGAGCTTGTGTTGTGTCTTATTTCAACGTTACATTCATGTGGTATATCATCTACACGTGCCCTAACAACTGTAACGAAAAGTGTGTTGCCTGATCCATGTATCACAGAGGTCTCCCCACTCTTCCCAAGCCCATACACCGCCGGTCTGTGCAAGATATCAACACCGCTACTTCACATCTTCGAAGTGACATAAGAGGATGTAGCTCTTCCATGATAGGGAGAGCACATACGGACTTACTCGATTGGTCATGTATCTCTCCCAGATATTAGTAAGAAAGGAGCGGCTGGCCGAGTGGCTAGAATGCCGGATTCTGCTTCGGGAGACCCGGGTTCGGTGTGAATTTTTATTTTCTGTAGGAGGCAAAAAGAAACCCCTAACCTGTACAGTTCGCGGCGATTGCACTAGCCAGGCGGCCTTATTTCCACAAGCTCACAACCCCCCCCCCCCCCCTTTTTTTTTGGCCATACACCGCAAGATACTATATAGGCAGTAAATTACAGACAGACAGACAAGCAAGTGCGCTTGCATGTCAACTATCACCCGTAGTGAAACATCCAAATATACGAGGCGGTTTCTAAATGAAAACCTGAAATGTCTCTTGTTGTGGTGGTGAATATATTCTGAAAGAAAGTACAAATGTATCATTTTTCGATGTGGTGACCACTGCTGTCAATGCAAGTCCCCCAGCGCCGATAATATGCTTGGATTCCTGTAGAAACACATACTCTTGGGTAACTACTAGGTGTGCCGCCTGATCTGGATGTGAACAGTCTGTCACTGAAGTCACGCCGTTTTGAAACTTCCTACTCATCTCATACTCTTCCTGGACTGACAGGCATGCATCACCATACTGGACCTTCATTCGCCGATGAATTTCTATAGATTTCACCCTTCACTGATTTAAAATAAAAAACGGATAACAGTACGCTGCATCCTCTTTGGTGCGTGTCGAAAGTGGGGCGGCCATCTTCAAATTGTCTGTATGGCGTCACTGTATTCGTTTGTTCCATGATGTCACGTGCTGACCCCTCTTGACAGCCTTAACAATATTGACATATTACAAGACATTGGCATGGTTATTGTAATTTATATCTCACTTTTAAGGTTTTCATTTGAAGCTCCCATCATATCTTTGTTCCCAGGAAAGTTAACCCTGTCAACACATGCCCACAGAAGTTGGATGTGTCGGCTTAACGGCGCAAGAAGGCAGTTCTGCTGTAAACAGGCACAACGCAATCACATCCGGAAAAAAAACACAACAACTCCGGATGAACGCAGAAGAAGAAGATATCTTTGTTCGCAAAACGACAGATAATAAATACCATTTTGACACCGTCCCTATGTTACTAATGACAAACTTGGACATTATTCAAATTACACTTTCGCAAATTCAACACCTAAAGATGAAATGCTTGAGGAGAGCTGCCAACTTAGCTATCTGAAACCGAATAAGAAATGATGTTATTAGACAGACAGTGAGATCAACGCCTTGTGCCACATTTATTTAAAGACAGAAGATCAACTGGTTTGGCTATCTCGTTAGAATGCAACACCATCAACTACCAGCACTGGCCTTACATCAAAGAAGATCTGCTACGAGAGCAAGAGGACGCCCGAGAAGAAAATGGATTGACGATCACAAAGACATTGTACAATCTCACGGAATGACACTATCCAGTGGCAAACATTGGGCGCTGGAGCGCCAATTATTCCTCCTCACGACGCTTGCCGGCAAATGTGGAAGATGATGATGGTGATTGTCAACTGACTGCAACCCACTTACCACAGGGTCATAAATATAAAATATTTATTACCATCCATTCATAAACCTGTCATCTACTGCCTATAGTATAGAGCAGTGTTTCCCAACGTGGGGCCCACGTATATATAAGTATATATAAGTCTTTCCTCCCCATGTTAAGGGGGGCAATACGAAAATGGAAGAAATCGGCTTGATATAACATAACGGGGAGACTTGAGACTGATGTTAACTACATTGGAACCTGAAATAAAATCTCTTTGCAGCAAGCATAAAGCGCAAAGATCTCACTAAATTTAAATAATAAATAATTGCTAATAATTAAAATGCCGGTCTCTCTGGCCGAGGGGTTACAACACTTTCTCCGTAATCCCGTTTATCACGCAGAGTCTCGTAGCGGACGAGAACTGGGAGCGGTTCTACCCCCGCTAGTGACTTGCGGGATAACTGAGCCGGCCGCTCAGAAAGCAATGGCAAACTACTGAGAGTAATCTTGCCAAGAAATTAACAGACAGCTGAAAGATGCTGCTGTTGACAGCGATGTCCTGTAAAGGATATGCGAATTAAAAAAAAAAATAATTAAAATAATATAGAAAAATCTTTCATTAAAATAATTGTGTACTTGAATTGCAGTTCTCCATTAGCTTCCTCTTCTTCAGCATTCCTAGCCATTGAGGTTCTTTGCTGCAGATACAATCCGTCTTCATTCGTCTCTTGGTTGACCTTCTCTTGCCAGTCGTTGATTCCAAGTGCTTGCAGGTCTGTATGTATATTATTCTCCACCGTCTTCATGATCTACCTCGGGGTCTACGGTCATTTATTTCTTGAGTGTAAGCGAGTTTTGTTTCCCTATTATCTTCCATTCTTTCTATATGCCCCAGCCATTGCAGTCTATTAGCCTTCATGATACCAGTGATTAACAGGGACTTAAACAAATCATAAATGTCTTTGTTGCTTCTTCTTTTCCACTCTTCACTTTGTGTATTCCTAATGGGCCCAAAGATGCGTCTTAAGACTTTGTTCTCAAAGGTTTGTAACAAGGCTTCGTCTCCCTTAGATGTACTCCAGGTTTCAGAGCCATACAGCACAACTGGTCTAATCAGTGTTTTGTATATTGTAATGAATGAATCACCCAAATAAACGAGAATTAGATTGTGAGCTTTACTAAAACACGACTACAAGAGACAAATTGGACGTTGCGGCCAAAGCCTTCGTCAGCACAGGACAAACAAATACAAACCAACACAAAACTACATGAAACACACTATGACAATATTAAACTATTAAACTAATTAAAATTAAATGTACTCATCTGAATACTGTGTCCTAGCTTGGAAGGTCTGACACACGTAGGGCGCCAGTGGATCAATAGACCGGATGTATGGTACACGGGTCAAAGGTCAAGCGGGAAGGGAGTGGGGTGGAGACGCGCCCATGTGTGCGGAAAAGTGAAATTAGAGACCGGCAAAGATGTTACGGACGCAGATGACAATTAGCAATTATCGTTAAGCGCTCGAAACACAGCTGCGGAAACCTATATAGTGTTAGTACACACAGAGAGGCATGAGTGGCGGTCGTTCAGAAAATGATGGCAAAACACCGAACGTAAATCCGCCAAGAGAGTTGACTGTGATGTCATACAAAGGATCTGCACGTACCCAGATGGTGGACTGTAAGCTAGGGGTGGGAGGGGTGGGGTGGGAAGTTAAATGAAGCTGTGTTGGACATTAAGGCCGTGAGGGGAGAGTGTGCCCAACTGGAAGATGAGACGGTGTTCCAATGTCTTCCGATCCCGTTCGTGGGATGCGCATGATTTGATGGCCGTGACCTGTATGTCGGCTACGCCATGGTGGTCAGGACTGTTGAAATGTATGGATACTGGTTTCTGGGCGCCGCTGGTGATGTCAGAAAGATGTTGTCGAAATCTGTCCCCAAGACGTAATCCTGTCTCCCCGACATATCTCATGTCGCAACGTGTGCAGGTAATCGCATAGATGACGTTGCGACTGATGCATGAGAAACCCTCACGGATGTGGAAGGTCGTCTTAGGGAATGTCAGACTCTGGGTTTGAAGTACGTATGGACAGGTCTTGCAAACCGATCGAAGACACGCCACCGTGCCAGGAAGAGACTGGTGAGGTTGGGGTAGCCTGCTATGGACCAGCACATCTTTGAGGTTACGATCCCGCTTATATGCCACTAGAGGAGCCTCTGAGAAGACATCACGAGTGGTCGATTCCGCCCGGAGAATGGATAGATGTTTAAAAAGGATATTCTTGGCAGCAATATTGTGGGGATGATAAGTAAGTGAGAGGACAGGTCTATTGTTTCGTGGTTTCGGCCTGGAGGAGAGAGCCTCAGTGCGACTGATAGATTGGCAGCGGTGGAGAGCTGTAGATAGAACATTATCAGGATAGCCACGAAGGCGAAAGAAATCAAGCATCTCGTGGGCTTTTTGATGGAAGTCGTTGTTATCCTGACAAAGTCGTCGGAGACGTAACAGTTGGGAGAAAGGAATAGAACGTTTGCACGAGGGAGGGTGGGAGGAGGTATAGAGAAGGAATGAGTGCGAGTCAGTTGGTTTATAATAAACCGTCGTGCATAGACTAGCGGAACCTAAAGAGACTGTGAGGTCTAAGAAATTGACAGCCGACGAAGAAATGGTGGAGGTAAGTTTGATGCTGGGATGGAAGTCTGAAAAAAAGGCAATGAAGTTCTGTAGGTCAGGCAAGGGCATGTCCGAGACACCAAAGCAGTCGTCAATGTACCTCCTGTAGAGCTCCGGGAGCCTACCGGTGTACTGACTTCCATACCTGGTGCTCCAGATAGCCCATGAAGAGGCAGGCATAACTGGGACCCATCTTAGTACCCATGGCCACACCGCTGATCTGGTCGAAGTAGTCCCCATTGAACTCAAACGAGTTGAGGTTGAGGACTAACTCCGCAAGACGCAGTAATGGTCCAGTGGCTATCGAGGGATTAAGCCTTTTCTCCAAGAAAAATTCTAAGGCTTTAAGGCCGTCAGAGTGAGGAATGGAAGTGTAGAGTGAAGTCACATCTAAAGTGAAGATGTGATACTGAGAAGGGTTAGTGAAACTGATGGAATCGAAGATGGAGATAGCGTGGTTGGTGTCTTTGATATACGAAGGGAGGCTGGCAACCAACGGCTGAAACATGCTGTCTAGAAACTCTGAAATCCGTTCTGTAGGGCAAGAGCAGGCCGAGACGATAGGTCTGCCTGGGTTACCAGGTTTGTGTGTCTTAGGCAGCATATTAAAGGCGGGTTTGCCCAAGCAGCTATCGTGGATGATCAACGAGGTGGCGGAGCTGGGTAAAAGACCTTGCTGGATAATGGCGTTAGTCACGCTTTTGACCTGGGTGTTGTTTCTGACTGTCCCATCTTGTATCCTTGGTCTGTAGAAGGTGGCATCACTCAGTTGCTTGTTGCCTTCCTGTATATATAAGTCTTTCCTCCAAACCACTAGCGCCCCTCCCTTATCGGCAGGTTTGATAACTATGTCATCACGACGTTTCAACTGTGTAAGTGCCCGTTGTTCATCCGCGGTGAGGTTGGAATACCGTAGTGGCTTAAATTTGAGTTTTTGGATGTCGTAAAGTGTTTTGTCGATGTATAAATCGAGGGCCTTAGATGCCCCTGGATTGGGAACCCAAGCAGACCTGCGTTTGGAGAGGTGAGAGAAATGGTCGGTAGGATCCGAAGAGTTATCGTTATGAGGTTGATTTCTGAAGTGATATTGTAGCCTGAGAGTGCGATGGAACCGATGAACGTCCTGCAGTAATGCGTATCTATCACCACAGGGACGTAGCGGTATGAACCTGAGTCCCTTTGCTGAGGACCGATTTCTCAGATGCCGATAGTGGAAGGTCGGGAGGTATGCACACAACTAGGTTATCGGAGCCAGTGGTAAGTTGGGGTGGGAGAGGGGGCGAGGAGGGAGTGGAGGTAGGGGCACGGAGTTTGGCTAGCTTGGCGTTTTTGGCCGCGGAAAGACACTTGTATAGATGGTGGTTAGTGCTATTGATGATACACCGTATAACACAATACAAGAAATAATTACTCGAGGTAAGTTGTCTAAGACGCTGATCGAGGATAGTTATATTCGAGCTGAAGTCAGACAGTTGTCGCGCGTGGTTGTCGGCAATGCATCGCATGCGAAGAGTAGCACATTTAAACTCAACTTTAGATAGACGTCTACTACAACTGTCATCGAGAGTGCCTGCCGATGGGTGAAATCTAGAGATGAAGCCACGTGGGGTGATATGAAGCCGTAGGCAGTTCTTGAGGAAATTAAAATGGCATGTGGTGCGGGTCTTTTTGTAGATGTTAAGAGCCAAGTCGGTGGCTGTGATTTTGATATCTGTTGGTAAGAGACTAAAGCAGAAAATGACATATAATCTCAATTGTTGAAATAACTGAGGTGGATGAGTGGGAGGCATAGCGGTGGAGATTTAACGGACGTGGGGATGAAGGGCTGGTGTGCAAAAGTAAGGTGTTGTAGCCTAGCGGGGGGAAAAACAACACGTGTGTGGGGCGGTAAGGGTAGCACGCCGCTTAGAAAACACACTGACACGCGCGCACAGAATGGACTACAAATCGACAACAATCTTACCGACAACGAAGACGAAACGTGAAATATATAGTAGCAGTTCAAGGGAGCGGACAATGGTAAACAAGAATGAGGTGAACTGCAGTAAAGCTTAAAAAGGCAATGAATGAATCACCCAAATAAACGAGAAGTAGATTGTGAGCTTTACTAAAACACGACTACAAGAGACAAATTGGACGTTGCGGCCAAAGCCTTCGTCAGCACAGGACAAACAAATACAAACCAACACAAAACTACATGAAACACACTATGACAATATTAAACTATTAAACTAATTAAAATTAAATGTACTCATCTGAATACTGTGTCCTAGCTTGGAAGGTCTGACACACGTAGGGCGCCAGTGGATCAATAGACCGGATGTATGGTACACGGGTCAAAGGTCAAGCGGGAAGGGAGTGGGGTGGAGACGCGCCCATGTGTGCGGAAAAGTGAAATTAGAGACCGGCAAAGATGTTACGGACGCAGATGACAATTAGCAATTATCGTTAAGCGCTCGAAACACCGCTGTGGAAACCTATATAGTGTTAGTACACACAGAGAGGCATGAGTGGCGGTCGTTCAGAAAATGATGGCAAAACACCGAACGTAAATCCGCCAAGAGAGTTGACTGTGATGTCATACAAAGGATCTGCACGTACCCAGATGGTGGACTGTAAGCTAGGGGTGGGAGGGGTGGGGTGGGAAGTTAAATGAAGCTGTGTTGGACATTAAGGCCGTGAGGGGAGAGTGTGCCCAACTGGAAGATGAGACGGTGTTCCAATGTCTTCCGATCCCGTTCGTGGGATGCGCATGATTTGATGGCCGTGACCTGTATGTCGGCTACGCCATGGTGGTCAGGACTGTTGAAATGTATGGATACTGGTTTCTGGGCGCCGCTGGTGATGTCAGAAAGATGTTGTCGAAATCTGTCCCCAAGACGTAATCCTGTCTCACCGACATATCTCATGTCGCAACGTGTGCAGGTAATCGCATAGATGACGTTGCGACTGATGCATGAGAAACCCTCACGGATGTGGAAGGTCGTCTTAGGGAATGTCAGACTCTGGGTTTGAAGTACGTATGGACAGGTCTTGCAAACCGATCGAAGACACGCCACCGTGCCAGGAAGAGACTGGTGAGGTTGGGGTAGCCTGCTATGGACCAGCACATCTCTGAGGTTACGATCCCGCTTATATGCCACTAGAGGAGCCTCTGAGAAGACATCACGAGTGGTCGATTCCGCCCGGAGAATGGATAGATGTTTAAAAAGGATATTCTTGGCAGCAATATTGTGGGGATGATAAGTAAGTGAGAGGACAGGTCTATTGTTTCGTGGTTTCGGCCTGGAGGAGAGAGCCTCAGTGCGACTGATAGACTGGCAGCGGTGAAGAGCTGTAGATAGAACATTATCAGGATAGCCACGAAGGCGAAAGAAATCAAGCATCTCGTGGGCTTTTTGATGGAAGTCGTTGTTATCCTGGCAAAGTCGTCGGAGACGTAACAGTTGGGAGAAAGGAATAGAACGTTTGCACGAGGGAGGGTGGGAGGAGGTATAGAGAAGGAATGAGTGCGAGTCAGTTGGTTTATAATAAACCGTCGTGCATAGACCAGCGGAACCTAAAGAGACTGTGAGGTCTAAGAAATTGACAGCCGACGAAGAAATGGTGGAGGTAAGTTTGATGCTGGGATGGAAGTCTGAAAAAAAGGCAATGAAGTTCTGTAGGTCAGGCAAGGGCATGTCCGAGACACCAAAGCAGTCGTCAATGTACCTCCTGTAGAGCTCCGGGAGCCTACCGGTGTACTGACTCCATACCTGGTGCTCCAGACAGCCCATGAAGAGGCAGGCATAACTGGGACCCATCTTAGTACCCATGGCCACACCGCTGATCTGGTCGAAGTAGTCCCCATTGAACTCAAACGAGTTGAGGTTGAGGACTAACTCCGCAAGACGCAGTAATGGTCCAGTGGCTATCGAGGGATTAAGCCTTTTCTCCAAGAAAAATTCTAAGGCTTTAAGGCCGTCAGAGTGAGGAATGGAAGTGTAGAGTGAAGTCACATCTAAAGTGAAGATGTGATACTGAGAAGGGTTAGTGAAACTGATGGAATCGAAGATGGAGATAGCGTGGTTGGTGTCTTTGATATACGAAGGGAGGCTGGCAACCAACGGCTGAAACATGCTGTCTAGAAACTCTGAAATCCGTTCTGTAGGGCAAGAGCAGGCCGAGACGATAGGTCTGCCTGGGTTACCAGGTTTGTGTGTCTTAGGCAGCATATTAAAGGCGGGTTTGCCCAAGCAGCTATCGTGGATGATCAACGAGGTGGCGGAGCTGGGTAAAAGACCTTGCTGGATAATGGCGTTAGTCACGCTTTTGACCTGGGTGTTGTTTCTGACTGTCCCATCTTGTATCCTTGGTCTGTAGAAGGTGGCATCGCCCAGTTGCTTGTTGCCTTCCTGTATATATAAGTCTTTCCTCCAAACCACTAGCGCCCCTCCCTTATCGGCAGGTTTGATAACTATGTCATCACGGACGTTTCAACTGTGTAAGTGCCCGTTGTTCATCCGCGGTGAGGTTGGAATATCGTAGTGGCTTAAATTTGAGTTTTTGGATGTCGTAAAGTGTTTTGTCGATGTATAAATCGAGGGCCTTAGATGCCCCTGGATTGGGAACCCAAGCAGACCTGCGTTTGGAGAGGTGAGAGAAATGGTCGGTAGGATCCGAAGAGTTATCGTTATGAGGTTGATTTCTGAAGTGATATTGTAGCCTGAGAGTGCGATGGAACCGATGGACGTCCTGCAGTAATGCGTATCTATCACCACAGGGACGTAGCGGTATGAACCCTGAGAGTGCGATGGAAACATAGGACGTCCTGCAGTAATGCGTATCTATCACCACAGGGACGTAGCGGTATGAGTGCGATGGAATCGATGGACGTCCTGCAGTAATGCGTATCTATCACCACAGGGACGTAGCGGTATGAGTGCGATGGAACCGATAGTTCTCCATTATATGTTTTGAAAATTTACTTACTGTGTTGCTCAATAATTTCCTAGTGATTTCTTCCTAAAACCTATCATTCAAGTTTGTTTAGTGAACATTTTAATTTTTGAATATTAAAAATAATGTATATGTTGGGGGGGGGGGGGGGGGCATACGAATTTTAGAAAGGCTTGGGTGGGGCATAGCACAAAAAAGGTTGGGAAACACTGGTATAGAGGGTGTATTTTTAATGAATGTACAGTGTTTGAAAATGTTGCCGGTCCAAGTTTTGTATTCGCCCTCTATAAAGTTCATGCACAGAATGTGTAAATACAAAACCTGGACCGCCAATATTTTCAACACGGCGCAGTCAAAGTACACCCTTGCGGTGTATGACCAGTAAAGAGGAGCGGAAGTCTTGAGTCTGAGGAATTATGGCGGCTTGGCTAGTGTAGTCGCCGCGAACTTTGCAGGTTAGGGTATTATGTTTATACCACCCAATACAGTAATAAAAAGCAAAAGTGGCAAAACGTACTGTTACCTTCTCTAATAAAACAATTCACACTTCCAACAGATGTGTCAAACCTTGAGGGAATGTCTGCAGGGCAGATGGACCGGACAAACATGGCTGACTCTGAAGTCACAGGATACAGTCCTCGCCGTAGGAGAGGGAATCCCCAGTGAAACTAGCAAGGTTTGTGCTATTTGTAGAAGTGTGTATTTATGGAATACTAGGGAGCCTCCGCGGGGTAGTGATTACGCTGCCTAACTCGTATTCCGAAAGTTGTGGGTTCGATTCCGAGCTACTTCGTTGAATTCAAGAGTGCGGTTTTCTCGGAGACTCCTTGGGGTGGTCGCTGGAGCTACGAAGTTCGTGCTGTGTGCGACGCTCTCGTCAGGCCGGCCTCCATAAAGTGACAGAGACCGAGCCATATGGGATTAAACACAGTGCAATGAGTGAAGTTGATCGGCTTCCCTTGTAAAGCTAGTAGTATGTCAGGTCCTAACTAAGTATCATTTGTGGTTTCAAACCACCGATAAATCGTTCATTACGGGGTTATCCGGCCATCTTGTTTCGTCACAAAACCGGCCCTCCATTGACCCAGATATTTTGAACTTGGCGAGTGTTTTTCTTGGGTTTGGATGACTACTTCCGGTTGTCGTGATGACTACTTCCGGTTCCGGGCACACGGGAGGGCGGCGGCGGCGACGGCGGCGGTGGTGGGGCGGGAGGGGTGGACAACGAGACAAGCCCCGGTCATGTGGTCTACTTATATAAGTAGACCAAATAGTTGTCGGGTTCGAGTCCCATTGTACGTGTGTGTGTGCGTGTGCGGTGCGGTGTGCGCGACCTCCAGTCCATATCGATCCCCTTCGATGAGGAGACCGAAGTCAGTATGACAGAAAAATGATTTATTTCATCTCTCGAGCGAACCCGAGGATCCCCTTTTGGATTGCATGAATAAACTTTTACACGCTTCGACAGGTTTTCCTTACCCATGTATAACCTTTAACCGTTTGGTGGAAATCTGGTTTATGAATATTCTAATCGACCATAGAATAACACTAAAAATTAAACCCAAAACTTAATTAAACCGTCTAAATTCTTGTATGTATAGTGGACCATATTAATTTCAATAAAAAAAAACTCTAATCCCCGTTTAAAATAAGCCATAAGTTCCCGAGATATACATTAAATTATGTAATATTATTAAACAAATAACGTCCCCTTTTACAAACATAAATAGAATTAACCAAGGGAGATTAATCGTTGTCCCTTGGCTCAAACCAGAATTGTTCCCCTTGAATGCCCCGTTACCTGCGCGCACAAACAACCAGTGACGCTTCGCCGAACACGAGCCGACGGAGACGACAATAGCAAAGGGCCATCGGAGTACTGATAACCGATAGATAAGAACCTGAAGGTAATTACCAGTGACGGCTAGGCAAGAGGAAAATATGCAGTGGTCAGGCATACAAGAATTCAACACATATTTGTATTTCTATTTTGCTGTAAATCTCTCTCTCTCTCTCTCTCTCTCTCTCTCTCTCTCTCTCTCTCTCTCTCTCTCTCTCTCTCTCTCTCTCTCTCTCTCTCTCTCTCTCTCCTCTCTCGCTCTCATGAAATAATACTGAATACGTGTGTGCGTGAGTGGGTGTACTGTCGAGTATGTGTGTGTGTGTGTGTGTGTGTGTGTGTGTGTGTGTGTGTGTGTGTGTGTGTGTGTGTCTGCGTGGGTGTGCTATCAATTGCAGGACATCGCAGTCAACCTCAGTATTCTACGGAGTGTCTGACTTTCTGAGGCAAGTTTTGCAATTGTCATTATGGACGAACGACAGTCATGGGGTGTGCGCTAGCGCGCGTGTGTGTATATACATGCGTGTGTGCATGCGCGCGCGCGTGTGCTATCAATTACAGGACATCACAGTCAACCTCAACATTCTTTGGAGTTTCGTGTGTGCTGGGCAAGTTTGCAATTGTCATTATATACGAACGACAGTCAGGTCATGTGCGCTAGCGCGTGTGTGTGTATGCGTGCGTGCGCGCGGGTGTGCTATCAATTACAGGACATCACAGTCAACCCAACATTCGGTGGAGTGGTGTGTTTGCTGAGTGAAGATTGTTGCTGTCTTATTGAACGAACGGTAGTCATGGCACGTACGCCGCACGCGCACAGTGTGTGTGTGTGTGTGTGTGTGTGTGTGTGTGTGTGTGTGTGTGTGTGTGCTATCAATTACAGGACATCACAGTCAACCTCAACATTCTTTGGAGTTTCGTGTGTGCTGGGCAAGTTTGCAATTGTCATTATATACGAACGACAGTCAGGGCGTGTGCGCTAGCGCGCGTGTGTGTATATACATGCGTGTGTGTCTGCGTGGGTGTGCTATCAATTGCAGGACATCGCAGTCAACCTCAGTATTCTACGGAGTGTCTGACTTCCTGAGGCAAGGTTTGCCATTATCATTATGGACGAACGACAGTCATGGGGTGTGTGCTACCGCGCGTGTGTGTATATACATCCGTGTGTGCATGCGCGCCCGCGTGTGTGTTATCAATTACAGGACATCACAGTCAACCTCAACATTCTTTGGAGTTTCGTGTGTGCTGGGCAAGTTTGCAATTGTCATTATATACGAACGACAGTCAGGTCGTGTGCGCTAGCGCGCGTGTGTGTATGTACATGCGTGTGTGGGTGTGCGTGCGTGTGTGCTATCAATTACACGACGGCGCAGTCAACCCCAACATTCTATGGAGTGGTGTGCTTGCTGGGTAAGATTGCTGCTGTCTTATTGAACGAGCGGCAGTCATGTCACATGCGTAGGCGTGCGTGTATGTACATGCGTGTGTGTGCGCTATCAATTACAGGACGTCGCATGCAACCCCAACATTGATTGGTTGGTCGTGTGCCACCATGCTTTACCGTGTCATCGCATGGCCAAAGCTAGGTATTGTACTATACCTGTGTGTCTATCTTTTACATAGCACAGTTAAGCTGTAAGGCAAGCCATTTACAGGACGTTGCACTCAGCCCTAACATTGATTGGTTGATCGTGTGCTATCATGATTCGCCGTGTCACCTTCACGACCAAAACTATGCCTTGTACTATAGTTGTGTCTGACTATTACATACTGCAGTCAAGTTGTAACGCATTGCATTTACACGACGTCGCAGTCAGCCCCAGCATTCATGCTTCTTGGACAAGCTTGCCGATGTCTTTCTGACCAACCGGTACCCATGATCGTCTGTAGTGTCTGTCACCCGGATTACCAGCATCAGCATCACCCAGCTCCATCAACAAAATCACTATCATCATCAGCATCAACAGCAGCATCGTCATAAGCTGAAGGTGACCGATCGAGTGACTCACCACAGGCTATGTCGGCGAGTGAACGTACGTGAACGTGTTCAGACATGTCTTTGGGGAAAACTGGAGGTTGACTCAGAGCGTACTGACAACATAACGATACAACCGATCAAATATGGTGATGCTTCCGATCATATGTCTAAGGTATACAATCGAAACACGTGACTAAAACCAGTTAAAGATGGCGTCGCACTCGATGACATGTGTAAGTCTACAACCGCGTGACTAAAACCGATCAAAGATGGCGCTGTAGCCGGTCTCATGTCTTATGGGATACATCCGAAACACGTGACTAATGGTCAAAGATGGAGTCGCATCCGGTCACATGGTCAGACAATATTCTGATGAGTCATTCTACGTAAGCAAATACCGTGTATAAGACGACTAACATTCGTCGAATAGAAGTACCGGGCTCAGTGATCAGCAAAGTAGCACATCTTCTATGTTGCCTGGTGTGAAGACTGGTGATTCTTGGTTCTTCATCCCAGCTCTGTCATTAGACATGTTGTTCTGCAAGAAACCTACTTCTTGTAGTCAGACAACCGTAGACCCATATGAGACAACATTTGATCTGCTTGACGACTCTTCTTCAGATGAAAATAGTGACCCTCTGTCTAGCGGTCATGAACCAGCCTCTGAGTTTCTCAAGAAAATCAATGCTTTGTGGAATGAAAACTATCCTACCGCTGGTTTCCGAAGTTGCTCCTCTGTCGCAGCAGATGAAATACAACACCCATCGAGAAAGGTATGTATAAATAGTAACGGTCACACTCATAGTTTCCAAGAACAGGTGTGTTAGTTCCGCTGTCTAATGGTACATTCTATTATCTGGTACTCTTTATTTCACTATGAATTACTAGACGCTGAAGCCTTATAAGTTTCAATGTGATTTTTTCTTCTCCTCTCCAGGTAAATTTTGCAACAGATCCTCACCTCTTGACAGTTCATAGCGTTGACACCGAAGAACGCAATGGCAACTGGCACCATGTAATCAGAGAACGAGAGAATTTTGAGCGACGTATACTAGAGATGGACCAAATGCTAACCCCAGTCCTGGAGACCAGTCACAGAGTCAAAGTCCTGGAGCAGAGAAAAAAGTCAAGAACAACAGTGAAAGAGGCCGAGATAGTCTAACCCCCGTATGGTAACTGGTAATTAAAATTAAAAAATATCAGTCCACACTAGCGGAGGAGTATTAAAACACCTAAATAAAAAACAAAATGACTATAATATACTTACAGTCCTGTCTTTAATACGTGACCAGTCAGCAATACGAAGAAAAACTACAGTGGGTGTGAGGAGACTGCTTATGTATATCACTGGTACTCTGACTTCACAGACTATAACTCACAATGACTACAACACAAGTAACTTGGCGCCCTCTATAATATCTATTTCAGCATGTTGAGAGGTCAGGAAGCGACCATGACCCGCATTCCTCAACCCAACTTAAACATACAACGGGTCAACGAGCGGGTAGTAGAACGCTTAGTCGCGCCATACGGACAGCCGCGTCAGCGTAATCTGAACCGCTTGACCTAAGAAACTGGCTGAAACCGGTTTTACGCGTGGTTCAAAAACTAGTATATAAACCCGAGGCTGGTAATACTCAACCATTGCGATCAGAAGATGACTACACACATCAAGACTGTGCCTGCTAACTGGGTCTACATGACTCGTAGTGGTGAGACTATTAGACCAGTGGGCGGTGGTGATAAGGCCGTGTATGTCTCATCCTACAGAGGAACGACGACGTTACACATCCGAAGATTTTACGGTGAAGCCGACCAGAAATTCCGACTAAGACGGGTATGACACTAACTCGACAAGAATATGAACAGATGAGCGCCATGCATCTCGAGATCCTAGCTGACTTTGCCAGACTCAACCAAGTTAACCAAGCCAGTAACGAAGTCAAACAAGGTACTAACAGAGACAAGCAAGTCAGTAACCAAAACATTCAAGTCAGTGCTCATATCAAACAAGGCACTACCAGAACCAATCAAGGCCAAAACACTCAAGTCAGTCCTCAAGTTAAACAAGGAACTAACCGAAACCACCAAGTAGACGCATACTATACCGCCAGTTTTCAACCCAGCTGCAGTCAGATGTGTGATGACCCCAGCAACCAGATGTGTGATGAGCCCAATAACCAGCTGTTTGACGTGCAACAAGACATCAACCGAAGCAAGCAAGTCCAACACACTCAAGACAGTACTCAAGTCAAACAGGGTACTAAACGAAACTACCAAGTAGACGCATACTATACAGCCAGTTATCAACCCAGCTACAGTCAGATGTGTGATGACCCCAGCAACCAGCTAGGTGAAGAGCCCAATAGCCAGCTGTTTGATATCCCCAACACTCAGATGATTGATGGCCCGATTGTATACAATACTCAGATGTCAGCCCACCAATCAGGAGACCAGTCTTATGACTACATACCAAGTGACCTATACATACCAGACTACCAGCCGGAAAAACCAACCTACTCAGACAGTGGTGTGAAGAAACCCAGAAACAACATACAATTTGTATAGCTCTGTATGTGAAAATAAAATGATGTGATGATACTATGTATACCGACTCATATCACATCATCCATTTCGTATAATGACATTATGCATGTAAAATGTACTGAAATACTGTAAATAAACAGGTATATAGATTATAATTACGTCTTGTTTGTTGAATATTTAGTGTTTACGGTGTATATACTTGTCATATGGTGAGAGAATGAAGAGTAAAAACCTTGGTCAAGTAATAAAATTTGTTAGCCAAATGGGAAAAATTGTGGCGACATTTCAACCAGACTTATAAAAAACTCAGTCAAACATACGAAAAGTAGGAAAATTTGTTAACCAAAGTGAAAAATTGTGGTCAAATGTCATCCAAACTTATAAAAATCTCAGTCAAACTTATGAAAAGTAGGAACATTTGTTAACCAAATGTGAAAAGGTTAACCACATTTCAAACCAAACTTATAAAAATCTCAGTCAAACATATGAAAAGTAAGAAAGTTTGTTAACCAAACGGGAAAAGTTTGGCCAACTTTCATCCAAACTTATGAAAAGTGGACAATTTTGTTGTCCAGCTGTGAAAAGTTTGACAAAATTTCACCCAAACTTATGAAAAGTAGGAAACTTTGTTAACCAAAAGGGCAAAAAGCTTGGCCAAGTAAGAAAATGTGTTAACAAATGTGAAAGGTTAGACAAATTTCAAACCAAACTTATAAAATCTCAGTCAAACATATGAAAAGTAGGAAAATTTGTTAACCAAATGTGAAAAGTTTGGCCAACTTTCACCCAAACTTATGAAAAGTGGGAAATTTTGTTGTCCAGATGTGAAAAGTTTGACCAAATTTTCACCCAAACTTATGAAAATTAGGAAACTGTTAACTAAAGGGTAAATTCTTGGCCAAGTAAGAAAATGTGTTATACCAAATGTGAAAAGTTTAGCCAAATTTCAAACCAAACTTATAAAAAGCTCAGTCAAACACATGAAAAGTAGGATAATTTGTTAACTAAACGTGACAAGTTTGGCCAACTTTCACCCAAACTTATGAAAAGTGGAAAATTTTGTTGTCCAGATGTGAAAAGTTTGACCAAAGCTCACCCAAACTCATGAAAAGTAGGAAACTTTGTTAACCAAATGGCAAAATTCTTGGCCAAGTAAGAAAAGGTGTTGACCAAACGGGAAAAGTTTGGCCAACTTTCACCCAAACTTATTAAAAGTGGGAAATTTTGTTGTCCAGCTGTGAAAAGTTTGACCAAATCTCACCCAAACTCATAAAAAGTAGGAAACTTTATTAACCAAATGTGAAAAGTTTGGCTAAAGTTCATTGAAACTTATAAAAAGTAGGAAACTTTGTTAACCAAATGTGAAAATTTTTGGACAAGTGAAGAAATATTTCATCCAAAACTTATAAAAAAGTAGGAAATTTTGTTAACAAAATAGGAAAAATTTCAGCCAAATTTCAGCCAAAACTTATAAAAAGTAGGACAATTCCTTAACCAAATGGGAAAAATATCTCACGTTGTCATTTTAAACACCCAACCTGCTAGAGATATTCGTCTGTCCCCTAGGCAAACACAGTTGTATTTCAGAAAATTAAATGTATCTCATGTAATAAGTCACTATGGTTGAATGAAAAAAATAAAATTTCCACAATTAAATTGTACAAAAATTAACAATTAAATTTCTACATGAAACATTCAAATTGGAAACATAAAAGAGAAATTTAATTGTTAATTTTTGTACAATTTAATTGTGGAGATTTTATTTTTTCATTCAACCATAGTGACTTATTACATGAGATAATTTAATTTTCTGAAATACAACTGTTGTTTGCCTACGGGGCAGAACCCCTTTGGTTAAGGAATTGTCCTACTTTTATAAGTTTTGGCTGAAATTTGGCTTAAATTTTTCATATTTTGTTAACAAAATTTCCTACTTTTTATAAGTTTTGGATGAAATATTTCTTCACTTGTCCAAAAATTTTCACCTTTGGTTAACAAAGTTTCCTACTTTTTATAAGTTTCAATGAACTTTAGCCAAACTTTTCACATTTGGTTAACAAAGTTTCCTACTTTTTATGAGTTTGGGTGAGATTTGGTCAAACTTTTCACAGCTGGACAACAAAATTTCCCACTTTTCATAAGTTTGGGTGAAAGTTGGCCAAACTTTTCACGTTTGGTCAACACCTTTTCTTACTTGGCCAAGATTTTTGCCATTTGGTTAACAAAGTTTCCTACTTTTCATGAGTTTGGGTGAGCTTTGGTCAAACTTTTCACATCTGGACAACAAAATTTTCCACTTTTCATAAGTTTGGGTGAAAGTTGGCCAAACTTGTCACGTTTAGTTAACAAATTTTCTTATTTTTCATGTGTTTGACTGAGCTTTTTATAAGTTTGGTTTGAAATTTGGCTAAACTTTTCACATTTGGTTAACACATTTTCTTACTTGGCCAAGAATTTTACCCTTTAGTTAACAGGGTTTCCTAATTTTCATAAGTTTGGGTGAAAATTTGGTCAAACTTTTCACATCTGGACAACAAAATTTCCCACTTTTCATAAGTTTGGGTGAAAGTTGGCCAAACTTTTCACGATTGGTTAACAAATGTTTCCTACTTTCATATGTATTGAGGATATGTTAGATTAAGTTTGTTTGAAATTCGGCTAACCTTTTACATTTGGTTACACATTTTCATTACTGTTGGGTTATTTGGTCAACTTTGGACACAAATTTCCTACTTTTCATAAGTTGGGGTGAAATTTTGTGCCAAACTTTTCACATTGGTACAAATTTTCTAACTTTTCATATGTTTGTGAGATTTAAAGTTTGGTTAAACTTTGCTACCTTTTTCACATTTCTTACCTTTTCTTACTTGGACTGAGCTTTTTGCGTTTGGTTACAAAGTTTACCTTTTCACATTTGGTTAATAATTTTGTTTATAACATTTTAGTGTACATTTTTATAAGTTTTGGATTTTATAAGTTGGATGAATTCCACCATTTTTCACTTTGGTTAACAAATTTTCCTACTTTTCATATGTTTGACTGAGTTTTTTATAAGTCTGGTTGAAATGTCGCCACAATTTTTCCCATTTGGCTAACAAATTTTATTACTTGACCAAGGTTTTTACTCTTCATTCTCTCACCATATGACAAGTATATACACCGTAAACACTAAATATTCAACAAACAAGACGTAATTATAATCTATATACCTGTTTATTTACAGTATTTCAGTACATTTTACATGCATAATGTCATTATACGAAATGGATGATGTGATATGAGCCGGTATACATAGTATCATCACATCATTTTATTTTCACATACAGAGCTATACAAATTGTATGTTGTTTCTGGGTTTCTTCACACCACTGTCTGAGTAGGTTGGTTTTTCCGGCTGGTAGTCTGGTATGTATAGGTCACTTGGTATGTAGTCATAAGACTGGTCTCCTGATTGGTGGGCTGACATCTGAGTATTGTATACAATCGGGCCATCAATCATCTGAGTGTTGGGCATATCAAACAGCTGGCTATTGGGCTCTTCACCTATCTGGTTGCTGGGGTCATCACACATCTGACTGTAGCTGGGTTGATAACTGGCTGTATAGTATGCGTCTACTTGGTGGTTTCGTTTAGTACCCTGTTTGACTTGAGTACTGTCTTGAGTGTGTTGGACTTGCTTGCTTCGGTTGATGTCTTGTTGCACGTCAAACAGCTGGCTATTGGGCTCATCACACATCTGGTTGCTGGGGTCATCACACATCTGACTGCAGCTGGGTTGAAAACTGGCGGTATAGTATGCGTCTACTTGGTGGTTTCGGTTAGTTCCTTGTTTAACTTGAGCGCTGACTTGAGTGTTTTGGACTTGATTGGTTCTGGTAGTGTCTTGTTTGCCATGAGCACTGACTTGAATGTTTTGGTTACTGACTTGGTTGTCTCTGTTAGTACCTTGTTTGACTTCGTTACTGGTTTGGATAACTTGGTTGAGTCTATCAAAGTCAGTTAGGATCTCGCGATGCATGGCGATCATCTGTTCATATTCTTGCCGAGTAAGTGTCATTCCATTCTTAGTCGGGAACTTCTTGTCGGATTCACCGTAAAATCTTCGGATGTGTAACGTACTTCGTTCCTCTGTAGGATGAGACAAACACGGCCTTATCACCACCGCCCACTGGTCTAATAGTCTCACCACTACGAGTCATGTAGACCCAGTTAGCAGGCACAGTCTTGAGGTCTGTAGTCATCTTCTGATCACGATGGTTGAGTGTTACCAGCCTCGGGTTTATATACTAGTTTTTGAGCCACGCGTAAAACCGGTTTCAGCCAGTTTCATAGGTCAAGCGGTTCAGATTACGCTGAAGTGGCTGTCTGTATGGCGCGACTAAGCGTTCTACTACCCACTCGTTGACCTGTTGTATGTTTGAGCTGGGTTGGGGAATGCGGGTCATGATCGCCACATGACCTCTAACCATGATGAAATAGATAGTGTAGAGGGCGCCAAGTTACTTGTGTTGTAGTCATTGTGAGCTATAGTCTGCGAAGTCAGAAGACCCGTGATATACATATACAGTCTCCTCACACCCTTTGTAGTTTTCTTCGTATTGAGGCCTGGTCAGCTATTAAAGACATGGTTGTAAGTATATTACAGCCATCTTGTTTTTATGTAGGTGTTTTAATACTCGTCCGCTAGTGTGGATTGATATTTTTTTAATTTTAATTACCAGTTACCATACGGGGGTTAGACTATCTCGGCCTCTTTCACTGTTGTTCTTGACTTTTTTCTCTGCTCCAGGACTTTGACTCTGTGACTGGTCTCCAGGACTTGGGTTAGCATTTGGTCCATCTCTAGTATACGTCGCTCAAAATTCTCTCGTTCTCTGATTACATGGTGCCAGTTGCCATTGCGTTCTTTGGTGTCAACGCTATGAACTGTCAAGAGGTGAGGATCTGTTGCAAAATTTACCTGGAGAGGAGAAAAAAATCACATTGAAACTTATAAGGCTTCAGCGTCTAGTAATTCATAGTGAAATAAAGAGTACCAGATAATAGAATGTACCATTAGACAGCGGAACTAACACACCTGTTCTTGGAAACTATGAGTGTGACCGTTACTATTTATACATACCTTTCTCGATGGGTGTTGTATTTCATCTGCTGCGACAGAGGAGCAACTTCGGAAACCAGCGGTAGGATAGTTTTCATTCCACAAAGCATTGATTTTCTTGAGAAACTCAGAGGCTGGTTCATGACCGCTAGACAGAGGGTCACTATTTTCATCTGAAGAAGAGTCGTCAAGCAGATCAAATGTTGTCTCATATGGGTCTACGGTTGTCTGACTACAAGAAGTAGGTTTCTTGCAGAACAACATGTCTAATGACAGATCTGGGATGAAGAACCAAGAATCACCAGTCTTCACACCAGGCAACATAGAAGATGTGCTACTTTGCTGATCACTGAGCCCGGTACTTCTATTCGACGAATGCTTAGTCGTCTTATACACGGTATTTGCTTACGTAGAATGACTCATCAGAATATTGTCTGACCATGTGACCGGATGCGACTCCATCTTTGACCATTAGTCACGTGTTTCGGATGTATCCCATAAGGCATGAGACCGGCTACAGCGCCATCTTTGATCGGTTTTAGTCACGCGGTTGTAGACTTACACATGTCATCGAGTGCGACGCCATCTTTAACTGGTTTTAGTCACGTGTTTCGATTGTATACCTTAGACATATGATCGGAAGCATCACCATATTTGATCGGTTGTATCGTTATGTTGTCAGTACGCTCTGAGTCAACCTCCAGTTTTCCCCAAAGACATGTCTGAACACGTTCACGTACGTTCACTCGCCGACATAGCCTGTGGTGAGTCACTCGATCGGTCACCTTCAGCTGATGACGATGCTGCTGTTGATGATGATGATAGTGATTTTGTTGATGGAGCTGGGTGATGCTGATGCTGGTAATCCGGGTGACAGACACTACAGACGATCATGGGTACCGGTTGGTCAGAAAGACATCGGCAAGCTTGTCCAAGAAGCATGAATGCTGGGGCTGACTGCGACGTCGTGTAAATGCAATGCGTTACAACTTGACTGCAGTATGTAATAGTCAGACACAACTATAGTACAAGGCATAGTTTTGGTCGTGAGGTGACACGGCGAATCATGATAGCACACGATCAACCAATCAATGTTAGGGCTGAGTGCAACGTCCTGTAAATGGCTTGCCTTACAGCTTAACTGTGCTATGTAAAAGATAGACACACAGGTATAGTACAATACCTAGCTTTGGCCATGCGATGACACGGTAAAGCATGGTGGCACACGACCAACCAATCAATGTTCGGGTTGCATGCGACGTCCTGTAATTGATAGCGCACACACACGCATGTACATACACGCACGCCTACGCATGTGACATGACTGCCGCTCGTTCAATAAGACAGCAGCAATCTTACCCAGCAAGCACACCACTCCATAGAATGTTGGGGTTGACTGCGCCGTCGTGTAATTGATAGCACACACGCACGCACACCCACACACGCATGTACATACACACACGCGCGCTAGCGCACACGACCTGACTGTCGTTTGTATATAATGACAATTGCAAACTTGCCCCCGGAGGTCAGACACTCCGTAGAATACTGAGGTTGACTGCAACGTCCTGTAATTGAAAGCACACACACACACACCACACACACAGAGACGCGCACGTGCCATGACTACCGTTCGTTCAATAAGACAGCAACAATCTTACCCAGCAATCACACCACTCCACCGAATGATGGGTCTGAATGCGACGTCCTGTAATTGATAGCACACCCGCGCGCGCGCACGCACACACACACGCGCTAGCGCACATGACATGACTGTCGTTCGTATATAATGACAATTGCAAACTTGCTTAGCACACACGAAACTCCAAAGAATGTTGAGGTTGGCTGTGATGTCCTGTAATTGATAGCACACACGCGCGCGCATGCACATACACACACACACACGCGCGCGCGCGCTTTCGTACGTGCCATGACTGTCGTTCGCCCATAATGACAATTGCAAAACTTGCCTCAGGAAGTCGGACACTCCGTAGAATACTGAGGTTGACTGTGATGTCCTGTAATTGATAGCACACCCATGCGCACGCACGCATACACACACCACGCGCTAGCGCACATGACCTGACTGTCGTCGTCGTATATAATGATCAATTGCAAACTTGCCCAGCACACACGAAACTCCAAAGAATGTTGAGGTTGCCTGTGATGTCCTGTAATTGATAGCACATACCCGCGCGCATGCACACACTGATGTGTATACATACACGCGCGCTAGCGCACACCCCATGACTGTCATTCGTCCATAATGACAATTGCAAAACTTGCCTCAGAAAGTCAGACACTCCATAGAATACTGAGGTTGACTGCGACGTCCTACAATGATAGCAAACACACGCAGGCGCACACATACACCAACGCACACGCCCACAGTGACACACACACACACACACACACACAACACACACACACACACACACATACTCGACAGTACACCCACTCACGCACACACCGATATAGTATTCGTTCATGAAGAGCGAGAGAGGATGAGAGAGAGAGAGAGAGAGGAGAGATGAGAGAGAGAGGAGAAGAGAGAGAGAGAGAGAGAGGAGAGGAGAGATGATGAAGAGAAGAGAGAGATTCCAGAGAGAGAGGAGAGAGAGAGAGATTTACAGCAAAATACAAATAAAAATTTATGTTTTGAATTCTTGTATGCCTGACCAATGCAATATTTCCACTTGCCTCAGCAGAGTCGGGCCCCTGGCTCGAGGTGGTCCACCCATGACTACTGGTGGTCACCTTCCCCTGTGCTGTGGAGTCAAGGCACAGAGGAGTAGGTTAACAGCTATTGACCAAATACCCCGGACACTCAACATACTACAGTGGAATGCCGAAGGAGTTTACAAGAAGAAAGACTCCCTAACACAGCGTCTTCATAAAGATAGAATAGATGTGGCATGCATTCAAGAGACACACCTCAACGCCAATCACAAATTCTCAGTCAGAGGATATCAGGCCACACGTTTCGACCGCGAAGGACACAAAGGAGGAGTTCTAATACTTACACGAAATACAATACCTTGCAGCGAAGCATCTGTGATCTCTGACAACCAAACGGAAATTATAGGTGATTATATAATGATAAAGGACGTGAAAATAAGAATCTACAATCTGTATAGCCCAGCAGATAAGGACCTTACACTCTCAAACATGAAAATAACTGACACAAACTGCATTATTGTCGGAGACTTTAATAGCCGTTCAGAAAGATGGGGATACCCAGATACTGACAAAAGAGGAGATGAATTGGAGGACTGGGAAATCGACTCAAATCTCCATCTACTCAACAAAGCGGATGACACACCGAGCTTCTACTCCAGAAGATGGCTTACCACTTCTACTCCAGACTTAGCTTTCTGCACAGGAGACATCCTCCACAAAATCGATCGCCATGTGCTTGACCAATTAGCAGGTAGTGACCACAGACCAATCAAGCTTGTAATGAATATGGAGTATGTTCCACAGGAGCAAAAGCCCTTGCCCCGCTGGAATTACAAACGAGCAGATTGGGACAGATTTGCCATACTAATAGACAAATATTGTGAAAACATAAATACACGATATGGCAACATAAAGCAAATGGTGGAAAGTCTAAACAGAGCGATAATACAGGCAGCCACTGAGTCCATTCCAAGAGGAGCGAGGAAAAATTACAAACCATACTGGACTGAAGAACTACAAAGTTTGGAGGACAAAGTTGAAGATGCCAGGAAGACAGCAGAGAGAGAACAAACAATTGAAGCAAACATCTCTCTCAAAGCCATCTCAGCAAAATATAAAAGAACAGTAAATCAAACAACAAGAGATTGTTGGAGGGAAAGAACAGAAAACCTGAATTTTGACAGGGATGGAAACAAACTATGGAAACTAGTGAAAGCCATGAACAATGAAAGACCTAGAAACAAACAAATAACAATTAAACAAGAAAATGCCCTGCTTACAGGAAAAAGGCTGCAAATGCACTAATGGAACACTATGCAAATGCAAACCACATTGATATTACAACCGAACAGAAGAAAGCAATCAAAGACAAACAGATACATCATAGAAATACAGAGACAGCAGCAGAATATATTATGGCAAATCTAACAATGGAAGAAATGGAACAGGCAATGAATACCCTAAAAAGAAGAAATCACCAGGAAAGGATGGAATCACAAATGAAATGCTAATAGGACTAGGCACCAAGGCAAAGAAGAAACTACTAGCAGTCCTCAATAACAGCTGGAAGAGAGGAATAGTCCCACAGGCATGGAAGGAAGCTATACTAATACCAGTCCCAAAGAAAGGAAAAGACCTGGAAGAACCAAATGGCTATCGACCTATCAGTCTACTTAGCTGTGTAGGAAAATTAATGGAACACATTATCAATGGCAGGCTAACATGGCATCTGGAAGAAAACAAACTCTTAACACCACACCAAGCAGGATTCAGAAAGTACAGATTCACTGAAGATCAAATAACCTATATAGCTCAGGAAATAGAGGATGCCTTCCAAGAGAAAAAGCACACACTAGCAGTCTGGATAGATTTAGAAAAAGCATTTGATAAAGTATGGAAGGAAGGACTGAAAGTAAAACTGCAAAAAATGCATGTTTGTGGAAAAATGTATAAATGGATCAGCCACTACCTTGAGAATAGAACTGCCAGGACAAAAGTACAAGGACAAACAAGCAAAATGATGCTGTTGGAGCAAGGTGTCCCCCAAGGAGGAGTTCTTTCACCAACATTATTCCTAGCATATATAAATGACATCACAGAAAATTTTCCAGCCAGAGTACACACATCCTCCTTTGCAGATGACCTAGCCATATGGACATCTGAAGAATATATTAGTACAGCTAACAGCAGAATACAGCAAGCCTTATTAGCGCTAGAGGACTGGTCAAAATCATGGCTAGTGAAGATAAATGAGGAGAAAACAACATGCACAGTGTTCTCCCTCTCAAAGAAAACTCAGCAACCTAAGCTGGTATTGAATGGAAAAATATTGCGCCATGAAGAAAATCCAAACTATCTAGGAGTCACCTTTGATCGTCGCCTGACATGGAAGACACAGGTTGAGAAAAATCGAACAAGAGCAAGGCAGAGAATGGCAATCATGAAAAAGCTTGCTGGTACAACGTGGGGAGCAGATGAGAAAGTTCTCAAGAAGTTATATACTGGACGGGTGAGGCCAGTACTGGAATATGGCATTGCAGCTTGGGCAACAGCAGCTAAGTTAAATTTTAACAAAATAAGTAGAGTCCAAAATCAAGGAATGCGAATCATAACTAGAAGCCTGAAGACAACGCCTATTAATGAACTAGAAAAGATCACTTGTTTACAACCAATGCAGGACAGAAGAGATAGCAGAGCCCAGCAACAAGCAGAAAAATTTAGAAGATTGACAGACCACCCTATGTATAACAGGTTTAATGGTTTTGGAAAAGGAAGACTGAAGCGTAGCAACTTTGTAGAAACTGCAAAACGAAAGATTAGGGCAGATCCCATACTTAACATATCAACAGTCAAGCCCATTTACAATGCACACAACTTCCCAGCTTGGAGACAGCAGCAACTGCCTGAGATGATAGAAAACATTCCTGGTATTGAGAAAAAGAACACTCAGAATGAAACCGAAAGAAGAAAAATAACCCTCAACTACATAAAAGAACATTACCCAAGCAGCAATTGGACCCATGCATATACAGATGGATCAGCCAAAGATTCAATTATAAATGGAGGAGGAGGAATTCTCCTTAATTTAAAAAATGGAGTGATAAAAACACAGTCAGTGGCAACTGGAAAATTTTCAAGTAACTTCAAAGTGGAGGTAGAGGCTCTGAAAACTGCAGCAGAAATGCTCTTGATGGAGGAAAATAAAGAGAAGCAAATAGCTATCTTCACAGATGCAAAGTCAGCTGTCTCAATGCTGAAGAGCAATAACAGCACAGAAATAGCTGACCTAAGAGCAGCACTCCATGGTCTATGCCAGAAATCCAAAAAAGTTGTAATACAGTGGATCCCATCACATTGCAGTATACCTGGAAATGAAGAGGTGGACAGGCTAGCAAAAGAGGGTGGACGATTACCACAGCCTGACATAGACATAACCTGTAATGAGGCAAAAGGGTTTATAAAAAGCACTTATAGAACCAAATGGGAATCAGAGCATCCAGGCCATCAGAAGGATGATGCATATTACAAACTCGACCGAAGAGAACAAGTAGCAATCTTCAGACTCCGCACAGGACATAACAGGCTGAAACACCACTTGTTCAATAAACTAAAGATAGGAGATACCGATGAATGTAATTGTGGAACTGGTAAAATGACAGCTAAACATTTGCTGCAGGAGTGCCCAATATATGCAGAACAGAGAAAGATATTTTGGCCCACACCTGCTTCATTTGAGGACAAGCTCTATGGAGATATCAGCAAGCTCAAGTTGACTACAGCTTACTTTAACTACATTCAGGTTGACATCTAAAGGTGCATGAAGATGTATTTAGACTGCCACACTTCATACCACAGGTATGTCGGTTACAAAAGTGTCCCAGAGGCATGAAATGGAATATTGCTTGGATAGCAAATCCATTACGTGAAAAGTCTGAATCTAAAGCTCACTGTGTGGGCTTCATAAAAGGTGGAAAAAGTGTCCTAGTGGCACGAAATGGAATATTGCTTGGATAGCACATCCATTATGTGAAAAGTCCGAATCGAAAGCTCACTGTGTGGGCTTCATAAAAGGTGGAAAAAGTGTCCTAGTGGCACGAAATGGAATATTGCTTGGATAGCAAATCCATTAGGTGGAAAGTCTTAATCGAAAGCTCACTGTGTGGATGTCATCTGCAGACTGCATTCTTCTGATTTCCGGAGGAACAGCCTATGGTGAACGGAAGGCCCAATATACGGAAGTGAGGCTAAGCAGCCATGTGCAGGACGTGACGATTCCTTGGGTGAGCCCAGTACCAGAGCGCTGTGTGATGGCTCTGCAAGTATGGAAGCCTCCTTGGATGGCGGGGAATGCCCATGGTCTGCCCCTGCCTTCCCTTGAGGGTTGACCAGGATGTCTTTGGCTGTTCTATATGGGCCAGCTAGGATGGGGGATAACACCACAACAGTGAGATTCAAACGTCCTAAGAAACCCCCGGGAAGGTTAACCCGGTCAACAAATGCCCGCAGAAGTCGGATGTGTCGGCCTAACGGCGCAAGAACGCAGCTCTGCTGTAAACAGGCACAACACAGTCACATCCAAAAAAAAAATCCGGATAAACGCAGAAGAAGAAGAAGAAGATGGGTCTATGAAAATATGGGTCTAGCACCAAATGTCCAACACTCCTTTAAACATGGTCCTTATACTCCAGAAAAGGTCACATTACACATCCAAACATATATTTAAAGGAAGCATCCTTTGGTTCAATGCCCAATAGTGAAATTGGCTGGAATGTTTCCCTAGCCAGCATCTTTTGGGTTGACCCATCCTCACAGAATAGGTCATAGGTTGGGAAAAGAAAGAGAATGAGATAGAGTTGCTCTCCTCATCTTATGCTTAAATTTAGTAAACAACTAATCACGCATGTGTTACCAGACCCCCATAAGGTGAGTAAAGAACAGTAACACTGAAAACCTGCCCATGCATGTTGTAGAAGACGACTAAGGTCTGGCGTGGAAATGGCTACCTCATCCAGTAGAACACGAGCCAAATGCAATCAAGCAAGAACAAGTCTATAGAGGAGGGCTTGGCAAGAGCTGGTTGAGGGCCCATGCTTCACTGGCAGGAGGAGGAAGAGGAAAGGCCAAATACTTCACTTCACATCCCAAGAGCCAGCGTCCCATATCTGACATTGTGGAAAGTTGGTTGGTTGGTGAATTGTCTGGAAGAATGGGTTTAAACTCTAAAATCCGATGAACAGTTTAGGTCTTCAGAGCCCTGAAAGGCTAGCATCTATCAGAGTGGGGTTAGTGTAGAGGCTTTCCTCCCAACCTGGTCAGAGTATCATCTCCCCAGAGCTTGTGTTACAGAGCTCTCCTCCTCAGATACCAGCAAGGTGTGCAACATCAGTAATGAAACATTACATCTGGATGTAACCAGGTAAAACCAATGATCTAGTAGCAATTTATTTATTAGTCAATGTAGCAAGTTGGAAGAAGTTACAACAGATTTTTCATGTAAACAATATTCAAAACATGACATACCAACTCCTCTGACAGTGCCATTTTTGTTCTTTTTCTTGTTTTTCTTCGATTTGCCATTTGGTTTCCCCTGAAATAAAACCCCGGTGTAAATAAATAATGAACTGAAAATAATGGATGCCAATCTGATTCTGGATGACAATTGCATGTAAGCGAAACTATGTCCTGCAACCATGACACCAAAGTCAGTCAAAAATGTTAGCTTCTCCTGCCTTGTATTCCCCATCAAGCACTTACAGGTGGAAAACCATAGTAGAGTTTCTTACAGGGCTTGTACATTTGTACAATCAACTTGTCATGACCTCATACAGAAGTCTATGCTTCTACTGGTCCAGTGGCTAGTGCTTACCAGCCAGCCTGGTAATTCTGAGTTCAAACCCCTCTCAGAATTTGATTTTAAGTTGCCACATGGCTCCAGGTTCCATCCAGTCTCATATGGGAGGGGTGTGGGGCGTACGGGAGAATGTAAAGTTTTCCTGCATGACACTGTCTGACCACATCACCTGCCAAGTGTCGGCCAAGGAAATATAGGTCTTCCAACATGAAAGCAAGGTCCATCACATTCTGCTTTTTTGTATAGCAAAGCTTCAATTATTATTTCCTTACCACTTATTGTACTATTAACCAAAATTTCTCTGTTTACCGCAGTTTTCAAAATCATGTGACTTATTTCCATCAAATACTGAATCTCATCAGTTGTCCTACCTACATGACAAAACACATATTTCATATTCAATAATGTGAAGCTGTTCCCAATGCATTCAACAGAGCAAAACATGGACCCTTTTACACACCTTGAGGCGTTAGCTCTGTGTTTTCATAGAGCCACTGACACTGGAAGGGTCAAGTGCCCAATATCACGCTGGCAGCTTTTTCTCAATTTCTTGGTTCCCATTTTAGGCTGCTTCAACCTGGGAACTCAGATCCACTTTTAAAGTCTATCTAGATACAAATTTGAACTTATGACCACCAGGCCGGGCCGGCAGGCAAGCCTGCCAGTTACTGCGCTTACTTAGCTCCCAAGGAAGAGCATAGTCCTCCAAAAGATATTACTTTAGCATGCATGGTAACACTGTCCCAGTATGAATGTACAATCCAATATACCTATTCTTATTTCAACTTTACACTGCTTTAAACAACTTTCACATATAAATTTGCCAGTTCTTAAACAGTGTCCAAATGCCTCACTGAAAAAGACAAATATAAACCCTAGGGAGAGAAAATCAAGTGTAAAGTATGAAACTACAAAGGAAATTCCTTGTTTATCTCATCTGCCTTAATTACTAACTAGCTAGCTAGCTAAATAACTACACAACTAAGTAAACCAACCAAAAGAGCCAAACAGAGACCGCAAGAACACCGCATTTCGAGAACACAGAAGAAGAACCATCTGCAAATCTAACCATTAGAGAACTTCTGTTTGCGGACGGCCAAGCACTAAAAGCAAAATCAGAAGCTGAATTACAAGACCACATGAATAGTCTAAACCAGTGGTTCCCAAGCTTTTCAAGCAGAGGGCCATATCAAGTATCTTCGGTAGTTAAGCGGGCCACAACGTTATAAAATTATAAAAGTTGTGCAATATCATTCTTACCTTTCTTATCTTTGGTCAACAAAGTTATAAAACTTTAAAGGCAGTCAGTGTCACTACTACACTGCGGTAATTTTTTTGGTTTACATTCAAAATTTTATTTAACAGTATATTTTTAATCAGGTTCGAAAATCGCTATTAATGTTATTAATTTACAATTGCAACTGTTATTCATAACCATTTACTTAAGTTCAAATACCAGTTTATCAATGTCTGGGCACAAATCTGTCGTGCCCAATGTCATAAGCGCAGCTAGAATACTGTCTGTGAGTCTGGAACGTTGCTTGTTTTTTTTTTTTTTATAACGGTCATTGCAGAAAATGACTGCACGCATCTGTATGTCCAACCAAAATGACAAAAGTATCTCTGGGCAAATGAACGCAAGTGTTCAAATTGTTCGACAGGCAATAGTCGCCAGAATGTAATCATTTGATCAGGTGAAGATGAAGCAAGCAGCTCCAGAAATTTACATCTCAGTGCAGAATTTCATTTCAAATCAATTACTTGGTGCTGAAGGTTTTGCTGTTATTGACTGAGCTTGGCATCAGGAAATACGAACAGATTTATGAAGAGGGCATCATTACCCTCCTCAATTGTGAACTCTTGAAATCTCGACTGAAAGATATCCAGAAGACTTTCAACTTTTACTTTGTACTGTAACAAGTCATATTGCTTTTCCACCACAAGTTGGAAACACCTCTAAAGTCCCTTCAGTCAGCTGTCCGATAAACAGTCATAGTCTTATTTTAAATGAAGAAATGTCATCACACAAATTTAAGAATAGTTTGTTTTGTTTTCTCTCTGGATCCTCGCATTTAAAGAGTTTAAATGAGACGTGATGGCCACCAAATATTCCAGGTCATTAAGCCAGTAGTTCAGCAGACATTCTGTAGGCAACGCATTTTTTTTTCCAGGCAGAACAGACAGGCACTATTTTTCAGTGCCCAGAAACGTGACATAATTTCCCCTTTAGAAAACCATCTGACATCACAGTGTCAGATACAATAGCTCACCGTATTCCTCGTTCAGGTCTGATAGAAAATATCTGAACTCACGCCTGTTCAGCGCCTTACTTCGAATTTTGTTCACACATCTCAGAACATCCATGACATGTTTCAGATTTAATGTCTTTCCACACAGAGCTTCTTGGTGAATAATGCAATGATGTTTTAATATAGTGCTGCCAAGAAACATTTCCAATAATTGAATCTGATCAAATTGTGTTCCATTTTTTTTATTGCCAAGCATTCTAGCAGCAATGTTAAGGTAAAGCTTGATTATTTTTTCTGCATAGGTGAACGGCTTCTTTTTGCAGCCAACAGAAGAGCGACTTCGTAAGATGCAACAACAGCACTCTTGCTCTGTTCGTTAGCCTTGGTGAAAAATGACTGCTACTTGGTCACAGAACTTTCTCTATGAAAATGTTTCCTAACTCCGAATTGATCTGATATTGAGCAATTATGTCTAAATGTGTGGTCATGAAGTGTCGTTCCAGATTTTTTTTTGGGGTAACAAAAACACAAAATCCGCAGATTAAGTAAACTGGTTTACCACTACGGCTCGGCATAAACATAAATTTCTCCGTCCAATATTTGCTGAATTCACGACAAGCAAAATCTTCACATTTTCGCTTTTTACCATTATTTGATATTAGATTTTCCACACTCATGTTTATAGGCTTTAACGGTAAATTTGTATTTGGAAAAATCTAATTTCAACACAATACTACCGACTCTGCTAAACAGTTGTAACAGACGACAACATGGCGCCTTGCCCACTCTGATTGGTCGACAAGGCTGGGATATGGGAACTTTATAACGTTTCGTTGAGAAACGGGTGCATTCAATAATAACAACTATGAGCAGAGTAAAATTATCCCACGCTGACGTGGCGCTACGAGTGCATTTTTTTAAAAATTATTAAAATATATTATATTAAACAACGAGGCCTCGTGTGCCACTTTCTTACAGCTGGCGGGCCACAAGTGGCCCGCGGGCCGTGGTTTGGGAACCTCTGGTCTAAACGTGTAGGGAACATAACATTAAAAGTAAAACAGAGATATTGACTATAACTAAAGTAGAAAAACAACACCTAAATGAACATCCCTTGAAACAAGTAGAGAGTTTCAAGTACCTGGGAAGTATAATTTCATCAAATGGTAAATCAGAAGATGAGATCAAAAATAGATGCAATAAGGCAAACCAACTTATAGGACAAATGGCACCAATACTAAAGAACAAACATGTATCAATAACTACTGAGAAAGCACTTTACAACACAATCTTCCTACCAACTCTATGTTACCAATGCCAAATCTGGACAATGACAGAAAAAGAGAAAAGAAAAATCACAACAGAAATGAGATTCCTGAGAAGAATACTCAACGTATCAAGAAGAGATAAGATCAGAAATGAAGAAATCAGGACTGAAGTGGGGGTTGTAGTTGCACTTGATTTTATTAGAAGGCGGCAAGTCAAATGGTTTAGCCATGCAAGTAGGTTACCAACTAACAGTATAACACAACAAGCAATGATGTACAGACCAGAGGGAAGCAGAGGAAGAGGCCGACCATGTAAACGATGGGGGCAGGGAATAACAGAATCCATGTGAATATCGATACATGAAGCCCATAAGCGGGCACTCTCCCACTGTTATACTTCACCTCAACACCGCAAGGTACAAGAGGAACATGAGATGAGATGAGTTTAAGAGACGAATAATAATACACATCAGTAATCACAGTAACAGTCTGGCTCTTGAAAGTTTAGTTTATGAACTAAAGCCATTATTTATACATACAACTGACAGATCAAGAGATTAGGTGACAGTGTGATCAGTCTATCAGAAATGCATCATGACTAACAAAGTGAACAAGAATAAAAATCCCACCTGTTCTGCCGCAGGCTTTGTTCCACATGATGGTGATTGTGAAGCTGAATTGCCACTTCCTGCTCCAGGGCTGTCAAGTGAAGGATTCCTGCTGTTAGATGCAGTTGTAACCGGCGTGGCTGAAGTGTTGCCAACAGCCTCGTGTTTGGCTGACTGTCCGTTCACATAGATGTGTGGCTCTGGCTGACTCGGCCTGTCAGCTTCACTGGTGGCTACGTGGCTGCTGGGTCCTGCTGACTGAGATGATGATGATGATGACACTACCTTACCGTTAGCAATCTTAGTTGGCTGCTGCTGGTTCTGGCGATTTTGCTGCAGCTGATGATGTGAATTCTGGCACTCGTTCTGCTGCTTAGGCACACCATTGACTTTACCAGGCTCACTAGAAGATTTTGCTGAGAAAGATGTGTTAACTGTTCCATCACATTTGGACTGAGCAGCAGATGTGCCTTTTGAATTATTTATGGAAGAAGGATTGGCAGATTTATTTTTGTTCTGGTGATTGTGCCTTTGCTGTTGTAAGGCATTTAAGAACTGCAGCATGTGCTGGGATGATTCACTGTTTCCTGCCAGTAACCTCTGCTGGGAGCTAGCAAACTTTTCGACATTTTTTGGCGACAAGGAAATGGTGGGCCGGGTAGATTCTATAATTAAGGAAGATCTATTAATTTCTTGCTTCGACAAGGACGGACCAGCATCTTTCACAACCAGCTCTTCACATAAGTTATTTTTCCCTGAAGCAGAGTGGGCTCTCTGAGACTTTGGTTTGAGCATGTTTAGTTTGGGATCGAGACCAGGTTGATTTCCTGCATTTAAGGTCTGGTTCAGAAGCAGCTGTCGTAAGGTATTCTCAGGTTCTGGCTGAATGTGTTTATCGGACGGTGAGGTGCTCTTTGCTTGTCTTGCTTTCTCTTCTAACTATATACAAATAAGGGGGGGAAAAGGCTGAATTAATGCAGTGTCGTAATGTATCAAATGTGACTCTAAATCTGGTTGCATGTGGTTTATTTGTAATTTCTCATTTAGGTGAACAACAAAACAATTTAACAAGTTAAAGTTAGTTACAGGAAGTAGCAGTCAACCCCAGCATTTTTTTGGTTGTTTGTGATTCCTGGGTAAGTTTATGTTCACTAGTTTGCTATTGTTTTCTGAATGACCGGCACTCACACCATTGTATAGAAACCAATGCAAGGCTGGGATGCTTTCAAATTGCCCACAGCTGTGTTTCAAACACAGTATGCATTCGTACCCCTTCGCCACAGAGCCAGTATTTAACCAGAAATAACAAAATTATAATCTGACTTGGTTGTCATTGACTGTTAGGTGCCTGGTCTTCTACTCTTCAGCCTAATGCCAAACAGTGAGCATGTGTGGTCAACTTTTAATTTCCACAACTCCTCTCCACTCAGATTTACATTAATCTTTCTAGAATGTTTAACAGATAAGTAATAAATACAGGGGGTAAAGCAACAAGAAAGCTATTTATTTAATTTTATGCTGACTGTATATATTAAAAATGCAAGCTTGTGCATGCTCACACATTATTTTTCTCGCTCCTATCTATCTCTGAAAATCTGAAGAACTAGTTAGAACCATGACACACAAAAAATATTAATCAATGTGCAGATATACATACAGTAACTGGTCTCGATTGTTTGATAAATAATGAACAAACAAATTAAAAATTCAAACTAATAAGAAAGCCTTTTCTGTAAATTTTGACTGTACAAATCTAGCTCTCAATCTCTTGACTACTTCTGAAGCATTTTATTCCCTTATTTAACTTACTAGCTGACCCGGCCCGGCTTCGCCCAGTTCCTGGCAGGGATCTGTCTGTCTGTCTGTCTGTCTGACCCGGCCCGGCTTCGCCCAGCTCCTGGTGGGGAGCATCTCATTTAATTCATATAAGTAGTCATATAAGCTCCCGTTCCCGTTCCTGTCTGTATGTTTGTCTGTCTGTCTGTCTGTCTGTCTTAACCTGCCCGGCATCGCCTGGCTCCTGGTGTGGAGCATCTCATTTAATTCATAAAAGTAGTCATATAAGCTCCCGTTTCCGTTCCCGACTATCTATCTGTCTGTCTGTCTATCTGTCTGTCTGACCCGGCCCGGCTTCGTCCAGCCCCTGATGGTGAGCATCTCATTTAATTCATATAAGTTCCCGTTCCCGACTATCTGTCTGTCTGTCTGTCTGTCTGTCAATCTGTCTGTCTGTCTGTCTGATCCTTTATTGGTTGCGGTTAGAACAACCTTAGATAAACGAAGACCAACTTACAAAAAGCATTAGAAAGAGCACTTGAAAGATCTTTACATATTCCCCCAACAATTAACTTGTGTAAATGGAACAGCGGCAGCAGCAGCAGAAGAAGAAAAAGGAGGAGTAGGAGGAAGGAGGAGGAAGAGGGTGGAGGAGGGAGGAGGAGGGAGGAAAAGACAGACGGAGAGAGGAGGAGGAGGGAGGAGTAGGGAGGAATGGAGGAGGGAGGAGGAGGAGGAGGGGGGGGAGAGGAGAAGGAGTAGGGAGGGGTGGAAGAGGGAGGAGGAGGAAGGAGGAGAGAGGAGGAGGGAGAAGGAGGAGGAGGAGGAAGGAGGAGGAAGAGGGAGGAGGGGAGGAAGAGGGAGGAGGAGGAGGAGGAGGAGGAGGAGAACGCAGGAGGAGGAGGGAGAGGGAGGAGGAGGGAGAGGGAGGAGGTAGAAGGAGGAGGGAGAAGGAGGAGGGAGAAGAATGATGAGGAGGGAGGAGGAGGAAGAGGGAGGAGGAGGGATGTGGAAGAGGGAGGAGGTAGAGGGAGGAGGAGGAGGGAGGAGGAGAGAGGGAGGAGGAGAGGAGGAGGTAGGAGGGAGGAGGGAGGAGGAAGACAAACGCAGAGAGAGGAGGAGGAGGGAGGAGGAGTAGGGAGGAATATGAGTTAGGAGGAGGAAGGAGGAGGGATTAGGAGGAGGAGGGGGAAAGAGGAGAAGAGGGGAGGAGGAGGAAGGGGGAGAGAGGAGGTATTAGGAGGAGGGAGAAAGAGGATGGAGGAGGGAGGAGGAGGAAGAGGAGGGAGGAGAAGGAGGGAGGAGGAGGGAGGAGGAGAATGCGTTGGGAGGAGGAGGAGGGAGAAGGAGGAGGGAGGAGGAGGGAGGAGGAGGAGAGAGGAGGAGGAGGGAGGAAGAGGTGGATTGATAAGGGAGAAGGAGGAGGGAGGAGAAGGAGGGGGAGGAGGAGGATGAATGATGAGGAGGGAGGAGGAGGAAGAGGGAGGAGGAGGGATGTGGAGGAAGGAGGTGGATGGAGGAGGTAGAGGGAGGAGGAGGAGGGAGAAAAAAGGAGGAGAGAGGAGGAGGAGGGAGGAGGTAGGAGGAGGAGGAAAAGGAAGGAGGAGGGAGGAGGAGGAAGAGGGAGGAGGAGGATGGAGGAGAAAGAGGAGGGAGAAGGGGGAGGGGAAGAGGAAGAGGGTAGGAGGAGGAGGGGAGAGCAGGAGGAGGGATGTGGAGGAAGGAGGAGGAGGGATTAGGTAGAGGGAGGAGGAGGAGGGAAGAAAAGGGAGGAGGAGGAGGAGAGAGGAGGAGGAGGTAGGAGGAGGAGGAAGAGGGAGGAGGAGGAAGGGGAGGAAGAGGAGGGAGGGGAGGGGAAGCGGAAGAGAGTAGGAATTGGATGAGGGGAGAGGAGGAGGAGGGAGAAGGAGGGAGGAGGAGAAGGGAGGAGGGAGGAGGAAGGGAGAGGAGGAGGGGTGATAAGGAGGAAGGAGTAGGAGGGAGGAGGATGGAGGAGGAAGGGAGAGGAAGAGGGAGGAGGAGGGGAGAAGGTAGAGGGAGGAGGAGGAGGAGGAGGGTGGAGGGAGGAGAAGAGAGGAGGAGGGAGTTTGCCATTCCGAATTCATACTCGTCTAGGTTCTGTGATTTCGGTCCTTCCAATTATTGTTCTTCCCTTCTACATGACTGTAGATAACTTAAAAAACACATAAAAAGATGAATTGTTATTGATATTGCCGTGGCGTGGAGGAATATCAGCAGCAGAGTTGATCCAGAAAACCAAAGACCGAGATCTACGGAGAGCCATGAACGCCTACGCCAGCCGGCACGGCACTTGATGATGATGATGATTGCCGTGTGACGATTCTGTGTAGTCACGTCATTTTCTTCGCTTTCCCTAGCGTTTTGGTTCGGGGATTCTTTCATCATCATCATCATATATTTACGTACGTATTTTGGGAGGGGGAGGAGGGAGGAGGAGGAAGAAGAAAAAAAAATATGACAGTTGGCAGCGCTGGAATGAAAGGAAGACGTGTAGAAAATTTCATCTCAATCGGATGGACATACATATTTACATACATCCTAATTTATATATAAGAATATACTGACAACATGAGGAATTTTAGAGACAACATTGACAAAGAACAATATGATCCCTTTGTAATTAGAGGAATAGAAATACCTCTGTATCATCATCATCAAGTGCCCTGCCAGCTGGCGTAGGTGTTCATGGCTCTACACAGATCTTGGTCCTTGGTGTTCTGGATCAACTCTGCTGATGATATTCCTCCATGCTACCGTCTCAATCCATCCAGCATCATTTCTCTTGGTCTGCCTCTGCCTCTCTTCCCCTCAGTCTTTCCAGTTGTCACGGTGTTTTCCAATGTCTCTCTTCTCATCACATGACCAAAGAAAGCTGTTTGTCTCTTTCTTATTGTTGTATATAGTGTTCTAGTTTCATTAGCCTCTTTCAGGCAATTGTTGCTCTGGCAGTCCAAGGAATTTGCAACATTCGTTTCAAAAACCATATTTCTGTTGCTTCTAAGTTCTTCCTAATTTGTTCATTTACATGCCAAGATTCACTGCCATAAGCAAAACTGGTTCTCTATAGCATTTCAGCACTCTCTTTCTTACATTCATTGATAGTGACTTATTGCATAAGATACTCTTCATTTTCTTACATGCAGCTTTTACCTGCCCTATTCTGCTCTTAATCTCTGTTGTACATCTTCCACCTGATGTTATAAATGTTTAAAATTATCCATTTGGTTAAGAATTTTCCCTATTTCTATGTCAGATTTTGGTGTCACCATATACTTTGATATTACCATTATTACTGTTTTCTTGATATTCAAGGTGAGTCCTTTCTTTGCACTCTCTGTTACTACAGTGTCCAACTATTGTCATAGGTCTGTTGCATTATCCACCATCAATACTGTGTCATCTGTGTAGCATATATTGTTTATATTATAACCTCAGATTAGTATTCCTGTATAACTACCAAAAAACACAAACATGAATTGAGAAACTCATAAAGTCGCGCAAGAGCAGGGTGAAAAGACAAATTTATAAATTTATATCTCAATACAATATTTAAAAAAATGATGAAACCAATAAATCAAATGTGTCAGTTGTATTTATCACTGGAGAGAAATAACAAAAAATAAACAGTTTTAAATATCTAGCTTCACTACTGACAGGCAATGCAAATGTGATGACAGAAAGTTAAAGAACAAATATTGTTCTGCAAAAGGTAAAGCGAATACAACATTTATTGACTGGAACAGACAAAACAAAAGTCAAGTACTAAAAGCATGTGTATTTCCTGTAGTACCATATTTGTGTCAAATCTGGACATTTAACACATTAGTTGAAAAGCAATGTGCCTTTGAATGAGATACGGAAGTGTATAAAAAATTCACTGGATAAAAAAGAAAACAAACAGTATCAAGACAAATAAAACCGAGGAAATTGAAATATTTTGGCCACGTAAAAAGACATGAATTTCTGGAAAAGATCATTATGCAGGTATATCGAGCAAGTGAAGAAAAGGAAGCTCACAGAGTAGATGGATGAAAGATATGATAGATAATTTACACGCAACAGCAAAGGAAGCAGGAAATCTGGCCTATGATAGGGAGACATTTCAGAAGAGTTATGAGGGAAAAGTTCTGTAAGGGACAAAGCACAGGATGATGATGAGACTTCACAGTGAAACACAAGGGAGCAACTCAATACAGATGCCAATGGCTGTAATCTAATCAGAAATCTACCATCTTTTCCTTCTGTGTTCCTCTTATAAGGGGAGTTAGCTACACCTAATTATTCACCTCTCTAGCTTAGGTATTAGCATGTCTAATTTCTGTCCAGTTTCCTTACTCTAGACAAGTTGCATATAAGGATGCTACCTTTCTGTGGGTAGGTTGTTGTTTTTTTTTGTTTTAAAAATGTTGCCAAGACAGAATCCTTATGGCATACATTTTGCAATTTCCAAAGACAGAATTCTTGTGGCCTCCACTTTGCAATTTCCAACTGTCATGGGATTTAAAAATCCAGGCCTCTTACAATCAAATCGCATTTTAAAAAAAGCTTTCAATACTTCACTGGAGCTTAAGACTAGTAAATTGTCAGATTTCCAAAGAAAATATAACATCATACTTTGATCAAAACCAAAAAGAAAAGATGGCTCACCCTTTTCTGCTTCTGCCGTGCCCGTTTAGCTGCTTTGGCTGTCAGCTCCTTTTCTATGTCCTTCCTGTGACCTTCCTTGTCTGTTCCATTAATGAAGCTAAGCAAACCATCCAAACCTTTCTTTTCCAGTGGATCAAGCTCATCTTTTCCCCCATCCAGTATAAATCCATTCTTTGGTGTTCCCTGCTTGTGCTTGCTCTCTGACTGCTATGAGAAATGACAAAACAAACCATAAACTGGAGGACCTGTCATTGTTTAACACACACAATTACCAAGGACTTTCATGTCTACGTGCCAATTGCTAGGTTCATACAACCAAATTAGGCATCCCTTGTATATTTTAGTCTGTGACAGGCAGCATTGGTGCCTTTTCCACAGCACAGCAGTATCATACACGGGAACATAATAATAACCATGGAAGCCTCGGGTTTAATCTTTGTAAGTCACTTCAGCTGATTTGCTTCAGCAAGCCGAGAGACAGACAGACAGACAGACAGAGACCAGACCAGCCCAGGCCAGAAAGAAAGAGTGTGTATGTATGTGTGTGTGTGCGCGCGCATGCGTGCGTGTGTGGGGGGGGGGGGGGGGGGGGGGGGTGTTTTTGAACCATACAGCTCTATAGATACAATCACAAGCTATTTGAACTCTTTCAGTACAGACTACATGCACCCTTCAAAAACAACATCCTAGTATATTAAGTATTGTTCTATATTTGTTACCATTATGTTTCCCTAAGCCTAATTATGATTACCATAAAAAAAACAATAAACATGAATTAGTCCTGTAGCAATGACTTTTGCACACTCCCATACATTTACAATGCACATGCCGGCACTGTGTCCTACGGACAGTGAGCATATTTCACAATTCACTGACATACAGAGTCAAGGGTTCAAAATTAGCCACAGACAATTTGGAAGCAGACTGTCTTGCGTTCATTTCGAAGCTCTGAGTGCAGGTTGTTCAGAAAGCAATGGCAAACTACTGAACATAAATATTGCTTAGTAAATCATAAACAAGCAAAGATAATGAGGTTGATTTGTGTAAAGGACCTGCAAATAACTTAAACATACACATATTATTATTGTTGTTTCGAATTATCCTATTAAGTGAAGTATGAATGAAATAATGTATGAAAGGAGAGATAAAAAGGGCATAATGTTAAACAGATCTGTACACCCAATTCTTAACCATCTTTCTTTCCCTCCCTCATGATGCCAACAATAAAAACAAGCAGGCAACATACTTTACCACCACAAGAAGAAAGAAAAAAGATATGAACAGTTAACATTAGATACAGACATATTTGGATAAGTCCTGAGTAAAATACCACACATTTGGCTTAGAAAGTAATCCAGCGCTGGCACAAATTAAGTAATCTGTTCATTATTATTAAAGATATTTAAGTTGACCCAGTAGTATAAAACTAAAGGATCCCTGTTCCATGCCAGGAAGTGTATGGGTATATGATGCAAACCCAATATTTTAATAGAGCAATCGGCACTCAATAGGTGATGTGTTCAATATCATGCCAGCGCTTTTATTTCCCAAGACATTTCCTGGTATCTATTTTAGGCTGGTCCGAGGAAGCAAAGCTACAAGACAGTTCCATGACAGCAAATAACATAGTGACATACAGCCTATAGCATAATGACAGACATAAGACAGCACAATGCCAGACAACAGCTAGCACATGGGCAGAAAGCAGAAGAACACAACAGCAAATAGCACAGTGATACGAAAGTAGATAGCAAAGTGGCAGGCAGCAGATATCACAGTAACTGACTCACAGCACAGTAACAGACAAGCAGCACATTAAAACAGTAACAGACAACAGGTAACACAGTAAGAGACAACAGGTAACACAGCAACAGACAACAGGTAACACAGCAACAGACAACAGGTAACACAGCAACAGACAACAGGTAACACAGCAACAGACAACACAGCAACAGACAATAGGTAACACAGCAACAGACAGCAAGTAGTACAGTATATGACAGCAGACAGGACTCCATATCTAATGGATATAATACTGGTCTGCCAATCAAAGACCCAACAACTAAACACACTGCATGCACGCTTACCCGTTTTTTTAATTTCTTCCGCAACCTATCCTTCATTTCTATATAGTTTGTGCTTGTTTTGGCGACTTGAGTCTGCAATTGTCAAAACATCAGGCTATCATTACAGAAGTCCAAACATTCAAATGATTTCAAGTACATGTAGTTCGCAATTCGTGTTACAATAATGAGCAGTAACAATTTAAACAGACACGCAACATGCTCTTAAATGTCCAGGCGAAAGTATATATACTGATCTTTATGACTGTCACTAAATAGTGAAATAATGAGAGAGATCAAAGATAGACCAGGAATATGAATTGGGGGGTTATAATATAAGTAATCCATGTTTTGCAGATGATAAAGTATTGACAGATAGCTGAAATAACAAAAGATTTGCAACAATTATTGGACAATGCAGTAATAATAATTGCATGTCCTTAACAGAACACTGCACTCAACCCCAGCATTTATTGGCTGTTTTTGATTTACTAGACAATTTTATGTTCAGTAGTTTGCCTTTAATATTTAAAAAAAATATATCAAAATGTTATATTACAATAGAAAAGAAAATGCTTAGCCAAGTCAATAAATTAAAATATCTGGGTGTAAGCATAACATCAGATAGAAGATGTGTAATAGATTCAGAGCAGAATATGAGAAGCAAAAGCTGCATTTCAGAAAATGAAAAGTATTTATGCATTAATTTACTCTAATAAACTATCAGAAAACAATACTGGAATGATATATAGACCATTTTCTGATCTGCTGTATGACAGTGGTTCTAGGAATGTGAAAGAAGAAATTAAGAACCCTTTGAAGCACCAGAGATTTGGTTTCTAAGATGAATGTTGCGAAAACCTTGGACTGCCGAAAACTTTGGACTGCCAGAGTAATTATGTATCATTGCCTGAAAAAGGCCAAGGAAAGCAAAACATTATATACAACTAAAATCAGTTATCAGTTGGGGTATCTTCACTGCACTCCGGACAGGTCCATAGGTGCTCAGATCCTCCCCCCAGCATAAGCATCAGCGTTCGGTGGCTAATAGTGCCAGTTCTGAGTTGGTTAACAAGGTATCTCGTTTTCCCGATGTACCTCTCGTGTCTGGCCGTGCCAATTCTTACTCCCAAGTCTTTCATCCTGGACAGCGATGTGGATTCACTGACGTCAAAGTCTTCTGTTCTCGATGTGTCTTTAAGGACGTTAATAACATCGGCACGATCCATGGGCTGGCCATCTGCAGGGGGTGCAAATCCAGCCAGTTTATCAGCTCGTTCATTTCCCTCGACTCCCACATGTCCCGGGACAAAGATGAAGGTGACTTTACGGACAACAGACTTCCTCAGTGACTCAGTACACTGTCTACGTACAGATCCAGCTTCGACCTTCCAAATCATGCTCATTGAATCACTTAGTACACACACGGTATAATGCTGTGATTCTAGCCATAGGAAAGCCTGTGTTACTGCCATCACCTCCATCGTCATGCTGCTCATGGGCATAGTGTGGCCACCACTGGATTCTTGGACGGTTCAGCCCGCTGAACGGGCTGTAAATAATAATTGCAGGACAATAATAACAGGACAACTACAAGAAAGGGGCAAACCTTGGACGGTTCAGCCTGCTGAACGGGCTGTAAATAATCATTTTTTTTTTATTTTTTTTTAGCATATCCTTTACAGGACTTAGCTGTCAACACCAGCATCTTTCAGCTGTATGTTGATCTCTTGGCAAGATTACGCTCAGTAGTTTGCCATTGCTTTCTGAGCGGCCGGCTCAGTATCCCGCAAGTCACGAGCGGGGGTCGAACCGCCTCAGCTCTCGCTCCGCTACGAGACTCTGCGTGATAAACGGGATTACAGAGAGAAAGTGTTGTAACCCCACAGCCAGAGAGACCGGCTACAATAATAACTGGACAACTACAAGAAAGGGGCAAACCTTGGACGGTTCAGCCTGCTGAACGGGCTGTAAATAATCATTGCAGGACAATAATAACAGGACAACTAAAAGAAAGGAGCAAACCACATTCTTTAGTCAGAAGAGAAACACTGGAAAACATATGAGTTTACTGGAGAGATCACCAACAGAATAGACAGAGGCAGGCTGACAGAAATTATGCTGAATTATTTAAGATAGTGGCATGGAGGAATAACATCAATAGAATTGATCCAGAACAAAATGGCCAGAGATTTGTGAATGATACATGAATGCCTAAGCCATATGACAGGGCACAAGATAACCGCTACATTATATACATTAAATAATTCAACCATTAGCACGCGCACTCAAAAACCACCCCTTCAAAAGCTCATTTTTAGGGAGTAAATTTTGCATCAAGATTGGTGACAGTAATTTGAAGCTCACTTGTTCAGACTGACATAACTGAAAAATCCACCACGTCAATACAGACTGCCAGAAGTGACAATGAATTACAAATATTAATAATATGGAATACAAATATTTTTCTTAATCTCAACTTTCAGAGTTTCAACACTGGAGTCACTGTAAAGGGAGATTAGTAAATTTGAAGTATAGCTACTTCAAGTGGTGTATGATGTACTAAAAGTTAATTTACATAATATTAGGAGCGTTAATTTGAAATCCGTTCGTGCCGCACCGTGAATAATTGCGTACATTGAACATGATCATGTCATAGTCATGTGGTAAGTACTGGCCAATGAATAAAAAAGCATGTGCTTCTCATCCCATGATATCCCATGATAAAATAAAGTTCAATTCAATTCAAAAAGTTCAATTCAATTCAATGATGCATAGGTTCTGTTTCTGACCGCTGAGAAAATGGCCAGGTTGATCCAAATTCCATCCAAAGAAGCTCAAAGAGCGGTGATTCAGTTTCTTTCATTTGAAGGATGTCGACCAGTGGACATTCATTGAAGAATGCAGGCAGCGTATGGTAACAAATGTGTGTCGAAGACAACAGTGACAGACTGGGCACGAATGATTCGGAAAGGACGTCAGTTCACGACAGATCTTCAACAACCAGGTCAAGCGCATATTGTTGCAACAGAAAAAACCATCGCCAAAACTGATGCAGCAGTACAGATGAACCGTTGTCGAAACATACGTTCACTAGCGTAAGAATTTGATGTGTCAATTGGGACAATTCAAAAGGTCGTTTGTAAGGAACTGCATTTCAGAAGGTGTGTTCACTGTGGGTACCACGGATGTTGACCGACCACCAAAAAGAGGAATGCACGCAATGGTCTTTAAACCACTTGCTGCGTTACAGGGTGGAGGGTGATGCATATTGGCAGGCGATGAATCATGGTGTCACCACTTTGAGCCGAGCAGCAAAAGAGAGAGCATGCAATGGAAGCATGCTGGATCACCAAATGCCAAAAACTTCAAGTTACAGGTTTCCACTGGTAAGGTTATGCTGAGAGCATCTTTTTACCATGAAGGGCCGACATGTTGGCCGACTTTAAAGAGCCTGGTGTCAACATCAACTCTACCCACTACTTGCAAACACTAGACAAGCTGCTAAAAGCCATCAAGAATAAACGACCCAGCATGCTTTCTCGCGGTGTGATTTTGTTGCACGATAATGCTAGTCCGCATGTTGCAAAGATTGTGCATGAAGCATTAGCTTGGAAGAAGTGGGAAATTCTGCAACAGCCAGCCTATAGTCCTGATTTATCACCATGTGATTTTCATTTGTAGGGACCTCTAAAAAAAAGCTCTCAAAGGGCAACGATTTCACATTGATGCAGACGTAATGAACGCGGTAAACGCTTGGTTCAGTGAGTAACCATAATCCTTTTTTGCGGACGTCATTCGCCGCCCACCTAAGTAATGGGATGCTTGCCTGAATGCCTACGCAAATTCTTCTGACCAACCCATGGTGCAAACTCATTCAAATTGAATGCTTTGTTTAATTCTACCACACCAGTTAATGTTTCTTTCATGCTTATGTAATAAAGCCTTTGGAACGGGTTTCAAATGAACGACCCTTATACTGTCCGTAATAAAGTACAACAAAGATATTCTACAAGGTGTGGTCTGCGCCTGGCCCTGCTAGCCTCTCCCAGGGGTGAAAAGTGAAAATTAGTAGCCTGTCGATGACCCGCAGACTACACAAGTCAACCCCACCTCCATGCGATGTAGACTGGGAAACCATGACAGCGAGGTCATGGGCTAACGGGGATATAGCTCGCCATAGGGGATCGACTCCCTATGGTCAGATTTTTGTTCTAAAGATGCGACTGGCCTAGCAAGATGGTAGGGGATCTTCATACTGCTCGTAGAAAAACTAAGAAGTATAAACGGACTGATCCAAATAGATATAGACCCGGCAATGTTAATGGGCTATGAGATAGATCAGTGATTCAAAAAATAGGCACAATGAACGTCTGCGGTTTTTATAGTAAAGAAGAAGAACTTATAGAAACAATTGAAGAGAAGAAAATCGGACTGATGGGAATAGCGGACACCAGAATAAAAAGGGGAAGGATGCAAGAAGATCCACCACAGTTACACGTTTGTCTACTCTGGAGTGGAACAGCAAGAAAGGGCAAGACACAGTGTGGGAATAGTCATTGAACCACGGCTAGCAAGAGCAATACTAGAAATAAAATATATATCAGAAAGAATAAAAGAACAAACAATTACAACATATATACAAATATACACACCATGTAATACAAACAATAATGAGCAAGAATGCGAGGAATTCTTCAAAGACATCCATGACATGCTAAATAAAATAGATAAACAGGACAACATCAAGGTTATGGGAGACTTCAATGCAAGACTAGGACACAACAGAGCGGGCATAGAAAAACATCTTGGAGCATTTGGAGACCAACATAATGAAAGAAATGATAATGGAAGTAGACTGATAGAGCTATGCAGCCAACACGACCTCTATATAACAAACACTTTCTATAAACACACTCACAAATATACACCTGGTATAAATGCAACGATCTAGAAACTAAAAGCCAAATTGATTTTATATTAACAAGAAATAACAAAGAGAAATAGATGCAAGGGCAGTGCCCAACTAAGTATAAACACAGATCACAAAGCAGTCATTGCCACAAGAACCATCAGTAGAAGAAAGCAAAGACCAGGAAAATGCATGCGGTGCGAATCAGTAAACTTAAAAAACCTCAAAGACGATGCAGTGAGGGAAAATTATGAGAAAGAACTGAAATCTTTGTAAAATTACCTATAAAAAGAAAGACAGTGGAAGAATAATGGGAGATGTTCAAATCAAGCATTTTAAATACTGCAAAAATAACATGTGGAAAAACGAAAAAACACAAACCATAGAAAAATAAAATAACAAGCTGGTGGAAGGCAGAAGTAAAGAAAGATGTTAAAGACAAAAAGGAAAACTATAAAAAGTGGTCGAAGAGCAAACAGGAATGCGATTACATAGAACAGTGGTTCTCAACCTTTTTTGGCCCGTGCCCCCCTTCACCATATTTTCAGAACGCCATTCCTCCCCTTTCGTATTTCCTACCTAAAAATCCCGCCCCTGCCCCTACACAGTATACGTAATAATGGAAGCTAAATTTAATAGCACATACTAAACAAGTCTAGACGTCCACATAAAACGTGATTTGTGGGTCTACTTACTTTATAAATTGAATTTTAGAAGGGTGAGATGTACAGAACCATACAGTATGAAGGGAAAAACAATATCAAGTGATCGGTTCTTGTATTAACGCGATCTTGAAATAATCTTAATTGCCACCCTGAAAACCCTAAAATTTCCCCCTAGGGGGAATTCCCCACCGGTTGAGAACCACTGACATAGAATATAGAATAGCGAGAAGACGTGTGAATAGAATAGTAAATAGAGAAAAACAAAAAGACTCGGAGGAGTATGGAGAAACCCTAAATAAAAACTACAAGGAGGCAACTAGAATCTTCTACAAAAAGATAAGTGCAATGAGAACCAGAGGAGAATCCTTTGACCCAACTGAAATAATTAACAGTGAAAATGGAGAACCAATAAGTGAACACAAACAAATCCTAATAAGATGGAAAGAGTACTTCGAACAACTACTCAACATCCCGTCAGATGTCACAGGAATTCAAGAAACTGACACAGATGCCACCAAAGAACTAGAACCAGACATACTGAAAGAAGAAATTATAGAAGCCGTCAGATTAACCCCATTGAACAAATCACCAGGACAAGATGAAATACCAAATGAACTAATTTAAGCAGCAAGAGAAGTAGGAACAGCATGGCTATATAGACTATTCAACCATGTTTGGGTAGAACAACAGACACCATGAGACTGGGGAAACACCATAATTATCCCAATTAGGAAAAACAAAGGCAGCAAAAGAGACTGCGCACAATACAGAGGCATTTCACTTTTGAGTTAAACTGGGAAAATAGTTTGCAAAATTCTTGAGAAAAGATTACAAACTACTAAAGAACTCCAGCTAAGCAAAACACAACTTAGATTTAGGAAAAGCAAAGGATGCAGAGATGCCATTTTTGCTCTTAGACAACTTATGGAAAAATCAATTGAATTCAATGAAACACTCTACTTAGCCTTTATCGACCAAGAAAAGGCATTTGATAGAGTAGATAGAAACAAGTTGTGGGAAATCCTTAAACAATATGGAGTGATTACACATCTAACAAACCTATGTAGAAGCTTACACAACAACAGTGAATGCATAGTGAGAGCAACTAGAGGACACTCAGAACCCTTCACAATAAGATCCGGAGTATGACAATGTTGTGTCCTGTCCTCTCTCTTGTTCGTAACATATATAGACAACATATGTAAAGAAACCAGCCAAACAGAGACAGCAAGAACACCACATGAGAACACAGAAGAAGAACCATCTGCAAATCTAACCATTAGAGAACTCATGTTTGCAGACGACCAAGCATTAACAGCAAAATCAGAAGCTGAATTACAAGACCACATGAATAGTCTAAACGAAATGTGTAGGGAACATAACATGAAAATTAGTACAAGTATAATAGGGGTAATGACTGTAACGAAAGAAGAAAAAGCAACAACGATTCACCTTAACGAACATCCCTTGAAACAAGTAAAGAGTTTCAAGTACCTAGGAAGTATAATATCATCAAATGGTAGATCAGAAGACGAGATCGAAAATAGGTGCAATAAGGCAAATCAACTCATTGGACAAATGGCACCAATACTAAAGAACAAACATGCATCAATAACTAATGAGAGAGCACTTTACAACACAATCTTCCTGCCAACTCTATGTTACCAATGCCAAACCTGGACAATGACAGAAAAAGAGAAAAGAAAAATCAAATGGCACCACTACTAAAGAACAAACATGTATCAATAGTTACTAAGAAAGCACTCTATAACATGATCTTCCTACCAACTCTATGATACCAATGCCAAACCTGGGCAATGACAGAAAAAGAGAAAAGAAAAATCACAACAGAAATGAGATTCCTGAGAAGAATACTCAATGCATCAAGAAGAGATAAGATCAGAAATGAAGAAATCAGGACTGAAGTGGGGGTTATAGCTGCATTAGATTTTATTAGAAGGTGGCAAGTCAAATGGTTTGGCCATGCAAGTAGGTTACCAACTAACAGTATACCACAACAAGTAATGATGTACAGACCAGAGGGAAGCAGAGGAAGAGGCTGACCATGTAAACGATGGACGCAGGGAATAACAGAGTCCATGGGAATATTGATACATGACGCCCATAAGCAGGCACTCTCCCGCTGTTTACACTTCACCTCGACACCGCAAGGTACAAGAGGAACATGATGAGATGAGAAAGATATTCATGATTATAAGTTAACTAGGAGATTTAACTTTCATTGCTATATTTATAAAACACAGTCAAGTGGCAAAGTCATGACCACAGCAGCATCCTGAGACTTTCACTTAAGGCACCACTCACTCCAGCCCATCAAATATCTTTAGTAAAGAGCATTACATATTTATGTAGTGCCTCACTATGGCCTCCATTTCTTAGGGGGTCTTTCGATTTAGCTCTACAAAGTATTTCTGTCCTAAGAAGCATTAGATGTTTGAAAGTGTCTGGATCTACACTAGGATGTAGTGAGTCTCATTCATCCCAACAGGTCCATCCATAACAGCCATATACATGCTGTTTGACCCTCAGGGGGAGGCAGGGGCAGCACATGGGCATTCCCTACTATCCACAGAGATTTCCAAAGATGCAGAGCTGACAGATGATGCTCTGGTTTCACCTATTCGAGTGTCACATCCTGCATGTGGCTACTTAATCTTACCTGCAAATAACTGTCCTCCTAATCATTATGGCTGCATCTTTAGAAATCAGTAGAATGCAGTCCACAGACCCAGGACTCTGATCTCCAAACAATCAGCAGTTCGATCCTTTAGTGTGGTGCCACCTGCCTTCATGTCATGTGATGCTTGTTTCCAGGATCAGTGTCGTGGTTTTTCTCAAAGAACAGTGTATTCCAATTAATCGTCTTTTTCCATTTTTCTGGAAATTGGGCCAACTTTGAACAGATAAGCAAAGGAAGATGTAAGATTAGCGCAGCCTGATAGAGACATCATCTGTGATGAGGTGAAGAGATTTATAAGAAGCACTTATAGAACCATGTGGGAATAAGAGCATCTAGGCCACCAGAAAGATGCTGCTTATTATTACCAACTCTAGAGAACAGAACAAGAAAACACACTCTGAACATGACTCAAGATGATGAAATACTAGTTGTTTAATAAACTAAAAATAATAGATACTGATGAATGTAACTATGGAACTGGTAAAATGACAGCTAAATATTTGTTGCAGAGTGTCTAACATATGCAGAACGGAGAAAACTATTTTGGCCTACACCTGATTCATGATGTCCATAGACGGGCACTCTCCCGTTTATGCTTCACCTCGACACAGCAAGGTACAAGAGGAACAAGATGAGATGATGAGACCTGGTCCATTTGAAGACCAACTCTATGGAGTCTGTGGACAAATTCATACTGACATCTGAAGATGCATGAGGTAGAATAATTCAATTTTGTTACATTAACTGACAGAATTATTAATGAACAAATAAACCAAAGCACATTTCAAGAAAACTTACGTTGCTGTGTCCAAAGAATTCACAATAGCAGCAGTCACAGTATTTGCCTTCCTTCTGGTTGGAGGTAGATGTGCCGGAGCTCTTTTCTGAGCAACTGTCATCGACACTGTCACAGTTGTCATCATGGTGGTGAGCATTACATTCCGGCTCATTGCAAGGGGTGGATGTTCCTACTCCAACACTGTTGACCATGGTTGACAAGCTGTTACTGCAGGACAGTGAGATGCTTGTGCCGCCTGTTGTGGGAAAGGTTGTGGTGGAGGCTCCAGAGGCTGGATGGGGAGAAAGTCCTGACCTTGACGTCAAAGGATGGGAACATGTTTGGGTGTTGTGCTTGGAGGTAAAATTTAAATTCTTCAACACGGCTGGTGAGGTAGGTAAAGGTGGGCCTTGCAAACCACCGGTGAGAGGAAGAGCTCCCAAGGTGTGCTGCGAGGTTTGGTTCGGAACTCCTGCCACGGGTTTGTTGCCAGCACTGAATTTTCTGCAGTGCTGATTCCTTTCCCACTTGCTAGATGAGGTATTACCACCAACAGGTGCTGGCCGTGAGCAGGGTGGACCATGACAAGAACCACTTGACTTGGGTGTCAAAGATGTAATTGGCAAACCAGGTATGGAGGCGGTAGGAGCTGATGTAGAAGGGCAAGAAAATGAAAGTGAAGAAAATGCAGATGAAGGAACAGAGCTTAAGTTCAAACATGACTGAGGAATTTTTGAATGTGATGTGAAATCTAGTGGCCTTAAAGGATCAACAGAACTCCCATCAGAAATTATGTGACTGACATTGCTAACAGTGGGAAGAATGGAGGAAATCAGAGGCTTGCCTGCTACCGATTTGAAAGCACTTGTGGTATTTGTGGTAGAGGTGTGCGTGGTATGGGTAGCCAGGTGTGAGGCCAGATCAAAAGTAAAGGGGGCCACAGAGGTGACTAAGGGTGGTGGTAGGAGGTCTGAGTTGAGAGCAGAAAGACGCTGATGGTGCTGGTGATGGTGCTGTGAAGCCAAAGAACCTGGTCGTGGCTGCAATGTGTTGTCCCAATCACTGTTGGAACAATAAAAAAATAATAACATTAAATGACACAATAAACAAGAATCAATAAAAGAAACAAATATTTTGAAACTGGAGTTACTGTGTTAACATTTTAAGCTTTAACTGTCAATATATACATACATAATTCTTGTTTGTATGCTGGTTGCAGCAATGTACACAACAGCCGAATCCGTTATTGTAGTTATGAGGACGGTACATATTTTATCTAATAAAAATCATTCCAGTGTCTACAGACTGACCTTGTTTCTTTGATTTACCACTATTTAATTTACTTTTCATATTAAAAGTATGTATAATATATACTCATTGTTATACAAATATTGCAGGTTATTGCTCGAGAAAAGACTACGACGTACAACAGAACCCCACCTAAACAAAACACAACATTGGATTTAGGAAAAACAAAGGATGTACAGATGCCATCTTTCCTCTTAGACAACTTATAGAAAAATCAATTGAGTTTAATGAATCACTCTACTTAGCCTTTGTCGAACAAGAAAAAGGCATTTGATAGAGTAGACAGAAATAAGCTGTGAGAAATACTTGAACGATATGGTGTGAGTACACATCTAACAAACTTATGTAGAAGCTTATATAACAATAGTCAATGCATGGTAAGAACAAACACAGGACACTTTCACCATAAAATCCAGAGTATGACAGGTTGTGTCCTGTCCCCCCTCTCGTGCATAACCTACATAGACAGCATATGTAAAGAAACCAGCCAAAAAGAGACTAACAACACTGCATAAAGAACAGAACATGGAAGATGAATTAAAGGCAAATTACATCATTAAAGAACTTCTATTTGCAGATGATCAAGCACTAATAGCAAAATCAGAAACAGAATTACAAGTACACATAAAAAGTCTAAACGAAGTGTATAAGGAACATAACAGTTAATAAAACAGAGGTAATGACTATAACTAAAGAAGAAAAAACAACAACAATTCACCTAAACGAACATCACTTGAAACAAGTAAAGAGTTTCAACTACCTAGGAAGTACAATATCATCAAATGGCAAATCAGAAGACGAGATCAAAAATAGATGCAATAAGGCAAACCAACTCACTGGACAAATGGTACCAATACTAAAGAACAAACATGTATCAGAACAGACTTAACAGCACTCTACAACACAATCTTCCTACCAACTCTATGCTACCAATGCCAAACCTGGACAATGACAGAAATAAAGAAAAGAAAAATTACAATAATGGAAATTAGATTCATGTGAAGAATACTGTGAAGACTGTATCAAAAAGAGAGGAAATCAGAAAAAAGCAATCAGGACTTAAGTGGGGTTGTAGCAGTGCTGGATTTCATTAGAAAACAGCAAATTAAATGGTTTGGCCATATAACAAGGCTACCAACTAACTGTATACCACAACAAACAACGGTGTACAGACCAAATGGAACCAGAAGACAGGGATGACCATGTAAACAGAGTCCATGGGAATCTCAATATATGAAGCCCATAAACAGGCACTCTCCCGCTGTTTATACCTCACCTCGACACTGCAAGGTAAAAGAGGAACAAGGTGATAATATGAGACTGCAGGTTAATGTGTATATCTCCATCTCTTGCCTGAGTACAAGTTCCATAGTTACTAGTCGTTTAAAAGTCGCTTAAAAGTCGACAGGGTCGACTTCATTGCACCGGGTTTTATCCCATATGGCTCGGTCTCTTTCCGCAGCACGGAAAGCGTCGCACAAAGCACGAACTCCATAGCTCTAGCAACGACCCACCAGGAGTCTCCGAAAAATTTAACTCGTGAACCAAAAGACGCGGCCCGGAATCGAACCCACAACCTTCGGAGCCCGAGTCAAACGGCTTGACCTCTTCGCCACGGAGACTCCCAATATAGATAGTGCAAGGGTTAAACTGTAAACCCAAGGCAAATTGTTCAACACATTAGTTGACCTACAATTTATCTATATTACATTTCAACTATTTGTATGAACAATAAGCAAAGGTTGCTAGAGTTAATCAGCCTGCATGGATACTTACTCCCCCATATTACACTGTGTATCACTTCTGAAACAGTTTACACATACAACAAAGACCTATCTGGATGATAATGGAAATAAAACTGTTCACATAAAAATGTCTTTCCTTCGATGATGAGCAGTGAGTGCAATCTAATCAAATAGTGGTTTAATAGATGTTTGTATGGAATGTTCACTTCATATGCACCTTTTCATTGTGTGGAATGTGCACTTCATATGCACCTTTTCAGTGTTGACTTACATGTTGGTTATTCCATGTTTGTCAACAACCTGTGGAGTTGTATTATTAACCCTATGTGACATCACTCATATGCTCCAACAACTTTGCTTAACTGACACCTTGTAGTAGTTTTCAACCCATTCATATCATGCTTGCTTTTCTTCTCTGCTTTTAACTGGTGTGCTATTTTGTGCGTCCTACTTAAAATCCCATATCTAATAGTTTAACAATAATGGAAAGTGATCTCAAATGACAACCAGCTAATAAACATCCCCACATGGGTGGTATGTTACACCTTCCTTAGGTATTTATGATGGCCATGTTAAAAATTGCTTTAGTGAGTCATGTATTAATTATTATTTTTCTCGCACTTTAATACATGTTCTTTTGTTATCTAAGATTAGCTTCATAAGTGATGTTGAATGAAATAATGTATGAGAGGAAAAAGGGAAGAAGGGCAGAATGGCAGACGAACCTGTGTGCCCAATTCTTAACCCTTTGAAAATAAAGTTTGTTCGTTTGTTCTGCTGAAATGATTTATTTAAGCTGTTTGACAAAACATTCAATTTTTCATACTGTAATTGAACAAGTTAAGTAACTAGCTAGTTTTCCTACCTGTATGTATACGAGAGATGGTCTTGTATTCCATTATGGGCATCAAAATCTAATTTAACAGGAAGTTTGATAGGGGGCATGAGTGGCGAAGGTAGGTCCAACATATAATGCTGTTGATGATTTTGTGAAAGCCCATGGATATGGGGATAGAGATGCAGCTCTGCTGGTGGAGAGGTCACTGGTATCTGAAGAAGAAGAATAAAGTTACTGTTAACATCTTCGTAGTTTTTAATTAACTTTTCTTTTTCTAGCTCCAATTCTAGTGGCTTCACTTTGGTTTTTTTTTTGGTTCCTATGTTAGGCACTAGATGCCTAATTCAGTGTATTTTTAATGACTGTGCAGTTTTAGAAAATATTGCCATTCCAATTTTTGTATTCTCCTACTGTGAAGTTCATGCAACATAAAAGGTAAATACAAAACCTGGAACGGCAATATTTTCCAAATCTGCAGTCATTAAAGATACACCCTGTACAGTTCAATGGTGTGTTTATTTTGAGCTATTCTGGGTTGCAATTTTGAATTCTCAACCTACTGGAAAATCTGCCATACAGTAGTTACAATTAAATTATATGTATATATAAATTAAATTATATGTATATGACTTTTCAGTGAAACGCCCACCACCTTTGTAAAGCATAGAACACAGGGCATGACTTCACAGTTATGTTTTCAACAATGTAACCCAAGAGTACCATAGCAGGTAATGTCACAGTCTCACATGATGTCAAGTTAGGTAGTGTATCCTGTGACAATTAAGTCCACAGTAGGTAAGCAACTGTAGTCTTACATTATGTCATGTTTCATAGTGTAACCTCAGACACTACTAAGTCCACAGCATATATGTAACATTACAGTCTCATATTATGTCATGTTACAGTGTATCGAGAGAGAGTCCATATCATGTACAATCTCACATTATGTCATGTTTCACAGCGTAACCTGAAACGATAAGTCCACAGCAGATATGTAACTTTAGTCTCACATTACGTCATGTTACATTGTGTAATCTAAGACAGTACATAGCACCCTAACTCCAGTCTCATATTATGTCATGTTACATTGACTGTGAAACAAGAGCGAGTAACTTCCATCTCTAATTATGTCACATCACAAAGACTAACATGATAATTTACTATTATAGTAAATACAGGAATGTTATCACAAGGTCACACAACTATAGTTACTGTCATCTGTCAAACTATCATTTACTGCCAATATAATACCTTGCGGTGTATGGCAGAGGGGTCTTTGAGCTGGAGGAATTAAGGCCGCCTGGCAAGTGCAGTCACCGCAAACTGTGCAGGTTAGGATTTTCTTTTTGCCTGCGACAGAAAAAATCCCACACCTTACCGAGAGGTCGAACCCGGGTCTCCCGAAGGAGAGTCTGGCATTCTAGCCACTCGGCCAGCCGCTCCTCTAACTATAGTTACAGAACTTGCATTTGCAACAAATCACTGCAGCACAGGAGCATGTGTATGTGTGTATATGCATGCAAGCACAAGCGTAAAAGAAACACTTTCTAAGCAGAAATGTTAGCGAGTACTTCAAGACAAGGCACTTAACTAACCTGCAGAGGTAACGATGCAGAGATGACATGCCCACTCTGCTTCAGACAAGCATGACACTGACACGTGGCACACATGCTTGGGTTGACAGTACCACCGCTGTCACTACTACCCCTGTCATCAGCTGCGTCCCCCAAACTTGCCACAGAGTCTGCACCACAATCTTTAGCCCCACCTGGCAATAAACCAGACTTTGCCAGCTCAACATCAAGCTGTCGAGATAACTCTGGATCCATTTTTGGCTGAAACTGAAAAATAAATGCATACACATTTTTTTTAACAAACTAAATTTTTTTGTTTTAAAAATGTTTATACAGAGTCCTGGTGGTATAGTGGTTGGTGCATGTCATTACAAAGTGATTAGTCCAGATTCAATCCCCAGCAATGACAGGATTCTTTTTTTATAACCAGTTCAGCTCTGTGGTCAGACCAGTCTCACAAAAATGAGTACTGGATAATTTTAAGAATTTTCTAGGATTGTCTTGGATGGAAGGTTGGCAGGACAGAGAACTGGTGCCCACCTCATTAAGCTGTAGACTAGAAAATATTAATGTCTGAAACTTCTTCCATCAACAGCAACACTTGTCAAGGAGCTACCTTTCTGTATTTCTGTGTACACTTAGTTTTCAGAGCACAGATAAATATACCAGACATCATTATAATTAATTAAGTTTTATATCTATCACCATTTTTATTATGATTTTCTTCAGAAATTTCGAAAAGAAATTGTTATGATCTATGACACATTTAATACAAACTACTCTTGGCTTTCAGAGCCTACAAAGTGTTTTCGCTTCAAGCATTATTTTTTCGAAGTCTAAAGAGTTTTTCCACTGCAAGCATTCAAGCATTATTTTTTGTAAAATCATTTCTATTCTCAATTATTTCTAATTTATAATGCCAAACTCTTGCAAATCTGGGGAATCGCTATAGCGCAGAGGCTAGCACACTTGCCTGGTGGCCATGTGTTTGAATCTCCATCAAAGCAGATTTCTTTTTATTGACCTGGGCTCCCAGGATAATCCAGCCTAAAATGGATATCTGGAAATGTCCTGGGAGGTCAAGGTTGCGGGGTGATAGTGACCACATCATCCATCAAGCTAGGCTACACAAATATGGGGCCAGCACCATAAGCCTTATATCCGCTACTTGATGTTTTATGACTTCTAGCAAGCCTTTGTTGGACAACATCCACTCAGTCTCCTGGTTGGTGAATGAAAATTACAAAGCAGAGTGAGTGAGTGAGTGAGTGTGAGTGAGTGAGTGAGAGTGAGTGGGTGAGTGAGTGAGTGAATGTTTGTGAGTGCATGCAGGTGGGTTGAGATGGTGGTGAGTGAGAAGAAGAGATTATTGATAAACATTAGCAAAAGTGAATGCAGCGTTGTCTCTAAGAAAGCACAAATTCTATATGCTTTTTTTACAATAAAAACATAGAAAATCAAATAGATCAATAGTTGTGAATATCTAGCCCACTCAGTGATACGAGACAGAATATGTGAACCTGAGATAATGAAATAAATCACAGGACTGAGTAATGTCATGAACAACAGAAATATCACGACAAGTACAAATATCCGCTTACTGAATTGTGCGGGGCTGAGTATCCACTGTAATAAGTGGACAATTCTGCAAATGAGCAGAGCAGGGCACTCACTTGTCCTGACAGTTGGAAATTGCTTTCAAAGGCAGAGGTAACATACCCCAGTATGGATGTGGAAGGCAAGGGGAAACAACCATATAATCTTCCCAAGATTTCATGGAATTCTACAGATCAGAGTCAGAAAACGACATTACTGGCTGTCTTAGGACATCCTCGTCTGGTATGGACAAGCCACATGTGACACCACACCATCATTAAACTACTGATGGCAAAACCAAAACAAAAAGTTTAAAATATGAATGGGAAATGACAGGACACAAGCTGAGATAAAAAAGTTAAGACAATCAATTAGAAGAAACAAAACATATGAAAGTTAATATCCTAGGGATAAGTGGGATGAGGTGGAAAGGATCTGGTAAAGTAATAACGAATAAACACACAATAATATATTCAGGAGGTGATCAACACAACAAATAATTAGTACTACTGTTTGACGAGGAAGTAGCTAAATCAATTAACAGTAATTGAGATATTTCACTTGGCCATTATGAATAAAATCAAAAGCAAACCAACACATAACTATTATGCAAGTATACTCACCAATAAGCAATAGAAGAAATACAAAGATTTTATGATAAACTAGAAATGGTGATCTTTCAATCCAAATCACAAGAAATTAAAATAATATAGATAGATTTCAATGCAAAAACAGGAAAGGTATGAGTGCAAGATGTAGTTACTATGACTTAGGAATAAGAAATGAAAAAGGAGGAAAAACTGACAGAACGGGCAAAAATAATAAATGACATGATGATGGAAACACCTGGTTTAAACACCATAAAAGATATCTTTACACATGGAAAAGCTCTCATAAGAAATTATTTTTTTAATGACTACATAATGATTAATAAAAGATTTAGAAATGAAAAGTGTGAAGACAACACCTGACACTGACTATAAAACTATATAACTACAAGAATGAGACAAACGGTGTTCTATGGTTACACAATGAGAATAGAGGTATTGGAAAACATCATGACAACTAGAAAGATCAGAGGCAGAAGAGATAGAGATTAACTATGAAAAATGATGCTGGATCGCCTAAGACTGCGGCATGGAGGAATATCATCAATTGAATTGATTCAAAACACAATGGACAAAGATCTGTGGAAATTCATGAGCACTTACACCATTTGGCCAGGCACTAATTTCAAGTTTGTAAATAAATTCACATGTATTGTTTATACATAAGTAGAAGAAAGAAGGAGGAAAGACAGTAGACAACATAAAAATTGAAAGCTATAGTTACCCCACCAAGATTCAAACCTGTCACCTCCAAATGAAAACAGCGCCTCGCTGCAGGAACAGGTGTACTTTGACGTATGACTAACTAGACACCGTTAAATAATATGTCTTTATTAGGCCAGTCTCCCTGGCCAAGGAGTTAACGGCATTGTTCGTAATCCTGTATATCCACGTGGAGAAAACAGCAGCTGCGAGAATCGGCAGCAGTTCGCGCCGCGCTGGTAACTTACGGGGGTATGTCAGCCGGTCGCTCAGAAAGCAATGGCAAACTACTGAACGTAAAACTTGCCTAGTACATCAACAACAGCTGAAAAATGCTGGTGTTGACTGCAACGTCCTGTAAGGGATATGCAACATTAAAATAAAATTAGACAGGTCTATCATTCACCTTAACCCACAACTATGGAATATGGGCAGAATTTGTACCTAACCATTGAAATAGAATCACAGGTCTCAAAATTGCATAGTAACCCGGCATAGGTCAAATATCAAACACACAAAACCGTAATGCTAAGTCCAGTATGTTAACGGACATTTAAAGAAGCGATATAATTGATTGGTTCCAATGTGATAAACATACACACTAATTTCAACATTTTTTGACATTAATTTCCAGCTTCCACTAATTTTTCAGAGCTGTGAGACTTAAAATTGTTGTTTCTATTTTCCATTTTTAAAGGTCACTATGATCCCTGTAGGGAGAGAGAGATTAACAGTAACAGAGAGTGACAGAGAGAAAGTGAATACACTGTGTTGTGCAACTCACTGGGCACTGTTGACCAGGTTTTGCTTGCTTGCAGTGAACACAGCTTTGCTGTAAACACAAAATTTGCTGCTGATGTAGCAACTGCTGTTGATGATGATGTTGAACTGCTTCCCACAAGGCATCAGCATCTTTGAGTTTGCATATAGGCATCTAAGAGGACATCAAAATCAAATACAACATATAACAACCAGTATAGACTGTTACATTCATGTAACAACCAGTATAGACTACATTCCATTAAACATTCCAATATATTAATATTGTAAACATTCATCCATACCATGTTTTAGTGTAAGTACTTCTCTCTTTTTCTTGTTTTCTCTCTAAAGAAATCCACAGGTATTGACACGCTCTCAGACCAGTGGAATTATTTCTCACATGATTACACTGAACATTGGGCATCTCCATGGCAAACTTCTCATGTTGTCTTCTTGGGCTCTCAAGGTCATGGGTTTGCTTTGGGGCTGAAAACATTCAGACATCGAGTGCAACTGTTCCAGACACCCCTGAGGATCATCACTGGAGCTTTGGAGTTGGTGCTTTGAGTGATGCTTTTGGCAAGTGGTTTGCCATTTTACGGAGAGAGGCTGAACCAGATAGGGGAAAAACAGTGGGATGAAGTCAATCCTTTCACCTTTAACCCTCTTAAAGGCTCCCAACAAGTGAGCCTCCTGTTCTATCATTATCCCCACATCATCAAAATGCCCATGAGCATGTACATCACTAAATCCTCTACAAATATCAGTTGCTTTGTAATAAATGTCTTCACTATTTCCATCACAGGAGGTTTCACAGCAGATAAACAAAATGAAATCTAACACATACATGGCTTTCAAAGAGGCTAAACCTTGTATAAAACATGCATGGAAGTGCCATCGTGGAAGTCAGATTTCTCTACTATACTCTGATTAAACATAAAGAAATAAACATATTATGTAATGGTTCAGATTCACGGGGAAAATTCTATCAACAACAACAACAACAAAACTTTATTTTGAAAGGGTTAAGAATTGGGCACGCAGGCCCGTCTAACATTCTGCCCTTTTATCACTCTCTTTCATACATTATACCATTCACACATCATTCAAGGCTAACTGAAAACAGCAACAATATAAAATATATGCATTATAAAGGCATGTGGAAAAATTAAAAATAAATACTACACGACTCAGTAATAGTAATAACTGGTGTGGCATTTATTAGCTGTGTGGAATATACTAGCCTACCAAAAGGGGCCTGGCTATTATACTAGGGTTTTATTATATTATTACTTCTATTATTAAGGGAGAAGGTAATCCGTACTGAGATAGTGTTCAAATAATTTGCGATTATATGTATAGGGATTGATGATGTCTTTTATTTCATGTGGAAGATTGTTCCACAGCTGAGCTGCAGAGTACGTTAAGCTTGTTTTGTATAAGTCTATCCTAGGCTTCGGAAGGTGTAATATATTTAATCATTTACTGTGTCTAGCATTATATTCAAACAATGGCCAAAGGTAGTTTGGGGCATTCCGATGTAGGATTTTGTGAATTAGTTTGGCCTTATTGAAAAGCAGACGTTTGCGGAGTGGTAGTAACTGAAGGCATTTATGCAGGCTATGATTGTCAGTTAAATGTTTGCTATAAATTATTCTCATGGCCCGTTTCTGGAGTGAGTAAAGTCGCTTGGTGCTTGAATTGGAACAACCGTCCCAGATTGTATAGCAGTACAAAATGTGTCTGTATGTGAGACGTATAGAATATTTTCCTTGTGTCCTCATCAAGGAAATTTTTAATTTTGGCGAGGTGGTAGACTTTTTTCGCTGTTTGTTTAGTGAGCGCTTGAACGTGAGGATTAAAGGTTAGATGTCTATCAATGATGAGGCCTAATGTTTTGTGCTCAATTACACTTTCTACTGGCATGTTATCGATGTGAAGTTGAAGTGATCTGTGTGAATTTAGAGTCTGAAGTCTTTGTCTGGTTGTTAATAACATAGATTTTGTTTTAGTGATGTTAATTTGCATACGGTTCGCATAGCTCCACCTAACTACATTATTTAATTCTTGTTGCAAAGACGACTCCAGCAAATTACTGCTTTCAGCGTTTGTATACACTGTACAGTCGTCTGCAAATAGATCGCAGGACGACAAAAGATGCAAAGGTAGATCATTAATATATATGGCGAATAATAGAGGGCCAAGAATAGACCCTTGCGGTACTCCAGTATTGAAGGTAGTGGTTTGGGACAGAGATTTATTGTATGGTACTACTTGCTTTCTGTTTGACAGAAAAGATGTTATTAGCGTCACAACATTAGGGCCAATTTTCATTGTCTCTAGTTTTTTAATTAAAATGACATGGTCTATCATATCAAATGCTTTTCTGAAATCGATAAACACAGCTCCACATAGATTGTTGTTATTTATATTATGGTGCCAATTTTCTATCATGTTTGTTAGGGCCGTATGGCAAGAATATTTTGGTCGAAATCCTGATTGACTGTCAACTATAAGCTTGTTGCAATCTAAATACTGTAATGTTACCTTATGGATGTGTTTTTCTAGTGGTTTAGATAGTGATGATAGTAAAGAAATGGGTCTATAATTGTTCGGGAGACCATTGTCCAATGAACCAGATTTAAGGAGAGCTTTTATCACACATCACTAGGTACTGAAAGAGTTTGTTGTAAAACAGTTAAAGGTTATTCTGCAAACAAAAACAGCCATAAGGTATCGCATTTTAAGGACATCACATATACTGACTAGCAGCTTAATGAGTTGCTGTGAGTAGTTCACTTATTCCCCAACCTGGAGCAAAATTAGTTATCTTTTCATAACTTGAGACAACAAAGTGGCGATACATATCCTTCCCATCTCAATCAGCGGCATGCCTTATTAGACACAATACCCCACTGTCAACACTCTACACAGAAATGTCATTTGACAAACATTGAGTCACCTCTGACCAGCTTGTCTAATCATATTCATGAAGCAATAATGATACGATATGCTCAGACTACTCCTGTTGTGAATTAGCAAACTACAATAGACACCATATGTGATAACAAGTAAGGCAACGGTCCCTTTCTCACACCTGAGGCACATTGGGCATGAACTAGACCCATATTTGTCTAGATCAAACAGCACTCATGGCTGATGTGGTCGGTATCATGCCGTAGTCTTTACTTCCCAAGTCATTTCTTGGTACCCATATTAGACTGCATCGACCAGGGAGCTCAAGTCAATTTGTACAATTCGAAACTGCCTAGATGCAGATCGAACCCAAGACCACCGGCACCGTAGGCGCAACTCTACCCAAGACAGCCCCTCCCAAAATCGAATTAAATTACAACATATTATCAGTGCACAAGTGAACATTTAACATGCTTACACACAGAAATCGCAAGGAAATAAAAAACAAAGAAATATTTGTAACATCTGTTACCTGAATAGAATGTGGTTCATCACTCCCTATGTCCTGGCTATCAGGAAAGTCATCTTCATCATCATCCACATCATCATCATCATCTTCCTCTTCTTCTTCTTCATCACCCGATTTGTCATCAATGTCATCATTACCAGGCTCTTCATTTAAATTTGCATCCTGTCTGATGTCACACGCAAGCAAAGCATCACTAAATTCTTCCCTACAAAGAAAAGTGAAAAAAGGTTACACTATATCAGAAAAAAAATAAACAAAGGAATAATTTATATAACTAAATAGAAAATAAATCACAAAGATATTATCAACATTTTTAATTTACATGATGAAGTAGTTCATTTAAGTTATAAAAAGTGCAAATGCATACTAAATCAAAAATTGAAAACTAAAAAATTAACTGACATGTAGCAAGCAGTGATTTAAAACAGAAAACAAGCGGTATCCCAAGTTCACCAACTAATTTCCATCAATGGTTGCCTTCTCTCTGTGAAGTGCTTAGAATGTCAACATGTTCAATGCACAAATCTGTTACACAGTGAAGCAATGCATCTAATCTGTGGGTTAATGAATGGTCCAAACTATCAGCCAAGTAACAAGCTGCACAGAAAAGACACAAGCTGCAGGGTAATGAGAAACCTTCACTTTTCATCTCAGAACTAGCACCAGAGGCCATGTATTATTTTCATCACTCCAGATGTTACACATACAAAGTTCTATTTGTGGACTGCAATTCGCATCCTTCAATTTTCTCATGACCTTCCAGACTGTACAGGCAAGTTTTAGAAATCTTGATAAAGTTTTATTCCGAGACAAATTAAAAGTTTTTTCACTATATTTAATATTTTTTATTGCAAGACATGGGCATCAAGAAACTTCTGGTAAGTAAATCTAGCTAACGTGAGACTGACTGCATCACCCGAGTACCAATTGGTCCAAAAATATAGGGAGACATATATCCATGGTGTGAAAAGGCATCTTATACTTTCCTTATTTACTGTAGTATTTTACTATATGACAAAATTCTAACACTTTAGTGTCATAGATATGCGCAGATCTCACTGCAATAAAGATGCTGTTGTTGGCGAATCTATATGTATCATTGGAAGCATTTATTTTTATTAATTTTTTTTTTTTTTTTCATGTTGTAAAGTTTATTTTGTCTATTATTCTTGATGTTTTTTAGACATCTAATACATTCTCTGAAGTTCTGTACAAATTAAAATTAGAAAACAATACATCAGTGTTTGCATACACTTTTATTTTCTATAATTTTACAGTAAAATAAATACTGAGGGGTGACTCACTTTAAAACCTGTTCACACTCGTAATATCTGCTGATTTTGTCTTCATCATTGATGGGTGAAACACAGCCACTGCTGGAGTTGGTGCTAGACATGGATGGAGGCGTGATATCCATTACATTTCGGGTGTGCTCTAATGCAAAACTGAAAGGACCATCTAAAGGTGGCATTTCTCCTTTCTCATTGTTGATAATGCCGCAGGTGATCATGTGGGTAATTGTGCATTCATCACAGGTACATCTGAAATTGCAAACGTAAGTAAATAGTTATGTCAGATGCTACTCTAAAGAACTGTTACAGCTAATGATGACTGATAAATTTGACAGGGAAACGTGAAAGTTATATAGATAAAAGGCAATAAATCCTGAACAAAATACACTGACAGAAAAAAACAGAGGAAATATGTAAACTATTTTCTATATACAATCAGTAAGTGCAGTTTCATATTTTCTTTACCCAAAATCTAAGACACTAATTCCTAGACATAAAGAGGTATTTGGATACGAGGACTTGAACGTAATTTATAACTAGGCTTACAAAACATAGTTTAAATCCCCCTCAAGGTGAGATGTTTTTTCATGGCCAGGTGGCGACAGGGCATCGAAACGGCCTTATATCATCAAAATACACAATTTTCTGGGTGGCAATTGAAAAAGTCATAATGAATAACAAGAATTCATACCCAAGCATGTAAGCATGCATGGGGTATCTGTATTTTCTGCAATAGGGAACTGGATTTTTATATGTTGAAAGGTAAGTATTCAAAAGGTTAAAATAAATATTCAATACACATGAGACAAATCATTCTGGACAAACAGACAGATACACCATAATAAAAATCATATATAGGAAGAAATGAAGGCACACAAGAGAGAGAGCAACAGACGCAAACAAAGCACAACTTGTCAGTGTTTGTTACTAAGAAACAAAACGAGATAGTAATCTATATTATGATGTTCTCCCTCAATTTGAAGATGGCGTATGACCATCATTAAAGACAACAAGCTCACCTTTCCCTCATGCAATTATGGCAGAGTATTCTTTCTGTGGAAGATTTGTGGCCTGACATTAAGTTTCTCATAGTTTCTGACAAGGCCTCGTCCATCACCGACTCTTTTATGACATCTTTCAAGTACTGCCTCTGCTGTGATATGAAACTTTTTGCTTTGCTCGTCACCTGTTTTTGAGTATTCTACAGAAAACGTTTTCCATGTTAAAGCACAACTAAACTTTTCCCATTGACATTAACTCATTATGTACAAAGCAATTCACCACATTCTTTGGTTACTGCATACATGACACATACATGTATCAAGGTGCAGCTAAAGTGGGTCGCCATGAAACTGACTACTAGAAAACTTTAGCTGCAAAATGTGATCAATCATAATCAAGTTTACAAAGGGACTGGCATGAGTTGGTTGAGTGTCTATACTCCATTGGGAAATTAAATGATGATGATGAAGGTGAGGAGGAGGAGGAGCAGTAGCCACATGGTTACTGCCTACATGATTTATACATTGGGGTGGGGGGGGGGGGGGGGGGGGGAAGAGATCCTGGGGTGTCAGGCATTGGTAGTACCTTTGGTAAGGATGACTGCCACGTCCTTTTCAGGACCCATCCCCCACTGGTCCAAGCCTGACATCCAGCTCACGCCTGTGGCTCCTAGTAGCTGTCAGCATGTGACAGCGGCCACACCCCGGGCAACAGCTGACATTGTAGCAACAGGCAACTAAAGCAGGTGGCCACGAGACTGAATACCTCACTCCATAGAAAACTAATTCTGCAAAAACCAACCAATCATTATCAAGTCTACAAAGGGTTTGGCAAGAGATGGTTGAGGGCAGCTGCAGCAGAAATTAAGAACACAATAATAGATACTTGCTGTCATAAATGTACAACACAGATGTCCGGCAACACATCTATCCAAACAGAACAAAGTAAAAGTAACATTCAAAGTGCCATTTATTGTGGTATTAAACTTTTACAATATCTTCTTCTGTTTGTCCGGAATGTTGTTTTAGACTAACTGCATGTTTACAGCAGAGCTGCAATATTTGAATCTTTCCGCCGACACATCCGACTTCTTCAGGCATTTGTTAGCCGGGTTACCTTCCCGGACTTTTACAATATCATAAACACTACGGTTCCAAATGTTGCTGTTATGTAGCCGGAGCGCAGAGTTGGGGTGAGCACCCAACCTTGCAAAAATACCCCAATGGCTTGTGCATTAATCACCTCTGCAGCAAAAGTCCAACTCCTGGCCTTCACATAGCGGAACTGTTTTAACTAACAGGAGAAGGGGCAGCGGCGAGTCTCTGGCGCCGAAAAATAACCAGTACGCTCTAGGTGTGCATGCACGTACATGCACGTGTCTGCGCGTGTCACAGCCTCACCTAGAGACGGTACCAACATAAAAGTAAGAGATACTGGCGAAGGGAGAGTAATCCAGCTAAAGGGAAAGAACCGAGTCACTCGAAGGCTTGAATAATCCAGGGCCTTCTCGAAGGACCGGTCAGTGTGTCCACAGCCCCGTGGACACTGATGGGGCCCGCCACCAATTGCGGGGTCCACGAGAAACTCAGAGATAGTTGCCACCCGTGTCGGATTGCGACACGTGTGGAAGTCAGACAGAGACTGGACATCGAGGAAGCAACAGGGCTTACCTTAAGGGGACTTGATAGTAGACCCAATTGTATTTAAGGGTCTTAGACATATGTGTAGATAGCTGCTAGAGTTATTGTGTTAACCATGTACATTATAAACTCCTGTGATACGCAATGTATTGAATGCTGGCTTGTGAAAACTCGCTTCGCCAGCGTACTATAATATGTATGTAAATAAATGATGCTAAATTGTATCTAACGGAGTTTGTTGCCTGTATGAGCCCGAGTTTCAATCCCCTAGAGATCTAGGACTGTGACAGGCTATTTGGGGGCAATCGCCGGTTTTGGCAATTATAAGCTTTACGTTTCAGAACAGCTATTTTGGGTTTGCCAAGTAAAAAAATAATATATCAACTTTAACACATGACAAAGTTAGAAACTTTGCAGCTATCTGTAAATAAACTATTATAGTCCCTCTTCAAAAATATTTCAAATCATGATAATGTTTATGAAATTTGACATGACTGTGACAATTACTATGACAGCTACTAATTTTTTTTTATTCCAACAGCAGATTGTTCCGCGAATTATCGTGTATGTATCGTGTATGTAACCGGTACTCCAGCAGTGGCGAGGAAACAAGACTACATTCGAGAGCTCAGGGAAAATAAGATGAGTTTCATTTCATGCTCATTACATCCCTATGCGGTACTCCTCATCCTCATTCATTGATGTAACATTTTTCTATGCATTGATTTTTTATGTATATGCTAATATTATAACCAAGTATATCTGTTTATATAAATTTGAAGGTAAACATTCAAGGGAAATAACCAATTTTTGTACACCCTGACTATTTTTCAAAGGGATTTAAGTTCAAGAAAGTAAATAATAACTAAATTACAAGATGTCAACATTTGAACAGTGCATTGAAGCAGGTATTAGGTTAGGATATAAAGAGGATAAACTTTCAGAATGGGCACAAAAGACAAATGCAGAAAATATTGCACGAGAAGAAAGAGCAATAGAAAGAGAAGAGAAAAAGATGCTAATGGAAGCTGAAGAAAGGAAAATGCAACTGCAAGCTCAAGAAAAGAAGATGCAACTTGAAGCTGAGGAAAAGAAAATGCAACTGCATGCTCAGGAGAAGCAGATGGAGCTCGAGGCGGCGACCAAGCAAGCCCAATTAAATGCAGAGACACAGATAAAACTAAAACAAATGGAAATTGACTCCAACCTAGAAATGTCAGTAAACAAAATTAGAAGTAAAGAAGATGAACAAAAATACAACAAATATAAAGGCCTGGTCAAAGCATTTTGTTCAGGAGATTCTATAAGCGCATACTTAGAGAACTTTGAGTGCTTGATGACTCACCATCAGGTCGCAAAAGTCGATTGGTCATTTATTTTGATGAGAAATTTAGCTTTAGAGCCCTTAAAAGTGATAGAGACAGTTCCGCAAGACATGAGGATAGATTATGATTATTTAAAACAGAGAATACTCCAACATTTTTCATTAGATACAGCTGGCTATCAACTACAGTTCTCAAAATTATCACCATCACCTAACCAAACTTTCATTGACTACGTGTCTACAGTTCAAGATATTTGTACAAAGTGGATAACCTCAGGGAAAACAAATAACAACCATGACAAATTAAAAGAGCTGATTATAATTGATAAAATTATTAGCACTATCCCAACACCTTTTTCTAAATTTTTGAGACAAATGGATTGTAAAACCATCCAAGAAATCGAAAATAAAGGGAGCGCATATTTTACAGCGAACCCCGATATTTTTCAGCTAAACATGAGCCAAAATGAAACAGCAGCGGTTACAAGCACAAAATATTCGAAACCAAATGAAAATAGGTTCAAACAACGCTCTAAGGTCACAAAACCAGTCATGTGCCAATATTGTCATCTGATGCACGAACAGTTTGCGATGTGTGACAAATCACCAAATTATCCACATCATCTCCAAAAGGTAGTGGAAAAACAAATGAACAAGAGGAACACATATCAGAGAGCGGCTAAATGTTATTTTTGTGCGAGCTATGGGCATTTTTCTTCTGTCTGTGAGGGGAGAAAGAGGATGAAGCAGGCCAATGCCGCATTGATAGACACCTCCTCAGATGAAGAAATTGAACAACAGAACTTAAATTATTTAACAGGTTTTGTTAACAACAAACAATGCACATTAATACGAGATTCCGGGGCGACTCTTTGTGGGATTAAGAAAACATTAGTTAACGACAAAGACTACACACACAAATACGTAACGTGACGCACATTCGCAGGCACAATTGAAAGATACCCCCTAGCACTGGCCGAAATTCGGACACCTTTTACATCAGGACAAGTGCTATGTGCAGTACTAGAAAGTCCTGCCGCTGAAATCATCCTTGGGAATCTTCCCAACATAAGATCTTGCTCTGAAAAGGAAATCAGAGAATGGGAACAGAAAAACTGTATCCAAAAACCAAACAGCGATTCCAAAGTGAAAAATCACGCATGCTTGTCTCAAACTGCCAAAAGCACAAGGGAGACAACCGATGACGTAATTCGAAATGAATTCACAGAGGTGCAGAACACAGGGGCGGTAGAATCTTTCAATGCTACCATCAAATTAACACCTCGAACTGAGGACGCCATCGATTCACAAAGTAATCAGCCTGTAAATGTGCAACAACATACGCAACACACAAATATAGTAACAAGACAGACAACCCACAAAACCCACACTGACCAACTTCAGGAAGCACTACAAATAATTTCACCTAACATTACCACCACCAAATTGATAGAAGAACAAAAAGCAGATCCAACTCTTTCACCATATTTTCGGCTAGTAGGATTAAAGCCAAAATTAACGAAAAATGCTTCTTGGACATTTAAATTAAATAATAATGTTCTCACAAGATTATATACCAGAGATCAAACCACGATACAGCAAGTGGTTTTACCTCAGTCACATCGTGAAAAAGTGCTACATATAGCCCATGACTCACCTTTCGGAGGTCATAGGGTTACGAAAAAACCAGGGCCAGAGTCCTGAGCCAATTTTATTGGCCTAAATTTTGCCGTGACATAAAAACCCACTGTAAATCATGCGATACCTGTCAGAAATTAATCAAAAAGGGTAAAAACCCTACGGCAGAAATTCAATCAACCACAACTGCCTCAAGGCCATTTCAAATCGTGGCGGTTGATTTAGTAGGTCCTTTGAACCACATCTCAAACAAAGGAAATAGATATATTTTTACACTTGTTGATTGGTGTACAAGGTGGGCAGAAATGATTCCATTAAAATCTATCTCCTCTAAGGATGTGACGGACGTATTATTACAGATATTCTCCCGTTTTGGCTTTCCGGAGAAAATAATATCAGATAGAGGAACGCAGTTCATATCTAATGCCACCCAATCGGTAACTAAGTTACTAGGCATAAAACAATGTTTTACAAGTCCCTATCGACCGTCTGCGAACGGAATTTGCGAAAAATTAAATGGGGACTTAAAACATATGTTATCAAAAGTGACAGATGAAAATCCAGCCGATTGGGATATACTTCTCCCAACGGTGCTGTTCGCATACAGAGAAGTCCCACAATCAAGCACGGGGTTCTCTCCGTTCGAATTGATATATGGAGCGAACCCAAGAGGACCTCTCACTATTTACAAAGATATAATATCACAACCTGTAAACACCCAATTACCAGTTTCCACCTATGATTTGGTCACCGACACCAGAGACAAAATCATTAGATCCTGTATACTAGCCAGAACATCACTACAGGAGAAAGGTTTTAGGTACAGGCAGTACGCCAACAAAGGGGCGAGAACGATCGTATTACAACCAAATCACGATATTTTACTATTACTACCTGACAAGAGAGATTTACTATCAACCTCTTGGCAGGGACCATTTAAAGTTGTGAGAAGGATTTCGGAAGTTGATTACGAAATTTCTTTAAATGGAAAGTTAAAAATCTTCCATATAAATATGTTAAAACCATACTATGCTAGAAATGACAGTGACATGAACAAGCAGATAACAGATGACAATAACCAGACTGACAAGAATGACACTGCGACAAACGAAGCATCGTTAACGACTCAGTCTTGTGGCAACGAAGACGACGGAAATATATTCACAGTACCGACAATATGGGATAACGACAAGTACGACCAATTTACCGACACATTGACAACTATTAGTCTCGACGACGACGACAATGACATTGAAGACAATTTACAAACAGTAGCGTCAGTAATAAATCAGACGGACATAGACAATACGGAAATTCCAGTACCAACTATGAACGACGACAGTACTATGAATGACATACAAATCTCTGACACTGTGACACAACAGCAGCGACAAGACATTTTGTCTCTTCTAAACGACTATAGAACTATCTTCTCAAACAAACCTGGACGGACTGACAAGATAACACATTCAATTGTGTTGACAGATCTGACACCGATCAAATGTAGACCATATTCAATTCCTTTACAGTATAGAGCAAATTTAGATAAAGAAATTTTGGACTTGGAGAAAAACGGAATAATACAGAAATCTGTGTCCCAGTATTCTTCGTCAATTGTCCTGGTGAAAAAGAAGGACCAAACCATTCGTTTGTGCATAGATTATAGAAAATTAAATACCATAACCACCACAGATGCTGAGCCAATGAACAGCTGTGAAGACCTCATCTTGAATATGTCTCATTCATCATTATTTTCTAAGCTTTATTTAGCTAAAGGTTACTGGCAATTGCCACTAGACCCCTCTTCAATGCATATAATAGCATTCGCTACACCCCTTGGGTTGTACGAATGGAGATATCTTCCGTTTGGTCTCAAGAACGCTCCCGCCACGTTTGTTAGGTTAACTAGGCTGCTATTGCACGGCATCAAGGACGTGCAATCTTATATTGATGATATATGTATCCATTCTTCAAACATGACTTCTCACTTACTTACACTCAAACAAGTCTTTAACCAAATTTTTCTCTTCGGACTTACTATCAAACCTTCCAAGGGTGAAATAGGCTATAAACAGATAGACTTCCTAGGTCATAGGATTTCCGAAGGCAAACTGTTGACAGATGATAGAATCGTATCAAAAATTCTCAACCTAGAAGTTCCAACTACTAAAAAGCAGGTTAGAAGCCTATTGGGTCTCATAAACTATTATGCCAAGTTTATACCAAACTGGGCAGAACTCACATCAGTTTTTTCTAATATGTTGACAAAAGATCATCCGCTTAGAGGATGCAATGTGCAGATTGAAATCGATTTTTTCTAACCCACCAGTATTAAGATTACCAAACATAGATGTACCTTTTATTCTGACCACAGATGCCAGTCGCAATTGGAGGATGCCTGATGCAAGAATATCAGGGTGTGCGACATCCGATACTCTACGTAAGCCGCAAGCTGAGAAAGGCAGAGATCCATTACTCGACAGTTGAGTTGGAGGCATTAAGCCTACTCTTTTGCATGCGTCGATTATCTAAGTTCCTCTTAGGTTCACATTTTGTTGTCTTAACCGATAGTTCGCCGCTGCTGGTACTTAAGCAAGGTGTGCCAAAGAACCATCGTTTAGAAAGATGGTGTCTTCTTCTTCAAGATTTCGACTTTGAAATCCGCCATATCAAGGGCACTGATAACATTATTGCTGACTTTTTATCACGGCAAGCAAATGCACCAGCAGACCGAACACTAGGCACATTAATTAGTCGCCATATAAGAAGCTGTGATATTTTAGTCTGTTGCATATAACAGTGTACCTCTACACCTACTAGAGAACTTTCATTCAGAAGTATCAACGCCCAAGTGAATAGGTTACGTATAACACCCACGAACATAGCACTGTGAGAACCCTATATTACCAATTGCTAAGGTGATAAGAACAATCCAACCAATATATAATGTCTGTGAAAGGATTCCAACCAGTGAACTGACATTCATCTGTAAAGATTAAGAACACTGCATACTCGCTATTGCTAAGAAACTTCGCAAACAGCCGAAAGAAGACTGCATCGATTACAACATGCAAAGGACTGCTATATTAACTGTTAACATTCATGGCACTACACATGGACAACAGGAGGACAACACACGTCATCATTGGATTCAGTTAGGTAGTTAATTAGTGATTTATCAGTTAATATGTATTAAACTGTTATTAAATTATGTATATAAAATATGTCAACCTCTCACTTATATATTTTCTATCATAATATTACCGATATTTCCACTCATACGTGAAATATTCGTGCTATACAATTTTTTCTCTATGTAAATTATAAACCATTTTTTGATTACACGTACAAAAAGTACTTGTTACCTTAAAGGGAACATATCGCCTAATCCATTTTTCTAAGAGCAGTAAGATTTACCTCAACTTTATTTATATATTTTAACAAAATACTATTTTGTATGAAAGGTGTATGAATGGTAGAGTGAAAGAATTAAATGAGAGAACGATATACTGAGCGGACAAATTGTACGCAAAACGTATTTATTTTAATTTGTCTGCGTCTTTCATGTTAAAATGTATTACCTGTCTAATTGTTAATACATGTTTAGGAGTTAATACACTACATCTAAGCACCACTGCTTGGAATACCCGATCATGCATTACACATTGGGGTAATTCATGACAAGGGATATCCCAACTCGTGACGCTTGGAGATAAACCACACAATGAACACACTCTCTATACAAACTTAAAACTGAACACGAACAATTAAAGTGCAGTCACTTTATTAGAAACAGCAACATATCAATCAATACACGAACAAACCAACAGGAACACGTAGTCAGATGTGATAGAACAACAGCATAGCTACATATTCAGCATTATACAACATACGGGAGTAAAAATGTATCGAAATACACACAGAACAAGATGTTGCAGGTGTACTTAAATAGCCAAGACATTTGTCTTGTTAGAACTCTCTTACACAGAGTTTTAATATCTTGGTATCATAATGGATACTTGAGAAGGGCGCGGTTGTAAAAACTGGGAAACGTCACGGAACTTCGGTCAGATAAGCATGTTTAAGAACATATAAGAGAGAAACCTCTTCAGCAATCATCTTAAAGTGGGGTATGGAAGAATACATGAGTTGGTGATGCAGATATGTCAGTTACCAAGTTACTATCCACTAAACTACAAACACCGACTTTATGTGATCCTGTGACAGAATTAGTACAGAACTAATTTACCTTATAAGAACCCATCAAAGCAGGGGGGGAGGGGAACTCCTGTCACAGCCTCACCTAGAGACGGTACCAACATAAAAGTAAGAGATACTGGCGAAGGGAGAGTAATCCAGCTAAAGGGAAAGAACCGAGTCACTCGAAGGCTTGAATAATCCAGAGCCTTCTCGAAGGACCGGTCAGTGTGTCCACAGCCCCGTGGACACTGATGGGGCCCGCCGATTGCGGGGTCCATGAGAAACTCAGAGAGAGTTGCCACCCGTGTCGGATTGCGACACGTGTGGAGAAGGTCAGACAGAGACTGGACATCGAGGAAGCAACAGGGCTTACCTTAAGGGGACTTGATAGTAGACCCAATTGTATTTAAGGGTCTTAGACATATGTGTAGATAGCTGCTAGAGTTATTGTGTTAACCATGTACATTATAAACTCCTGTGATACGCAATGTATTGAATGCTGGCTTGTGAAAACTCGCTTCGCCAGCGTACTATAATATGTATGTAAATAAATGATGCTAAATTGTATCTAACGGAGTTTGTTGCCTGTATGAGCCCGAGTTTCAATCCCCTAGAGATCTAGGACTGTGACAGCGCGCCTACACATCTAAACTCAAGTAAGACCACAGTCTGCTCTAGCAAAGGGAATGTGCTGAAAACGGAGGCAACCAGCCAGGAAGCGCACCACAGAAATCAGGATGCCACAGAATCATGCCATGAAATATGTTGACTACTGCTAAATGTTATGGTTCTCGCCCTGCTGTGACCCCCGGGCAGGTGTAGTGCCGGGCTCTATGCCTCGAAAGGGTCCAACCACAACTACTGGAGGTCCTTCTCAGATGTCCTGTGAAGCCAGGGGACATCTTAGCCATCTTAGCCAGCAACAACAACTTAGAACTAGAAAACATCTATGACCAAGAAAAAGTAAGCGTATGTTCCTTGCAAGAAACTCACCTCAACGAAAATATAGCCTTCAAAATCAGAGGCTACCAGTGTTACCAATCTGGCCGAAAGGACAGGCGAAAGGGTGGGATACTGACCCTCGTAAAAAATAACATCACTGCTTCCCAAATCGAAGTCTACATGGAAACGGGCTGAGTATCAGACACTTAAACTTAAGACAGTCAATACAGACCTTCATCTGATAAATTACTACTGTCCAAGAGACCGCCCACATGCACTGGACACTCTTGTAAACGAAAAAATTACTGTGTGTGGCGATTTCAACAGCCACTCGCGGAGCTGGGGCTATGATCACATGGACCAGAGAGGAGAGAGACTGGAAGACTGGCAGGATGAGAATAGATTCATCTTGATTAACAAGCCGTCTGAACCACATACTTTCTACTTGAGATCATGGCACACTACAACTAAACCTTACCTGGCTTTTCATACACCAGACCTGGAGTGGAACATTAAACGAATTGTTGGGAAACAACTTGGTGGCAGTGACCATTGGCCAATCTTTCTAACTTTAGAAAATGAGCTTGCAAGTGAAAGCAGCACCCTCTCGAGGTGGAACTACAAGAAAGCAGCTGGGCAATGTACAAGCATACTGGTTAAAAACCTGAACACCGAATATAGTAGTTGAAGAGTTTGGGAAATGCATACTACAGGCAGCACGAGAAACAATACTAAGAGGAGCCCGTAAACATTATAAACCCTACTGGAATAGTGAACTGGACCAGTTGCATAATGATGTGAAAGTGTGTAGAAAGCAAGCAGAGGCCAAACCCAGCCAAGAGCACTACAATAGATACCAGCACGCAAAAGCCAAATTTCAAAGGGCCAAGCTGCAGGCTAGACGGAAAAGCTGGCAGGAGAAAACAGTAACTGAACTTTGAAAGAGACACAAGGAAGTTGTGGAAGCTAATACAACAACTTAACGATGAGGGCACAAGGAGAAACTCAAATATTGCACTACATAAAGACGGAAACATCTTAACAGGAAAGCAAGCAACTGACCATTTTTGCATGCTCACAAGACAACAATATTGAAATTAGTCCAGAGGAACAACAAGAGATTAGAGAGAAATGGCAACATAAAGGACAGAATGAAATAGTACATGAGGTTCTGGAGGCATCAATCACTATCAGCGAAATGGAGCTAGCCATATCAAACCTGAAAATGAGAAAGCCACCAGGTGCTGATGGTATCTCCAATGAAATGATCAGGAACCTAGGAACAGAGGCCAAAGCAAAGCTGTTGCAGATCTTCAATAACAGCTAGACCTTAGGCAGTGTTCCACAAGCCTGGAGAGAAGTAATCATGATACCCCTCCTAAAATCAGGAAAAGATAGTTCCATTGCCTCCAGCTACAGATCAATTAGCCTCACCAGCTGTCTCTACAAAACAATGGAGCGCATCATCAATCACAGACTGCAGTGGTACACTGAAAGTGAAAACATTCTTGTGCCACAGCAGGCTGGTTTTAGGCAGTGCTACTCTACGGAAGATCAGACAACCTACCTCTCTCAAGAAATTGAGGATGCATTCCAAGAGAAGAAGCTGGTGCTTGAGGCATGGATAGATCTGAAGAAAGCCTTTGACAAAGTCTGGAAAGAAGGTCTGATGAAGAAACTGAGAAACTGTAAAGTCAATGGAAGAATGTACAAATAGGTAAAAGCATACTTGCACAACTGAAGAGCCCGAGTACAGATAGACAGACTCAAGAGCAAGAAAGTACTACTGCGTCACAGTGTTCCCCAGGGCGGAGTCTTGTCTCCCACACTTTTTCTAATCTTCATCAATGATCTTGTTGCTAATCTACCGCATGGAATTAAAGCGGCAATGTACGCTGATGACCTAGTTCTATGGAGCACAAATGAACATGCATCAGAGGCCACCAGATCACTACAAAGAGCTGTAGATGCATTTGTTGCATGGTCAAATAGATGGTGTGTCAGCATAAACACTGACAAGTGCAGCACCACTCTATTTACCCTCTCTCCAAAACAAACGGCAGGGATCATCCAGATAAACGGATTACCCCTAAGAGAAGATAAAGAACCAACATACCTTGGGGTAACATTTGATGACAGGCTGACAATGAGAAAGCACATCAACAAAGCAGTAGCAAAAGCCAGAAGGAAAATAGCTATCCTGAGAAAACTTAGTGGAACCACATGGGGAGCCAGTGGGAAAATACTTAGCAAAGTTTATCAAGAGAGCATACGACCACACCTGGAATACGGATCAACTGCATGGTGTTCAGCATCAAAAACCACACTACAAGAGCTGGACAAAGTGCAAAACCAAGCACTTAGAATCACCACAGGAGGGATAAGATCAATCCCTATGGTGGAGATGGAGAAGTTGGGGAGGACACAAGCACTGAGAGAGAGCAGAGATACGAAAACGCTAATACAAGCAGTAAAGTTCCTCAGCTTGCCAGGTCACCCTATGAAGAACAGATTTGAAAACCTAGCTATGGGGCGGTTGAAAAGAAGTAGTTTTATCCACCAAGCCAAACGACTCTGCAGAGTAACCACCGATCTGCCCACAGTTGGTATCCCCCTGAAAACTATTACTGAGCGAACTCCGCGGAAAGATGAACACAGACTATCACTACAAATCCAGACAAAATTGAGAGGAATATTTAACAAGGAAGAACAGAACAGTGTACAGCGCAGAACAGCTACTCTCAGCTTCCTTGATGAAGAATACCCACAGGACCTCTGGATCTGAGTCTACACAGATGGGTTAGCACAAAATGCTGTTCGAAATGAAGGAGCGTACATAGAATACCCAAATAATACTAGGTATATGGCCAGAGTACAAACAGGAAAGTACTGCCATAACTATGATGCTGAAATTGAGGTAATCAAGATAGCAACAGAGAAATTACTAAATACTAGGCAAACCTTCTGGCCTAGAGAGACGACAGTGGAAGATAAACTCTATAGACTGCTGGGTGAACTAAAAGACAGTTAATTAAATTCATACAAGAGACAACATTGCAGTTTGTCGTATATTTTGAAGGGACTGGCAATCACTAAAGTGTATGACCCATCTCTGTTAAAGGAAGCTGGGCCCCATCCTCAGTTAATTAAATTCATACAAGAGACAACATTGCAGTTATAGACATATTTCAAGTGAACGAAAAAAGGAGAAGAAGAAGAAGAAGAAGAAGAAGAAGAAGAAGAAGAAGAAGAAGAAGAAGAAGAAGAAGAAGAAGAAGAAGAAGAAGAAGAAGAAGAAGAAGAAGAAACACAACTTTTAATCCAGTAATAAACCCACCAGGAAAACTATTCAGTTAATAGAAAATGCAAGCTAGAAATTATATAGTTTTCACTACATCTACATACTATTTATCCATCCCGTTTTTATGACTTGTCTTCATTTCTAGCATTAGTGTTTTATATTCTTTTGTATTGTGTTTGTTTGACCGGTAAGAGTATCTGCACTTCACCTTGAAAAAGCTGAAATTTTACATTAACTCATTATATTCAGGTTTTGAAAGAAATCTAATGAAAACCAATAAAATGGCTCCATGTATTAAAACATCTGTACTATCAGTGCATGACCAACAATAAAATGTGATGTAGAGGCCTCAGATATTCCAGTCCCTCTTCACGAATGTGATAGAGGCGTGAAATATAAACACTTTATGCAGAATTTGCATTAAAATATGGGTTGACCCGTGCCTTTCCTTCTCAGATATATCACTAGTACCTATTTTACAAGATTGGGACAACTTCAGACTCAGAATGGCCTTAAAATTCCTGACCCTGTGGACAGTGAACCCAAGCCACTGTGGTAGTAAACCAGAGATATGCCCTCTGACACTAAGAGTGATGTAAACTTATCAAATGAGCTAAAATCTTTTGGCGTGAATAAACTTTCACTTTAAAACAAAATCTTCACAAGCGAATTACATGACCTCTCGTGCCAATATATATATATATACACACAAATATTTTAAATGCCAAACCTTAACTTCCTCCTGGCAATAATTTTCAATAAGCTGCTGGCAGTCCCTCCATATTACAACCACGACGGACATTTCCTCCTGAAATTTGAGCAAATGCTTGCGAACAGAACAGTAGGGATCATTCTTTGACCTGTCATACTGTACTGAGCCTTGCCTAGAAACAAACAAACGTTAAGTCAATAGAGTGTAACAGGTACTGTAAGCATAATTACATTCTTTGTTTGAAATATAACTTAATTCAAAAAAGTGTGCAGTCTGGCTAAGTCAGGCTAACTACACCATTTCATGTTATTTAGACGAAAGCCTGATATGCATCTTTTTTTTTTGTAAATATCTCACTCCCACTATAAATCTAGCTATATAAAGGGCACATTATTCTTCATAAATCAACGTTATAGTTTTCCATAAGGGAAACTATCACATTCATTTACCAAGAGTAAAACTTCACTATGTGCTGTGTTATTTTTGTAAATGGTTATCAACTGGCACTCTGGAGTATTTATGTATGTGGCTTGTAACTTCTACTTGTGGAAATGTTTCTCTTTCAGACAATCTGATCAAGCAGTCACTCACATGCACAATAATTATGAGGAACAAATATACCTTAATTGTTCTAGTATGGTTGGCCCACTGCTACTAATAGCAGGATCACTGTGGGCAATTGAATGAAACAAATGTTTGTTCAAAAGCTCCCAGGTCACTTTAAATTGGGCTAGGTGTTCACTCTGCAACATCACAAACATGACACGTATTTCTATAAAATAATCAGCTCAGGAGAAATCAATATTTGTACACATATGCATTGTTTTGTACATTTCTAAGGCATGTATAAATGCCTCAAATGTTAAAGAGCATAAGTGGACCTTCGGTCCTGGGTAATGAGGGCCGGTTTTCTGCTTCAAGGGCACCAGTTAGGGAAGAATCTGTGTGGATAAAGACAGATAACATGGGCTGTGTGTGACTGGCTACTGCACACTGATACAGACTGGTGAAGCTGTCGACTGTCATTTACTGTCTATAGTACCTTGCGTTGTAGGACAGGTGGGACTTGAGCCTGAGAAATTAAGGCTGCTTGGCTAGAGCAGTTGCCGCAAACTGCTCAGGTTATGGTTTCTTTATGCCCCTGACAGAAAACAATCCACACCTTACCGAGGATTTGAACCCAGGTCTCCTGAACAAGAACCCGGCATTCTAGCCACTCAGCTAGCTGCTCCTCAAAATCTGCATCCCTATTCATTGACATCTCATTATCATTATGCGCCCCGTCAACTGGCATAGGCCTTCATGCATTTCCATAGATTTCGGGGTTGGTGGTGTTGATCAATTCCACTGATGATATCCCTGCATGCCACCATCCCAGTCCATCCAGCATTTTTTCTCTTGGTCTGCCCCTACTTCTTCAAACCACTGATCTGTCCAGTCATCACAATGTTCTTCAAAACCTCTCTTCTTATGACATGATCAAAGAACACCGTCTTCTTATATTGTACTTCAACTGCTGTGAGTAAATGAGCACATGTTGGGTCCCTTACAATTACTTTCATGATATCAGACATGTTGAAGTTTCATGTCACCATGACCAGTAACAGACTGCATCACAAAGACAGCAATAAGGGTTTACTGCTATGTTGTTCTGTCTTTAACCCTTTACCGGGCAAAACGCCAGAGAACGTTTTTACCCTGGAACCGGCAAAACGTCCCAAAGCATTCATGATTACTAAGTATTGTAAAAACGCGATATCACGGCTTTCCAAGACTTCCAATTGTCTACTTTCAGTTTTGCAGATAGCTTGACAACGTGGCCGACATTTGCAAGCGTGTACTTCGAATTTGAACGGATTTTTAAATATTTTTGGGGGTTTCACGCTTTTTTTTCAAAATGGATTCTGACGATTCTTCACGTGATAGCGGAGTTTTATTCTTCACGTGATAGCGGAGTTTTCGCTGGGTTAAATTTAAGCGACATTGAAGGACACGAAGTTGACTATTAATTGGAGCTAGATATCAGTGATCAGCATAAGCAGTCATGTGTCAGACTTTAAAGAAAGTGATTCTGATTCTGAAAATATGTTTGTAAATTGCCGTATAAATGACTGACAATCACAAACAATATGTTGCATTTTGTAAATATTTGTGTTCATGTGTGGGTTACCAGCAACACTGGATTACGTGAGTAAAATAATCTGCATGCATTTTCCTTCATTTTGTTGTTTATTTCACTAAAATCTGTTGACTAACACCTTAGATGTGATGTTTTTACTAACGTAACCGAAATGTTACCGAATCTGAAAAATCTTGCCTAAGCAGAGCTAAAACAGCAGACAAACATCTGTCCTGCAGCAATCATCTATCTCCATAGTTTGTATCCTCTAGTGCTTTTTATTACATCTGCACATCTTTCCATGTCATGCAGCCAGGCTACTACCTCGATCTTCTTGCCATCAAACTATGTTTCTTTAGATTAACACACAGCTGTTCCAGTGAAACCTAGTGTTCCTCATCTTGTTTGTTCAAAGAATGCTAACATCTTTGTTAACATACATGAAGTTTCCTTTGATCACTGGCCTCTTATAGAAATCTGTGACCGTCAATGAAGTCTTGCCTCTTATGCAATTGTCCATGACTTGCATGTTATACTGGGTTCTATTTGTCCATGACTTGCATGGTATGCTGGGTTCTATTTGTCCATGACTTGCATGTTAAATTGGTCGTTTTCCATGACTTGCACGTTTATACCAGGTCCTATTATCTATGACTTTGTTGATGTTATACTGGGTTTTATATGTTACTTTCAGGCTATTGTGTATTTTATGTGTCCATGACCTGCATGCTACACTGGGCATATTGTCAATGACACACATAAGAGACTTGACTCTATTTGTTGGTGACATTATATTTTTTTTGCACTCGCTTTGAACTCAACCGTAGTCCATACACACTATTTTAAGTAGCACTGGATTGAATTTTGCATGTGGATTAGCTTTCCATTTTACCAGTGTCCTTCGCCATCAGGGGAACCCACTCTGATTTTAGAAGTACTTGTAATTTACGTTCCCAAATCATGGACGAGACATCAACATTTTAGTCCAAATGTCTGGTTTAAGGGTTGAACCCCTTACCTCGGCATCAGCACACCGGATGTTTAACACATATTCTTAACCATTCGGCCATGCTGACCTCCTGACACTACATTTGGTTTTATCTGTTCATAGCTTGCATGATGCTGTACCGAGTTCTATTTGCTTATGACACTATGCTTGACCTTATTTGTCCATACCTTGCATAACGATGCATTTTTCATATGACGAAATTAAAAGTTGATGGTGAGAGGATCAAATTAAAGCACTGGGTTTTACCCCATCTGGCCCAGTCTCTCTCTCTGCAGAATAGCAAGCCACCGGCTGAGAGCATCACACAAAGCACAGTCTCAGTAGCTCCAGTGATGACATCCAGGGGGCTCCAGAAAAATTGCACTCATGGTTTTACCAACAAAGTTCCAAAATGAACCCAAGATTTTCAGAACACGAGGCAAATGGCTTGACCCGTATAATGATGAAATTAATGTCCTTGATAAATGAACTTCTGATCTTGTTTCAAATCAGATTTACTAACTCAACTTTTTATTCGCAAGATTTTATTCAATGTTCAATTGAAGCATTCTTCTTCTTCTTCTGCGTTCATCCGGAGTTTTTGTTTCCAGATGTGATTGCGTTGTGCCTGTTTACAGCAGAGCTGCGTTCTTGCGCCGTTAGGCTGACACATCCGACTTCTGCGGGCATTTGTTGACCGGGTTAACCTTCCCGGAATTGAAGCATTCAATAAATGAACAGACTGATGCTAACTGATTTATACCATGAAAACCAGGATACATGTACATAAATAAGAAGATTAATACAGCAGGCCAGACTATTGTTATGGATGTCAAAGTATTCTGTCAGAGAATGTATCTATGAAAAATACTGCTTATATTTTCAGAAAACCTGATGCAGAATTTGCTGCATATGACACAGCGGAAGAGAAATACTTTTCATACAAACACATAACTACCATAGTGAAAGAAGAATTATGAATTTCACAAAACATATGACTATTACGTTGAAAAGAATTATGTATTTCACACAAAATATTACATCCATAGTGGAAGAAAACTATTGTTTTTCATACACGTATACAACTGCCACAGTTGAACAGGATATATTTGACACAAACATATGGCTACCACAGTGGAAGAGAACTAATGTTAGTTCACACAAACATATGACTGCCACAGTGGAAGACAACCGAAATGTTTCACTTAAACACATAGCTAACACAAGAGAAAGAGAACTGTATTTCACACATAAGTTTACACAACAAACTTACCAATCCTTCGAGATACTGAGCAAGTAGGTGAGCTTTATTAGTAAGCTGATCATAATGAGAAAGCAGTGAGCTTGTGAAATCATATGCAAGTTCTGGTGTAGTGTAGCCATTCTCCTTCAATTTAATCAGCAGGCTTGTTTTTATGTCTGTCACAATTTCTCGAACCTGAGATTCAAGTTGCAGAAACAACTGATGTGGATCTTGGCTACAAAGTCTGGCGAAATTAAAATTTATGCAGTTTCAGTACACAGCTTGTGAATGTTTATTTTAAAAGTTTAGTCTTCTTCTTTTACCCCATCATCCTTGAATGGGGTATGGGATTCATGATGTATTAATATTCAGGATCTTTCATTTTGATTACAGGGGTCATCCAGTAAGTGCCCGTATTTTGTCACGATAACCCAAAGATTATTAAGTTTAGTAACTACTTCAAAGTGAACAGTTTACATCTGACACTTGGTGGTGGGATGAGCAAGTATCAGCAGTTTTCCAGTGCTTTGTTTTTCATAATGCAGGAATAGCATGTTGTGATAAAATTTTTGGTGAAAGAAGGTTCAAAGCCCAATGAAATTCATTGTCGACTGCTGTGTGTGTTCGGAGAATAGACTGTAGCACATTTATCAGTGTTTGAATAGTGTAAATGTTTCCGCGAAGATCATGAATGCATCGAGGATGAGCCCCATGAAGGTCCACTGAAAAGTGTCATTCTTCAAATGACAACATGAGACCCCATACAGCAGCCAAACCTATGCCAAGCAATTATTCACTTACTGCATTGGGAGGTACTACTACACTCCCTTTTGCTCCTCTGAAACAGTATCTCAGGTGATGAAGTACATCAGGTAGTTCTCCAATGGCTCTAGGACCAGATGCAATATGAGGGTAAGTTCTTCTTCTTCTTCTGCGATCATCCGGAGTTGTTTTTTTTTTTTTTTTTTTTTTTTTTTTTCGGATGTGATTGCGTTGTGCCTGTTTACAGCAGAGCTGCGTTCTTGCGCCGTTAGGCCGACACATCCGACTTCTGCGGGCATTTGTTGACCGGGTTAACCTTCCTGGGGGTTTCTTAGGACGTTTGACTCACTGTTGTGGTGTTATCCCCCATCCCAGCTGGCCCATATAGAACAGCCAAAGATCCTGGTCAGCCCTCAAGGGAAGGCAGGGGCAGACCATGTCATTCCCCGCCATCCAAGGAGGCTTCCATACTTGCAGAGCCGATACATAGCGCTCTGGTACTGGGCTCACCCAAGGAATCGTCACGTCCTGCACATGGCTGCTTAGCCTCACTTCCGTATATTGGGCCTTCCGTTCACCATAGGCTGTTCTTCCGGAAACCAGAAGTATGCAGTCTGCAGATGACATCCACACAGTGAGCTTTCGATTCGGACTTTCCATGTAATGGATTTGCTAGCCAAGCAATATTCCATTTCGTGCCACTAGGACACTTTTCCACCTTTTATGAAGCCCACACAGCGAGCTTTCGATTTGGACTTTCCACATAATGGATTTGCTATCCAAGCAATATTCCATTTCATGCCTCTGGGTCTTCATGCACCTTTAAATGTCAACCTGAATGTAGTTAAAGTAAGCTGCGGTCAACTTGAGCTTGTTGACATCTCCATAGAGCTTGTCCTCAAATGAAGCAGGTGTGGGCCAAAATATCTTTCTCTGTTCTGCATACGTTGGGCAATCCTGCAGCAGAGTGTTTTGCTGTCATTTTTCCAGTTCTACAATTACATTCATCGGTATCTCCTATCTTTAGTTTATTGAACAAGTGGTATTTCAGCCTGTTATGTCCTGTGCGGAGTCTGAAGATTGCTACTTGTTCTCTTCGGTCGAGTTTGTAATATGCATCATCCTTCTGATGGCCTGGATGCTCAGATTCCCATTTGGTTCTATAAGTGCTTTTTATCAACCTCTTTGCCTCATTATAGGTTATGTCTGTGTCAGGCTGTGGTAGTCGTCCGCCCTCTTTTGCCAGTCTGTCAGCCTCTTCATTTCCAGGTATACTGCAATGTGATGGGATCCACTGTATTACAACTTTTTTGGATTTCTGGCATAGACCATGGAGTGCTGCTCTTAGGTCAGCTAGTTCTGTGCTGTTTTTGCTCTTCAGTATTGAGACAGCTGACTTTGCATCTGTAAAGATAGCTATTTGCGTGTCTTTATTTTCCTCCATCAAAAGCATTTCTGCTGCAGTTTTCAGAGCCTCTACCTCCGCTTTGAAGTTACTTGAAAACTTTCCAGTTGCCACTGAATGTGTTTTTTTCACTCCATTTTTTAAATTTAGGAGAATTCCTCCTCCTCCATTCTCTACTGAATTTTTGGCTGATCCATCTGTATATGCATGGGTCCAATTGCTGCTTGGGTAATGTTCTTTTATGTAGTTTAGGGTTATTTCTCTTCTTTCTGTTTCATGCTGAGTGTTCTTTTTCTCAATACCAGGAATGTTTTCTATCATCTCAGGCAGTTGCTGCTGTCTCCAAGCTGGGAACTTGTCTGCATTGTAAATGGGTTTGACTGTTGATATGTTAAGTATGGGATCTGCCCTAATCTTTCGTTTTGCAGTTTCTACAAAGTTGCTACGCTTCAGTCTTCCCTTTCCAAAACCACTAAACCTTTTATACATAGGGTGGTCTGTCAATCTTCTAAATTTTTCAGCTTGTTGCTGGGCTCTGCTATCTCTTCTATCCTGCATTGGTTGTAAACAAGTTATCTTTTCTAATTCATTAATAGGCGTTGTCTTCAGGCTTCCAGTTATGATTCGCATTCCTTGGTTTTGGCCTCACCCGTCCAGTATATAACTTCTTGAGAACTTTCTCATCTGCTCCCCACGTTGTACCAGCAAGCTTTTTCATGATTGCCATTCTTTGCCTTGCTCTTGTTCGATTTTTCTCAACCTGTGTCTTCCATGTCAGGCGACGATCAAAGGTGACTCCTAGATAGTTTGGATTTTCTTCATGGCGCAATATTTTTTCCATTCAATACCAGCTTAGGTTGCTGAGTTTTAGTTGAGAGGGAGAACACTGTGCATGTTGTTTTCTCCTCACTTATCTTCACTAGCCATGATTTTGACCAGTCCTCTAGCGCTAATAGGGCTTGCTGTATTTTGCTGTTAGCTGTACTAATATATTCTTCAGATGTCCATATGGCTAGGTCATCTGCAAAGGATGATGTGTGTACTCTGGCTGGAAAATTTTCCGTGATGTCGTTTATATATGCTAGGAATAATGTTGGTGAAAGAACTCCTCCTTGGGGGACACCTTGCTCCAACAGCATCATTTTGCTGGTTTGTCCTTGTACTTTTGTCCTGGCAGTTCTGTTCTCAAGGTAGTGGCTGATCCATTTGTACATTTTCCCACAGACATGCATTTTTTGTAGTTTTACTTTCAGTCCTTCCTTCCATACTTTATCAAATGCTTTTTCTAAATCTATCCAGACCGCTAGTGTGTGCTTTTTCTCTTGGAAGGCATCCTCTATTTCCTGAGCTATATAGGTTATTTGATCTTCAGTGGATCTGTACTTTCTGACTCCTGCTTGGTGAGGTGTTAAGAGTTGGTTTTCTTCCAGATGCCATGTTAGCCTGCCATTGATAATGCGTTCCATTAATTTTCCTACACAGCTAAGAAGACTGATAGGTCGATAGCCATTTGGTTCTTCCAGGTCTTTTCCTTTCTTTGGGACTGGTATTAGTATAGCTTCCTTCCATGCCTGAGGGACTATTCCCCTCTTCCAGCTGTAATTTAGGACTGCTAGTAGTTTCTTTTTTGCCTTAGTGCCTAGTCCTATTAGCATTTCATTTGTGATTCCATCCTTTCCTGGTGATGTCTTCTTTTTTAGGGTATTCATTGCCTGTTCCATTTCTTCCATTGTTAGATTTGCCATCATATATTCTGCTGCTGTCTCTGTATATCTATGATGTATCTGTTTATCTTTGATTGCATTCTTCTGTTCGGCTGTAATATCAATGTGGTTTGCACTGGCATAGTGTTCCATTAGTGCATTTGCAGCCTTTTTTCCTGTAGGCAAGGCATTTCCTTGTTTAATTGTTATTTGTTTGTTTCTAGGTCCTTCATTGTTCATGGCTTTCACTAGTTTCCATAGTTTGTTTCCATCCCTGTCAAAATTCAGGTTTTCTGTTTTTTTCCTCCAACAATCTCTTGTTGTTTGATTTACTGTTCTTTTATATTTTGCTGAGATGGCTTTGAGAGAGATGTTCGCTTCAGTTGTTTGTTCTCTCTCTGCGGTCTTCCTAGCATCTTCAACTTTGTCCTCCAAAATTTGTAGTTCTTCAGTCCAGTATGGTTTGTAATTTTTCCTCGCTCCTCTTGGAATAGACTCAGTGGCCGCCTGTATTATTGCTCTGTTTAGACTTTCCACCATTTGCTTCATGTTGCCATATCGTGTATTTATGTTTTCACAATATGTGTCTGTTAGTATGGCAAATCTGTCCCAATCTGCTCGTTTGTAATTCCAACGGGGCAAAGGCTTTTGCTCCTGTGGAACATACTCCATATTTATTACAAGCTTGATTGGTCTGTGGTCACTACCTGCTAATTGGTCAAGCACATGGCGATCGATTTTGTGGAGGATGTCTCCTGTGCAGAAAGCTAAGTCTGGAGTAGAAGTGGTAATCCATCTTCTGGAGTAAAAGCTCGGTGTGTCATCCGCTTTGTTGAGTAGATGGAGATTTGAGTCTATTTCCCAGTCCTCCACTTCATCTCCTCTTTTGTCAGTATCTGGGGATCCCCATCTTTCTGAACGGCTATTAAAGTCTCCGACAACAATGCAATTTGTGTCAGTTATTTCCATGTTTGAGAGTGTAAGATCCTTATCTGCCGGGCTATACAGATTGTAAATTCTTATTTTCACGTCCTTTATCATTATATCAACACCTATAATTTCCGTTTGGTTGTCAGAGATCACAGATACTTCGCTGCAAGGTATTGTATTTCGTGTAAGTATTAGAACTCCTCCTTTGTGTCCTTCGCGGTCGAAACGTGTGGCCTGATATCCCTTGACTGAAAATGTGCGATTGGCGTGTCTCTTGAATGCATGCCACATCTATTCTATCTTTATGAAGACGCTGTGTTAGGGAGGCTTTCTTGTTATAAACTCCTTCTGCATTCCATTGTAGTATGTTGAGTGTCCGGGGTGTTTGGTCAATAACTCTTAACCTACTCCTCTGTGCCTTGACTCCACAGCACAGGGGAAGGTGACCACCAGTAGTCATGGGTGGACCCCCTCGAGGCAGGGGGCCCGGCACTATCACCGCCTGATGGGACTTCACGGGATTAGCACCATAACGATTTATTTTCATCTGTGGCATCATGAAATGATAAAGTTACGTTGCACTTCTTTGTCAAGCCTGTGGCTCAGTACATCCGATTTCGACAAGCATTTGTTTGGGATGCTTTCCCTAGCCTTTGACTGTCCCCAGTCTACCTACAAGGCAGCAGGTTTGTGCGTCACTTCGTCTGGTCCCTCTCCCTTGACCTGTCCGACATGGGTGACCCTACCAGTAGCTGTGCTACCGCCGGCATAGCTCTTGGGGTCATTGGAACGCTCAAGCCCCTCTACCTCGTCAAGGTGGACGCACGGCAGAGGGGTGAGGGTAAGTTAATAAGTATGTCACAAATGGTTGTAGAAAAATAACTAAATATGATAACAACTTGAAACTAGTTTATTTGTCTACATAACATTGTCCCGTCATTTCTCAACATAATTTCCACCAACATTGATGCACTTATCCCATAGTTTTATCAGTTCTCCCAAACCGACTGCATAGATCTGCGTGCCCGGTTCTCATTTACTTGCCATCCCACAGAAATGTGTGACTTACTTATTGACTCGCCCTAGTAACTTTTTCTGCTGAACTATGCACCGCTTTACTGGAAATCGCTGAAACCCCACCTTGGCAGGGAGACATTTTGCGAATGACGCCGAAGTTGAATGTGAAGTGAAAACGTGGTTAAGAAAACAGAGCACACAGTTCTATCCAGTCGGTTTGGGAGAACTGATAAATTTATGAGATAAGTTCCATCAATGTTGGTGGAAATTATGTTGAGAAATAAAGGGACGATGTATGTATACAAATAAATTGGTTTCAAGTTATCATATTTAGTTATTTTTCTACAGACATTTATGATTTACTTATTAACTTACCTTCGTAATTTATGCTGCCTGAATACAGAAACTCGTAGCACAATGGGAAATATTATGTAGTGGCAGGTGACTATATCGAGAAATAGTACAGGTAATTTCAATTAATCTCTCATAGTTTTCTAGTCATTACATCAGTCCAGATAATAACTGGACGACACTAGTATCTTCATCAAATTGTGTAAATGTAGCTATCCAGTAGCTATTTCTCTGCTTAATTTTATCAGTATTTATAAGGCACATCAATAGAAGATGTATAACGTAATTAAGGGACCCTTCTACATGCTTTGAGGTGCACTGAGCATATGGTGGTTGCCACCATTTTTACATAGACGAACCAGCATCCTGGTCAATACTCAATACCACACTAGCTGCCTTTGTTCTCAGGATATTTATAGTATCTATTTTAGGTTGGATCAACCTGGAAGACCATTTCAATTTTAAAACCCTCCTTGATGCAAATTCAAACCCATGGGGCCAGCAGGCAAGTGTGTTAGAGAAGGTGTATGGAGAGAGCTAAATAAACCCAGCCATTAAAACAACTCATTAAAGTATTAGATGCCACACAGAACTGGAGAGTCATGATCACTAACATTTTCTCCACATCAAGCACCTAAAGAAGAAAAATAGTATCAGTTCAGGATTTCTTGTGCCCGTTTATGTACCACTTATTTTCAAACTATTATTGGTTAATTAACAACACAATACTCCGAGCAAACAGTCTCCAACAGCAAATGCTGTAGTGGAAGATAAACAGTATGGACAACTGAGTGAACTAAACAAGTAAGTTAAGTTCATACAAGAGACAACATTGCAGATTTAGACAAAATTTCAAGACAACAAAGAAGAAGAAGAAGAAGAAGAAGAAGAAGAAGAAGAAGAAGAAGAAGAAGAAGAAGAAGAAGAAGAAGAAGAAGAAGAAGAAGAAGAGAAGAAGAAGAAGCACATGCAGTAAGGTGTAGATGCCGATGATAGTATCAAACACGTGAATGACTAAGTTATTAATGTCTTCTTCCTTTAGCCCATAATCCATTTATGTGTGGCAAAGTGCCATGATGAAGTGGCAGCAGCCAGTCATTACTAAAAGCAATTGTATGTGTTTATTTTAACACATGCCACAATAATATAGGAAATATACTCAATATTCAACTGTGCTTTCCATACTTCTATTTCAGACACATAGAACATACTTGTCTATAAGAAACTTCAGTCTTTCTCCTTCCCCTCCAGAAAAGATCATTTCTTGGTTAGTATACAGATTCTTTACCAAACAGCGCAGCTCTACCCAATTTTCTTGCAGCTCCATCGTCTCTTTTTCAAGGATGTCACTGAAAAAATGAACAAACAAACTGTTTATTGCATTGTTCACATACAATTTTAGACATGTAACTAACACTGACCATGTGTGTAACACCACACCCCAGCATACAGTAATACAATAATAAAACAAACATCTATTCACAGACACACACATATGAGATGGCCACAGAGTTGGAGGAGCTGCAGGGAAAGATGACAATATCCACCTCAAGCTCAGAAGGTACTGGTTCAATCTCAGCATAGGGACAGGAGTTTTTCCAAAAACCATTGGTATCTAATGATACATACATCCCCCTGATCTCTTGGGTAGTGAGAGTGGGTACCTAGCCTTCTCGTAGAAGGGCAAACAGGATGTCTCGTGTGCCTGTTGTGCATGTTAAAAATCCCACGTAAGTTAGAAATCACAAAGAAGGCAATTGTTCAAAAAGACACAATCCTACCCAAAGCACATGAAGCCCATTATCTTGGGTGGAATTTGTCCTGAGGAAGTCAACCATATCAAAATGTATGGTAAAATCAGACACACTGATCTTTGAGGTGCAAAACTAGGTGTGATGAACTCCACACGAAAGAGGAACGAAGAAGAAGAAGAAGAAGAAGAAGAAGAAGAAGAAGAAGAAGAAGAAGAAGAAGAAGAAGAAGAAGAAGAAGAAGAAGAAGAAGAAGAAGAAGAAACTAAATATGCAGAAGCTGCATATTCTCTTTGAGACAATTAACAAAAATATTTGAAATAGATTAAATTAACAAAACATTTACACATAGCAAAGTAATTTAAAGTACCAAACATTTCTATAAAACATAAGTAATACTGGTAGTGATATTTCACTGGCTACCTCTACAGTGTAAAACCTAACATTGAAGCTGACAGCATGAAACAATGAACAGAACTTGCCGCTCTTCCTGACACTTTGCACAGGATAAAGGATCTGCACATGCTTTTCCGTGTAAAAAAGGCAGCTCGTATGAAGCCTGGGGAAAATTTGACTCCTGCAAAATGTAGAAATGAACATTATTTCACAATAATACTTTCACAGTTTCTTCAACAACCGTAACACGATGGGAGGCTTACAGGTATGTATTTATCTTTCAAGTATTATTTACTAACAGTGAGTCAACAGAAGGGACCCTTTTCCAAGTATTCAGGCACATGGGGGTTTAAGGTGCTAGCCCTATATTTTCATGGGGGCGGTGGAGGGGTCAATTTGAAATCTGCCTGATTATTGATAGTAATCAACTTGTATTCATGTATGTTACTACTGATTGTGTTACATGTCCCCCATTTATATTACTTTATGCTGTAACAACTGTCTCTTTCCTTAAACACTACAAGCTGCAACAACTGTCTCTTTCCCAACAACACTATTACATGCTGTAACAACAATATATCTTTCTCCACAACACTACAACAGGCTGTAACAATGGTCCCCTCTCACCCACAACACTACTACAGGCTGTATCAACCATACCCTTCTCGACCACACAAACACAGGATGTTACAATTGTACCTTTCTCCATAATCATCACTAGTGACTTTAGTCAACTATTCCCTCCTCCTATACACCACTGCTGTCCCCTCCACAATACCATTACTTTGACCAACTGCGCCTACTCTACAACAACATGACTAGTCAAGTTTCCTTTCACTACATTAGTGATTTACGGTTGTAAAATTTTCCTGTACAGTACAACTACTCTTTTACAACATTAGCAAATACCATTCTTCTTCATCCCAACTAATGATGTCCAATGTTATGAAAATGTCCTTTTACAATACCAACTGATGGTATAAACATAGTAAACTAGCTGACCCGGCCAGGCTTCGCCCAGACCCTGGTGGGGAGCATCTCATTTAATTCATATAAGTAGTCATATAAGTTCTCGTTCCCGTTACGGACAATCTGTCTGTCTGTCTGTCTGTCTGACCCGGCCCGGCTTCGCCCAGATCCTGATGGGGAGCATCTCATTTAATTCATATAACTAGTCATATAAGTTCCCGTTCCCGACTGTCTGTTTGTCTGTCTGTCTGTCTATCTATCTGTCTGTCTGACCCGGCCCAGCCCATGGTGGAGAGCATCTCATTTAAATCATATAAGTAGTCATATAAGATCCCATTCCCGACTATCTGTCTGTCTGTCTGTCTTGGGTAAATGGAGGAGGGAGGAGGAAGAGGGAGGAGGAAGAGGGAGGTGGAGGAGGGAAGAGGAGGGAGGAGGAGACAGGAGACAGGAGGAATAGGGAGGAATAGGAGGGAGGAGGAGGGATTAGGAAGAGGAGGGAGGAGTAGGGTGGAGGAGGAGGGGGAGGAGGAGGAAGGAGGAAGAGGGAGAAGGAGGGAGGAGAACGCAGAAGGAGGGAGGAGGAGGAGAGGGAGGAGGAGGGAGAGGGAGGAGGAGGGAGAGGGAGGAGGAGGGAGGAGGAGGAGAGAGTAGGAGGAGGGAGGAGGAGAGAGTAGGAGGAGGGAGGAGGCGGAGGGAGCAGGAAGAGGGAGGAAGAGGGAGGAGGAAGAGGGAGAAGGAGGAGGGAGGAGGGAGGAGAAGGAGGAGGGAGGAGAAGGAGGAGGGAGGAGAAGGAGGAGGGAGGAGGAAGAGGGAGGAAGAGGGAGAAGGAGGGAGGAGGAGAACGCAGGAGGAGGAGGGAGGAGGAGGAGGAGAGGGAGGAGGAGGAGGGAGAGGGAGGAGGAGGGAAAGGGAGGAGGAGGGAGGAGGAGGAGAGAGTGGGAGTAGGGAGGAGGCGGAGGGAGAAGGAAGAGGGAGGAAGAGGGAGGAGGAAGAGGGAGAAGGAGGAGGGAGGAGAAGGAGGGAAGGGGATGAGGGGGAGGAGGAGGAAGAGGGAGGAGGAGGAATGTGAAGGGAGGAGGAGGGAGGAGGGTAGAGGGAGGAGGAGGAGGAGGGAGGAGGAGAGAGGAGGAGGAGAGAGGAGGAGGGAGGAAGAGGAGGATGAGGAGGAGGAGGAGGAGGAAGAGGGAGGAGGAGGAGGAATGTGAAGGGAGGAGGAGGGAGGAGGTAGAGGGAGGAGGAGAATGGAGGAGGAGGGATGAGGAGGAGAGGGAGGAGGAGGAGAGGGAGGAGGAGGAGAGGGAGGAGGAGGGAGGAGGGGAGGAGGAGGGGGGAGGAGGAGGGGGAGGAGGAGGGAGGAGGAGGAGGAGGAAGGAGGAGGAGGGATGAGGGGAGGAGGAGGGAGGGGGAGGGGAGAAGGAGGAGAAGGGGGAGGAGGGGTGGAGGAGGAGGAAGGGCAAAGAGGAGGGGAGAGGGGAGGAGGAGGAGGAAGTGGAGGAGGAGGAGAAAGAGAGAGGGAGGATGGGGAGGAGGGAGGAAGAGAGGGGGAGGAGGAGGAGGAAGGAGGGAGGAGGAAGGGAGGAAAATAGGAGGGAGGAGGAGGATAAGAGAGAGGGGAGGAGGTAGGAGGAAGTAGGAGGGAGGAGAGAGGAGGATGAGGGAGGAGGGGGAGGAGGGAAAGAGAGTAGGAGGAGAGGAGGGGGAGGGAAGGAGATAGGTGGAGAAGGAGGGGGGAGAAGGAGGAGGGAGGAATCAGAGGGAGGAGGAGGGAGGAGGAGGGGGGAAAGGGAGGGAGGAGGGAGGAGGAGGAGGAGGAGGAGGAGAGAGGGATGGAGGGTGAAGGAGGAGGAGTAGGAAGAGGGAGGAGGTGAGGAGGGAGGGGAGGAGGAGGGAGGAGGAGAACGAGTGGGGGAGAGGAGGAGGGGATGGGAGGAGGAGGAGGAGGAGGAAGGAGGAGGAGGGAGGAGGTGGAGGGAGAAGGAGGAGGGAGGAAGAGGTAGAAGGAGGGGGGAGGAGGGGGAGGAGGAGGAATGATGAGCAGGGCGGAGGAGGAAGAGGGATGTGGAGGAAGGAGGTAGAGGGAGGATGTAGAGGGAGGAAAAGGGAGGAGGGAGAGGAGAGAGAGGAGGAGGGAGGAGGAGGAGGAGGAGGAAGGCAGGAGGAGAAGGGAGTAGGAGGATGAGGAGAAGGGAGGAGGAGAGGGAGGGAGGAGGGAGACGGGAGGGGGAGAAGGAGGAGGGGAGAGGGAGGATGTGGGAGGAGGTAGCGGGAGGAGGGAGGAGGAGAGGAGGAGGTGGAGGGAGGAGGTAGAGGGAGGAGGAGGGAGGAGGGAGTAGAGAGGAGAGGAGGATGGAAGGAGGAGGGGAGAGGAAGGAGGGAGGAAGGGAGGAGGAGGGGAGGAGGTAGAGGGAGGAGGAAGAGGAGGAGGGTGGAGGAGGAGGTAGAGGAGGAGGAGGGGAGGAGGTAGAGGCAGGAGGAGAAGAGAGGAGGAGGGAGTTCACCATTCCGAATTCATACTCGTCTAGGTTCTGTGATTTCGGTCCTTCCATTGATTGTTCTTCCCTTCTACACGACTGTAGATAACTTCCTTACACATAAAAAGATGAATTGTTATTGATATTGCCGTGGCATGGAGGCATATATATCAGCAGCAGAGTTGAACGCCTACGCCAGCCGGCACGGCACTTGATGATGATGATGATTGCCGTGTGACGATTCTGTGTAGCCATCGTCATTTTCTTCCCTTTCCCTAGCGTTTTGGTTCGGGGATTCTTTCATCATCATCATCATATATTTACGTACGTATTTTGGGAATGGGAGGAGGGAGGAGGAGGAAGAAGAAAAAAAAATATGACAGTTGGCAGCGCTGGAATGAAAGGAAGGCGTGTAGAAAATTTCATCTCAATCGGATGGGCCGTTCGCGAGCGCATAAAGGACATACATACATACATACATACAGACAGACAGACGGAGATCCTAATTTATATATAAGATGTCTTTTAGCACTTAAATACAAATCTTGCCTACATGTTTGCAGTTATGTCGTTCATATTAAACAATATTAATTGTCATGCCAAGATTAAAGGTAACAAAAACAATCAATTTCTTCAGACTGGTTTCCACAACTAATGTGAAAATATAATGTTCACTCACCAAAAAAGACTGGAGATTTCCGGCTTCTTTCCTGCAGCTTGCACAAGTCCAAATCTCCAACTTTAGCTGAAATTATTAAAGAAAGCAATAAGTATATACATTTCATTCTCATTCTACTTCTAATTTTATGCATTTTTTTTTTAATGCATTATGATTCTTTGTACATGTGTATGCTGTTTTTAATTACCATCCAAATGAAATAGAAGGCATTTTACATGTTGAATTTCAATCAAATGTATTATTTAAATGGTCATCACTTCAGCTATGCTAGGCAGAGGGTGCCATTATAGGTCGAATGATTAAGGCACGCCGCCCAACACAGGTACTACTCTCATAGAAAGTAACTGCAGCCTACTCGGAGCACAAAGTCATGACATAACAAAACATTCAAGGCGAATAGTTTTTACTTCACAGACTCAAAAATATTGAGCCCTCAAGTCTAAATTTTAGTTAGAGTTAAGGTAAACTGTTGCTCCTCTAATGGTCAGGAAGATACAGGGCAAACAACAGAGGTGATGCTGATTATGAAAGCAACCAAGATGGCAATGAGTTTGGATGAACTGATGATTGAGTATGCCTGTGATGAGAAATATTTTCTCACTTCTCACACTTCTCAAAATGTCCAGGCTGCTCATTTGTTCTGTTCAAGAAATTTTCAACAGTCTTCTATAAAACCACATCTCCAAGGCTTCTAGCTTTACAATTTAAAAAGTGTTAGTGGGATCATTCTGTTTAGAGGACTGTGAGCATCTATTTACCTTGAGAAGTCATTAGGTGTGTTCAAGTAAACTGTAACTCTTACAGAACACAGACTTTTTCTCTGTGTGGATTTTCTGTCACGAAAGGAGACGAAGCCTTGCTACAAAACTTTGAGAACAAAGTTTTAACCCTTTACAGGGCATAGCGGCCATTACCGGCCGATCGCTTAAAACGAGCGTAGCGTCCGATTCCGGCCGATACTATTATGCATTGTAAAAACGCGATCTCTCGGCTTTCCGACACTTCCGATGGCTACTTTCACTTTCGCCGATAGCTTGACAACGTGGCTGCCATTTGTAAACGTGCTACAATGAATTTGAACGGACTTTTTTTGATAGTTTTCGGGATTTTTACACTGTTTTTCAAAATGGATTTTGGCGATTCTTCAAGTGATAGCCGAGATTTCGCTCTGTTCAATTTAAATGACATTAAAGGGCACGAAGTTGATTATTAATCGGAGCTAGATATCAGTGCAAAGCGTTACTTTGCATTAGCAGTCGTGAGTCGGACTTTAAAGAAAGTGATTATGATTCTGAAAATGTGTTTGTAAATTGCCGTATAGGTGACGGAAAATCACAAACAACATGCCGTATTTCGTAAATATTTGTGTTCATATATGGATTACCGGCAACAATCACATGAGTAACATATTCTGCATGCTTTTCCCTTCATTGTGTTGTTTATTTAACTAAAATCGGTTGACTAACACCTTATTTGTGATGGTTTTACTAATGCGACCCGAAATTTTACAGAACCTGAAAAAATCTTGCCCGTTCAGGGCTACAAAACGGACAAGCGTCTGCCCTGTAAAGGGTTAAGATGCATCTTTGGACCCATTAGGGATACACAAAGTGGAGAGTGGAAAAGAAGAAGTAACAAAGACATTTATGATCTGTTTAAGTCCCCGCTAATCACTGGTATCATGAAGGCTAATAGACTACAATGGCTGGGGCATATAGAAAGAATGGAAGATAATAGGGAAACAAAACTCGCTTACACTCAGGAAATAAATGATCGTAGACCCTGAGGTAGACCAAGAAGACGGTGGAGAGATAATATATATACATTCCTACAAGCACTTGGAATCAACGACTGGCAAGAGAAGGTCAACCAGAGAGATGAATGGAGACGGATTGTATCTGCAGCAAAGAACCTCAATGGCTCGGAACGCTGAAGAAGAAGAAGAAGAAGAAGAAGAAGAAGAAGAAGAAGAAGAAGAAGAAGAAGAAGAAGAAGAAGAAGAAGAAGAAGAAGAAGAAGAAGAAGAAGAAGAAAAAGAAGAAGAAGAAGAAGAAGAAGAAGAAGAAGAAGAAGAAGGATTTTCTGTCATGACTGCTGGATTAAGCTATTTTCAAGTTAAAGAAAAACTGATGTCATACACTACTTTTAGTTCTAACCTTAAATGGTGTTTCTGAAATAATTAATCCCTGTACTGAGAGTAACCAACAAGTGCCTGGAAAAGCTAATGGAGGTAGAATATTATACACAACTAAGAAAGTGATAAGCAATGTTCTTTGTCATGTAATGAGAAGAGAAGCACCGGAAATATTGTGACAACTGGAAAGATCAGTGACAGAAGAGGCAGAGGGAGGTTAAGAGAAGTGATGACAGATGGCCAAAAACAGTGGTATGGGGAAATAAGATCAATTGACCCAGAACACCAGGGACCAAGATGTATCAACGCCTGTACCATTTGACATGGCACATGATGATGATATTCATACATGAAATGGGTCAGCTGTGAACATGCAACAAATAACAGGAAATACAGGAAGTGGTGAACAGATGAATTATATTTTGGTTTAAATACTTAACACAGTCACTAATACTATTAGAATGTGGAGCATTTATTATCCCCACGGTAATCGCCGATTCACTATAGTCTTTTTTACCACAAAAAATTGGAAACGCCTTGTTGAAGCTTCAGCATATCTGAGCAACTGTTATGCAGCAGCAAAATATGCTAGGCAACAAATTGTACAACCTATTTTTTTTTACAGCTTTTGTCACTAAGGGAACACAGAGTTTTGAGCTTGCCTTTGTCTGCTGATTAAGGCTTGTGGCCACAATGCTTTTCATTTCTTGTGGTGGTGTTCTTTTAAAGCTGCATTCACACAATTATGTCCCAGAACTGCTCGGGAAATCAGTGAGTATACTGTCACATACTGCCATATCCAATACTCCCGGCATGACACTTTGTCAACACAATGTATGCACTTCCTGACACTCTGGTCGTTTATCATACATGTCACAACAGAGATACAGGTTAATAACATGAAGGCTTTCAAAAGTAAATACTTTCAAACATAAAGCTTAGGAGCATTTAATAATAACAGCATGGCTTACCGAGCTGAAAGACTGGGTAGTAGACAAGCTGCTTATCACAGTATTACCAGGCAACTGCAGATCTGCATTAGAATATTGTCCAATTGTAAATGCAATGATAACTGTAGACACTACTTCTCTACTGCTAAATAAATTAGACATATCTTCTTCTTCTTCTTCTTCTTCGTTCATCCGGAGTTGTTTTTTTCGGACGTGATTGCGTTGTGCCTGTTTACAGCAGAACTGCGTTCTTGCGCCGTTAGGCCGACACATCCGACTTCTGCGGGAAATTAGACATATAGGTACTTGGAAGTCTTCAATATACTGTCTATTAATGAGATACTGATAGATAATAGCAACTGTAACATATTGGTAATTTTGTGACATCAACTGAGCAATAGAATTAAAGGTAATGACTATTCCATTATTGTTACACAGCCTGCAAGACAAAGTTTTATAACTAGAATTCTATACAATACCTTAAAATTAATATATAACACATCATCAATAGAAAAACGGTCAACTCTTACTAACCTAGAAGCTCTAACCCCTCATCACCGTCCAGAGAGTTTGTGCGAAGACTGTTGCAATACATGCATCTGTCCAAATAAGGATTTGGACCCCTGCTTATGGCATGAGCTGGGATATCCAAGTCTAGTGGTGCATCCATGAGTTCTGTGATCCTCTGTAAACATATCACAACCTCTCAGTTAAAGTGCCAATGAATGTGGTTGAAGTACCAATGTATGTGGAAATTATAGATGAGATCAACAATTTGTTGGTCGAATACTCCCTACATAATCTAAACACTTTCATTTATTCAGTTCTCTAGTTAGGCTGGAGAGGGTCATGGCTGAGAGGCTATGGTGTGCATTTCAGGCTCAGAAGGTACTGGGTTTCAATCGCTGCGTAAGTCTGGGGATTTTCCCAAGAACACTGATAATCATTTGTATACCGGATCTCATGGGTAGTGAGTTCCTAGCCTTCTCAGAAAACGACAAAAGGCAGGAGGTCCTATGTGCAAGCTGTGCACGTTTAAAATCCCATGGCAGTTGGAAATAGCAAAGAGTCGGCCATAAAGCCGCTGCCTTGCAAAACTGTTAGTAAATAAAACCTACCCACATGCACAGAGAGCCCTTAACCTTGTATGGGATTTGTCTAGAGCAGTGGATCTCAACCAGTGGGGAATTTACAGGGAGGAAATACGAAAAAAAAAAAAAGGGGGGGGGGGGGGGGGGGGGTGACATTCTGAATATATGGTGAAGGGGTGCATGGGCCAAAAAAGGTTGAGAACCACTGGTCTAGAGGAAGCAAACCTTTCACAAATACAAGATAAAGTCCGACAAATACAAGATGAACTTAGTGTGACAAAAAGACATTTAAAAAACAATCTATAAACAACTGCTATTTGAAGACATGAAACATGTTTCAGGATGCCTGTGTTTTTTATTTAAGTATTTCCAGCAAGGAGGGACCTATGAGGGGACGAATCCATTGTATGCACAACCAATACTGGAACAATCAGCATCTACACCTTACATTTATTTGCTGAGGAAGACAGAGCATTTATGGGTTTGCCTGAAGTGCTATGATGATTCTTGATACTAAGAAACCAAGAGCACAAAAGCAAGTAAAGTTCATCGTCAATTTCTTGAAGACCTGACCTAGTGCCGAATGACTTAAATCCTCTTCAGGCCTTTGAAGCAGCACCTACTGAAAGCCATATGAAACCGACCAGCTAGTTGCAATATCCTGGCTGCAGAACCTTGACACTGATTTCTTGTGGACTGGGATAAATGCCTTGGTGTGCTGATGAAACAAATGCCTAGACAAGTGAATGAAGTTTATCTGGACAAGTAATGTGGGACAATGTTAATTACTGTTTGTATTTAGACATGTACAAGTAAATGGATTTGAACTGCAAAATATATATATAAGATTGTAGGAAAAAGATGCCAAAATGCAATGCCAAAAAGACCCACATCGAACAACTTCGACCCAATGAATGAATGACGCAGCTCATACTTCAATTTTCCTTCTTCTGCCTTAGATCTCCCATGGAGCACAGACCCTCAATCAACTCACGCCAAGCCCTTTGTAGACTTGTTCATGATTGGTTGAATTTTGCAGCTAAAGTTTTCAACGGGTTGAGGTCGCTAGTTTCATCCCTACCCTCCTTTTCCACCTCTTACGACATGCATGGTCGGTTGCAGTGTTACTATTCTTTGGTTCCTTTATGGACCTTGTAACACACTGACACAGACTTCAGTTTAATGTAGTATATACTCTGCAGGACATTGTAATCAACCCAAGGTTGATATTTTTTTAGAGAATTTTATGCTTAGTAGTTTGCCATTACTTTCTGAATGAGAAGTCAACATTAATGTCGAAAATGACCAATGTGTGGAATGAACCCACTACCACACCATAAATGCATAAGAAGTCTAAGAGCAAGCAGTCTAAACCTTTCTGCCACATTGACCTCTAGACTTCAATAAAAAATATTTATGTAACTACTCAAACATTCACAATTTCCGGGAAGGTTAACCAGGTCAACAAATGTCCGCAGAAGTCGGATGTGTCTGCCTAACGGCGCAAGAACACAGCTCTGCAGTAAACAGGCACAACGCAATCACGTCCGGAAAAAAACTCCGGATGAACGAAGAAGAAGAAACATTCACAAACACTTGTATCATCCAAAAACACAAAATTCTCTCTAGAAATCACAATGTTAATTTTGTTTTTACTTAATGAAATATTTTGTTAGTCTTTCCAGTGGAAAAAGGTAGTCATTCAATCAGTATATGAATCAAGCTTATTTTATGCTATATGAGAAGAAATAAATTGGAGAACTTGGTGACAACTGGCAAGATTGAGGGGAAGAGAACAAGGCAAAGACAGAGAAGTAAATACCTGAATGGCTTGGCCACGTGGTATGGTTGAGAAAAGAACACTGAGCTGATCCACAACTCTGGTAATCACGTAAGATGGCAAAATATGACTGCCTATGCTTATCGGCATGGCACATGATGGTGATGAAAACAACTGATCTAAGTAGCAACATAAAATCTCACTACCATTCCTTACATGATTTTCAGACCATCCATGTGAACTTCATAATATCATGTTCAGATATAGATTATGCTATAGGCAAAAGTTATCAGGTGACAGGCCAGGTTATTCATATTCAATACAAAGACTGGTATAAAGTGTCTGAGTTGGTCACACCTCCAATTCGGATTTGTGAATCCTCATAAACGTGTTCTTGAGAAGGTATTGTGGTGGTTTCCCCTTAACTTCCACATCCATACTGATAGGTTTATGATCTTTTCCTTTTAAAGCAATGTCTCGCTGTCAGGATTACTGAGTGCTCACATCTACCCAGATGCCATTTTCCACTTATTCCAGTGAATACACAGCTGATTTGCATAACAGATAGTAGCAGTCCACCCCACAGGTACTTGCAACTATAGTGAGGAGTGAGTGAGTGAGTGAGTGAGTGAGTAAGTGAGTGAGTGAGTCTCTCTCTCTCTCTCTCCAATGAGTCCCTACACATTCAACCGAAAACTCTTTCAATATTTACTTCATACCGACTATATGCCTCCATAAGTCACCTACTGGTATCATTTTCCACTATCATTCTTCACTGTATGTGTGTGAGTGAGACAGTGGGTGAGAGAGTGAGTGAGAAAGAGTGTGAGTGGAAGAATTAGTATGAGTGAGATTGAGAGAGTATGCATGCGCGTGTGCCTGAGTGAGTGTAAAAGTGAGTGAGTGTGTGTGCACATATGTGTGAGAGATTTAGTTAGAGAATGAGTGAATCTGAGAGAGTGGGTGTGTTGTGTGTCTGCCTGTCTGTGTGATAGAGTGTGAAAGTTAGTGAGTGAGTGTGAGTTAGAGAGTCAGCGAGTAAATAGTAAGGGAGCGTGAGTGAGTGAGTGAGAGAGAATTTGTGGGTATGTGTGTATGTGCGCGAATGAGTGAGTGTGAGAGCGAGTGTGTAAAAGAGAGAGCGTGGGTGAATGAGAGAGTGCATGAGAAAGTGTGATGTATGTGTGTGCATGTCTGGATGTGTGTATGGGTGTATGTGTGTGTGTACATGTGTGAATCTGTGTGTGCCACTGTGTGTATGTCTGTACGTGTGTTAAGGTGTGCATTCATGTGTTTATATGCGTTTATATGCATGTATGGATGAGTGTGTGTGTGTGCTCATGTATGTATTGTATATCTTTGTGTGTGTAAGTGTGCATGCATGCAGTGTATGCGAGGGAGTGTATATTCGGGTGTTATGTGAGTACGTGTGCGTAAGTATAAGGATGTGTGTTGTGTAGGTGTGTGTGTATGTGTGTGGGTATATGTGTGTATTTGCGTGTGTATGTTGTGTGTGGGTGTGTGTATGTACATGTGTGTGAGAGAGAAGAGATAGAGAGAGAGAGAGAGAGAGAGAGAGAGAGAGAGAGAGAGAGAGAGAGAGAGAGAGAGAGAGAGAGAGAGAGAGAGAGAGAGAGAGTTGAGCGCACGCATGTCATCTGACATGCTGTTCCATATGTTTTGTGTATTCTCATTTTCATATTATCATTTTGCTGCACTTGATTTTAACATGCATAAAATTAATTCATGTAAATTACTGTAAAGTAAGTGAGAGAGTTAGTGAGTGTGATGTGTGATGTGAGAGAGAGAGAGAGAGAGAGAGAGAGAGAGAGAGAGAGAGAGAGATGAGTGTAGAGTTAGAGAGAGAGAGAGAGAGAGAGAGAGAGAGAGAGAGAGAGAGAGAGAGAGAGAGAGAGAGAGAGAGAGAGTTGAGCCCACGCATGTCATGTAACATGCTATTCCATATTTTTTATGTATTCTCATCTTTCATATTACGAGGTATCGTTTTGTATGCCACTTGATTGTCCTGTAACATGCCATTCCATATTTTTTTTTTTTTTTTTTTTTTTGTTTATTCTCATCTTATCATTTTGTATGCCACTTGATTTTATCATGTATAATATAACATTACTGTGATGTGAGTGAGAGAGTTAGTGAGTGAGAGAGAGAGAGAGAGAGAGAGAGAGAGAGAGAGAGAGAGAGAGAGAGAGAGAGAGAGAGAGAGAGAGAGAGAGAGAGAGAGAGAGAGAGAGAGAGAGAGAGAGAGAGAGAGAGAGAGAGAGAGAGAGCAAGAGAGAGAGAGAGGGAGAGAGAGAGAGAAAAAAGAGAGAGAGTTGAATTGCATCACTAATTTTTACGCTACATAATGTTTATGTACAATTTTTTCTCCACTTCTTGTAATTGCGAGAATTCTCACGACAATCGTCAGTGTCTCAATTGTGTGTAAAGTGTGGGAGTTTGTTCTTATTAGTTTCAGTGATCATGTGAGGCATCATGTATGTGTCTAGATGTGAGGATGTGTGTATGGGTGTGTATGTGAGGGATATGTGTGTGTGGGGGTGTGGGGAATGTATGTGTGGAGGGGTTGTGTGTGGAGGATGTGTATGGGTTAATGGGTGATGTGTGGATGTGTGAAGGGATGTGTAGTCGGTGGTGGATGTATGTGTGTGTGAGGGATATGTGTGTGTGTGTGTGTGTGAGGGGGGGGGGGGGATATTTGAGAGGATAGTTGGAAGTATGTGGGTGTTGGTGGGTTGGGAGGGGTGTGGGTAGGGAGTGTGTGTTTGGGTGGGTGAATGGGTGTGTAGGAGATTGTGTGGGTTGGGGATGGGTGTGTAATGGGTGTGGGGATGAGTGTGGAGGTGTCTGTGAATGGGATATGTCTGTGTGGGTGGGAGTGTGTGAGTGTGGATGGGGTAAATGTGAGTGGGTGGAGGATGTATGTGTGGGTGGTGAGGATGTTTGTAGGTGGAGGATGTGTGAGTGGGTGGGGAGATGTGTGGGCGGGGATGTGTATGGGAATGTATGTGGGGGATGTGTGTGTGGGGGAATGTGTTTATGGGTGGAGTTTTGTGTGGGAGGGGAGATGTGTGAGAGGTGGGGGAGGTGTGGGATGTGCAGGTGATTGAAGGATGTATGCGAGGATGGGGGATGTGTGTTTGGCTGGGTGGTTGGGGTGTGTGTGGGTGGGAGGGTAGATGAGAGATGCATGTGTTGATGGGCGCGTGGGTGATGTGTGGGTGTGAGTGGTCTATGGATGAGTATGTGAGTGGGTGGATGTGTGTGAGAGATGAGTGTATGGGTGGGGGGAGGTGTGTAGTTGTGAGAAGATGTGTGTGAGCGGCGGATGTGTGTGGGTGGGGTATATGTGGGTGGCGGGGTGTGTGTGGGTAGGAGTTGTGTGTTTTTGGGTTATGGGTGGGGGATGTGTGTGGGCCGGTGGGTAGATGTGTTTATGGGTGGGGATGTGTGTATAGGTGGGGATGTGTAGTTGAGAGGTGGCGAATATTGGGTGGGTGAGTGGGTGTAGGTTGGCTGATGTGTGTGTGGGTGGGTGGGGAAAATTGTGAGAGTGCGGGATATGTGTGTGGATAGGTGCGGGATGTGTGGATAGGTGCGGGATGTGTGGATAGGTGCGGGATGTGTGGGTTGGCGGGGGTATGTGTGTGTGGTTTCTTCTTCTTCTTCTTCTTTGTCTTCGTCTTCTTCTTCTCTTCTTCTTCTTGGGGAAATGTGTGTGAGTGGGGGATCAGTGGGTGTGTGGCGGCATGTATGTTCGCGTGGTCTATGTGAGTGCGTGGAGGTATGTGTGGGTGGATGGGGGATGTGTTGGTGGCTGCGGGATATGAGGGTGGATGGGGGATGTGCCTCACAACATTGCAATATGCACTGTTTATGTTTACAACTTTCATTTGATAATGTTTTTTTTTGTTTTCTCATGTGAATGTATCATGCGTAATATGCATTGTTTATGCTTACAAAATCCATTTGACAATGTTTTTTCCCCTATGTTAATGTAACATGCACATTTGATGAATGAAAGATGAGTGATTGAAAGGGCCGAATGTAAGACGGGCCTGCGTGCCCAATTTGTTACCCTTGTAAAATAAAGTTTGTTCGTTCGTTCGCTCTCTCTCTCTCTCTCTTCCTTTATCCACCCTTTCTAAGCACTGTCCGTGACAGAGCTGCCCATAACACTGACTTTTAAAACCCTCATGTCATTGTTTCGACTTGACTTTATTTGATAGAAATATAAACATATAAGATAATAATGTCAAGTGACATTAATGTAGACATGTATGAATTTTATTTACAGAAATTAACTGTCATTAATGTTGTTACTATCATCACTGGCACCTTGCCGTCTTGACAGACGATAGTTTGTGCTTCAAAATGGCATAATAACTATTACCCATGGCGGTAGCCAATGTGACTGATAAGGCCAATTCGCGCCGTAAATGTTCGTCCACGGTGGGTGCATGTGAACACCTGGTCATTTCCATCATTATGCACCATCTTATGTCTCACACGCTCGGTGTGTGACTTATCTGCAATAATTTTCTCCTTTGTCTTTATTCCATTTCTGATGTTTGCCCTCCATGCAACACGTTCAGCGGCGACTTGCTCCCAATGTGCATTATCAATGCCTGTATCAATCATGTCCCACTTACACACATCTTTGTATCGTAGTAGAGGCCAACCCTGAGATCTCCTACCCATCTGTAATTCACCAAAAAAGATGTCCTTTGGTATTCTACCATCATCCATCCTCCTAACATGTCCTATCCATCTAATTCTACGAAGACTGAGCATGGAATAAACCGTCACACAACCTGGTCTTTCCAATACTTCAGTATTTGTGATTTTGTCTTGCCACTTAATACCAAGAATTCTCCGCAGACACTGCATATGAAAGCTATTTAAACGTTTCTCTTGGTGTGAGTATGTTGTCCAGGCTTCACTGTCATAAAGAAGAGTACTAAGGACACAGGCTTGATAGACAAGGACTTTTGTTTTGGCAGTTAGCTTCCTGTTCTCCCAGACTCTTTTTCTTAACCTGTTCATTGTTGTTGCTGCCTTACCAATCCAGATGTTGATTTCCTGATCTAGGGATAATTTGCTATTTACCACTGATCCTAGATATGTAAAATGGTCTACCATTTCTAGTTCGGCGTCGTCAATAAAGACTGATGGTACCCCATGTGCACCTTGTGACATAATCTGTGTCTTCTTTTTGCTAATTGTTAAACCAAATTCAGAACAAGCATTGGAGAATGCAGATAGTAGACATTGTAATTCTTCCTCAGAATGGGTCGTAACTGCAGCATCATCTGCAAAATGCAACTCTCTGATCAGTACCTTCCTAATTTTGGTCTTGGCCTTCAATCTCTGAGCACTGTAGAGGCCTGCCAAATGTTATTACTAGCCATTACTATTCAGGATCTTTGTATTTAACCAGAATATTTTTGGCTATTTTCAGCAAAATAATTTTTTTCTCCAATCTGAGGAGATTAAGTGTACCTATGATGTTAAATTCCCCGATTATTTCAAGATCATGTTAAAACACACACTGATTACTTTATATAGTTTTTCCCTCCATGCTTCACATTCATTATTTCTCGCACTTCTGGAATCCTTGTTATACCGGAGAACCAGGCTGCCTACTCTAAGCGGTAAGTAAACTCATAAATACCGTTTTATGAGACATAATAAATTGTTCTAGTATGTATTATTCAATTTAGCATCCATTTTTACGTGTATTTTGTAGTTTTCGACCATTTAAGTTGGCAATTAATCTCACACTGAAATTATGAAGATCGCATGATGTAATGTTATATTTCAATGGCGGGTGATAGCAGTTTTCCTTGTCATACTCCAGCTACGACCATTTAATATTATGGAATATTAAAAACGACTACAATGATGACTGCATGTTTACATTCAACACCCATAATTGTATTTATGTGTAATTTTTCATCACTCTATACAGACCAGATCATTGATAATTGTGCAACTTTTCAATGGAACTTCTCAGATCAAAATGGATCTACGCTCACGGCCTTGGGCTGACTGTGCATGCAGACAACGCATGCAGACTGGGGTCATCACAGCATGATGTCCATCCATCATGTGCCATGCCAGTAAGCGTGGGCGGTCATGTTCTGCCATCTCACTCGATCACCAGAGTCGTGGATAAGCTCCGTGTTCCTGTCTCGACCATGTCACGTGGCCAAGCCATCCAGGTATTTACTTCTCGGTCTTCCCCTTGGTCTCTTCCCCTCGATCTTGCCAGTTGTCACCAAGTTTTCCAATTCATTTCTTCTCATAACATGCCCAAAATATTTTGACTGTCTACGTCTAATGACTCTATTCAGTTTACGATCTTCATTTGTTTCTTGAAGGACTTGTTCGTTGGATTTTTTTATCTGTCCATGGTATTCTTTGCATTTTTTTTCAGAAACCACATTTCCACAGCCATTAGCTGTTTTTCAGCTTGACTGCTTATTGTCCACGCTTCACATCCATACAAAAGTATAGGTTCTATGTAGCATCTCAACACTCTTTTTCTCGTTTCAATTGATATCTTTTTATTGGTCAGTATGTTTTTCATCTTGCAAAAGGCTACCTTCACAATGGCAATTCTTGTTCTAGTCTCTTCAAGGCATCTCCCATCAGATGTTATGACTGTGCCGAGATAACAGTATCGATTCACTTGTTTAAGAATATGTCCATCTACTCATATACCACATTGTGGTATTTCCTTCTTCCCAGTGACGACCATAATCTGTGTCTTCTTAATATTCAGTTCTAACCCTAGTTGTTCACTGTGTGCAACAACCGCATCTACTAAATTTTGCAGGTCCTGTTCATTGTCTGCAATCAAGACTGTATCATCTGCATATCTAATGTTACTGATGTATCGTCCCCCAGTGTTGATTCCTTCCATATCTTCTATATTTCTAAATATATTTTCACTGTATAGGGGAAAAAGATCTGGAGACATTACACATCCCTGTCTCACACCTCTTTTAATAGGCTGATATTGACCTACATCGTTATCAATTCTGATGGAGGATTGTTTCCAATATATGTTTTTACAAGTCTTTTCCATAAATTTGTAGATCTTCAAGCATCCTTATCATGTCTCACTTTATCGAAAGCCTTAGTGAAGTCAATAAAGCAAAGATATAGATCCTTGTTTACTTCTATAGAATGCTCAATTACTGTTCTCAGTATATATACAGCATTTACTGTGTCCTTGCCTTCTACAAACCCACATTGTTCTTCTCCTATTTCAGGTTGTATTTTCTTCCTGACTCTTTGCATGATAATTCTCAACAGAATCTTTGTGATGTGGCTCATTATACTAATTGTTCTATGTTGATCCCATTCCATGGCTCCTGATTTCTTCAGGATTGCAATAAATATAGAATTACATAATTCAGGAGGTATATCTCCAGTATCATATATTGCGTTCAGCAGCCTGGTGACTTGATCTATTCCATATTCTTCTAAGGCATTGATCATTTCTACTGTGATGTTATCTGTACCCGGGGTCTTGCCAGTTTTCATATGGTTAAGAGCATTCTGTACTTCTATCTTCAAACTTGCTGGTCCTTCATTATTATTCCGATGATTATATTGTTCTTCTCTTGTATCATCATAAACGTCTTTCACATAATCTCACCACGCATGTAAAATCTGATCTTTTTCTATTAAGATGGTGCAGCATGATGTGGTCAGTGTATATATCTGCAGTTATCTTCCCTAGTTAGGAAACATAGGCAGTTTTTATCTCCCTTTAGCATCTGTGTTAAAACAGTGGTGTGAGTGTCAAAGTGCTCAAATAGCATTTTCCTCTTTGTTCATTTTAAATAATAAACTGACATATCTCGGCTTAGAATTGACCTACGGACTTGAATAAGGTACCATTGGATTTTTTTTTTTTTTTCAAGAGGTTTCCAACTATGCAGTTTGCATAATTAAAACGAAATGTAAAAAAATGTTACTAACATGGCTAGTTATTACTTTTGTATTATTTTTATTGAATTTCTACTGACAGAGCTGACATAAATCCTTATTCATTGAATAGTAAAATGTATTGTTGGTTGTGGGTTTGTTGCAGTTGCTAAGGATGATGATGATACTGTCAGTATCACTGTTGACACAAACTCCCTTGCACAGCATGACACTGAAGGTGAATGATGTTGAATGTTGTGGTGTTAATATTAATGTTATTGTTTTTTATGCTGTTAATATTGGTGTTGATGATGTTGATTATAATCATGTAATGCTAAAGTCACATCAGTGGTATATTTCAATGACTTTCCAAAAGTTATCTTAGTCTAGTCATTATTTGCATGCTCACATTCCTGAAGAATACATTTCAGTGGAATAAAATTACCAAACAGGCAAGCCAAGTTGTTTATTTCCTCCATGTTTATCTGTAGCTGACCTTTTGCCCATATGAGGAAAAATTACTTAGAATTGACGTACAATCTTGAATGATGTATAGTTAGGTTGTAGTTATCCTGATCTGTCTAAAAATGCATACCTCATAATTGTAGAAGCTTTAGGAATTTTTGTATCAATTCAAAGTACGTTTTTTTTTAATTTTTGAAAGATTGTGAGGATCCGGATAGAAGAAGGCTCAAAACGGTTAATAATAATAACAATCTTGTTTGGGAGTTGTTACAACTTACATACCTCTGCATCATCGGGAGCTGTATTTAATGCATGACCTAACTCTGCCGCAACATCGCTACCATTCATATTTAGCCCAATTCCAAAGGGCTGGAACAGTTTTGGTGCTGTACCCTCACTAGCAGCAGCGGTAGTTGCTGCTGCATGATTGCTTGTCGATATGTTCTTGGAGTGAGAATACATGTTTCTGCGTCCCTTCGATCGTTTACCTTCCTTTCCACTCATGTTTGAACAAATGTTTATGAGCAACTTTAACAGTGCATCACTAAATTGACAGAAACAAGGTATGCAGGATGGTTGGATAAAAGTTCACGATTAAAATAGCTGAACCTTTCAGTACCAAAATGGCGGAACAGTAAAGTATTTTTATCCCGGCATGCTCCGAGGCAAGGGTTGGTAGGCAGGTTAAGCGACATTACTCTTAAATAACATTCAGTTTATTCCTTTTTATTTCCCACAACTCAAAGATGCGGAGGATTGCAAGAGCAGCCTTGATGCTGATCCTAGAAAACGAACATGTGTCTTCTCTTCTTCTTTTGTACTTTAGCCCTATTGGGGCATTGTACCTCAACCAACACATGCCACGTGGTCTTATCTTTTGCCATCTCTTGCCGGTCCTTCCCATACTATCATCTTTTTAATTCTCCTCTCCCCGTGTTATTTCTACCACTATTTTCGTTCGCCGTGTGGGTTCCATACAAGAGAAAGTCTAGTTGTACTATATCATCTGTAAGATGAACAAAGTAGTTCTGCTCACTGTTCCACCGAGTTGGTTACATCTCCTATCTTTACCTAGAAGGCGGTAGTGACGTGCTTTATCAGGCTTCAATTCAGTTCATATAATGGGGCCTAGCGTCAATGTGGCTAGTAGTCCACCGGTCGGCTCCGTACTTCATTCATTATAATCAGCTCTGTCCGTGCTTCTTCCCGTTATAATTCGTGCATTAATTATTTGCCAGTTGGACTGCGCTTTCATTATCTTTTGCTCCGACATGTCTGGGTGTTTACATCCAGGTGAGTGGTGTGAAGCGCGACTTCCGAATGTTGTTCTATTCGGAGCGGAGACTGCCGGTTGCTATTTTCTGTGGTATGTTATTGGAGTCTGCTGTGATTATCGCATGTGTGGCTGAATGTTCTGGTCTCAATAGAACAAGGGAAGATGACCACCATTCGCGTTGGCTGGACCTTTTTGTGGCGAGAGGTATTCGCTACCCACGCAAGGGGAGGTATCATCATCATGTGCCATGCAGGTAAGCGTGGGCGGTCATGTTTTGCTATCTCACTCGATCACCAGAATCGTGAATCAGCTCGGTGTTCTTGTCTCGACCATACAACGTGGCCAAGCCATCCAGGTATGTACTTCTCTGCCCTCCTCTTGTTCTCTTCCCCTCGATCTTACCAGTTGTCACCAAGTTCTCCAATTTATTTCTTCTCATAACGTGACAAAAAAACTGTGACTGTCTATGTCTAATTTCTCTAATCAGTTTACGGTTTTCATTTCAAGTGGAGGCAGCGATTACTTTTATAGTTAGGCTTTGTGTAGATGTCTGGAACGCACCGCTGTTCTCTTTGATCGTTGTCAATTTCTTTTTGCTGTGCACGCATACGCAAGACCTTGAACCGCGCTTCACGGAACAGTCTGTTTAGAAGCTGATCTATTCCGGACAACATGATGTTCGACCAATTTCTTCTTCTTTTTCTTCTTCTTCTTCTTCTGCGTTCATCCGGAGAGTTTTTTCGGACGTGATTGCGTTGTGCCTGTTTACAGCAGAGCTGCGTTCTTGCCCCGTTAGGCCGACACATCCGACTTCTGTGGGCATTTGTTGACTGGGTTAACCTTCCCGGGTGATCAATTCTATTATATCAATGTCGACCGATGCAAGTACATGATTATTTTACACCCGGTCACGAACCAAATGTGCTCCGTCGTTGTCCGTAATGAACCCATCATGAAAACATGAAACAAATGCTTATCGAAATTGGATGTACTGGACCATGGGATTGATGACACCTCCAACGTCTCTCGCTTTTTACTGACGTCACTAATTAAAATAAAGCATAATGGTGTCAATCTCGTGCAGTCCAGCCAGGCGGTGATAGTGTCCCTCGCCTCAGAAAGGTCCAGTTAATGCGAATAGTGGTCACCTTCCCTTTTTCTGTGGAGACTAGGCACAGAGAGATTAGGGTAAGAGCTTTTGACCAAACACCCCGAACGCTCAACATACTAGTGGAACAAAGACCTTAGCAAACAAGTCTCCATAAAATCATCAATTTTATAAAGACTAAATTGATGCTGGCTTGTATCTAAGAGGCATAGCACAATGCTCATCTTTTGACAGACACATCATCCTCTAAGCATTTGTTGCCTGGGTTAACCAACCGCCTTTGGTATTTTAGTTCATTCATTCATTCAGTAGTATGTCCTTTGCAGAACCTCGTTTCCATAACAACCTTCCATAAAACCTCTCGATCATAAGCAAAATGTCCCGCGTCCGATACACCCATCTGGAGATCATACACCACATCCTGCACCCATCTTCTCTTTGGCCTTCCTCTTCCTCTCTTGACACAATCTGTCAGTTGTGTGAAATGGGCTGGATAATGCGTCATGATTCCCCTATGGGTCATAGTGCTTCTAACAATGAAGCATTGCATGCAAGTTAGATTGGACCGAGAATTAGCATAGGATGTTAAGACATGTCCGTGAATAGCTGGCAGAAAACTCACACCCTGGGATTTTAGACTGTGTATATTGCAATGGAAAAATGCATGCTCTTAAAAATCATTTTTTTTTTTGGGGGGGGGGGGGGGGGGGGGGGATGTTAGGCCTATCTATCCCATGCCACAATTTATTCAGTTGTTTTAGTGTTTGAAGAGCAATAGCTATTCGTCTTTTAATTTCATTCATGGTGGCACCATTGTTGGTAATTAATGGCCCATGATATATCTTGGGTAGTTTAGTTAGTAGGACATTATACGACCTCAAATTGTGATACTGGCAAAGCGTCTCCTAAGGTGTAGTTCTGCCTCCAACGTTGTTCCTAGCATATGTAAATGACATTACAGAAACATTTTCCGGAAAGAGTGCACACTACCTTCTTTGCAGATGACCAAATCATCTGGACTTTCTCTAGAATATGTTGGCAACTAACAACAGAAAGCGGCAAGGCTGATCAAACTTAGTAACAATTAATTTGTCATTCAGCAGTTTCCTGTTATGGGTCTATGTTGTAATAGCGCTCTCACATTTTGCAGGTCTGAAAGCCAGGAGGAATAGATGGCCAGTCTGCGCCTCACTTTGACAAGCGACGAGCCCATGCGTCGTACCAGTGTCCGACAGTAGTTCATGACATTACCAGCGCAGTTAGCTATCAACTTCGCTAGCGCGTCAGTCTTATCAGAGCTAGAGGAATGATAAAACACGGGGCTGTTGAAGACAGGTGAGGATATAACAATATACAGTGTTTTTCCTCTTAAATAAAACACAGCACTCTAATCTAAGCTAGTGTTGAATGGAAAACTACAGCGCCAGGAAGGAAATCCATATTACGTAGGTGTCATCTTTTATTGTTGCCTAAAATGGAAAACACAGTTTGAGACAAATCGAGCAATGCAAAGAATGGCAATCATGAAAAGGCTTGCTGATACAATACAAGGAGAAAATGAAAAGGTTTTCAAGAAACTGTTACAGGACGAATGCGGCAAGTCCTTGCTTAACTATTGCAGCTATGGCAACAAACAGCAACTACGTCAAACGTTCACAAAATCATCATCAAGTGCCCTGCCAGCTGGCGTAGGCGTTCATTGCCTGCCCTATTCTGCTCTTAATCTCTGTTGTACATCTTCCATATGATGTTATAAATGCCCCTAGGTATCTAAAATTATCCACTTGATTAAGAATTTTTCCTTCTATTTCTATGTCACATTTTGGTGTCACCATTTTCTTTGATATCACCATTGTTACCGTTTTCTTGATATTCAAGGAGAGTCCTTTCCTTGCACTCTCTGCTCTGCTACTATAATGTCCAACAATTGATCTAGGTCTGTTGATTTATCCGCCACCGGGACGCAGAGGTGTTTCCACGGCACCAGGGCCGGGTTATATACTGGCCAAGACCTATTGACGCGTCCTCGTTGAGCGTCCTGGGCAACAGGTCCCCTCGGGGTCCTGGCTAAAGTCAATAGGATCGCCGATTCCTCCGAAGTCGGAGAGTGTCTGCCTGTACGGCGAGGAACCACCAGTCTGCACACCAATAAGCCAGACATGGGACAACGGATACTCATGCAAACCTCAGGTCCTGTATGACACCACACTGATGTTGGACAACAGGATGCCTTCATCCGACATACAGGACTTCACGTTGGAGCTCAAGCCAACGAACACAAGCAAGCAAGCAAGCAAGCAAGCATCCGCCACCAATACTGTGTCATCTGCATAGTGTATATTATTTATATTATAACCTCCAACTAGTATTCCTGGCATCTCTTTGATCTCTCTCATTATTACTTCGCTATACAGGGAGAAAAGATCTGGTGACAAGACACACCCCTGTTCGTACTCCTAGCTTTATCTGTTCGTAACTACCCTCTTTATTTCCCATTTTAATTGCTGCTACTTGGTTCCAGGTGGAAATTAGGGAATGCAGATAATAACAGGACAACGCCAATTAACGAACTAGAAAAGATCACATGTTTACAACCAATGCAGGATATAAGAGATAACAGACCTCAGAAACAAGCAGACACATTTAGAAGGTTGCCAGAGCATTCCATATATCAGAGGTTTAGTAGTTATGGGAGTGAAAGGCTAAAGACAACAATTTTGTAGAATCTGCAAAAAGACCAAGACACATCATATGCTTAACAGATCAACAGCCAAACGCATCTATAAAGCACACACATGCAGCTTGGAGATAGCAGCGCCTGCCTGAGATGGTTGTAAAATCTCACGGTATTGAGAAAAAGAACACTCAGAATGAAACAGAAAGAGGGAAATCAGTCCTAAACTACACAGAGGATCCTTATCCAAATAGCACCATGCATGCACACATGATATGCAAAACAAAATTCATTATAAAATGAAGTTGGGGGACTCTCCCCAGTCTAAAAAGTGTAGCAACGAAAATACAGTTATTATAGTGGCAAGTAGAACGTTCTCAAATAACTTAAGAGCACAAGTAGATGCCTTGAAAACTGCAGCAGAAATTATGTTGGCAGATAAAAACGAAACACATATCTATTTTTTTTTTTTTTTTTTGGTAGATGCGAAGTGCCGGCTTCCTGGCCTAGAGGTTAGCGACTTTTCTCCGTAATCTCGTATACTCTCGTAAGTAACGTGACGACGGTGAGAATCTGCAGTGGTTCGAATCGCGTCGGTAACTTACGGGGTATGTGAGCCGGCCGCTCAGAAAGCAATGGCAAACTACTGAGTGTAATCTTGCCAAGAAATCAGCAATCAGCTGAAAGATGCTGATGATGACAGCAATGTCCTGTAAAGGATATGCAATTTTTTTTTTTTAGATGCGAAGTAAGTTGTCTCACTTGAAGTATATCAGAAACCCAGTGAGTGTAATACAATAAATCACGCTACACCCCCATCACACCTGGACATTAACAGGCTGACAGACTGTCAAATGAAGGCAGAGGACTAATCCGCTTGATTTAGACAGAACATATGATGAAGTCAAGAGGTTTATAAGAAGCACTTACAGAACCAATAAATCTCCCCCGATGTGTCTCCACCTTGCCGTGGTGGGGGAGCTTGAGTGTCCCGTTGACCCCATGTGCTTGCCGATGGGTGAAAACTACATATCGGACAGCGTATGGGATAGGGACCAAACTAAGAGAGACACAACCTGCTGCTCTGCAGGAGACTGAGGATAGCAGTCAAAAGTTTAAATCAGGCGCATGAAGGCAGTTCTTGTTTCGGACAATACTCTGAGGCTCTCTGTCGAGGGTTTAGGCTGAACGCCTCTAAGCCACAGACCCTCGAATCTGAGAGTCGGGCCGATATCCACCTACCGAAAAGTTGGAATCGAGATACTGAGCAAGCTACATGCCCAGTTCTGACACTTGTTTGAAGGCTCTCAGCTGAGGGATATGTTGGATTCCCGGATGAGATGGCCTGGCCGTTTCTCACTGACTGCTGCACGAAGGTAAGGTGCTGAGCCGGCAGCACATGTAGCCTACCTCGTGAGCGAGTACAAAAAGTCAGTTAAATGCCCCAGTCGAAGGAAATGGTTACGAAAACTGTCTGTATCTAACTCATAGAGAGTGTAGATAAAAGTGGAGAAACGTCTCAATGACGCGAAATGGAACGCACGGCGAGCGAACCTATTGCGTGGTCCAATGTCAAAAGCAAAAGCTTACCGAGTGGATGTCGCCCGCAGTCTGACCGCCCCTTGAGCTCACTTGAGCGACCAGTGGCAAGCGAGATGCCCAATACATGGAAGTGAGGAACTAAAGCAGCCATGAGCAGGACGTGGCAACTCCTCGGGTGAGCCCAGTCTCGGAGCAATATGTGCCGGCTCTGCAATTATGGAAGCCTCCTTGGATAGCGAGGGACTGCCCATTGACTGCCCCTGCCTTCCCTTGAGGGCCGACCGCGATGTCGTTGGTCGTTCTATCTTGACCAGCTGAGATGTGGGCGACATCACAACAGTCTAACGTGCCTCGAAATCAGAGGAAGGTTAACCTCATTAAAAAATGCCCGCCGGAAGTCGGAAGTGTCGTCCTACGGGTGGCAAACTAAAAATTGACACTACGCAATTACGTCCGAGTGAAATGTCTCGTCCGAATGTCTCTCGTGCTAGGAACAGCTCTGACTACCTAGTTTCCGAATGCCGCTCTTGTTCGGAACAGCTCTGACTAGGTAGTTTTCCGAATGTCCGCCGTGCCTGGAACAGCTCTGATGGGTACAGGGACAAGCACATGTCCGAAAACTCGCTTAGTGGAAACCAACCGCAGAGCTGACTGGTTTGTGCAGGAACGGCCCAGGGCGAGTGAAATGCCCAATATATTGAAGTGAGGAATTAAAACAGCCATGAGCAGGACGTGACGATTCCCTCGGTAAACCCAGCACCAGAGCGTTATGTGCCGGCTCTGCAATTATGGAAGCCACCCAGGATGGCGGAAAATGCTATGGACTGTCCCTGCCTTCACTTGAGGGATGACCGTGTAGTCTTCGACTGTTCCAACTTGACCAGCTGAGATGTGGACGGTACCACAAAAGTGAGAGTCTCCCAGGATTGCTAACCTGGTCAAAAATGCACGCTAAAAGTCGGATGTGTTGGCCTGAGGGTTTCGACCCGAGGGTGCCTAACCAGACACACCGCAATCACATCTGAAAAAATCACTCCGGATGAACGCAAAGAAGAAGAAGAAGAACCAATAAATCATTCCAGCCACCAGAAAGATGATGCACGTTATCAACTTAACGAAGTGAACAAGCATCAACTTGTTGACTCCGCACGGGACATAACAGGACGAAGTACCACTTGTTCAATAAAGTAAAGGTAGGAGATGCTAATGAATATAACTGTGTTATTGGTAACATAACGGCTAAACATGTGCTGCAAGTGTCCAACATATGTAGAACGGAGAAAACTGCTTTGGCATAGGTCTGCTCTATTTGAGGACGCTCTGTCCACATTTCAATAACTTCAAGTTAAAATTGCTATTTTCGTATGCATTCGGGTTGACGTCTGAACGTATAAGACGATGATGAATTAGAAGTAGAAGAGGAGGAAAACGACGACGACTACAAAAAAGAAGAAAAATAAGAAGGAGGAAGAAGAGTCAGAAAAAGAAGATATCACAGTAAATTCTGTCTTCCGTTCCATATTTTAAACTTTATTTTCCTTGCTGTAAGATTCGTTCTTTTCGTCAATATAGCCAATTTAAAAACTTTTAATTGTTCCTTCACACTGCTTATTCATTATCAGTATTTCTGAACCATACAGGGTGGGTGTAACTATCACGAAGTTCTTAATGATAAGTGCGTGATATGGTCGTTGTCAAGGTAACGATACTCCTGGTGTGTCAATTGAGCTATGTAACTGTCTTCCAATATAACTCACCCCCGTAGTGCACATTCACCAGTCATTAAACAAGATTGAGTTGGCGCACATAATCCTTTATTACAGAAATAACACAGATCCACGGAACATATTTATATATCCAGAAAACACTATATAATCCATAGAATATCCATATCCTCCTCACAACATTAACACGCACACATCCCTGTCTTCTCACGGCCTGCTTAATCTCAAATCCACAAGACAGGTAATCCAGCTCCTATCCACAGCTGGACCTCACACAATACACCCACACACTGGGTCTAGGTCTCCACTAACTATATCAACCCACTCTGGGTTCAGGCCTCCATTAACTATCCAACCCCCACTGGGTTTTAGGCCTGCATTCACAACTGGGAGAACAACACTACAAAAGAACTGACCCACAGTCAGTCTAAGCTCCCACGTATTAGCCCACCGATCCGCTCGGCGCTAAAACATCATATGTCTTGAAGTCCCTTGACTTCACACAAAACTAAACTGTCCTTCACCCCATCCACCCTGGGAGTCTCCACTCACACCCGCCCCATTATTTTTCATGGCTGGTTGTTTTTCTCGTAGTCTCGCTACTGGGGTCACTCACCTCAATGTCAATGACCCAGGCATGTCTCACTACCCCATCCTCAAAAGAAAACATCGTTTTCAAATGTTGGGAGAAAAATACTTATCAAATATGTGACCCAGACACATTGCCTGGGTAGCCGTAAGTATAAATCCAACTTACTCTAGCTACCACACTAAATAATACATCAAATGCTCATAGTACACTCCCCTATTCCCCACACATCAATACATGACTAGTATCTCACATAATAATAATAAACATATCATAGGGAACATAATATCTGTGTACTTGCAAGTCTATTAACATCCTCAAGAAGACACAACCTATTTGTGTACCGACCCTGTATCAGGTGGTTCTTTTCTTGACTCAGACCTCCACCTATTTCTGTCGATGCTGTGTCTACCCTTCCTGTACCCATGCCTCATGTTTCCTATATCTTTAAAACATCTGTTTGCTAATCCTGGTTCAGTGATGTCGTTAACACTCTTTTGAACTGCCTTAACTTTGCAATCTACATATTGTACCGTTACACTGGAGTCTCTGTTTAGTCTGACCTCTTTATTAAATCCTGGCCAATATACCTGGCATCCTGCTCTATGCTGCTTCCGCCTTACTCCTATGTGCCCTGCACATGCCCTATCCTGAGCTGTTCTAGTATATCGGTCTCTATGTGCTAACGGTAATACTACTTGCCCACATGCAGTTCCGCCATCTGAAAACCTGCGAGTGAGACCATTGTTCTTCCTTTCGAAGCACCATCTACCCTTCTTTGATTGTCTATGTCTCACTTTACTACACCCTTGGAAACATTTGTCGAGAGTAGTATCTAGTCTCTGGGATTCCCTACAACTATATTTGAGATCCATTCTCACCTGCTCAGCTGTCCTATCCTTGTCCTCTGTGTCTACTTCAAGTGCCTCTTTTTCTTCAGCTATACTCTCTAGTTTAGGTTTTCTCTTGGTAACTACCTCGTTACTACTTAAACTATGTTTCTGGTCCCAATAAACTACTTCTTCTTCTGTACAATCTTTAACTCCTGGCACGTTTCCGATGATCAAATCTGCCACTGGTGAGTCTAGAACACACGCTACCACTCTTCCTGTGATATATGGTGTTTTTACTGCTATCACGGCTAATGGGTAGAATTCTACTGTCCCATTAAATGTTATGCATCTAATCTTTTCACCTGTGTACTCCGAGGGGTTCACTAAACTTTTTCTAACTCCGATAGACGTACACCCGGAATCTCTAATTGTTAATGCTGGCCTATCATTAACGAAACCATGGTGCATCTTCATGCTTCCACCTGCATGGACTGCTGATCCTGCTTTCACTGTATGACCACACACTAAGACTGGCTGACCGTCTTTTTCAAAAAGAGGTTTGCACCCACTACAATCTTCATTGTTGATAGTCTCAATCACTTGTGCTGCATTAGAATGCTCCGTTTCCCTCATCGTACAATTGTAGCTGACATGCCCATTCTTTCCACATTTGAAACAGATGATCTCCTTCCTTGCGTTACTTGTTGGCTCACTGGATGGTTGTGCATCACACTGTGCTGCCTTGTGTCTCCAGCTCCCACAATTCCAGCATCCGGCATAACTATTTGGACGTCTCTGGAAATTCCCCCTTTTGTATGGGTACCGTCCTGCTCTGCCAAAATGGTTGCCACGGAAACCATTATCTTGAGACTCTTGTTGTTCATACTTCTGTGCTGAATCCACACTTTTCGATCTTGGTCTACTAACTGGATTCTGGTCCTGTTTAGTGTACGCTGCACAGACTATTTCCTCACTCATTAGTCTACCAATAGAACTGTTTGGATGTGCAGTCATGTAGTTTTGCCCTAACTGTGACATTGTGTCTATGTCCTTTGGCTTACGTTCCTCAAAGAAAGCTACTAAGTTTGTATTGCATGATGATAAAACTTTGTCTCTTACCACTAAATCCACTAATTTATTAAAATCTTTTCCTACCTCTGCAAGCTCCATCCATTTGTTAAATGTATTCTTTACTGTGTTAACAAAATCTGTGAAATCTTGATTTGTCTCTGGTCCTAACTGTCTAAACTTTGTTCTATATCCATGCTCAGTTAGTTGGAACTTTGTAAGCAGACGTTGACGCAAAATAGTGTAGTTGTTTCTTTCTTCCACAGGTAAATTAAACATTGTATCTAGGGCCTTACCCGTAAGAAACTCGCCAAGTCGCATCGCATACTCTCCCTCTGGAATACCTAACACTTTCGCTGATGCTTCGAATCTTCCCAGATAAGATTCAAGATGGTCCCGGTCTGTAAAATATGGCAGTTTAATCGTCTGTGACGACTGTGAAGGTCTTCTGCTTTCCTCACTTTGACCCTTCGAATGATACAAATTCTAACTTTTTTATAGCAATTTCTGCTTCCCATCTTAATCTTCTCTTTCTCATTTCCACCGCATTTGTTTGTTTTAACGTTTCCAAGTTCCTGTTGTGTGTCTCTCTCTCTCTTCCCTGTAGACGCTTTAGCCTTCGCGTACCTTTTCTTCCTGTAGGCTTGTTTCTCGCGTTCATATATGCCTCTCCTCTCTTTCAATCTGTTTTTTTGTTCTTTTGCTTCTCATACTCCTGTAACTCTTTACCCTTCAGGCCTAAACGTTCACCTGCCTTCAATATATTCCATTAAAGTAAGTGGGCATCTTGTACTTGTGGACACGTTGCTGTCTGTCAGCCAATTATAAAGGTAAAGGACTCTGTAGCTAGTCTTGATGTGCCCTTCCTCAAGTACATCAGCCACTCCTGTGTAATGGAAATTCGTAGTGCTAAAATATCACTCTGTACTCACCCAGTCACTCTATAGAGCACTAGGTAGTGATGGGGGAATATCACCTATACTCCCTCGCATATATCTATAACAAATAGTTGTATAAAATTTCTGGAAATATTGTTAAACATACATATAAATACACTATACAAACGAATGGATGATCCACACTAAGTGTTGCTATGATATGCTGAGTACACGGAGACGGTGATCACAAAGAAATAAACCACAGTAACATTCACAAGCTTGTGTAGGGACGACCACAGTGCGCGTAATATATGTAAACTGACACCGAAAACAGTCTATATAGCAGAATTAGTCGCAAGAGTTACAATAATAACACATATATACTCAAAGAAATAAAATATCAAACATAAAAATAATAAGAAGAAAAGAAGGAATCTCAAATAAATAATTCACAGATTTGACGCAATACACACCGGCTCTAGATATTAGTTAGGACCACAATGCCAATGCACACCCCGCTAACTTTTTTAGCGTTGTCCTTACACAAATATCGTAAGCACAAGAACCACGTTTTGCAAGGCCTATCCTGATTTAGATAGAGATCGCAAAAAGTGCCTATCCAACAACTACATGTAATAACATATCCATATATATATATATATATATATATATATATATATATATATATATATATATATATATATATATATATATATATATATAAGTACACAAACGATAACGACAGTTAAGACGATGAGAGCAAACAAAATGTCTAACTGGTTGGCCGACAAATATGTGCCTATTAATCCGTCGCCACAAGTTCGTTTTTAATAGTTTCCAATAATCGCCTGGAAAATGTCTGTTTGTAAAAATTTCGAAATGTTTACGACGCTTTATTCCAAAGCGTCTTGTTGTTTTGTTGAGTGGTTCCTTCATTTCGCGTTGTGATCACCAGTTCCAACTGTCGGAAACATTGACGGTAAATAGTAATTATCCAAAATGTTCTTTCGATATGTTGTTACATTCCCCGGACGTGGTGACAACAAAGTAATAATCCAAACGTCTTGTCTCAACCCAGAAAATGGCAGCAAATGTCCAGCGCTTTAGCTCTTTATAGTAAGTTCTTTTAACAACTGTATGCACCCATGCTCGCGGAGCTGCCACGTCATCCTTCGTTGTCAAAATGTTTGCTGATTACAGAGTAATGATCACAAAGGGATTCACAAAGACGAACATAAAGTCTGGTTTTCGTTCACAAACACCTTGTTTATCCAGTTCTCCTCTGGAAAATTTTAGTAACTTTCCACCGCATCGGCCTTGACATTGCCGGACACCTCAAGTCAGTACCTCAGTACTCTTTGTCACAAAAATACACACTTAATCTGTCTGTAAACTGACCGGAAACTTTTCCCGTTATCCACAAAGACACCTGTCCTGCCCCAACACGGCTGTGGTAGGGGTACCGCACTACCCCCGTTTGTCTCCCCTCCCGGTGAATCGGCAAATGTCAATTCTGTGTATCCATGTAACTCTCCCCTTCCCGAGAGGATTTATCGTCGCCTTGCGACCACACAGTGTGCTTGCCTTCGCACCCACACAAAATGTCCCACCACGCACAGGACTTCACAACGAAATTGCTCACTGTCTTAAATCCTGTCCTGTCACACACACACACACACACCTGTCAGGGTATCGTCCAGCCAGTATCACCGCGCCGACTTTTCTGTGCCGCGTCTTCACGCGCGCTGTTTTTGATGTGCTGTCTTACACACACACACACGCACGATATTCTTACCACCTTCTGGATTAATCCTGGTTTTTTCGTGCCCCGTCTGCTAGCTTCAGCACTACTGCCTGGTATCAAATTTACCTGGTTTCTCGTGTTTGATGGAACGAAGTCACCAGATAATAACTCCTCTCTCAGCTAAGAGCCCACAGATATCTGAATATTGCGCGGTGTTCTTTGACCGAATGCAGCTGTCAGCAAATCTTTACTAAGCGACGAGCTCCTAGATCTCTCAGAATGACAACAATGTCTATAATGCACTGGGTTTCTTGACCGGACAAGCTCTCAGATATATCAATATTACACAGTTTCCTTGAACGGACGAGCCATCCAGATAATATCACGATGTTCTTAATGATAAGTGCGTGATATGATCGTTGTCTAGGTAACGATACTCCTGGTGTGTCAATTGAGCTATGTAACTGTCTTCCAATATAACTCACCCCGTAGTGCACATTCACCAGTCATTAAACAAGATTGAGTTGGTGCACATAATCCTTTATTACAGAAATAACACAGACCCACGGAACATATTTATATATCCAGAAAACACTATATAATCCATAGAATATCCATATCCTCCTCACAACATTAACACGCACACATCCCTGTCTTCTCACGGCCTGCTTAATCTCAAATCCACAAGACATGTAATCCAGCTCCTATCCACATCTGGACCTCACACAATACACCCACACACTGGGTCTAGTCTCCACTAACTATATCACCCACTCTGGGTTCAGGCCTCCATTAACTATCCAACCCCCCACTGGGTTTTAGGCCTGCATTCACAACTGGGAGAACAACACTACGAAAGAACTGACCCACAGCCAGTCTAAGCTCCCACGTATTAGCCCACCGATCCGCTCGGCGCTAAAACATCATCTGTCTTGAAGTCCCTTGACTTCACACAAAACTAAACTGTCCTTCACCCCATCCACCCTGGGGGTCTCCACTCACACCCGCCCCATTATTTTTCATGGCTGGTTGTTTTTCTCGTAGCCTCGCTACTGGGTCACTTACCTCAATGTCAATGACCCAGGCATGTGATCACACAATGAGAATACTGGCATTGTGCACGACCTACGTAGTACCGGTAAATATTCAAATGGGGGTAATGCAGAATCGCACGTAGTATTCTGTTGGTTGGTTTTCTAATTTCAAACTTAGCAAGTGCGGCAACCTATTTCCCCATCTCTTTTGGATTTTCATCTGGCGAGGGATTGTTAACGTCTGCTATATGCATACAGGTCCTGCTAGTCCCCTCTCCCCACCCTTATTTAAGAAAGCTAGACTTCTTCATGGTTGGTTGGATTTTTGCAGCCGGTTTTCTATGAGATGAGGAAGCCAGTCTCACATCAACCCTTCTTAGCTGCCTTCACAACACGCATGGTAGGCTACAGCGGATTCGTTTTTTTTTTTTTTTTTTGCTCTCACGTTGTCAAATTGGGGGACAACACACGTGCATGTGAGTCGATCTATGGACTTCAATGGGGGGAGGACCAACATCTTGGTCGTTGGGCCCACTGCAGGCACACTGACAACTGTTTTCGTGGTGCGAATCAGGTAATCGTGTTCCGTCTCTGAACGGTAAACGGCGGAGTGGACAATCTTTCACGGGGACTCAGTGCGGGTCTGTCACCCATGTGTACGTGTGAACAAACTACACACATTGTTATGCCACAATATGTCAGTTTCCACCGCAATATTACTTTTCTGTTGGTATTCAATGCGTTCAGTGTGTGTGTGTGTGTGTGTGTGTGTGTGTGTGTGTGTGTGTGTTGTGTGTGTGTTTAAAACAGTTGTTTGTCACCGCTGAGGCCTTGCGGAATTGAAAATTCATCACTGTGGAATACAAACTGTTGCCATTGACATTATGCTGATGCTGTAATGTTTAGGGCCTGCAATTCGTCTGAATAGTTGGAGCAAAATATTCCAGTAAGTGTGCAGGTAGATTAAGGCCTGCGATCTGCTCAGACCTTAATCTGTGTCGGACGATTCCAGTAGGTTGATGATTGCTCTCGGTTGCATAAAATTCAATCCATACTTTCTCCAATAGTCCTCTTCTTCTTTCAACACATGGTCCTCACATTTTTTCCAGTAACTTTTATCAATATTTAATAGCGCGGACTGGGTTAGTATCTTGACGTCAGACAATTTGAATGTAGTATTGGCAGCTGCCACCTGTCCTTTAATTTTAGCCCACACAAGTTCTTTATGGTTTAAATGAGAATGATACGGCGGGAGTCTCAAGCACCTATGGCCATGCTCTTCTATCAACTTGTCGATTTGATATTTCTTGCTTTTTTGCGCCTGTTTTACAAGGGACAACAACTGTAGCTTGAAATATGTTTCTGGAAATGGTATATTTTCCCTTCGGAGCCATATCTTTATTGCTTCCTTTGTGCTCGATGCCGTAGGTATTTTGTCTTCTTGGGCAACAACATTGTGATATGATGCATTGTCCATGATTAGACAAGACGGTCTATCAAGGGATGGAAGTACTGTATTCTCGAGCCAATCTCTAAATACATTACCATTCATCTCATTATGATAATCCCTATTGTCTGTATGCTTTGATACGAACAAGAGCCCAGCATTCTGTAGTAAGCCATTATGAGTACTACCAGCATAGGCTATGACCAAACGCTGTCCTTTACTACTGGGCACATAACGCTTTATCTTTCCATCCACTGATTGCCATTCCTTTTCACTTGTGTGGTGCGCATTGATCCACGTCTCATCCAAATACACTATGTCATAATTTTCTTTGCGCATTTCCCTTATTTCACGTAGGTATCTGCTTCTCATGGCTCCTAAATGCGGTTGCTCGCAAAGGATATTTCTACCTCCCTTGTACTTTCTAAAAGTGAAGCCTAATGTCCTTATAATTTTCCACAAAGTTGTTTTGGATAGCTCTATGTTATTGTTCTTTCTCAACCAAACCCTCAGTTTTCTTACAGTCACTGTTTCTTTGGCATCCATCATTTTTATAATAACTCGCCTGATGACATCCTTGTCAAAGCTGTCTACAATTGCCTTTCTACCTACCGTTTGCTTATCGCGTGTTGGTTTCATTCCAGATTCTTGCACCCATCGACGAAATGACCGTTTACTCAAACCCAATGCATGCACTGTTCTTTTTTCGGGATTTGTAACAGTATGAAACAGTTTCCTGCGATCAGCTTCTTGACAAAAATATGTGTACAACTTCATAGCGATGCTTTGAAGTGTGCAGAATTTCACATTCAACCCCATTGAACAATATTCACACATTCAAATATTAGCTATTAATATTTTATTAATGGTAACATTTATTTATATATTTATTTATATAATCACGTTTCATGAAAGAACCCACACTGAAGACACCTCTGAACAATCCAATTTAACTGCGCGCAGTTTGTGCCAAAACTGAAACCACGAGACAATTTTTAAAAAAGCGCGGATGTGTCTTGGTGAAGTTGTAATACTTTTTAAAATTATGGACTTACTCTGAGCCGTAAATTATATACCGCATATTAAAAAAAAGCATTGAAATCTGCTGTACAATCTCCAGAACAAAAATTTTTTGTTGGGTAGACATAATGATAAGGTTATATGCTAAATCTCATAATTTTCCCTCAGTTGGTTACTGAGATATGGAATTTTATATTGGTGCAGAAAAAAAATAAACAGACTATATTATCCCTGCGCTTGGCAACCTCTTGTTGTTTTGCCACCATTATTACTGCATATGCACCGACACTCGATTCCTCTGATGATGTGAAGGATTTGTTCTATGAGGAGTTAGACTCCGTGATCAAGGCAGTTCCAAAACCTGACAACATTTATATGCTCGGTGATTTCAATGCTCGTGTGGGCAAGGACTCGAATTCATGGCCAGTGTGCCTTGGAAAATACAACATCCGTCGCATGAATAATAATGGGCAAGGCTGCTGGAGCATTGCACTAGAAATGACCTATGTATTACAAACTCCTTTTTTAAAACAAAAGAGCTGCATAAGGTCACATGGAAACATCCAAGATCCGGCCATTGGCACCAGCTGGACTTCATTATCACACGGAGACAACATCTGAACCATATATCATTGACTCGAAGTTACCACAGTGCTGACTGTAATACGGATCACTCTTTGGTTGTTGCAAGGGTTAGACTGAGACCAAAGAGAATCTACACAACTAAACACACATCTAGCCCCAGGATTAATATTATTAACACTCACGATCTTGAAAAGTGCTTTCAGTTTCAACAGCAACTTGAAGACGCTTTCACTGATACACCAGAAAATTGTACAGTAAATGAAAAGTGGAGTGAACTTAAGGAAACTCTTTATAAAACTGCCGTAGGGGTTTACGGCACTGTGGATCATAAGAGGCAGGACTGGTTTGCGGCAAGCAGCCAGACTCTGCAGCCCTTGATTGATAAGAAGAAGATAGCTCTCTTAAGAAACAAGGAAAGACCAACGCGTAACACTCTGAGTGAGCTAAAGCAAGCTAGGAAGGATGTGCAAAAGGCTACCAGGCAGTGTGCAAATGATTATTGGATCAAGTTATGTGAGTCCATTCAAATCGTAAGTGATAAGGGAAACATCAGAAGCATGTATGAAGGAATAAAGAAAGCCTGTGGTCCAGTGATCAAAAGAAGTGCACCATTGAAAACCTTGACTGGAGAAATCATAACTGATAAGAAACAGCAGATGGGTAGAGCACTATTTGGAGCTTTACTCACGTGAGACCAAACTAGCGGATGATGCCCTCAACGCCATAGAGGCCCTACCAACTCTTGACCACCTGGACACACTTCCCACCATAGCAGAAGTTAAGTGTGCTATAAATGAACTTGCATCTGGCAAGGCTCCAGGTAAGGATGGGATTCCAATAGAGGTTATCAGGAGTGGGCAAGACACACTCACTCTACAGATCCACCAGCTAATAAAGCTGTGCTGGCGAGAAGGACAAGTCCCACAGCATTTCAAAGATTCCAGCATCATAACACTGTACAAGAACAAGGGCGATCGGAGCGATTGCAACAACTATAGGGATATCTCACTTCTGTGTATTGTTGGAAAAGTATTCTGCGCAGACTTCAAGTCCTAGGAGATCAAGTCTACCCCGAATCACAGCGTGGCTTTCGACAGAACCGGTCTACCATTGATATGATATTCTCATTGCGACAAATGCAAGAAAAATGCCGTGAACAGAATCAACCACTGTTTATTGCCTTCATCGACCTCACAAAGGCATTTGATTTGGTCAGTCGTGAGGGTCTGTTCAAGGCACTAAAGAAGATTGGCTGCCCACCAACTCCTCTGTCCATTGTGGAATCGTTCCTCACAGGCATGAAGAGTATAATCAAGTTTGATGGTGCAACTTCTGAAGAGTTTGAAATCAAGAGTGGAGTTCAGCAAGGTTGTGTACTAGCTCCCACCCCCTTTGGAATATACTTCTTCTTCTGCTGCGTTCATCCGGATTATTTTTTTTTCGGATGTGACTGCGTTGTGCCTGTTTACAGCAGAGCTGCGTTCTTGCGCCGTTAGGCCGACACATCCGACCTCTGCGGGCATTTGTTGACCGGGTTAACCTTCCCGGAGTTTGGAATATACTTTTCACTTCTACTGAAATATGCCTTTCGTGATCAGGATGGTGGTATATACATTCACTCACGCTGAGATGGCGGCCTCTACAATGCTCAGAGATTGAAGGCCAAGACCAAAATTAGGAGGGTTCTGATAGGAGAGTTGATTTTTGCAGATGATGCTGCAGTTACGACCCACTCTGAGGAAGAATTGCAATGTCTACTATCTGCATTCTCCAATGCTTGTTCTGAATTTGGTTTAACAATTAGCAAAAAGAAGACACAGATTATGTCACAAGGTGCTCATGGGGTACCATCAATCTTTATTGACAACGCCAAACTAGAGATGGTAGACCATTTTACATATCTAGGATCAGTGGTACATAGCAAATTATCCCTAGATCAGGAAATCAACATCCGGATTGGTAAGGCAGCAACAATAATGAACATGTTCAGAAAAAGAGTCTGGGAGAACAGGAAGCTTACTGCCAAAACAAAAGTCTTAGTCTACCAAGCTTGTGTCCTTAGTTCTCTTCTTTATGGCAGCGAAACCTGTACAACTTACTCACACCAAGAGAAACGTTTAAACAGCTTTCATATGCGGTGTCTGCGAAGAATTCTTGGTATTAAGTGGCAAAACAAAATCACAAATACTGAAGTATTGGAAAGATCAGGTTGTGTGACGGTTTATTCCATTCTCAGTCTTCGTAGACTTAGATGGATAGGACATCTTAGGAGGATGGATGATGGTAGAATACCAAAGGACATCTTTTTTGGTGAATTACAGATACGTAAGAGATCTCAGGTTCGGCCTCTACTACGATACAAAGATGTGTGTAAGCGGTACATGATTGATACAGGCATTTATAATGCACAGTGGGAGCAAGTCGCCGCTGAACGTGTTGCATGGAGGGCAAAGATCAGAAATGGAATAAAGACAAAGGAGAAAATTGTTGCAGATAAGTCACACACTGAGCGTGTGAGACGTAAGATGGTGCATGATGGTGGAAATGACCACTTGTTCACATGCACCCACTGTGAACGGACATTTACAGCGCGAATTGGCCTTATTAGTCACATTCGCTACCGCCATAGGTAAAAGTTAATATGCCTTTTTGAAGCACAAACTATCGTCTGTCAAGACGGCAAGGTGCCAGGTAATTCTTCTTATAGCCCATGCCATGTGGCGTTGGTGATCATGTTTGTCCACAGCCTTCTGTCTCGTGTACTGTGAATCATCTGTGACACTTATGATCCTCCATGCCATGATGCCAAATTGTCCAACATCTTCTCTCTCGGTCTCCCCTCCCATCCAACTTTCATGTTGTCACGACGTACCCCAGCTTTCTCCTTAACATTATGTGTCCAAAGAACATGGATTGTCTTCTTCTGTAAGAGTAACCAGTTCACTTTCAGAGTTAACTTCTTTCAAGACAACTTCATTACTCTTTTTAACCGTCATGCCGCTCTCATCACTCGGTTAAATAACCACATTTCTGCAGAAATTCCCCAGAAGTATCTTAATTGTCCATGATTCACTTCCGTACATTAGGTTTGCTCGATATAGCTCTCCTTAACTCTTTTTAGCCATCATGCCGCTCTTATCACTCGGTTAAATGACCACATCTCTGCAGAAATTCTTCAGAAGTCTGTTAATTGTCCATGATTCACTTCCGTACATTAGATTTGCTCGATATAGCTCTCCTTAACTCTTTTTAGCCATTATGCCGCTCTTATTGCTCGGTTAAATAACCACATCTCTGCAGAAATTCCTCAGAAGTCCGTTAACTGTCCATGATTACCTTCCGAGCGTTAGGTTTGGCTCCATATAGCGCTCATTAACTCTTTTTCTCACATCTATCGACAAAGATATATTGCACATGGAGATTCTGTGGTATCTGGACATATTCTACATTTACCTTCTTTAATACATCTCCCAACTGTTGTTATCAAAGTCTCAAACATTTAAAAACACACTTATTTCAGGCTAGTTCCATTCACTTTGATGCTACATTTGGGGAAACATGTTTTTCGTTGTAATTAACATTATAGCAGAAATCATTAAAGCTAGTACAACACCTCGACTGAGTTGCGTAACCAATTATTTAGTAGTGTCTATGAGACTGAAGAAATACTAGCAGACCAGAGAGACTATCTGGTGACGCTGCAGGAGTGCGAACATTATATAGAAATAAACGTAATGTCAATTCCTGTGAAAATCTCAGTCAGCGATCCAGACACCGTATGGGTTTCTCCGAAACTCGTCATACTTTTAGAAGAGCTTCTTTAAGAGGAATGTACGAGAGCATCAGGCAAGCTGTCGGTCCATCAAAATATAATATGGCCCCTTTACGATCAACAGAGGAGGTAATCATAAAAGATCGACCGAAACAAGTGGATCACTGTGTAAAACACTACTCAGAGCTCTACTCAGTGGATAACACTGTCGGAGAAGAAGCTCTGGAAGCCATTGAACAACAGTCCACCATGCGTGCCCTTGATAACGAACCGTGCCTCACAGAAATAAGCGAAGAACTAGACATTCTCAAATCCAGCAAGGCACCAGGGAAAGATAGTATTCCACCTGAACTTTCAAAATGTAGCAAAGAAACAATAGTCCCAGAACTGTGCGCAATATGTCAGCTCTGTTGGAAAGAAAAATCAGTACCACAAGATATGAGGGACGCAAACATTGTTACCATTTATAATACCAAAGGTGACAGAAGCGACTGCTACAACTATCGCGGCATTTCCCTACTCAGAATTACAGGTAAGATTTTCGCTCGAGTAATCCTAGAAAGACTACACATTCTTTGCTGAAAGAATCTACCCCGAATCACAGTGCGGATTTAGACCCAACAGATCCACCATCGATATGATTTTCTCACTCAGGCGGCCCCAAAAGAAGTGCAGAGAACAGAGCAAGCCATTATATATTGCCTTCATCGACCTCACAAAAGCATTTGACCTCATTAGCAGAAACGGCCTTTTTAAGATCCTTGAGAAGATAGGATGTCCACCCACACTGCTAAGTATTGTGAAATCATTTCACGAAAATATGCAGGGGACCATTTTATTCGATGGTTCAACATCCCAGTCATTCAGCATCAGCAGTGGAGTAAAGCAGGGCTGCGTGCTTGCTCCTACAGATTTTGGTATCTTCTTCGCAGTTCTCTTAATGTGGGTTATTGGGACTGCCACTGAAGGCATATGTGTGTGTGTGTTGTTTGTCCATCAAGAATGATGATGACCATTCATTTCATCCAGTGGGGTTGAAAGTATGGAGCCGTGGGTTCTAAGATGGCTGATAAGGCTTATTTTGGCTCAAAATGTTCTTTGACAATGTGGACAAGGAATGCTTGACGTTTCTGGAGGAGGATTTCTTGCAGTGGTTTTTCTGTCCTGCCTTTTCTTTACAGCTCTTGCAGTCCTGGTTGCCTCACACATGACTGCATCCTTGTGTAATGATGCACGCCACGAATTTCGGTCTCTGGCTGCAGTCTCCCAGGTGTCATGATGAATTCCAAAAGCATTCAGAGAGATTTTCAGAGTGTCTTTAAAGCGTTTCCTCTGGCCACCTTGGGAGCGTTTACCACAACGCAGTTCGCTGTAAAAAATTCGTTTAGGGAGCCTGTGATCTGGCATGCGAATCAAGTGACCAGCCCAACGAATCTGATTCTTCATCAGTAGAGTGTGGATACTGGGCATGGACGCTCTTTCTAGGACTTCAGTGTCTGGGATCTTGTCTTGCCATTTAATCTTCAGTAGCTTCCTTAGGCAGACTGTGTGGAAGTGGTTTAGTTTCCTAGCGTGTCGCTGATAAACAGTCCAGGTTTCACAAGCATATAACAGTGTGGATAATACAACTGCTTTGTAGACTTTTAGCTTTGTTTGCAGGCTTATTCCAGTTCTGTCCCATACATTCTTGTACAGTCTGCCAAAGGCCACACTGGCCTTGGAGATTCTTGCATTCACTTCGTCATCAATTGTGGCAGCTTGTGACACAGTGCTGCCAAGATAGGTGCATTTGTCCACAACACTTAGTCTATGACCATTCACTTTGATATTCGGCACAGTGTGATTATTCCCTGGAGCTGGCTGGTACATAACTACAGTCTTCTCCAAGTTGATATTGAGCCCAAAGTTGGCACAGGCATGTGAGAAAGCTGAAACATTATGTTGCATGTCAGCCTCTGAGTTGGCGTATAGAGCGCAATCATCAGCAAACAGGAGCTCTCTGACGATGTCGCTGTTAATTTTGGTTTTAGCTTTCAGCCTTCTGAGATTGAATAACTTTCCATCCATACGGTAGTTAGTTAGTTAGTTAGTCGACAGATCATCCTCGTTGCACATCGGACCATTCAGTCCATAAGTGCTCGGATCCCCTCCTCAGCAAATCCCGCAGCGTGTAGCGGCTAACGACGCCAGTTCTGTGTTGGTTTATCAATCTTCTTTGGCTTCCTGCGTAGTGTTCTTGTTTGGCCACCCCTCTTTTAATTTGCTGCTCTCGCAGTCTGGCCATTGTTGTAGATTCACAGTCATCACTTGGTTCTTGCAAAAGTCTCACTTCTCGTAGAGCATTCAGAATGTCAGCCTGGTCCATGGCGCGTCCGCCCTCAACAGTAGCCTCACCTGCGAGCTTGTCAGCCCGCTCATTTCCTTGTACTCCCGCATGCCCTGGCACGAAGATGAAACTAATCTTTGCCAGCCGAGACCGCTTCAGAGGCAGCAACCATTCTCTTCGAATCGACCCCTCCTCTATCCTCTTGATCATGTTCATTGAGTCGCTAAGGAAACAAACCCTTACGGTAGTTTATGTCTATTCCAATGTCGTCGTTCTCGAAGGCATTCATCAACATGGCTGAAAACATGAGGCTGAACAGTGTTGATGACAGGACACATCCTTTGCTTCACTTCATTGGTGACAGGAAAGTGTTCAGACAGTTCACCATTTTCCTGTACTCTTGCCTGCATATACCTCCATATAAGATCTGATGGCAAACTTTTTAACCCATCATGTCTCAAGACAAAGACCAAAATAAGATCAAGATGCATAAGAGAACTACTTTTTGCAGACGATGCATCACTGACTACTAACGCGAGCAGAAGATCTCTAACGGCTCATAGATCGTTTTGCAGCCGCCTGCGAACACTTTGGGCTCACAATCAGCCTTAATAAAACACAGGTGATGGAACAAGATGCTGGTGCACCTCCATCAATCAAAATTTCTGATTACGAATTGAAGGTTGTCCATGAGTTTGCGTATTTGGTGTCGACAATATCAGATAATCTTTCATTAGAGACAGAAATCGACAGACGCATTGGAAAGGCAGCCACAACACTTTTCAGGCTAACTAAAAGAGTTTGAGAGACTAATATACTAACAGAGCTTACAAAAGTTAAAGTATATAAAGCTTGTGTTGTTAGCACACTACTCTATGGGTCTGAATCCTGGACCTTGTACTCACGACAGGAAAGAAAGCTGAATTCCTTCCTTGTGAGATGTCTGAGACATATCCTGGGCATATCGTGGAAAGACCACATAACAAACAAACATGTGCTTGAAAGTGCGGATATTACCACAGTGCACTCCCTCCTCAAGCAGAGACGCCTCCCGTGGCTGGGGCACGTATCTCCAATGGAGGATGAACGCATTCCCAACGATCTCCTATACGGAGAACTAACCACAGGGAAGAGGCCAACCGGAAGACCCCAAATGCGATATAGGGATGTGTGTAAACAAGATATGAAAACCCTTGGCATAGATCCAGACACTTGGGAAAGAGTTGCAACAGACAGATGTTCCTGGAGAATAGACGCACTAAACGGACTGATGCACTTCGAGCGCAATCTGATCCAACAAACTGAGGATAGGAGGCACAGGCATAAAATGCAGTCACTTACTGTAGGACCTGCCTCATCTTACAGATGCAGAAACTGTGACAGAGATTGTCATTCTCGCATTGGACTATACAGTCACCAGCGGTGCTGTCAGGTACCTACTGTCGTATTATATATAAGTGTCGTCCCTGGGGTGAGGGGAATCAACACCGACATTCTTTTAACCCCATATCAATATCTTGAGGATCTCCCAGCTTTCTGTCCACAACACCCCGTCAGTCCTCTCTCTCTCTCTCTCTCTCTCTCTCTCTCTCTCTCTCTCTCTCTCTCTCTCTCTCTCTCTCTCTCTCTCTCTCTCTCTCTCTCTCTTTTTTTTTTTTTCTTACTACTGAACCAAGCCCCCCTCTCATTTTTTTTCCCAAAACACACTACACAACACTGGCTCTAAAACAAAAAAAAATTAGTTTAATAGAGAAAAATGTCATGTATGTGCAAAGTGTATGTGTAGAATGCTTTCGTATAATCTAGTGTGTATTGTCGCTTGTCGTCCCGGGAGGAACGTGGAATCAACAAGCACACCTTTAAGATCCTTATACTTGGGAATTATTGACAGACTTTTGTCTACACTCCTCCTTTCTGTCTTCTATTCACTCTCTCTCTCTCTCTCTCTCTCTCTCTCTCTCTCCGTCTCTCTCTCTCTCTGTCTCTCTCTCTCTTATTCCTTCATAACATACCATGACAACAATTTCCTCCAACAATTAATAAAATATTTATTGTTGAAAACTATGTCAGTTGTATGTATGGAATGTGTATATGTAATTTGTAGTGTCGTCTATTGTGAGTGCAAGATAGGACTCTGACTGTCTATGCTCCGTATCGCATCTCTCATCTGCATACGGCCCAGCAACAAGACATCACACATATATGGACAGCTCTCACCCTGGATGCTCTGTTCCACTTGAGTCTGGATGTAATCCGATATTGGAAAAATGTTCACAGTTGGATCACCGTAAAATAATGCGATCACGGTAAGTCTTTGACGTATACAGAGTTTTCTTTTTTTACGTTAATAAAATCCATCAGTGAAAACACATCACCACTGTCTACAATTAGTTAATTGGCAATGCAATAGGCCTGGAAACTGTTCTTAAGTTCTCCCTGGTTCTTTTATATGAGTAAACCAGTCACATATATTTAGCTATGTCACTTTGCTGTTATAGACTAAACGTCCGTTACATCGCTTTCTTCACCTGGATACTTTTGAATTCTTTGCACCAGTGAAGTAACGTTCTTTGATGATGTGAGGTGCGGTATCTCTGCACCAGTGAAGTAACGTTCTTTAGTAAGGTGAGGTGCAGTATCTCTGCACAAGTGAAGTAACGTTCTTTAGTAAGGTGAGGTGCGGTATCTCTGCACAAGTGAAGTAACGTTCTTTAGTAGAACCTGTGAGAGATATATTACCAGGTGATATGATCTGCTTCAAACTAATTCTTATGTGAGAGTCTTTCTCCAGCCGTATTCAAGACGCTTCCGAAAGATACTCTGACATAAGACAGATGAGTTCACTAAAGTCGAAACGATTAACTAACAGAAGGAAATGGTAAAAGCCAAGAACAGACACCTAATTCCCTATGCTAGACAATTAAGCTAAGGCTAGAGTACCTTATATAATCTATGTCAATCCATGAATTGAAATACACCAGCACACAAGCACTAATATACCATCGCCTTTAAACAATAAGGGACGTATATTTCTTTCCAAATAAAGGATGCATAGATATTCTCCGTCCAGTTTGGGAGCACACTAACTACAAAAACAAGTACACAACTATTTATACTCCATTTCCAATTCTCCGTTACTTTTGATCCACAATCAAATTTGCCGTGATCCTTCACATCAAAAGTCTGTGAAGTCACGTATTCGCTCCTTGCCGCTCCGTCTCGTCTTTCTCTGCTGAGTCCCGCGTTCCCCCACTCTCGTACTTCAATCAGTTTTAACGCTTTGATCCACGTCTTTGTCCGTGCCACAACCCGAGATCTCCCCGTCTCCGTTGCTTGTCCGATAAGATCGGCAGTCAATGACCCCTTATCAAAACTGTATTTTTCTTCATTACCATTCGGTCTTCTTCTTCTTCTTCGTTCATCCGGAGTTTTTTTTTTCGGACGTGATTGCGTTGTGCCTGTTTACAGCTGAGCTGCGTTCTTGCGCCGTTAGGCCGACACATCCGACTTCTGCGGGCATTTGTTGACCGGGTTAACCTTCCCGGGGGTTTCTTAGGACGTTAGACTCTCACTGTTGTGGTGTTATCTCCCATTCTAGCTGGCCCATATAGAACAGCCAAAGGCATCCTGGTCAGCCCTCAAGGGAAGGCAGGGGCAGACCATGGGCATTCCCCGCCATCCAAGGAGGCTTCCATAATTGCAGAGCCATCACACAGCGCTCTGGTACTGGGCTCACCCAAGGAATCGTCACGTCCTGCACATGGCTGCTTAGCCTCACTTCCGTATATTGGGCCTTCCGTTCACCATAGGCTGTTCTTCCAGAAGCCAGAAGAATGCAGTTTGCAGATGACATCCACACAGTGAGCTTTCGATTCGGACTTTCCACGTAATGGATTTGCTATCCGAGCAATATTCCATTTTGTGCCACTAGGACACTTTTTCCACCTTTTATGAAGCCCACACAGTGAGCTTTCGATTCGGACTTTCCACGTAATGGATTTGCTATCCGAGCAATATTCCATTTTGTGCCACTAGGACACTTTTTCCACCTTTTATGAAGCCCACACAGTGAGCTTTCGATTCGGACTTTCCACGTAATGGATTTGCTATCCAAGCAATATTCCATTTCATGCCTCTGGGAGGCTTGTGTAACCGACATGCCTGTGGTATGAAGTGTGGCAGTCTAAATACTTCTTCATGTACATTTAAATGTCAACCTGAATACAATTAAAGTAAGCTGCAGTCGACTTGAGCTTGTTGATATCTCCATAGAGCTTGTCCTCGAATGAAGCAGGTGTGGGCCAAAATATCTTTCTCTGTTCTGCATATATTGGGCACTCTTGCAGCAAATGTTTAGCTGTCATTTTACCAGTTCCACAATTACATTCATCTGTATCTCCTATCTTTAGTTTGTTGAACAAGTGGTATTTCAGCCTGTTATGTCCTGTGCGGAGTCTGAAGATTGCTACTTGTTCTCTTCGGTCGAGTTTGTAATATGCATCATCCTTCTGGTGGCCTGGATGCTCTAATTCCCATTTGGTTCTATAAGTGCCTTTTATCAACCTCTTTGCCTCATTATAGGTTATGTCTATGTCAGGCTGTGGTAGTCGTCCGCCCTCTTTTGCCAGTCTGTCAGCCTCTTCATTTCCAGGTATACTGCAATGTGATGGGATCCACTGTATTACAACTTTTTTGGATTTCTGGCATAGACCATGGAGTGCTGCTCTTAGGTCAGCTATTTCTGTGCTGTTATTGCTCTTCAGTATTGAGACAGCTGACTTTGCATCTGTGAAGATAGCTATTTGCGTCTCTTTAGTTTCCTCCATCAAGAGCATTTCTGCTGCAGTTTTCAGAGCCTCTACCTCCGCTTTGAAGTTACTTGAAAACTTTCCAGTTGCCACTGAATGTGTTTTTTTCACTCCATTTTTTAAATTTAGGAGAATTCCTCCTCCTCCATTCTCTACTGAATTTTTGGCTGATCCATCTGTATATGCATGGGTCCAATTGCTGCTTGGGTAATGTTCTTTTATGTAGTTTAGGGTTATTTCTCTTCTTTCAGTTTCATGCTGAGTGTTCTTTTTCTCAATACCAGGAATGTTTTCTATCATCTCAGGCAGTTGCTGCTGTCTCCAAGCTGGGAACTTGTCTGCATTGTAAATGGGTTTGACTGTTGATATGTTAAGTATGGGATCTGCCCTAATCTTTCGTTTTGCAGTTTCTACAAAGTTGCTACGCTTCAGTCTTCCCTTTCCAAAACCACGAAACCTTTTATACATAGGGTGGTCTGTCAATCTTCTAAATTTTTCAGCTTGTTGCTGGGCTCTGCTATCTCTTCTATCCTGCATTGGTTGTAAACAAGTGATCTTTTCTAATTCATTAATAGGCGTTGTCTTCAGGCTTCCAGTTATGATTCGCATTCCTTGATTTTGGACTCTACTTATTTTGTTAAAGTTTGACTTAGCTGCTGTTGCCCAAGCTGCAATGCCATATTCCAGTACTGGCCTCACCCGTCCAGTATATAACTTCTTGAGAACTTTCTCATCTGCTCCCCACGTTGTACCAGCAAGCTTTTTCATGATTGCCATTCTTTGCCTTGCTCTTTTTCGATTTTTCTCAACCTGTGTTTTCCATGTCAGGCGACGATCAAAGGTGACTCCTAGATAGTTTGGATTTTCTTCATGGCGCAATATTTTTCCATTCAATACCAGCTTAGGTTGCTGAGCTTTAGTTGAGAGGGAGAACACTGTGCATGTTGTTTTCTCCTCACTTATCTTCACTAGCCATGATTTTGACCAGTCCTCTAGCGCTAATAGGGCTTGCTGTATTCTGCTGTTAGCTGTACTAATATATTCTTCAGATGTCCATATGGCTAGGTCATCTGCAAAGGATGATGTGTGTACTCTGGCTGGAAAATTTTCCGTGATGTCGTTTATATATGCTAGGAATAATGTTGGTGAAAGAACTCCTCCTTGGGGGACACCTTGCTCCAACAGCATCATTTTGCTGGTTTGTCCTTGTACTTTTGTCCTGGCAGTTCTGTTCTCAAGGTAGTGGCTGACCCATTTGTACATTTTCCCACAAACATGCATTTTTTGCAGTTTTACTTTCAGTCCTTCCTTCCATACTTTATCAAATGCTTTTTCTAAATCTACCCAGACCGCTAGTGTGTGCTTTTTCTCTTGGAAGGCATCCTCTATTTCCTGAGCTATATAGGTTATTTGATCTTCAGTGGATCTGTACTTTCTGAATCCTGCTTGGTGTGGTGTTAAGAGTTGGTTTTCTTCCAGATGCCATGTTAGCCTGCCATTGATAATGCGTTCCATTAATTTTCCTACACAGCTAAGTAGACTGATAGGTCGATAGCCATTTGGTTCTTCCAGGTCTTTTCCTTTCTTTGGGACTGGTATTAGTATAGCTTCCTTCCATGCCTGTGGGACTATTCCCCTCTTCCAGCTGTAATTTAGGACTGCTAGTAGTTTCTTTTTTGCCTTAGTGCCTAGTCCTATTAGCATTTCATTTGTGATTCCATCCTTTCCTGGTGACTTCTTCTTTTTTAGGGTATTCATTGCCTGTTCCATTTCTTCCATTGTTAGATTTGCCATCATATATTCTGCTGCTGTCTCTGTATTTCTATGATGTATCTGTTTATCTTTGATTGCTTTCTTCTGTTCGGTTGTAATATCAATGTGGTTTGCACTGGCATAGTGTTCCATTAGTGCATTTGCAGCCTTTTTTCCTGTAAGCAAGGCATTTCCTTGTTTAATTGTTATTTGTTTGTTTCTAGGTCCTTCATTGTTCATGGCTTTCACTAGTTTCCATAGTTTGTTTCCATCCCTGTCAAAATTCAGGTTTTCTGTTTTTTTCCTCAAACAATCTCTTGTTGTTTGATTTACTGTTCTTTTATATTTTGCTGAGATGGCTTTGAGAGAGATGTTCGCTTCAGTTGTTTGTTCTCTCTCTGCTGTCTTCCTAGCATCTTCAACTTTGTCCTCCAAAATTTGTAGTTCTTCAGTCCAGTATGGTTTGTAATTTTTCCTCGCTCCTCTTGGAATAGACTCAGTGGCCGCCTGTATTATTGCTCTGTTTAGCCTTTCCACGATTTGCTTCATGTTGCCATATCGTGTATTTATGTTTTCACAATATTTGTCTGTTAGTATGGCAAATCTGTCCCAATCTGCTCGTTTGTAATTCCAGCGGGGCAAAGGCTTTTGCTCCTGTGGAACATACTCCATATTCATTACAAGCTTGATTGGTCTGTGGTCACTACCTGCTAATTGGTCAAGCACGTGGCGATCGATTTTGTGGAGGATGTCTCCTGTGCAGAAAGCTAAGTCTGGAGTAGAAGTGGTAATCCATCTTCTGGAGTAGAAGCTCGGTGTGTCATCTGCTTTGTTGAGTAGATGGAGGTTTGAGTCTATTTCCCAGTCCTCCACTTCATCTCCTCTTTTGTCAGTATCTGGGTATCCCCATCTTTCTGAACGGCTATTAAAGTCTCCGACAACAATGCAATTTGTGTCAGTTATTTTCATGTTTGAGAGTGTAAGATCCTTATCTGCCGGGCTATACAGATTGTAAATTCTTATTTTCACGTCCTTTATCATTATATCAACACCTATAATTTCCGTTTGGTTGTCAGAGATCACAGATACTTCGCTGCAAGGTATTGTATTTCGTGTAAGTATTACAACTCCTCCTTTGTGTCCTTCTCGGTCGAAACGTGTGGCCTGATATCCCTCGACTGAAAATGTGCGATTGGCGTTGAGGTGTGTCTCTTGAATGCATGCCACATCTATTCTATCTTTATGAAGACGCTGTGTTAGGGAGGCTTTCTTGTTATAAACTCCTTCGGCATTCCACTGTAGTATGTTGAGTGTCCCGGGGTGTTTGGTCAATATCTCTTAACCTACTCCTCTGTGCCTTGACTCCACAGCACAGGGAAGGTGACCACCAGTAGTCATGGGTGGACCCCCTCGAGGCAGGGGGCCCGGCACTATCACCGCCTGATGGGACTTCACGGGATTAGCACCATAACGATTAAACCATTCGGTCAATAACCGCCACTTTGTCCTCGCTCAAGACTGAAGGCTCGATTGTTATTCTGACCCACGGTCCATAATTTTTCCATCCTCATATATTGCAATTAATTTTATATGTAAGTTTATCGGGGAATCACTAAACTCACAGTATCCCGTGACATAGGCCCCCTCTTAAGAGAGTTGACCGCGTCGACTCTTCCTCACTGTAGTTTTGATTCCTATGATCCACCAACCTATTCCTCTTCCTCTGGAGCTGGATGTCTAGATAGGAAATCCGCTCCTACATTCTCCTTCACCAGGGATGTACTCCCCTGTGAAGTTGTATGGTTGCAGCAACCACGACCATCGCATCCACCGTGCGTTGAGCTTCTGTGAAGTAGCTATGAACATGACGTGTTGCTGATTTGACTGTTACCCTCACATGGATCACCTCCTCATCAAGTAGGCGATCTCACTGACAGCCTATTATACTACTCATGGCAGACACTAGTGTTGGCACATCGCCCCTGTACGTCCGGTCGACCTACTTTCGACTTGCGTAAGCGACGGCTCACAATACAGACGGATCGTCCCATCCTGACTGTAACACTGTCTCCATATTCTCTTGGTTTCCCCAGGTTTTGCATCTGGGGATGGTCCGCCTCGTCCGCGTTGGACAGAATCGTCTTCCCCAATCCTCCTGGACTTTTGCTTTCAAGACCATCTCGGGCGCTATTGGATCTGGTCAGCCAATCTTTGGTTGAAGTCCTGGGTATTTCTCGCCTTTCCCGACGTTACCCATCCCCTTCTGAACTTGGTTACTAGTGAAGGTTTCACTCTTGTCCTTTCCCTGACGTGTGATTTCCCTCCTCCCTTCGTTGGGTAAATCAGACCTATCAAGTACTTTCCCATATGCCCTCCTATGTAGTACTGGTGATCTCTGGTCTTCGTCTGGACCGGTAACCTTTGTCCCAGTGGCTGCCATCACCATAAGGTGCGAAGCTTTGCTCTCGGATCTCTCCTCATATTTCTTAATGAGATGCCTAGGGAGATTTTTCAGTTCTTCCCCGATCCGGATTTTGTAGAAGTTTTTGGACACCACCTTTTCCACAGGATAAGGTCCTTTCCATCCTACTTGGAGTATATTAGTCTCTTCTGGACCCCATACTTCCACTTTGTCTTCCACCTTAAAAGCTATTTTACTCTTAGTCCGATTGTTGGGTGGTGCTTTCTGGCACTCTGAACAAGACTTAACTAACCGGTGTACATCTCCGGTCATTCCTGGCCAGCAATAATGGCCAGAAATTTGCTGCAATGTCTCTCTGACACCCATATGTCGCTTCCCGGATATGTTGTGCCCGCTCTGAAGAATGTGAGGACGATAGGTCTCTGGGACCACCCACTGCTCGTGCAGTCTGTCTCCCCTTCCGGCTCTCCTGTAAAGCAGCCGATTCCTCAGAAAGTACTGTCCCCGTTCTGGTGAGTCAGCACTTCTTTGCAGCTTCCTGTAGCAAGGACGCAACGTAGTATCCTTCCTCTGGGCAGTATGCAATTCCCCTATCACTGAGTTGTCGCATAGTGACTCTGCCTCTTTTTCCTTCCCTTGAGATCCACTGGTTACTGCTCCCCTGTGGGCTGGCTGTTTGGGAACCCCCAAAAGACATATTTAGTGCCAATGATCATTGGGAATAGGGAATCAGCTAATACAGCAGCAGGAATAATGCTCGTGACGTACCTGGACTTAATCTCCACCTTGGCGATTGGCAGCGTCATGGTAACAGCACTCCTCATTGCCGGCTGTATCTCTATGGTCTCCCCTGTAAGTTGGTCTGGGCTTACCAGGCTGGCATCTATCACAGCTTCCCCATCCAAACCTGAATCGTAGAGACAAGCAACCTGCTGGCCATTGACTTCAATCAGTTCAACCACAGGTGGTCTCTCTTGGTCCGGAGTGTATTCCACCTCCTCGACCTTTTCCTGGCATCGGCAGTCCACAGTATTATGTGTTTTCGACCTGCAGTGTGTGCACCCTTTTCCCTTCCAAACTTTCCGTGTGCTTTCTTTGTTCAGCGTTTCTTCACCGACCTACCGCCTTGTCTGTGATAACCTTCTTATGAATCACTTGGCATGCCGCGAAGTGATGACTTTTCGGTTTCGATCTGCAGTCCTTTGTGTTATGAGAGGGCGACTGGCAAATCGAACACCACTTCTCGGACCACGGTCGTTTAGCTGGAGAATTCGAGGTGTTCTGGTTTCCTTCCTTCACCTTCTCTGAACTCTCCATTGACGTCTTTATATAAGGTTCCACTTTTTCTCCTTCCCAGTTCTTAGGTTTCTTTTTCTCTTGTTTCTCCTGACCTTTGGTGGGTTGTATATTGGTTTCTTTAGCTTCCTCATGGACTTCTACGAATCTTTCCGCCAGCTTATTCACAACATCAAGCCGTTCTGCCCCTTGTTCTCCTAAAAATGTCTTCAGTGGTTCTGACATTTGCTGGCGCATCTGGTCGACTACCATCAGCTCTTCCAGACTCTCAGAGTCCCGCTTGAACTCTGCCAAATCCATCCATTTTTGGAGGTATGATTTCAGCCTTAAACTGTAGGCGGCGAATAGCTCTCCCGGCTCTCTTCTTGCCGATCGAAACTTCTTTCGATACGTTTGTGCGGTGATCTCATAGTGTTTCATCAAAGCGGTTTTTAATTCTTCGTAGTTATTTTCATGTCCTGGTGGTAGGCGGGTGTAGACCTCGTAACCCGAACCTCGTAATCCCTGGGCTAATTTAAGACACCATCTGCTTCTATCCAGTCCCATAGCGACTGACATTGCATTCAAAGCGATTTGCGTATTGGTCAAATTTGTCTGTAGATTCATCATAAACAGCTAAGGGAAACTTCATTGCATGGTAGCTAGGTCCACTCATGTTGGTTGAACCATGTGAAGAGGACCCTCCTTCCGCTCCATTTATTTCTCCCTTAGTTTGTGTTTTGAGTTCTAGCTCTCTCATGCGGTATTCATGTTCTCTCTTCTTGTTGGCCTCTTCAGCGTCCAACCTTTTGTTGGTCTGTTCCGCTTCCGCGTCCAACCGCTTGTTGGTCTGTTCCGTTTCTAATCTCTTGTTCTCCAACTCCATCCTTTTCAATTCCAACTCGGCCTTTTGATCTTCCCTTTCTGCTTGGCGATTTTCCCTCTCCCTCTCCTGTATGTAATCGGTTAGGGCCGAACCAGATAAACCAATTTCTTGGGTGATGCCATCAATATCACATTTGCTGCCTTAAATTCCCAGAACATATACTGACACCCATTTTCGACTGGGTGGACATTCGAGGTATGGGAGCTTAATAAAAAAAATGGTCAGTTTAGTACATGTATCATCTGTACTCAGATAATTAGCCACGTGCATCTGCAGGTCTATTACTAGAATAATTCCATCATCCTCTCCAGGTGGCAGCGATGAGGATTCTGCTACACCATATTGCAGTGTCTTAATGTGCAGGTAAAAAATTTGGGTACACCATCACAAAGCAAATTAGGCTGCAGTTTCATTAGACCTATGGCCCAGTGCAAGTACATTTGACAAGTATTTATCTCAAGCATATAAGGCAGATGTGGTTGCAGCCTTGTGGGAGCACGTGTACACCTCGGAGGAGCAAATGGATCACTATGGTCTGGCAAGAATGCAACAGCGTGGAGTGACGAGGTGATCTGGCCGAGGCTCGACGCTTAGGGGAAAGGTGAGACGCACATATAATCAGATTGCTACTGGTACTATTGGGGTTGGAACTCTTCGTTGGCTTCTGAGGATGGGGACGGAGCGCTTATGGGAATGCTCCGAATGTTGTGATGTCGGTTCCTAAATCAATCAATCAATTATCTCAAGCATGCCGTCTCAGCTGCTGCTGCTATCTTTTATCTTACAATGGAACATTGGCGCTCAAAAAGCACATGCCACGTACTTTCCAGATTTGTTCATAATTGGTTGGATTTGGCAACTAGAGTTTTCTATGGTACGCGGTAGCCACGTCAGACCACTAACGACATGCATGGTAGATTACAGTGTTACTATTCTTGGCTTCACTGACGGGACCCGGTAACACATGGGCGGTGCCTTCTCTAACTCTAGGCTATTACAAGTTTACTAGACAAGAACAAGTTTGTCTCTTGGACCCTATCCACTGTACTTTTTCAAGTTGCGAGACCTTGTCTGTAGCTACACTCCAGTTGATCTACTAACAATGTGGAGACACGGGAGAAGAATGAAGCTCTGATCCAAATTCAAACAATGTCATACATTTATTTCATCTATACAAGTCCACTAACAGCCAACCGTCAATTAAGGACACTGGATAAGTTGGTGAGCGATATCTATCTAATAAGATGCACATTGCCTTAACAACGACGCTACCGTGCCGTAACTCGCAGATCATTTAAACAAGAAATTAAAGTTAGTCTCATGTCCTTTACAGGACGTCGCAATCAACTCATCAGTGAGATCAACATGATAGAATGAATAAGAGCGCTTGTTCTGAAACTTCCGGTGTGCTGATGACGAGGTACCGGGTTCAACCCATACACCGGTCAGTTGAACTAACATATTGCCTTCTCGTCCTTGACTTGGGGACGTAGATTATAAGTACCTCAGAAATGGGAGTGGCTTTACCTGATGGCGAGGGACAATCGTAACAGGAAAGCTAGCCCACACGCAAAATTTAGTCTAGCGTGGAGTACTCACTGTGAGCTGTGAGTATCGTGTGAAGTGGTTTTGAATCTGCCCAAGTTTTTTTTTTTTTTTTTTTTTGGAACGTGACTGCATGTTCAGAGCGATGGTAGGTGGCTATGTCCCAGAGTTGACCGGTTTTTGCCTTATGCAGAAATGCGTGGCTGCTGGGTTTCTGGTTGACTGCCACTGCCATCAGCGATAAACTATATTTTCGTGGACTGTGTGGGTGAACATCTAAGAAACATCCAGATAGGAAAATGACTGCCGATTCCATCAGAGATGAATTGGGTGTTTCGTGGGGGACTGGTGTGTTGACATTCTGGCGGCGGCATTATGCCCAGTGTATGTGTGGGCTGTTGTTTGTCGAGACTCCTGTCTTTTCCACATTGGGCAGTGGGGAGCGTTTTGTGTGATATTCACTGGCACAGGAACGGAGCATAATGGGGACGACCCGTTGCTGTGAAGTTGGAACTGCGACTAACTAACTAACTCACGGGTTCAAAGCAAGCGGGGAAAAACCTCTAACATTTATTAGCCGTTTGTGATTTTATAAGCAACTTTATGTTCAGTAGTTTGCATTCGTTTTTTTTTTTAAACCGATGCTCAAATCAGTGTGAAATTCAGCGCAAAGAGATGTGCTCCAAAATCGTATACGGTTGACTTTGAACTCAGTGTTTCCGGATTCTGAAACCTTGGTCACTACTCTTAAGCCAAAGACGTTAAGGAAAGGGATCACATAACTTTAAAGTGTTAGGATCTATCATCTCGTCTGAATAATAATCTGTCTACATTGTCTTTAGATTATGACAGACTGTTTTTAATATTTTAGAAATTTGGTCTATTCACCTCTCTATTTCTCTCTCCCGCCCTTTATCCCCATTGGGGCAACGGAGCAACGCCAAGACGTTCAATCTTTTGTTATATCCTGCAGCTCCCTCCATGTCCTCCCAATAGTATCAATCTGTCTGTAATTCTCGTCTCCAAGTCTTTTTAGGTCTCATGCTATTTCGCTTGCCTTGTGGGTTCCAGACAAGAGTGTGTCTAGTTATACTGTCCTCAGGTTTTCTCATCGTGTGTCCAGTAGTGCCAGCATTTTTTCATGACCTCTGGTTCACTGGAATTTGTTTAGTTCTCTCCACGAGCTCGACAATGATGATTCTGTTTATTCCCACTATTCTGTTTGTTTAGTTCTCTCCACGAGCTCGACAATGATGATTCTGTTTATTCCCACTATTCTGTTTGTTTAGTTCTCTCCATGAGCTCAACAATGATGATTCTGTTTATTCCACTATTCTGTTTGTTTAGTTCTCTCCATGAGCTCGACAATGATGATTCCGTTTATTCCCACTATTCTGTTTGTTTAGTTCTCTCCATGAGCTCGACAATGATGATTCTGTTTATTCCCACTATTCTGTTTGTTTAGTTCTCTCCATGAGCTCGACAATGATGATTCTGTTTATTCCCACTATTCTGTTTGTTTAGTTCTCTCCATGAGCTCGACAATGATGATTCTGTTTATTCCCACTATTCTGTTTGTTTAGTTCTCTCCATGAGCTCGACAGTGATGATTCTGTTTATTCCCACTATTCTGTTTGTTTAGTTCTCTCCATGAGCTCGACAGTGATGATTCTGTTTATTCCCACTATTCTGTTTGTTTAGTTCTCTCCACGAGCTCGACAGTGATGATTCTGTTTATTCCCACTATTCTGTTTGTTTAGTTCTCTCCATGAGGACTCTCAACATACTACAATGGAATGCCGAAGGAGTTTATAACAAGAAAGCCTTCCTAACACAGCGTCTTCATAAAGATAGAATAGATGTGGCATGCATTCAAGAGACACACCTCAACGCCAATCGCACATTTTCAGTCGAGGGATATCAGGCCACACGTTTCGACCGCAAAGGACACAAAGGAGGAGTTGTAATACTTACACGAAATACAATACCTTGCAGCGTAGTATCTGTGATCTCTGACAACCAAACGGAAATTATAGGTGTTGATATAATGATAAAGGACGTGAAAATAAGAATTTACAATCTGTATAGCCCGGCAGATAAGGATCTTACACTCTCAAACATGAAAATAACTGACACAAATTGCATTGTTGTCGGAGACTTTAATAGCCGCTCAGAAAGATGGGGATACCCAGATACTGACAAAAGAGGAGATGAAGTGGAGGACTGGGAAATAGACTCAAATCTCCATCTACTCAACAAAGCGGATGACACACCGAGCTTCTACTCCAGAAGATGGATTACCACTTCTACTCCAGACTTAGCTTTCTGCACAGGAGACATCCTCCACAAAATCGATCGCCATGTGCTTGACCAATTAGCAGGTAGTGACCACAGACCAATCAAGCTTGTAATAAATATGGAGTATGTTCCACAGGAGCAAAAGCCTTTGCCCCGCTGGAATTACAAACGAGCAGATTGTGACAGATTTTCCATACTAACAGACAAATATTGTGAAAACATAAATACACGATATGGCAACATGAAGCAAATGGTGGAAAGTCTAAACAGAGCAATAATACAGGCGGCCACTGAGTCTATTCCAAGAGGAGCGAGGAAAAATTACAAACCATACTGGACTGAGGAACTACAAATTTTGGAGGACAAAGTTGAAGATGCTAGGAAGACCGCAGAGAGAGAACAAACAACTGAAGCGAACATCTCTCTCAAAGCCATCTCAGCAAAATATAAAAGAACAGTAAATCAAACAACAAGAGATTGTTGGAGGAAAAAAACAGAAAACCTGAATTTTGACAGGGATGGAAACAAACTATGGAAACTAGTGAAAGCCATGAACAATGAAGGACCTAGAAACAAACAAATAACAATTAAACAAGGAAATGCCTTGCTTACAGGAAAAAAGGCTGCAAATGCACTAATGGAACACTATGCCAGTGCAAACCACATTGATATTACAGCCGAACAGAAGAAAGCAATCAAAGATAAACAGATACATCATAGATATACAGAGACAGCAGCAGAATATATGATGGCAAATCTAACAATGGAAGAAATGGAACAGGCAATGAATACCCTAAAAAAGAAGACATCACCAGGAAAGGATGGAATCACAAATGAAATGCTAATAGGACTAGGCACTAAGGCAAAAAGAAGCTACTAGCAGTCCTAAATTACAGCTGGAAGAGGGGAATAGTCCCACAGGCAAGGAAGGAAGCTATACTAATACCAGTCCCAAAGAAAGGAAAAGACCTGGAAGAACCAAATGGCTATCGACCTATCAGTATTCTTAGCTGTGTAGGAAAATTAATGGAACGCATTATCAATGGCAGGCTAACATGGCATCTGGAAGAAAACCAACTCTTAACACCTCACCAAGCAGGATTCAGAAAGTACAGATCCACTGAAGATCAAATAACCTATATAGCTCAGGAAATAGAGGATGCCTTCCAAGAGAAAAAGCACACGCTAGCGATCTGGATAGATTTAAAAAAGCATTTGATAAAGTATGGAAGGAAGGACTGAAAGTAAAACTGCAAAAAATGCATGTTTGTGGGAAAATGTACAAATGGATCAGCCACTACCTTGAGAACAGAACTGCCAGGACAAAAGTACAAGGACAAACCAGCAAAATGATGCTGTTGGAGCAAGGTGTCCCCCAAGGAGGAGTTCTTTCACCAACATTATTCCTAGCATATATAAACGACATCACGGAAAATTTTCCAGCCAGAGTACACACATCATCCTTTGCAGATGACCTAGCCATATGGACATCTGAAGAATATATTAGTACAGCTAACAGCAGAATACAGCAAGCCCTATTAGCGCTAGAGGACTGGTCAAAATCATGGCTAGTGAAGATAAGTGAGGAGAAAACAACATGCACAGTATTCTCCCTCTCAACTAAAACTCAGCAACCTAAGCTGGTATTGAATGGAAAAATATTGCGCCATGAAGTAAATCCAAACTATCTAGGAGTCACCTTTGATCGTCGCCTGACATGGAAGACACAGGTTGAGAAAAATCAAACAAGAGCAAGGCAAAGAATGGCAATCATGAAAAAGCTTGCTGGTACAACGTGGGGAGCAGATGAGAAAGTTCTCAAGAAGTTATATACTGGACGGGTGAGGCCAGTACTGGAATATGGCATTGCAGCTTGGGCAACAGCAGCTAAGTCAAACTTTAACAAAATAAGTCCAAAATCAAGGAATGCGAATCATAACTGGAAGCCTGAAGACAACGCCTATTAATGAACTAGAAAAGATCACTTGTTTGCAACCAATGCAGGATAGAAGAGATAGCAGAGCCCAGCAACAAGCTGAAAAATTTAGAAGATTGACAGACCACCCTATGTATAAAAGGTTTAGTGGTTTTGGAAAGGGAAGACTGAAGCGTAGCAACTTTGTAGAAACTGCAAAACGAAAGATTAGGGCAGATCCCATACTTAACATATCAACAGTCAAAGCCATTTACAATGCAGACAAGTTCCCAGCTTGGAGACAGCAGCTACTGCCTGAGATGATAGAAAACATTCCTGGTATTGAGAAAAAGAACACTCAGCATGAAACCGAAAGAAGAGAAATAACCCTAAACTACATAAAAGAACATTACCCAAGCAGCAATTGGACCCATGCATATACAGATGGATCAGCCAAAAATTCAGTAGAGAATGGAGGAGGAATAATTCTCCTAAATTTAAAAAATGGAGTGAAAAAAACACATTCAGTGGCAACTGGAAAGTTTTCAAGTAACTTCAAAGCGGAGGTAGAGGCTCTGAAAACTGCAGCAGAAATGCTCTTGATGGAGGAAAATAAAGAGACGCAAATAGCTATCTTTACAGATGCAAAGTCAGCTGTCTCAAAATGAAAACTGCAGCAGAAATGCTCTTGATGGAGGAAAATAAAGAGACGCAAATAGCTATCTTTACAGATGCAAAGTCAGCTGTCTCAATACTGAAGAGCAATAACAGCACAGAAATAGCTGACCTAAGAGCAGCACTCCATGGTCTATGCCAGAAATCCAAAAAAGTTGTAATACAGTGGATACCATCACATTGCAGTATACCTGGAAATGAAGAGGCTGACAGACTGGCAAAAGAGGGCGGACGACTACCACAGCCTGACATAGACATAACCTATAATGAGGCAAAGAGGTTGATAAAAATGGGAATTTGAGTTCTAGCTCTCTCATGCGGTATTCATGTTCTCTCTTCTTGTTGGCCTCTTCAGCGTCCAACCTTTTGTTGGTCTGTTCCGCTTCCGCGTCCAACCGCTTGTTGGTCTGTTCCGTTTCTAATCTCTTGTTCTCCCAACTCCATCCTTTTCAATTCCAACTCGGCCTTTTGATCTTCCCTTTCTGCTTGGCGATTTTCCCTCTCCCTCTCCTGTATGTAATCGGTTAGGGCCGAACCAGATAAACCAATTTCTTGGGTGATGCCATCAATATCACATTTGCTGCCTTAAATTCCCAGAACATATACTGACACCCATTTTCGACTGGGTGGACATTCGAGGTATGGGAGCTTAATAAAAAAAAAATGGTCAGTTTAGTACATGTATCATCTGTACTCAGATAATTAGCCACGTGCATCTGCAGGTCTATTACTAGAATAATTCCATCATCCTCTCCAGGTGGCAGCGATGAGGATTCTGCTACACCATATTGCAGTGTCTTAATGTGCAGGTAAAAAATTTGGGTACACCATCACAAAGCAAATTAGGCTGCAGTTTCATTAGACCTATGGCCCAGTGCAAGTACATTTGACAAGTATTTATCTCAAGCATATAAGGCAGATGTGGTTGCGGCCTTGTGGGAGCACGTGTACACCTCGGAGGAGCAAATGGATCACTATGGTCTGGCAAGAATGCAACAGCGTGGAGTGACGAGGTGATCTGGCCGAGGCTCGACGCTTAGGGGAAAGGTGAGACGCACATATAATCAGATTGCTACTGGTACTATTGGGGTTGGAACTCTTCGCTGGCTTCTGAGGATGGTGACGGAGCGCTTATGGGAATGCTCCGAATGCTGTGATGTCGGTTCCTAAATCAATCAATCAATTATCTCAAGCATGCCGTCTCAGCTGCTGCTGCTATCTTTTATCTTACAATGGAACATTGGCGCTCAAAAAGCACATGCCACGTACTTTCCAGATTTGTTCATAATTGGTTGGATTTGGCAACTAGAGTTTTCTATGGTACGCGGTAGCCACGTCAGACCACTAACGACATGCATGGTAGATTACAGTGTTACTATTCTTGGCTTCACTGACGGGACCCGGTAACACATGGGCGGTGCCTTCTCTAACTCTAGGCTATTACAAGTTTACTAGACAAGAACAAGTTTGTCTCTTGGACCCTATCCACTGTACTTTTTCAAGTTGCGTTGTCTGTAGCTACACTCCAATTGATCTACTAACAATGTGGAGACACGGGAGAAGAATGAAGCTCTGATCCAAATTCAAACAATGTCATACATTTATTTCATCTATACAAGTCCACTAACAGCCAACCGTCAATTAAGGACACTGGATAAGTTGGTGAGCGATATCTATCTAATAAGATGCACATTGCCTTAACAACGACGCTACCGTGCCGTAACTCGCAGATAATTTAAACAAGAAATTAAAGTTAGTCTCATGTCCTTTACAGGACGTCACAATCAACTCATCAGTGAGATCAACATGATAGAATGAATAAGAGCGCTTGTTCTGAAACTTCCGGTGTGCTGATGACGAGGTACCGGGTTCAACCCATACACCGGTCAGTTGAACTAACATATTGCCTTCTCGTCCTTGACTTGGGGACGTAGATTATAAGTACCTCAGAAATGGGAGTGGCTTTACCTGATGGCGAGGGACAATCGTAACAGGAAAGCTAGCCCACACGCAAAATTTAGTCTAGCGTGGAGTACTCACTGTGAGCTGTGAGTATCGTGTGAAGTGGTTTTGAATCTGCCCAAGTTTTTTTTTTTTTTTTTTTTTTGGAACGTGACTGCATGTTCAGAGCGATGGTAGGTGGCTATGTCCCAGAGTTGACCGGTTTTTGCCTTATGCAGAAATGCGTGGCTGCTGGGCTTCTGGTTGACTGCCACTGCCATCAGCGATAAACTGTATTTTCGTGGACTGTGTGGGTGAACATCTAGGAAACATCCAGATAGGAAAATGACTGCCGATTCCATCAGAGATGAATTGGGTGTTTCGTGGGGGACTGGTGTGTTGACATTCTGGCGGCGGCAGTATGCCCAGTGTATGTGTGGGCTGTTGTTTGTCGAGACTCCTGTCTTTTCCACATTGGGCAGTGGGGAGCGTTTTGTGTGATATTCACTGGCACGGGAACGGAGCATAATGGGGACGACCCGTTGCTGTGAAGTTGGAACTGCGACTAACTAACTAACTCACGGGTTCAAAGCAAGCGGGAAAAAACCTCTAACATTTATTAGCCGTTTGTGATTTTATAAGCAACTTTATGTTCAGTAGTTTGCATTCGTTTTTTTTTTAAACCGATGCTCAAATCAGTGTGAAATTCAGCGCAAAGAGATGTGCTCCAAAATCGTATACGGTTGACTTTGAACTCAGTGTTTCCGGATTCTGAAACCTTGGTCACTACTCTTAAGCCAAAGACGTTAAGGAAAGGGATCACATAACTTTAAAGTGTTAGGATCTATCATCTCGTCTGAATAATAATCTGTCTACATTGTCTTTAGATTATGACAGACTGTTTTTAATATTTTAGAAATTTGGTCTATTCACCTCTCTATTTCTCTCTCCCGCCCTTTATCCCCATTGGGGCAACGGAGCAACGCCAAGACGTTCAATCTTTTGTTATATCCTGCAGCTCCCTCCATGTCCTCCCAATAGTATCAATCTGTCTGTAATTCTCGTCTCCAAGTCTTTTTAGGTCTCATGCTATTTCGCTTGCCTTGTGGGTTCCAGACAAGAGTGTGTAGGTTATACTGTCCTCAGGTTTTCACATCGTGTGTCCAGTAGTGCCAGCATTTTTTCATAACCTCTGGTTCACTGGAATGTGTTTAGTTCTCTCCACGAGCTCGACAATGATGATTCTGTTTATTCCCACTATTCTGTTTGTTTAGTTCTCTCCATGAGCTCGACAATGATGATTCTGTTTATTCCCACTATTCTGTTTGTTTAGTTCTCTCCATGAGCTCAACAATGATGATTCTGTTTATTCCCACTATTCTGTTTGTTTAGTTCTCTCCATGAGCTCGACAATGATGATTCCGTTTATTCCCACTATTCTGTTTGTTTAGTTCTCTCCATGAGCTCGACAATGATGATTCTGTTTATTCCCACTATTCTGTTTGTTTAGTTCTCTCCATGAGCTCGACAATGATGATTCTGTTTATTCCCACTATTCTGTTTGTTTAGTTCTCTCCATGAGCTCGACAATGATGATTCTGTTTATTCCCACTATTCTGTTTGTTTAGTTCTCTCCATGAGCTCGACAGTGATGATTCTGTTTATTCCCACTATTCTGTTTGTTTAGTTCTCTCCATGAGCTCGACAGTGATGATTCTGTTTATTCCCACTATTCTGTTTGTTTAGTTCTCTCCACGAGCTCGACAGTGATGATTCTGTTTATTCCCACTATTCTGTTTGTTTAGTTCTCTCCATGAGCTCGACAGTGATGATTCCGTTTATTCCCACTATTCTGTTTGTTTAGTTCTCTCCACGAGCTCGACAGTGATGATTCTGTTTATTCCCACTATTCTGTTTGTTTAGTTCTCTCCACGAGCTCGACAGTGATGATTCTGTTTATTCCCACTATTCTGTTTGTTTAGTTTTCTCCACGAGCTCGACAATGATGATTCTGTTTATTCCCACTATTCTGTTTGTTTAGTTTTCTCCACGAGCTCGACAATGATGATTCTGTTTATTCCCACTATTCTGTTTGTTTAGTTCTCTCCACGAGCTCGACAATGATGATTCTGTTTATTCCCACTATTCTGTTTGTTTAGTTCTCTCCACGAGCTCGACAATGATGATTCTGTTTATTCCCACTATTCTGTTTGTTTAGTTCTCTCCACGAGTTCGACAATGATGATTCTGTTTATTCCCACTATTCTGTTTGTTTAGTTCTCTCCATGAACTCGACAATGATGATTCTGTTTATTCCCACTATTCTGTTTGTTTAGTTCTCTCCATGAGCTCGACAGTGATGATTCTGTTTATTCCCACTATTCTGTTTGTTTAGTTCTCTCCACGAGCTCGACAGTGATGATTCTGTTTATTCCCACTATTCTGCCTGGATATCAAGATTCTATATTTGGTGCTAACTTTAATTGCCTTTGACTTCCACAAATTTCCTAGTACTTTTTGTATTCTTATTTTAATATTTGTTTCCCCATTTTTGTCTACACTGCTTCACAAATAGGAGTATAATTTCACCTCTTGAAGAACTCTATATTTCGTATCTGCATATGTTGCTCTTTTAATGATTTTCTGTGGGATCCCAAACTGCCACATCAACCTCCAAAGGTGTGTGGATATGGGATTTTGTGGTCTGGGTTGTTTGTGGGGGATTGTGTTAACAGGGAAGGGTGGGTTGGTGGGGTGTGTGGGTGGGGTTGTGAGGGTGGGTGGGGGATGTGTGTGGGTGGGTGGGTATGTGGGAGGGAGGGGTATGTGTGGGTGGGTGAGGGATGTGTCTCATAACATTGTAATATGCACAGCTTATGTTTACAACATTCATTTGACAATGTATTTTCCTATGTGAATGTATCATGCATTATTAATAAATGAGTTGTTGAGTTGAGTCAAGAACCGACATCACTGCACTCAGGACATTCCCATACGTGCTCAGTCCCCTCGTTCAACAACCAGCGAAGAGTCATACTACTAATCGTTCCCACCCCTATCTGATTAAATGTTCTCCTGGTCTTCCCTCTCAGTTTTGAGATTCTTCCAGAACCCCCGCCAACTCATTCTTTCCACATATGGGTTCTCAATCTGTTCATCCGCCTTCTCCACCTGGTCCCACAAGATGAGTGATTGGAAGGGCCAAATGTAAGACGGGCCTGCGTGCCCAATATGTAACCCTTTAAAAATAAAGTTGAATTGAATTGAATTGAACTGAATTATAAAGTAGTCATTGCAGTTCAATACTTTGTTCTATTATTATGCATAATGTGACTATATTCAATTAGTCTATAAATATCTCCCCCAATAAATTATCTAAACAAAAACACGCAACCAGAGAGAGAGAGAGAGAGAGAGAGAGAGAGAGAGAGAGAGAGAGAGAGAGAGAGAGAGAGAGAGAGCGAGAGCAAGAGAGAGCGAAAGAGAGCGAGAGAGAGAGAGAGAGAGAGAGAGAGAGAGAGAGAGAGAGAGAGAGAGAGAGAGAGAGGGGGGGGGGAAGGAGAAACATGTCCCATAGCTTTTGTAGCCAATAATAATATTTTCATAACCAGCTTGTTTGTGTGTGTGTATATGTGTATGCTAATTATTTGTGTTTAACCTGTTTGTTTCACTTCATTATTTATGTAATACAACAATAAAGTAAGCAAAGCACCCTTTTACACGACTTAAGGTCTACATGACACATATGGTGCTAGTCCCATATTTGTATAGACCAACCAGCACCATGTGGCTGATGAGGTCAGTAACACACAGGCTGCCTTTACTTCCCAGGGAAATGTCCTTGTACCAGTTTTAGATCTGGTTGACCTGAGAGCATAGGTTAATTTAACAAATCTCCTTCCATTACCACCAAGCTGGCAAGCAAATATGCTGCCCGCTCTGGCTCCCTGGGTATATGGTGCCAGCCCCATATTTGTATAGACAACTGGCGCTTGTTGGGTGATGTTTTAGTATCACGTCAACTAGCTTAACTTCCCAGATTTTTCACATCCCCAACTTGAACACATGACCACCGGGCTGGCAGGCTAGCATGCTAGCCACTGCACTACTGCAGCTCCCCAGCATTACAATACTCTACAAATTCTGGTTCAGAAGATTTTGTGGTAAAGTCAGTAGTTCATGTTCTGCTTGTGACATATTCATAACCGCTCTGATGTAACTCCACTTTGAAGAGGAAGAGGAACTTGTGTTTTTCAGTGACCTCAAGAGCTATGTCGACGGTAGCCCAGCTACTGGTCTCCTATAGCAGACAGATCAAGAGGTAGGAACTAGACGAAGAGATATTCAAACCTGCTGTCTTGTAGGTATACTGGGGACAGTCAAAGGCTAGGGAAAGCAAACCTCCAAAAAATACTTGAAGTTGGATGTACTGAGCCACAGGCTTGATGAAACATACTTTGTACAGTGATTCACTTGATGGTGATGACATAATCATAAAATGTACGGGGCACATTCATGTTTGTAAGGAGATGAAATGATGTATTGTGCAGTTCTGACCAAACGTGTATTAATAACCCCTCTGCCGTGCGTCCACCTTGACGAGGTAGAGGGGCTTGCGCGTTCCAATGACCCCAAGAGCTATGCCGACGGTAGCACAGCTACTGGTAGGGTCACCCATGTCGGACAGGTCAAGGGAGAGGGACCAGACGAAGAGACGTACAAACCTGCTGCCTTGTAGGTAGACTGGGGACAGTCAAAGGCTAGGGAAAGCATCCCGAACAAATGCTTGTCGAAATCGGATGTACTGAGCCACAGGCTTGACAAAGAAGTGCAACGTAACTTTATCATTTCATGATGCCACAGATGAAAATTAATCGTTATGGTGCTAATCCCGTGAAGTCCCATCAGGCGGTGATAGTGCCGGGCCCCCTGCCTCGAGGGGGTCCACCCATGACTACTGGTGGTCACCTTCCCCTGTGCTGTGGAGTCAAGGCACAGAGGAGTAGGTTAAGAGCTATTGACCAAACACCCCGGACTCTCAACATACTACAATGGAATGCCGAAGGAGTTTATAACAAGAAAGCCTTCCTAACACAGCGTCTTCATAAAGATAGAATAGATGTGGCATGCATTCAAGAGACACACCTCAACGCCAATCGCACATTTTCAGTCGAGGGATATCAGGCCACACGTTTCGACCGCAAGGACACAAAGGAGGAGTTCTAATACTTACACGAAATACAATACCTTGCAGCGTAAGTATCTGTGATCTCTGACAACCAAACGGAAATTATAGGTGTTGATATAATGATAAAGGACGTGAAAATAAGAATTTACAATCTGTATAGCCCGGCAGATAAGGATCTTACACTCTCAAACATGAAAATAACTGACACAAATTGCATTGTTGTCGGAGACTTTAATAGCCGCTCAGAAAGATGGGGATACCCAGATACTGACAAAAGAGGAGATGAAGTGGAGGACTGGGAAATAGACTCAAATCTCCATCTACTCAACAAAGCGGATGACACACCGAGCTTCTACTCCAGAAGATGGATTACCACTTCTACTCCAGACTTAGCTTTCTGCACAGGAGACATCCTCCACAAAATCGATCGCCATGTGCTTGACCAATTAGCAGGTAGTGACCACAGACCAATCAAGCTTGTAATAAATATGGAGTATGTTCCACAGGAGCAAAAGCCTTTGCCCCGCTGGAATTACAAACGAGCAGATTGTGACAGATTTTCCATACTAACAGACAAATATTGTGAAAACATAAATACACGATATGGCAACATGAAGCAAATGGTGGAAAGTCTAAACAGAGCAATAATACAGGCGGCCACTGAGTCTATTCCAAGAGGAGCGAGGAAAAATTACAAACCATACTGGACTGAGGAACTACAAATTTTGGAGGACAAAGTTGAAGATGCTAGGAAGACCGCAGAGAGAGAACAAACAACTGAAGCGAACATCTCTCTCAAAGCCATCTCAGCAAAATATAAAAGAACAGTAAATCAAACAACAAGAGATTGTTGGAGGAAAAAAAACAGAAAACCTGAATTTTGACAGGGATGGAAACAAACTATGGAAACTAGTGAAAGCCATGAACAATGAAGGACCTAGAAACAAACAAATAACAATTAAACAAGGAAATGCCTTGCTTACAGGAAAAAAGGCTGCAAATGCACTAATGGAACACTATGCCAGTGCAAACCACATTGATATTACAGCCGAACAGAAGAAAGCAATCAAAGATAAACAGATACATCATAGATATACAGAGACAGCAGCAGAATATATGATGGCAAATCTAACAATGGAAGAAATGGAACAGGCAATGAATACCCTAAAAAAGAAGACATCACCAGGAAAGGATGGAATCACAAATGAAATGCTAATAGGACTAGGCACTAAGGCAAAAAAGAAGCTACTAGCAGTCCTAAATTACAGCTGGAAGAGGGGAATAGTCCCACAGGCAAGGAAGGAAGCTATACTAATACCAGTCCCAAAGAAAGGAAAAGACCTGGAAGAACCAAATGGCTATCGACCTATCAGTATTCTTAGCTGTGTAGGAAAATTAATGGAACGCATTATCAATGGCAGGCTAACATGGCATCTGGAAGAAAACCAACTCTTAACACCTCACCAAGCAGGATTCAGAAAGTACAGATCCACTGAAGATCAAATAACCTATATAGCTCAGGAAATAGAGGATGCCTTCCAAGAGAAAAAGCACACGCTAGCGGTCTGGATAGATTTTAAAAAGCATTTGATAAAGTATGGAAGGAAGGACTGAAAATAAAACTGCAAAAAATGCATGTTTGTGGGAAAATGTACAAATGGATCAGCCACTACCTTGAGAACAGAACTGCCAGGACAAAAGTACAAGGACAAACCAGCAAAATGATGCTGTTGGAGCAAGGTGTCCCCCAAGGAGGAGTTCTTTCACCAACATTATTCCTAGCATATATAAGCGAAATCACGGAAAATTTTCCAGCCAGAGTACACACATCATCCTTTGCAGATGACCTAGCCATATGGACATCTGAAGAATATATTAGTACAGCTAACAGCAGAATACAGCAAGCCCTATTAGCGCTAGAGGACTGGTCAAAATCATGGCTAGTGAAGATAAGTGAGGAGAAAACAACATGCACAGTATTCTCCCTCTCAACTAAAACTCAGCAACCTAAGCTGGTATTGAATGGAAAAATATTGCGCCATGAAGTAAATCCAAACTATCTAGGAGTCACCTTTGATCGTCGCCTGACATGGAAGACACAGGTTGAGAAAAATCGAACAAGAGCAAGGCAAAGAATGGCAATCATGAAAAAGCTTGCTGGTACAACGTGGGGAGCAGATGAGAAAGTTCTCAAGAAGTTATATACTGGACGGGTGAGGCCAGTACTGGAATATGGCATTGCAGCTTGGGCAACAGCAGCTAAGTCAAACTTTAACAAAATAAGTAGAGTCCAAAATCAAGGAATGCGAATCATAACTGGAAGCCTGAAGACAACGCCTATTAATGAACTAGAAAAGATCACTTGTTTGCAACCAATGCAGGATAGAAGAGATAGCAGAGCCCAGCAACAAGCTGAAAAATTTAGAAGATTGACAGACCACCCTATGTATAAAAGGTTTAGTGGTTTTGGAAAGGGAAGACTGAAGCGTAGCAACTTTGTAGAAACTGCAAAACGAAAGATTAGGGCAGATCCCATACTTAACATATCAACAGTCAAAGCCATTTAAAATGCAGACAAGTTCCCAGCTTGGAGACAGCAGCTACTGCCTGAGATGATAGAAAACATTCCTGGTATTGAGAAAAAGAACACTCAGCATGAAACCGAAAGAAGAGAAATAACCCTAAACTACATAAAAGAACATTACCCAAGCAGCAATTGGACCCATGCATATACAGATGGATCAGCCAAAAATTCAGTAGAGAATGGAGGAGGAGGAATTCTCCTAAATTTAAAAAATGGAGTGAAAAAAACACATTCAGTGGCAACTGGAAAGTTTTCAAGTAACTTCAAAGCGGAGGTAGAGGCTCTGAAAACTGCAGCAGAAATGCTCTTGATGGAGGAAAATAAAGAGACGCAAATAGCTATCTTTACAGATGCAAAGTCAGCTGTCTCAATACTGAAGAGCAATAACAGCACAGATATAGCTGACCTAAGAGCAGCACTCCATGGTCTATGCCAGAAATCCAAAAAAGTTGTAATACAGTGGATACCATCACATTGCAGTATACCTGGAAATGAAGAGGCTGACAGACTGGCAAAAGAGGGCGGACGACTACCACAGCCTGACATAGACATAACCTATAATGAGGCAAAGAGGTTGATAAAAATGGGAATCAGAGCATCCAGGCCACCAGAAGGATGATGCATATTACAAACTCGACCGAAGAGAACAAGTAGCAATCTTCAGACTCCGCACAGGACACAACAGGTTGAAATACCACTTGTTCAACAAACTAAAGATAGGAGATACAGATGAATGTAATTGTGGAACTGGTAAAATGACAGCTAAACATTTGCTGCATGAGTGCCCAATATATGCAGAACAGAGAAAGATATTTTGGCCCACACCTGCTTCATTCGAGGACAAGCTCTATGGAGATATCAACAAGCTCAAGTCGACTGCAGCTTACTTTAACTGTATTCAGGTTGACATTTAAATGTACATGAAGAAGTATTTAGACTGCCACACTTCATTACCACAGGAATGTCGGTTACACAAGCCTCCCAGAGGCATGAAATGGAATATTGCTTGGATAGCAAATCCATTACGTGGAAAGTCCGAATCGAAAGCTCACTGTGTGGGCTTCAAAAAAGGTGGAAAAAGTGTCCTAGTGGCACAAAATGGAATATTGCTTGGATAGCAAATCCATTACGTGGAAAGTCCGAATCGAAAGCTCACTGTGTGGATGTCATCTGCAAACTGCATTCTTCTGGCTTCTGGAAGAACAGCCTATGGTGAACGGAAGGCCCAATATACGGAAGTGAGGCTAAGCAGCCATGTGCAGGACGTGACGATTCCTTGGGTGAGCCCAGTACCAGAGCGGTGTGTGATGGCTCTGCAATTATGGAAGCCTCCTTGGATGGCGGGGAATGCCCATGGTCTGCCCCTGCCTTCCCTTGAGGGCCGACCAGGATGCCTTTGGCTGTTCTATATGGGCCAGCTGGGATGGGAGATAACACCACAACAGTGAGAGTCTAACGCCCTAAGAAACCCCCGGGAAGGTTAACCCGGTCAACAAATGCCCGCAGAAGTCGGATGTGTCGGCCTAACGGCGCAAGAACGCAGCTCTGCTGTAAACAGGCACAACGCAATCACGTCCGAAAAAAAACTCCGGATGAACGAAGAAGAAGAAGTGTATTAATAACGTCTAGAAAACCATTCACTAGATCACACCAATAGTAGACATTCTGAGGACATGTGTGTAATTACTTTGACATTCTTTAATATCTCTCTTAAATATTATCAAAACGTTGAAAGGGGTCAGTTTCAGGCAAACAACAATGACAACAGACATCTCAGCTACACAAAAGTGTATTCACACACATATATGTCAGTACTGAAAGGTGACATGTGACTGCAGTGTCATCAAGACTGCATACAGGATCAGTGGCTCATTGTTTACCAAGACATACAATATATTGTTTAATAATCCGTTTGAGCTATTTTCTTCTTTCAGGGTTAATTATCTGCATAAAGTAATAAGCAAAAATTTTGTCCCAACATAAAGTTCTCACCTACTGCAGAGCTTGAATCAACAATGAAAACCACTGGAGTTTGAGTTTATGAAGACTTTAAAAGAAACAGCTGCTTTCTTTCATGAACAAAAATTAAATATTTTGTTTTCTTTTGCCCTTTTTATTATGTACAAGATCCATTTCCACATCTTTAGGTTGGACATATGGTGGAACACTTCCTAGTACTTGTTTTAGACCTGGGAGCATTAAAAATACATCCCCACCTTGGTGGGGACATGTTAACACCAGGCCGGCAGGGAAGCATGCTAGCCACTGCGCTACCACAGCTGTCTCCCTTTTATGCTACTCTCTTAGGCAGTTGCACAAAATAAATGCTAAATTAAATGATAAAATGCATTATGTTCAAGTGAAATATTTACAATTTGCCACATAAATAAACTGTTGAGAAAACTTCGTATGAAGCTTACGTTGTGTAGCTTCCGTCATAATCAACAAAATAATACAAACTTTTGCAAAAATAGAAAGAAAAAAAGACTGCTATGTTTAGACAACCCTGTTTCCTCATTTGTAAGCTGTAGTTAGTGAACTTAACCCATTAACACAGTGGTTCTGGGTTGAATCCCTAATATTCAGAAAATAACGATTAAAGGCCCTTTTCTACAACATGTGGCCTATTAGGTGCCTAGTGCTAACGCCATGTGTTCAGACAATCAGCACTCAATGGATGATGGGGTAAATATCATGATGAGGTAAATAGCATGATGAGGTGAAGATCACACCGGCCGCCTGTTTTCCCCAGCACATTTTCTGATATTCACTTTAGGTCTTGGTTGACCAGGCACCCCAGGCCAACTGTTTAAACTTCTCTGGATGGGTGCCAGGAAATGAAGTGTCCTGGGCTGTTACATCAGCTGGTGTGATACTGACCACTTCACTCATTGAGTGCTGATGATGTATAAAGATATGGTGATAACACCATGTACCCAGTATGCCTCAAGATGTGTGAAGGGTCCTTTACTTTATTTTCAGTGCAGTCTTTACATTGTCAAGAAGCAACATACCAGGGGGCTTCAAATGAAAACCGTAAAAATTTTTTGGGATGAGTATATACTAAAAAAGTAAAGAACAAATATATCACTTTTAGATGTAGTCACCACTGCGTTCAATGCAAGTCCTCCTGCGCTAATAAAGTGCTTGGATTCCTTTAGAAAAAAATTATCTTGGTCGCGTGTGTAAACCACTCTGGGGTCACTACTCGGTATGCCTGACCAAGTCATGAACAGTCTGTCACAGAAGTCACGGCGTTTTGAAACTTCCTACTACACTCATACACTTGCTGTACTGACAGGCATGCATCACCATACTGGACCTTCAATCACTGACGAATTTCTATAGGTTTCACCGCTTCACTGATAAAACAAAAAACAGAACACTACTCCTTTTTAGTGCATGTCAAAAGTGGGGTAGCCATCTTTAAATTGTCTTTATGATGTCACCATGTTCACCTGCACAGTGATGTCACATGCTTAATCCTCTTGACATCCTTAACAACAATATTGACAGGCTACAAGACAATGGCATGGTTATTGTAATTCCTATCACACTTTTAAGGTTTCCACTTGAAGCCTCCTCGTAAATCAACCTTCTGATGGTTCTACGTCAGCTCTTGACACTCACTACAGGAGGGAAAGATTAGCCACCTTTTCCTCCATGCATTCAGCCCTACAAAATGTGATGGTTCTAACACTTCACATGCCCACAGCAGTTTCTTGCTACTGGGATGTTTCCTTGTTTAATAGTCTTCATACAGTCAACAACCAACATCAATCAATCTTGTATTGTCAATGCAATGGCAGTTGCGACGGTTAAACATTGTGGGCAGTTTTCTCTTTGGTGCCAGAAATGTTGTTCTAGCCACCAAAATCCTTTGCTGTGTATAGATATACATGATCAACTTATCTGCATCTAGGTCTTCCTTGTGCTTTAAAACCAGATAATTTATTATTGTAAAAGCAGGCAATTTGTCAGGTTTCATTACATAAGTCAGTAGTAAAGTTATACCTGAGCTAATTACTGTTAACTGAGGCTCATGTAAATGTCAGCTTCTCTCCAAATGAGAAATTCTCACCTTGAAGATTGGTGAAACATGTCTATGTTTTTATAATGGAACAGTTCTGTATTAAACAACATTATATGAATATTTGTACAATGGAATAAAAATATCAACAAATGAACACTCAGCTACCCAATTTTACACTTTAAAATATGAACAGTACAATTTGTGTGAATATCTTGCCTCATTCTTGTGTTTTGTATCCCCCAATGAGGCAATGGCCCTTAACCAAGCCAGACTGCGGATAGCTATCTTTAGTCATCTGCAACTTCCTCCATGTCCTCACTTCTTTTTATGTCATTAAAAGACTTCTAATAGGCCCATAGCCACACATGACAAACCCTTTGTAGGCCAGAGAATGGTTGGTTGGATTTTTGGCTGAATATTTCTAAGGTATGAAATAAGCAGTCTCACACAAAACCTTTTGGCTGCCTTTTATGACCTGCACTGGAGGTCACAGTGTTACTTTATTTCCCCTTTGGGATCCCGATATCAAATGAACACCGTGTAGGGGGGCTGCATGGTCTCGAGGTATGGCGTCCGCCTCGAGTGCTGGAGGTCCCGGGTTCAAGCCCCGGTGAGGACCGGGATTTTTTCACGTGAACTTCTAGTAATAAAATTTCCCCTGATCTCTGGGTAGTGAGATCGGACGTCCATGTGTATTGTTGCGCACGTAAAAAATCCCTTGGCAGTTGGAAATCGAAAAAGTGTAGCCTAACGGCGCTGCCCGGGCAAAATCTTCGAGTTAAAAATCTACCCAAAGTATTTCAGGATCCTCGCCGGTGCTACGGAGTTCGTGCACTAAGCTAAGTTTCTCCAGGCTCAGGTTTGAGTTAGGAGAACGGAGCACTTATGGGTTACACCAGTGATATTGATCCATCGACTAAACTAAACTAAATGAACACCGTGTGTCATAAGAGAATTACTTTTCCACGTGTTTTTAGGTCTATTTTTTCCCCCCTATGAGTTCCAGAGAAAGGACTTTCTAGTGATACTGTTAAAAGGGTATGTATTGTGCTGGAAATTCGTAATTACAACATCAAATGTAGATGTAGTTTCAAGTGTGTATTAAAAATTACAGCCAGCACACACGCACACATCCCCTTCCCACCTCCCATGTGTGGACCAAAGATCATCATTCAGATATTCTAAAGTCCAACAGCCTATGAGATTTTGCTGAGAAAGTATTGTCATGGTAAGCTCTAGTTAATATCACTAGCAAATAATTGATAAGTAACAGATAAATATACTGACAGAGAAACAACTGCAGAACTAGACTGTCATTTTCTTATTGCAAACTACATATGAATATGCACATCTAGAAGTATTTATAGATAATATGAAGGTTGTCCTCTGTAATTTCTTCAGAGGAAAGGTGAGACGGACATATAATCAAATTGCTACTAGTACTATTGGTGTTGGAACTCTTCCCTGGTTGCTGAGGATAGGGACGGAGCGCTTATGGGAATGCCTCGAATGCTGCGATGTCGGTTCCTAAATCAATCAATCAATCAATTTCTTCTGTTTCTGCTTTGTATGACAATGGTGGAGCTACAGAGTTCGTACTCTACACGATGCCTTTGGCAAGCAACACTGCGGAAATACTGTGCTGCTTGGGACAAAACCTGGTGCAATGAAGTGTATTTTCTTGCTTTAACCCCTTTCTAAATCCCAATGGAACAAAGGTCTCTAACCATATCACACAAAGCTTTTGTGTTTTTTGCTATCTCTTGTCATTCATTCAAGTCTTGTCTGCATGGCTGAATTTTGTCCCTGTATTTTTGGTATCCCTATACAACTTGTATTTTATTTCTCATTGCAAAACCAGAGGAAAGACTTTCTAGTTCTGCTAATAGTTTTCTCATTATATGTCCTATCTAGTGACAAAATCTGTTTCTCACCTCTTGATTCATTGGACTTTGCCTAGTTCTCTCAATGAGTTCTAGACTGGTGATTCTGTCATAACAGTTTGATCAATTTATCTGCCCTGGCAGCTGTTAATGAATATTAGTCTTATTTGTTCTGAAATATATGTTCCAATGACACTTTTAAATATCATCTCATAACCCCGAACGTGGGTTGTCATGACATAAACAGCAGCCAAGAGGCATCCACTGTTGTCTTCAGCAACATTCACATACTGTGTACTCTTTCATGTTTGATAACATTAATCAGCCCAGGTTTTTCTCTGCCTTTACCTTCTCAGCTTGCACTCAAGTATTCCCCGGAGGGTTACCTTTGAGGTTTTATGACATGTGATATGCAGAAACGAGGCGACTTTTTGTTGTTTTACCACTGACAAAAGTAGTTCTTGATGGTCTGCATATTTACTTGTACATAGGCATATGATTTTTCTCTTTATAACACATGCGCAGAACTTTTCTAAAGCATTTGTATTCAAACGCCTGGATCCTTCATTCTGTTTCTGCAGTGAGAATCCAACTGTCACGCATATTTAAGAGAATGGATACCATAAGTGACTTGTGTAGTTTGATCTGGATTGGAAAGCTGATGTTACTTGTCCATACAGGATTCAGTCTAGGCCATCTGGTCTTGTTGTGATCGCTCTACTGGACTACCACTACTATCACTATATATAATGGTCCCTAGATATTTCAAGTTGACAACTTCTTCTTTCGTTCGCTATTTAAAGGTGACAACTTTTTTTGTTGGCTAAATAAAGGTAGTAACTTTTAGTGTTCGTCCATTTACTGTATTGTTGGTTGTCCAGTACTCCTTGTTGCTATTCACCAGTATTTTGCTTTTCTTTCTGTGCTAGTTTCCATTCCACACAATCTTACAATTTTTTTTGTTGCTGGAAAGGTTTGAATTCTAATGCTGTTCCACCTATTACATATCATCTATATAAAAATAAACACACACATTTTTTCAGGAGGTCTTCGTTGGAGCTACAGAGTTTGTGATTTGTGTGGCACTTTCGGAGGGTCGCCCTGCGGAAAGTGACCGAGCCTTGTGGGATAAAACCCGGGTCAATGAAGTCTTTCTGGTGACTGCCGATTCTATGGACAATGAACTGTATTTTTTGTGGAGGACCTTTGTGTTGGCATTCTGGCTGCAGCATTATGCACAGTGTATCTATGCTTCCTGTTGGCTTGCAGAGACTCCTGTCTGTTCCACTTTTCACATTGGGCAGTGACAAGCATTTTGTGTGATATTCACTGGCACAGGAACGGAGCATAATGAGGATGACCGTTGCCGTGAATTTGGAACTGCACCTAATTAACTAAACACGAGCAAAGGATATGTTAGCAATTATGTGAATACTTTTTCTGCTGCCCTTTACCTCCCACTGAAGCTTAGGTCCTCAACAAACTCAAGCCAAACCATCCTCTCTGTTGCTATCTCCTTCCATGTTCTCTCCTTTGTATTCATCTGTAATTCTCTTCTCCGTGTGCATTTAGTTCTCCCTTAATTTCATTTCCCCTGTTGGTTCCTGAGATAGGAATGTCTAATTATGTATAATAACAGGTTTTCTTAGTGTGTGTCATTTCCAGCAGCAGTGTCCTTTCCTCAGTTCTTGACTTGCTGGAATCTGTCAAAGTTCTCTTCCTAAGTTCTGCATGAGTGATGCTGTCATACTTAGCCCTGAACTGTGCAGCCAACAATTAATGGACGTTTGGAGTTGATCAGTAATTGTGTTAGTGGTTTTCCAGGTATATCATAAATTATTTAAGTTTCGTACTAGTTTTAATTTATTTTGCCTTCCACAAATGGTGTTATGAAAGCCCCTCTTGATATTTATATTAATATTTTAATAACGCTACTGGTTCCCCCATCTTTGTCTACATGGCTACTTAAACAGGTGTACGATTTCATCTCTTGAAGTGAGGTTTCACCAAGTTAGATCACGCTATCATTTGCTAGATTTATTTTTCTTTCTAATATGAATTTGCAGACCTAATTGTGACCTCCCATCAAGTGTGTCTAATTTATCCTGGATCTGTATTCATGTGGGGAACAGGTGGGCAATGTCATCAAGTTGCTCTGTCAAAGTTCATTGAATTCCATTTCTGGAGTAGTAACTGTTGTTGTAATTCAGTCTATTTGTAGTAAGAATATTAAAGGTGACAAAAGACATCCCTGTTATTTTTAATGTATCTATGTATGTATGTTTTCCCTCACAAATAACTTTGCATTTCATCAATCTTTATGTTGCCTTTATTAAGTTAATGATTTTCTGAGGGATCTCATGATACCGCATCAATTTGCAAAGGGTCCCTATAAAAGCTGTCCCAGACATGGTCCATAACTCCAGTATACAGTAGCCAGTTCAGTTTGAATGCTTTGCTGTATAATTATGCATAAATTGGGCTGTCTGGTCTGTGCAAGTTCTGTCTGTTGGGTCAAAAGCCTGTCTGTGAGATGAAGAAAGAAGAGGAGCAGAAGAAAGACAGGGTACGACGTAGTAGAAAGATGCCAGACAGCTTGACGCTATGGCTGTATTGGTAATATGCAGAAAAGGTGTATGGACTATAAGCAGAATAACAATCAAGTAAAGGACCATTTCCAAACCTTGAAGCGCATTAGGTATATGATGCTAGCCACATATTTGTATAGACCAATTAATACTCGATGGGTGATGTGGTCAGTATCACACTGGTCACTTTTATTGTCCAGAACATATACTGGGAATCATTTTAGACCAGGTCGAACATGGAGGCCAATTCATCCCTCCCCTCACCAAAATAAGAAATATCTGTCTCAGGTAGGATTGAAACTCATGACCACTGGGTCGGCAGGCAAGCATGCTAGCAGAATATGCATGCATTAATTAGGCAAATATAACACGCCTGTGCAGATTCTGTAATACTCTTACATTACAATCTTTTACTATGTTATCTATTCAGTGTAATTTCTTTGAAAATTACAAATGTAAGATTCTCAAGCAGGTATTCATTGAATACTGGCGCCGTGCAAATAAGCTTGCCGTATAGAGATAATGATCCAAAAGTAAGAAATAAACATTTTCAAGGCAGGAACTTTGAAAGTACAGTGTGTTACACTAAATTGTTGCCCAAGCCACTCTGTTGTTACAACTGCTGAAAACATGTCCTGAAGTAGACACGTGTTACAGGTCTGTGATATGATAGGGTTGTCACATTCTGTTGGCCTGAATGTACAGTGGAATAGGTGGCCAGTCTTTTCGTCTGCATAGCAATCAGAATTCCTAAATGTTGAAACACTGTCAAATTTGGAGTTTAGGATAATGTTCCAACTGAAGCTTCAATGTTAACATTGTATGCAACAACATATTTTATAACTGAAGTGACAGATAAACAAAGGTATGCAGACTCGCACCAAAGATAACAAATATAATACTGGCCCAAGGTTCCTTTATGAACAGTGATGAAATTGAATCAAATTCACATTGGCAGTGAAAAAAACATACTTTACACTCTTCCTCTTTGAAGGAGTGTATCACACAATATATGTATCTTATTAGCTCAAAGGCTAGTGTCTCAAACTTCAACATGTGTGTTTATGTCAGATGGACTTCCTCTAGACAAGTTCCTGAGCTGCGGTGACATAATGGTTAGTGTGCCTGCCAAGACAGCAGAACAGATTTAACCACCAGAAGAGGCTGGATTATTTTTTATTTTCTTAAAGATTGAGCACAACCCACTACTGGCAACGCTGATCTATTCCAGTACGAACCTTAGGCCTTGTCCACTTCAGATAGGATAGTAGTGGGTTGTGCTCAATTTTCAAAAACCTAAAATCCTGAAACATTCAAAGAAATCAATTTATTTGTTATTACCAGTACAGCTCTGGGGGCAACCCAGCCTCATAAAAATGGGTACCTGACAATTTTAAGAACAGTCTGAGACGGTCAGATGTCAAGGGATGGAACTGGCCACCACTACCTCACATATCATGGCCTAGAACAAGTGAGGTCACAACACTTCACACTCCAATGACAGTCTCTGATATGCCACTACCTTTACCTTTTAGACACACTCTGTCCAAAGTAGCTGGCTCTATCTACCTACAGGTACTTTTCTTTCCTAACAATTTTCCAGTGAAATTATTGCCTCTCTTCAGTGGGATTTTTTATGTGCAAATTTGTACACAGGACCTCCTGTTTTTCACCTTATCCTAGATATCCAACCTCAATATCCAAAAGATCAGGGGACATGGGGTATTAGAGACAAATACACTTCATAAACAATATTCCTAGTCCCACTGACAGACACTGTAACCGCTCAGTCAATCCACCCATCATGTTACAAGTGACTACAGTAAAATCAAAGACAGCATGACAATATTCAATACTGATTTCCCATGAGCAGCTGAAGCATCTCAGTAGTAGACCTATAATGATTGATTGTCTGCATATTCATGCTATGTTAAAAGTGAACCTTTAACGCTCACAGTAAATCCTCTATGTTGACAAATGTGCCTTCATTCATTTGACTTTACTATCTACAAGCATTTTAAAAGATCAATCTGGGAATACATTTTACATACTGACTATCTGGAAAGATTGGCCACACAAAGGGTATGAAACCAAAAACAAAAATGGAAGAGAGGGCTAAATCAACATTTCATAATGCCCTCTGCTACAGATGCTCTTTGCTTTATCATTATAGATGTAAAAAGTTTTTTGTTAACGACAGATTCTCTCCACAGATGACAAGAATCTAGGAATAACAGACAAAACAAAAAGAGGATTGGGTTACATAAACAAATGAAACTGTACAAATAAATATAATAATAAATACACAAACAACACCAGGAGCTCAAAACAGTAAATAATGAAAAGAAAGTACACCAGAAAAGACTAACAAGGGCAGATGAGAATACTAGAGAACCAACAAATCAGAATCTCAAAGCATTATTAAAGAATAACATATGATACAACAATAGTAAACTAAAAATAGGGACAGATAATTAGAACATTTCAAGAAAATTATAAAATTACACAATAAAAGCCCTATACAAACCAGCAACAAAACCCTTTAACAAACAATGCAAATCCACAAACTGTACACAAACATTCTCACAGGAAATCTAGAAACAAGCTAGTAACAATTAGTGATAAAGTAAACACAGAACAGGATAACTCTAATTGCTTCAGAATTAACAAGGAAGGCTAATTTAACAGATCTAGATCTGCATTTAAATCTAAGTGAAATATACAAAACAATAGTTACAAAGATCACAAAATCAGGTAACTTTTTAAAGTGTTTAATGCCTCATAGACACACAATCTCACAGGAAATGTGGAAACAAATAGTAATGATTAGTGGTAAACACAGGACAGAACAGCTTTATTTGCTTCAGAAGTGATACGAAAAGCTATTATGACAATGCCAGATTGGCATTTAAACAACAGGGAAAAATACAAAATGAAACAGTTACAATGAAAGATCACAAAATCAGATATCTTTTAACACAAATGTTTAATGTCTCATTGACTAGACATATGATCTCACATGAAATGTAGAAACAAATAGTTAACAATTAGTGATAAAGGCAGGACAGCAAAGTTTTCCATAAAACTATTTTGACAAAGCCAGATTGGCATTTAAAATCCCAGGGGAAAATACAAAACAATACAGTTATAATGAAAGATCACAAAATTAGATTACTTTTAACACAAATGTTTAATGTCTCAATGACTAAACACATGATCTCACATGAAATGTAGAAACACATTTTAACAATTAGTGGTAAAGACAGGACAACATAGCTTCCCAAAAAGCTATTTTGACAAAGCCAGATTGGCATTTAAAGTTCCCAGGGGTAAAACAAAACAATACAAAAAGTCGCTTAAAACGGGCTCCGATGGTTGCGGGTTCGATTCCGGGTCATGTCCTTTGGTTCACAAGTGCATGATTTCAGACTCCTGAGGGTCATCGCTCGAGCTACAGAGTTCGTGCTTTGTGCAACACTTTCCACACTGCCGAAAGAGACTGAGTCATACGGAATAAAACCATGTGTAATGAAGTCGACTCTTGACTTTTAAGCGACTTTTTTTAACACAAATGTTTGATGTCTCAATGACTAAACACACGATTTCACATGAAATGTAGAAACAAATAGTAACAATTAGTGGTAAAGACAGGACAACACAGCTTTCCAAAAAGCTATTTTGACAAAGCCAGATTGGCATTTAAAATCATAGGGGCAAATACAAAACAATACAGTTACAATGAAAGATCACAAAATCAGATTACTTTTAACACAAATGTTTAATGTCTGGTCAAGTGAATCAGAAACACAATATGACATAAAAATCACTTCAAATCTGCAGATCAAATGGCCAGAATTTTTTTTTGGGGGGGGGTGTTGTTTAAATGACAGAATAGACACACACAAACAAAAAAACAAATGGAAACAGAGATTATACAGATAATACAGAGATGGTACAACATATATATATGGACAATACAAAAACATAACCAATATTACTCTAGACTGGTAACCAAGAAGGAAAAAAATAAAATTATGGAGACTGAGCAAGAACAAGAAAGTAATAAGCTGTGGAATTTGGCAACTGATACAAGCAAAACAGCCTAATGAATAACTGAAAATATACTGACATAAACAACAATTGGAACTCAATGTCTCACAGGAAACAATGGACAGAAAATTATGATTATAGCAATGATGTCAATTGTTAAATTAAGCAGATGAGATGTAACAAACCTATTCCAATGCTTAATCATAAATGTGATAATCACACAGACACTAACTACATGTACTATTTAAAATATATAGTATTCAAGGATCAAGATACTGGGAAGAAGCAAGCTGATTATCTTAGTATCTGATAGTAGAGCTCTAAAACCACACGAGGAAAATATGTCACCCTCATAATCCCCTATCAAAACTCTATGGCCGTGAACATTAATTCATTTTTGACAAATTCAGTTAAAAACTGAGCGAAATGAACACTGTAATTCAGCAACATCTGGAAGTTGATAACCATGAAAAAAATATCGACATCGTCATATTTACTGTAGTTTATTCTTGTCTTGCCAGAAAATCTACTCTATGTAGAGTAAGTATTTTTTAAAAATATGAACAACAATGTATCATTAGACAGCTCTCTTCAGATGAACAATATGTTTGCATAACACAACAATTGTAATGTCAACATTCCAGTCCCATAAATTGTTAGCATATTCAGACGAAGACAAAATTTAAAAGGTCATTCTTTCATCAACTCCATACTCAAAATACTATTTCATTGACTGAAAGATAGTCACACAATCCAATACTTCCCAGGATGTAAAGAACTAAAAATATACAGAGTATAAATGATAATGATGACACTGTTCAATGCACAACAAAGTTCTACATCATATAGCCAGAAAGGACAACTGTAACACATCGTGGTGCTGTCTGTTGTCTGTCACATGGAATTCCCCGAACTTGTCACACAGAGTTCCAAAGTGTTCCCAGAATGTTAAGGTACTGTATTAACGAGACTTTATTACTTTGCTACTTTGTTTGGTAATTCATCTCCACCAGTGGCTTTACGTTTCATACCTGCGAGATTCATTGGTGTTGTGATTCCTGGCTTGTTACGGGGGAAAAACCCCTTTGCACTGAAAAAGAATATACACATCTGTATACAATCATGTCTTCAGTTACAACAACCCCTACAACACAGCAGAACCACACTGCATTAACAGCTCTAAAATTACACATACTGCATTAAATGTCCTTACACAACACTTACAAAAATCAGTTTCAATTCTGTTTGATGAAATTTCTCTACTGATTCAGTTCTAGATTATTTAGGGATGAAGGAACTTCATTCCAACCATAACAGCTTTTGTTTTTAATATACCTATGTGAAAATGTTAATTAGCAGGTAATAAAGCAGCATGAACTGAACTCTTTCCCTACAGCTCACCACTTTCTATTGATTGGTGCTTTGCAGTTTATCTACGTGGCTCAACATCATATCTTTTGTTTCCTTGTTAAGCTTCAGTTTTTTTTCCCCTGCTCGCACGCTTTCAACTCAAGCGTAGTCCATACACACTATTTATAGTAGTGATGGACTGAATTTTGCGTGAAGATTAGCTTTCCCTATTAATATATTGTGATGTCGGTTCCTAAATCAATCAATCAATCCCTATTAATAGTGTCCCTCGCCATTAGGCAAACCCATTCTGACTTCAGAGGTACTTGTAAATTACGTCCCAAAGTCAAGGATGATAGTTTAACATTTTAGTCCAGCTGTCTGGAGCACACCGGATGTTTAGGAACACGCATTCTTATGCATTCGACCATGCCAACCTGCAAGCTTCAGTTTTAAAGTGGTATACCCTAACACTGATGTAGCTGAGACAAGCTGAGAACCAACTTCATTGCACTCAGGACATTCCCATACGCGCTCCGTCTCCTCATTCAACAGCCAGCGAAGAATCATACCACTAGTCGAGACAAATAGCGCTGAAGTGCTATGTACGTCATCTGCATGTGAAACACAAACGATAAGCAGCCAAGTTGGGAAACATCTAAATATGTAAATAGAGGTAAGCATGGCCGAATATATAAGAGCGCTTGCTCTGATTAAACTTGCAGTGTGCCAAAGCCAAGGTTCAACTCCTACACTGGTCAGTCGGACTAACATGTTAACTTCTCATCCTTGGATTGGGGAGTAAGAATGCAGGGGGAAGGTAAAGAGATAATTAACTGGATGGCTTGGCCAAGTGGCTTAACTGGACCAATAACCCAAGACCCTGGTGATCACGTCAGATGGCGAACCATGACCGCCCATGCTTATCGGCATGGCACATGATGATGAAGATGATCTAGTTTTCAATGTATTTGAGTTTAAATATAGTAAATATCAGAAAAGTGGCATTTTCTGGAATTTTAATCATTAGTTTCAGTGAATTTTTAATCCTGATGGTTTAGTTGTTGACATAAACAATGTGGACTCGTCTAAGTCTAACCTCATCTAAGACATCTACCAATACCTAAGTGTTTTTATAATGTTTTAGTGTTATTAAAGTGCTTCTACGGTGCGCAAAATGATAATTTGTTCATGCGTATCACGAGTGAAACATATAGTTTCCGATTATTATGAAACGTGAAACAACATTGTAACAGTTTCATAAGTGTTCAGTGCAAATTCCCTGTCGCATTAGTTACATAAATTTTAAACTCAAAATAGTGAGAAAAAATAAAAGAAGTAACCAAACTACAAATATATCATTTAAAAATTAACTTAAGCAAAACAAACACAATTTCCATTCATTTTGTAACAGAAAACAGCAGCAAACTTTATTTTATGACAACTGCATCTACAGATCTGCATTAAGCATGACTTTTTCCTATGGAACACACAGGTCCTTTAGACTAAATAAACAGCAATAAATCATTAATGCATGAACATATCTCAGAGAAATTTATCAGACTTCTGTAAGCATGAATGGGAACATTATAGGCAAAACCTGATAATTTTTAATAAATACATTGACCTTTGAATCCCAATGAGTGTGCTGGGAAAATTTTTTGTCATCAGTTTTCTCAGTTGTACTCTTCTTCTAACAAATTTAATCACAAAACATACTGAGTATGTGGCATTCATATTTGTCAATATGATCAATCTGATAACATATTTTGAAAAGCATTATCTTGAATAAAACCATCTCTCTAAATATTTTTTCTCAAGCTTCCTTCTCTTACTATGTTACATCAGATGACTCAGTAGAGTGATGGGAGGTGTTTTTGATTGAGCAGCCACTCCACCATAAATCTAGCTTTGTGGCTAAACAAGTCCCACATCAGAAACCTGATTTGGATATGTGAGGTCTTTGGACCATTACACTGTTTATGCCTAAGTGCATGGAAGAATAGGTGGCCACCTATACTTTTATTCTTGGGAAATTAATGTGGTGGTTTATCCTTCACCTTTTACATCCACAAGACATTTACATCAAAACCTTAAATATTGGCCAGTTGTAAACTTCAGTTTCCAACTGCTGACAATTCTTTATTGTATGCAGTAGACATGGGACCTTCCATTTTGTAATTTTAATTCAAGAAGGCTAATCATTCAATCATTCCATAAAATCAACATCTGCCCTGTGTTCTTTAATTTTCTGTGACTTATAATGACCAAAAGCAAGCTGTGTTAACACATTGGCTAGCACAGATGCCTGTCAGCCAGGTGGTTATGTGTTTGAATTCCTTCTGTGATTTTTTTTCATTGATCTGGTCTCCCGAGTTGACCTCGGCTAAAATTCATACCTGAAAATTATTGGATGTGAAAGCAGGTGGAATCATATTGAGCACATTGCCCACCGAGTGTTGACTTGTTAAAAATTATGGGGCACGTACCATATTTGTCTCATGGTGTGAAAAGGGTTCATTACTACTTACTTTTATATTCAGCAAATAGTATAAGGATAGTAACAGACAGAATCAAAGTCTGCGTGATAAACTTGAAAATTCCAATATTTAGGAGAGGTTTTCAGTGCACACACACACAGCAGTTAATGAAAGCAATTAACATTCTGTACTGTTACAAATCTGAGTCTTATGTATGAAGCCCAATGACAGGTAATTGATGTGATCAGTATTCAACCAAATGCCTATCTCCCAAAAAACGTTATCACCAAATTTGCAAACATTTTAAATTTAAAAAAGCAAGACTTCAAAGGTCAAATGGCTATTGATGCATTCACAATTACAAAGAATACATATACATAAGTAATCAAGCAGCCTTGCATAGGCCACACAATTCAAGAAGTGCAATTTTTATATATCTGGGATTTTATAATGACATAAAAACAGGTAAGGACAAAACAATAACTTCAGGTCATTTCCAAGCGCTAAAAACAACTAGCTTCTGTGTGACTCAGCCTTGCCACAAACACACACAAACAAGTTGTTGCAATCTGCTGACATTAATTTATATTGTAAGCTTCAATATACTCTAGACCAGTGTTTCCCAACCTTTTTTGTGCCATGCCCCACTTAAGCCTTTCTAAAATTCATATTGCCCCCCCCCCCCCCTTTCAACATATACATTATTTTTAATATTCAAAAATTGAAATGTTCACTATAGAAACTTGAATGATAGGTTTTAGGAAGAAATCACTAGGTAATTATTGAGCAAACACAGTAAGTAAATTTTCAAAACATATAATGGAGAACTGAAATTCAAGTACAAAATAATTTTAAGTAAAGATTTTTCTATCTTATTTTAATTATTAGTAATTATTTATTATTTAAATTTAGTGAGATCCTTGCGCTTGATGCTTGCTGCAAAGAGATCTTATGTCAGGTTCCAATTTAGTTAACTTCAGTCTCAAGTCTCCCCGTTTTGTTATATTCAGCCGATTTCTTCCATTTTCGAATTGCCCCCCTTCACAGTCGAATTGCCCCCCTGTGGGGCATGGGCCCCACGTTGGGAAACACTGCTCTAGACACTCCTAAGAGTACAAAACACTTCTTCACTTTTAAACCACCCCCCCCCCCCTCCCCAAAAAAAACTTGATATACCATATGTTGGTGCAGCAGTAGCGTAGTGGCTAGCACATTTGCCTACAGACCACGTATATCCACATCGAGGTGGATTTTTGTCTACCTAACTGTCAGGTCAACCTTCACTGAGTGGTCAACAGATTCATACAAATATGGAGCTAGCTACCCTATTACGTCAAGGCATGTAAAAGCTTCTTTACCTTTTATAGCACTGAGTGTAATTTCCCTAAAGCATTTGTATTTGAAAAAGTCTGAGATCCTATGTTCTGTTCTTGCAGTTAAGTCCAACTCGCGCACCCACATAAGAGAATGGTTACCACAAATGACATGTAATGTGATCTCAGGAAAACTCTTTGAATACATGCTTGAAACGGACAAGCATACATGCTAATAATAACCGCAGAGATTAAAACTGCTGTTTATTTCTTACAACTGTTAAAATTAAACTACACTTTTTATAAAAATATACAGTCAAGAGTTAGTAGTTTCAGTTATATCAATTAACTGTGCTTAACAGAACAGTGTTAAAAAGTATTAGGAATATATGGCACAACACCAGAAAACAATTAATTGTAAAAATGTTAGAATATGTATCTTTCCTGTGGCAACATAAGAATGCGAACTATAGACTCTATAACAATCACTAAACAAGAAACTTGAAGTCTATGAACTTAAAATGCCACTGACAAATTCTTAGAATGCCACGGACTAACATAAAGAAAAAGTGGATATTCTACAAGACCTGAACATCAGACAAAACTGGCTAATAAACAACATCAGGACTCTGAGATACTTCAGCCACACTGAACATCAGACAAAACTAACTAATAAACAACATCAGGACTCTGAGATACTTCAGCCACACTGAACATCAGACAAAACTGGCTAATAAACAACATCAGGACTCTGAGATACTTCAGCCACACTGAACATCAGACAAAACTAACTAATAAACAATATCAGGACTCTGAGATACTTCAGTCACACTGAACATCAGACAAAACTAACTAATAAACAACATCAGGACTCTGAGATACTTCAGCCACACTGAACATCAGACAAAACTGGCTAATAAACAACATCAGGACTCTGAGATACTTCAGCCACACTGAACATCACAGTGGCTTGGAAAGACCAGTCAAGTCCGGCACATAACTACGGAGAGGGGGCATTAAAGACACCTGGGACATGACAATGTATGAGTCCAGGAAACTGGCTAATGATACAGCTTTTACCATAGGCTGTGAGGAGAGCAATGTTTTGTAAAGGACTTGCTACATGATGTGCTGAAACTGCAGCGTAATCACTCTGAATTCAAGCCTTCTAGTTTGGAATTCTGTATTTTGTACAAAATGTGAACCTCTGCATGACATATAGCATACCAAAGGTTTATGGATGTAAAATCACTTGTTTTCAATGCTTTAGAAGAATTGCTTTCTAGAAGTAATAGATCCTTATGAGTACAGCACAATAGGCCTCTGAACGCTGCAGTTCAAAAATGAACTCACAAGCTTCAGAATGTGCAGCAGACAAACAACAAATGAACTAAAGCTGCTAACACAGACCTATAAGATATAATTCTAGAAATACCACTTTTGTCTCGGTCCGTGTAGGGTACCATACTCAGTGGACACTAATTAAAATTCATTGCAAAACTGAATGATGTCACTAAATTAAGCATTATGTACCTAAGTATATCATGTATGCAAGACTGAAGGAAGCTGAATATTGAGAAATCATGAGATACATCCGTAACTGTAGGTGTAAAACAATAAGATGAGCACCAAGGCAGAACATGTCATGCAAAACCTATCTCACAGCACTCATGACATGTCCACACGTGCCCAGTCTCCCTCAGAAAATGTCAGGCAGTATAAACACTTATAGTTCTGATTGGGACCAAGACAACTAGTAACAAATAACTGTTTCAGGTATACTCTAAGATAGTCAATCAAACATCATCCGTGCCCCTAAACTCCCATCCATACTTATAGAAGTCTGGACAAAGTAGCTGAGATTTACACATGAGTTCATAACCCAAGCGCTACTTAACTTAGAAAGTCCTACCTCATGCAACTAAAGGATCAAAATTTTACTGCTGCTAAATGTGCAGAAATAGTTTCATTTTGCACAAATTAAAAAGATATAGTTATATTTGGCTATACACTGTATAGTGTTACCAATTTAGGTTACTAGCATTCCACAATTGTTCATTTTAACAGCCTAAAAATTGTTGCAATTTCATCTATTATCTTTATCTGGAACTATTTTTATTCCTAACATACACAATTTAAAAAATAAGAGTTCATGCCATACAGCCTTTATCATCATGTCTGTCCACAACCTTGTCTTGTATTCTACCAATCGTTTCTTAATCCAGATGTTCCTCCATGCCATTAAGCCAGTGTCCAGCTTATTCTCTCTTAATCTCCTAATGCTTCTCTTCTCCCCCGAATGTCCAGTTATTACAACAGCCTCAACCAGATTTCCTCATCTCGTGACATGTCACAAGTATCTGAACTGACTTCTTCTTATGTGAGTCACCAGTTCTTTCTGAGTTGACTTCTCTCAAGATTTCATAAAACCACACCTCTGCAGCTTCCATGAATTTCTCGCTAACCTGTTGATTGTCCATTATTCACTTCTGTACATCAGGACTAGCTCAATATAACTCACCTGACAACTGACAAAGACATACTACATAGAATATTCTTCATCCTGTGAAATACTCTATTTGCTTGGGATATTCTAAATTTAACATTAATACTTCCATCAGTTGTTATCAAGGTACCCAAATACTTGAACATGTTGATGTGCTTCAGACCAGTCCCATTTACTTTGATGTTGCATTTAGGAAGACATTATTTTGGTGTAATTACCATTGCTTTTGTTACCATTGGTTGGTTTTCTTTTGGTTTTTTTGCTATTCAGACTAAGACCTTTGTTTTAACTCTTACAGTTGTATCAATCATTTCTTGTAACTGCATTTCATTTTCAGCACATGTCCAGTACATGACATTTCTGTCATAAATTGAATGGATCTCATTATTAGTTCACGTTACACCCTGTATGTATTTAAAAATTCCCATTTTGATATGAATTTGTGTAGATGTTTTTCATTGCCAATATTTTTTTAATTCTCAGATCTTCCCATCAAAGTTCAAATGTTCCACAATTCCAATTATTTCTTCATGTTTTATGCTGACAAATGCTTTATTGTAGCCAGTAAAACACAAATATAGATTTCTGTTCATTTCAATCATTCTTTCTGTTAATGTTCTCAAAATGCATATGGCATTGTTTGTGTCTCTGCCTTCTATAAACATACATAACAAAATTAGTTATGGCTTCATCTGCAATACAAGCATAACAACAACAGATACTATATATGACACTAGATTTAATATGACACTAGATCTATACAGGTGTATTTTGTTTACACCAACAAGCAAATCGCTTAAGTAAAAATTCACTGAAACTAATAACACATCAAAAATGCATGTTTACTTTAGAAAAACTCTGCTGGCTTTTAATATAAAATGCTTGCTTAACTGCAGGAAAACAAAAGATACAACACCAAGCCGTAGACAGCAGTAAGGTGTTGGTAACCTAAGGTTCTTGAGCCACACAGAGTGTGAAGTCATAAGGAAAGCATTAACACATCAAACAAAATATAGAAGTGGGAAAAGGAAAAATAACTATGTCACACAAACAGATAATCTAAACCCATGAGTGCACATGTTTCTGAACTACTAATAATATAAAATCAGTTTCAGCTATCCTTAGCTTGTCAACAATTCAGTGCTGTGTACTACAATACCTAATTAAAGTTTGTCTAATGTTTCATTGACTATTTTCCAAATGTTTATACATACTGATTTTAAATTGTTAACATTTTGGCCACTCTCCTTTGGTTATGCTAAATGTTTTTTAACTCAGCTGTTATGTTTGTTTTACTTACTTTCTTTGCTGCATTGGGACACCCATTCTAAATGGTTTGCCAATACCTGCAGCTCCAAAAGGCATCTGGAGAAAAAAAACATTACATGTATAAACACCTACACACATGCATACACACATGTATACATACACACATGCATACATAAATGCATGCACATGTGTAAGCACATGCATACATACATTTATACACACAAATATATTAATAGTAACTCAGACGCACGTGTAAACACACACACACACACATATATTATGGATGCATACATACATATGCACACACACACACATTCTACTCTGCTTGTACTTCTGACTGTTTCCCAGATATATAAAATTTAGCACTTCTTCAATCACCACTATTCAGAGTGTTAATTTTCTTTCTTCTGGCATATTTTGCTGCATCTTGTCAGGTGCATAATGCAGAGTTGGAATAAATAGATGAATCCTTTTCATGGTTGAAATACAGAATGCAAATAGTCACGAAGACTATGCACTATGCACATGGTGAGACAGTGAAATATGCCTGGCAATAAATTGTTTATGCCTTCTTTGATTAAATTTACAAAAGGAATGCATTGCTTTGAATTTCTTTCTTCTGTTTTTATATCCATCCGGTCAAACCATGAACAGAACTGGCAATGTATATGTGTCACCACTGAAAATCACAAGAATGTCTTTTAATGCTGCTAATTACAGCAAATAAGTTGGCAATTTCAGGATACTTTTTCATAGGCAAATATTTTGTTTAAAGAATTAACAAAAATCATTATGTTGTACCAAACACAATGAAAACTGACTTTACAATATGCGAAAATGTCATGAGACCCAAAAAAAAAAAAAAAAAAGACTATAATAACAAACAGGCAATTTTAGGAGAGAAACTATGATTATACAGGTCAGTTAAATATTAGTTTCCTCTCAATTCATGGTCTGACAGCTGGATTACCTATTTAGCAATAAATAGGTTATGACAGAATTTACTGACTAGACAAACTAAGAGTAGGGAAACAACCAATGCAGTTATGTCTTACCGGAAATCTGGGATTCATTCCCCCGTGACCATTTAACATATTCTGCTGACTGCTCCGGATCATTGCATTCAGAAATGGATTACCAGGACCCGGAATCCTTGGTGGAAATCTAGGTGGCCCAGGAGGTTGACCTGCAGGATTCTGAAATCTATTCAAGCCCAGTAATGGTCTCATCTGTTGAGGTGGTGGCCTGTTATTTGGCATCATCTAAAGGGCAGGAAAATATTTTAAACTACTGATGTATATGACATACGCACAACAATAGATACTTAAGCAACAAAAGCAGTTACCATATGTAAAGAGTAAATGCAATTAATAATTAACCGTATTTAACTAAAGCTAGGAAGACTAACCCGGACACTGATGCCTGGAAGAAAGTGAATATGTCAGCCAAAAGACACAAATATCACATCTCTGCTGTAAACAGACACAACACACACCCAAATGAAACCAAACAAATGAAGAAGTGTTTTATATTATACATCAACTAATTCTCTACCAGCCAACAGTCCAAGCATACCTTAATTATGCCATACAACACATGCTTATCTTGTACTCTTTCCACCCCAGGCAGTTGTAACTTTGCAGTAATAAATGATGGGTGAGAAAGAATTAAAATATTTGTTAGGAATAGAAAGAGGCTTAGTAACAACTAACTAGAGTAGATGTTACTTTAGTAACCAAGATAGACTTCCTTAATATAAGAATAGTCTGGGACTGAGCATGTGCTAGCTTATGCTTGTGATAAAAAAACATATGCAGATGATTTTGTTTCAGATATGTCATTTTTTGCAACATTTTAATGACAATATTTAAATTTAGTCCATTGATTCATTCACTATTTTTATCATGTTTTTGATAAAGAAAATTTATATTTATATACTTATATATCTTTGTGACAATAAATCTCAGGCTGAAAGTGGTAATTCATGGCCATATTTAGAAAACAGAGATGAAACACTCAAGAGTGACAGCAATGATAGTAAAACTGGTGCTGTCGAAGGGGAGTTGTTAGCAGATGCCAGGCATGGCCTGAAGTCATAGTAGGACTGCATGTCAAATCATTCCTGAGAAATGGAGAAAGTTTGTTCAAATTGAACTTAATGAGCCTGAGCTGAATATTCTCCCTTCATGTGAAGAATAACAAGGTCCCATGGAAGACACAAACGGATTCAGACCACTGATTATCATTTTCAACTCTTGTTTTCCTGATGCTGCAATCAATCTTATCACCACCAAAACAGCAAGTCCCAAGATGGCTTAGTCACAAAATAACTACCAGAGCACCAGCTCATTACAAATATGACAGGATAAGTTCATTTTACTCACTTCCGTTCATATCCTTTACATTTCATTGCACTGACAACTTGACTAAACACTGGAGGAGATGGGAGGGGGAGAGAGAAGGAGAAGGAGAGAAGAGATAAGAAAAGAGAACAGAGAAACAGTGGAGAGGAAAGAGAAACAGCTGTTGTTAAATGTCTGTAAATTTCTATAAACAACCATGTACTTTCAAGATGGTTACCACGATCACGCGACCACCAAATTGCATGAAATAAGTTTTATCAAACATGCTCATGTTAACCAATCATTACAACACATTGAAAATGTACAGATTCTGTGTCTTATTTTTTATGAATGTCCACAACAACAAAATAAGCTGATTTTGACACAATTTGTTACATTACTGCTACAGAAAGATGATAATGAGTCAGGAAAGTGTTTAGTTATTGCTAAAGAATGTATTTTTAACAAGCTGGGGGATAATATAGTAGAGTTGTAAAGGACCCCTTTACACATCATGAGGTGTACTGGGTATATTGTGCAAGTCCCATATTTTGAAAACTATACCTATACTCAGTACAGACACATGCTAACATGTGGTTAGAATATGCTAACCCTGACTTTATTATATAACGGGATGACCAGATTAATGTCTCATTGTCTACTTCTTAAAATAAAGACAGAAATGTAAGGTCTGCACGTATTCTAGGCCATGACATGAGGTGGGATGGCTAGGTCCCTTTGTCACCTTTTCTTTCCAGACAATTCATAAAACTGTCTTTGCCTTTCTTTAAAGCAGAGGTATGCATCCAAGTTAAAGTTTTGCCGATTATTCAGCTGCAAGTCTTTTTACAACTAAGATCAATTAGCCAGAAGAAACCAGCTATGAACTATAATATTCACATGCATTCCTAAATTGCAATAAATGTTAATTATACTTACAAGTGGAGGCCTCAGCTGTTGTGTTCCCATGGAGGACTTCAAAACATTAGCCACTTGGTTCATTAGTGCTGGAAACGACTGACCTTGAGTAGCTGCTGAATTCTGACCCGGTCTAACAAATCTTCCACCTGGCCCAGCACTTCCTAAAAGTGGTCTGGGTCCAGAATTTGGAATCCTGATGCCTTGTTGTCCTAGAAGTGGCGGCCTTTGCATAAACGGATTTGGATTTGCCAATCTCTGGTTTGGTAATCCTTGAGGCCTTATTTGATTAAGAGGCTGAGGGCCTACAGACTGCTGACCACCAAACAATAACCCCCTCTGATTGGGAGCTCCAGGAAACCTTCCAGGGAAAGGACCCCTCTGTGGCCCACTGAAAGGAGCATTCATGGGTCCAGCTGACATTCTTGGATTCATAAAGGGACCTCTGGGATTCTGTGGACCTTGTGGATTTAACATGCCTCCTGGGATTGGACCTCTGTTTGGTGGGCCACCGGGAAATGGAAAGCCCATTCGGGGCTGTTGACCAAGCAGGCCTTGGATAACCTGACCCAGAAGAGCTTGAGGGTTCTGTAACAAGCCCATTCTAGGCCGCACTCCAGGGTTACGCAGAGTATAGCGACCCTGATCTCTTCCTCTCCCTCTACCTTTATTAAACTTAGGCAAAAACTGTTTCAGTTGAGCTGCCTGTTCTTTGCTGATTTCTGAAATGACAATTTTAAACAAAACAAAACAAATCTAAAGTAAACGCAACACATGAAATCCTCAAAAATTATGAAGTTAGCAATTTTAATAACGAATTGTCATCGTATTTTTAAAAACAACTATTTTATGTCCGTATTTAGATTAGACTGTACCAAAACTGGACAACCTTAATGCAATAAAAAAAAAAAGATAGTTATAGAGAAGACCCAAGCACGGAACATATAGATAGAAGGTTGGGAACACAAAGGATTTAGATACAGAAGAGAATGAATATACGTAACTAAACGCTAAAGTTATCACACACTGTTAACTACACTGAAATTTCCAATCACCCAATTGATCTGTGGCAAATTCATAGCATCCAGAAATTATGAATGGTTTGTTCTCACAAACTTTATCGCCAAATGTATATATAGTCACATCTCACAAATGTCATCCATATTTGTCCATGTTCTACGCAGAGGAAAACTAAAATGTGTGTTTCGCTATAACTCCTACATATATAAATACACACACACACACTATCCATTTACATTTACCAGCCACTTTTCTCTTACTTTTTAAAAATGAAATCATGTATGTTTAATGATATCCAATCAGTAAATAGCAGTGGACTGCAAGGTATTTCACTGAATGTTAGTCACATTTCCAAAACAGTAGCAGAAGAAAACAAGTCTGAACTGCTGTCATGAAAACAAAACAAATATCCAATCTATGTCTTCTTTTTACATTCACTTTGTAAGTCAGTACCCACTATATTAGCCTGCTCCAATCATAATTACTAGAAAACAAGATTGCAACTGCTCTGGTCAATCAGAACATAAAAATGGCTGACAGACTATAGTCTTAGCCTGGAAAGTTAAAGACTTAGGAATGGAATTACCCATAATTTTTATAAAGCTTTCATTGAATGAACATCTGCAGCATATCAAAAATCTATGGTAACATATGAAGTGGAATTATATTAAATTTATTTGTTCTTAACATTTATACCAATCATTACTAAAGTGATAGTAATTTATTTTCAAATAATGGTCACTTATTTTCATGTACAGGTCTCCTCCAACTTTTCATCTCCCAAGGATGCACAGTCCCTAAACCAACTCATGCCAAGCTCTATATAAACATGTCATCAATAAATTCACATGTATTGATTTGGTGCTAATAGAAGCAGAAAAAAGAAACAATATGTGTGAATTTATTCATGGACTGTCTTAAAGGTCTCAAAGGGTTCCCCAACTGATGTGTCTTTATAAACATGTTCATGAGTGCGTGGATTGTACAGCTAAAGTTTTCTACACAATGAGGTAGCCAGACTCATGCCGAACCCTCCTTAGTTGTACCTTACCACATGCACGGCAGGTTATATTGTTACCATCCTTTGATTCTCTTATGGGCCCCAGTAACACCTGGATGACACTAACCTACATTCAAATTTTTATAAATGTAACATTCTTCAATGTTATATGGAAAAGCTCACTTGAATTGAACTTCTATACACAATTCATTCCAAATACATCTGACCTGCGGTTAACAGTCTTACAAACTTACCTTGTTTATTTTCTTGATTACCGAGATAGCCTACTTAGTATTGTTTTCCATCCCTGAAAACTTATACCATGCTGAGATGACCCACATTTCTTGTTAATACAAATATGATTCATTTGATTTTCTGTACTGTGGTCTTGTGATGCCCACATTGCTTTATGTATTTTTTTAATGTGGAAAAAACACTTCCTCCTATGACATATTGATTCACTGTGCACAAATGTATGGCTAATTCTTCAGTTTCATTCATGTTTCTCTATGATCTTTTAATAACCTGTGTTAGCTAATCCTATCTTGGCACCAATCAATATTTTGATGATGCATTTTCTTTGATTACCTTTAGTACTTTGAAGTTTCATGTGAAATTATTCCTTAAGTAATTTGGTGGTGGTGCATAACACAGGATAACTTTAACATTTACTTTCTGTTTTATGGTTCTAAATGCTGTTATTATTAAAGAAGTCACTGCTTCTCACTTTATTAGTGCTTTCTCTGCCTCCTTAGATAGAAATCGGGCCACTCTGCCCACTGTGGGAAACATTTTCTTCTGTATGGCCACAATGCTGTTTCACATGTTTACAAACTTTTTGCTCCTCCATTCCATCTTGTTTTGAGCAATCTCAAAAATCATTTTTCATGTCCCTTACTACCTGAGATGCTTTTTCCAAATTCATACATAGCAACATTACGGATGCCAATTCTGTAGATTTTATGAGGTGAAAGAAGGTTAAGGCAACAATCCAGATTCCTTGTGGTTTTCTCCACATCACATATCTCTTCTAGGAGATGAGCCTTTTTTTAATCTCAGTTGGCAGAGTTGTTTTTATATATTTAATTGATTTTTGTGTTTGGGATGAGATTTCTCTGCGCACACTCCTGGCGGTCATTTATTCTCGTAGACCTAAGCTTCTTCCCTGGGCTCCCTCTCTCCTCCTGTTCTCTCCCTTTTCTTTCTCTGCTTGTGTTTTGCTTTCTTTCGCGCCGGCCCTTCTGGCTCTCCTTCATCTTCCTCTTCTTTCTTCCCTTTCCTCTTTCCCTCTCTCCCCCTTCCCCCCCCTTCCTCCCCCTCTTTTCTTCTCTCCCTCTCCTCCCCTTCTTCCTTTCCCTTCTTCTCCCTTTCCTCCCTCCTTCCCCCTGTTCCTCCACAATCACACGCCTTTTGCAACTTTCACACCCCCTGACACTCACAACATACTCCCCTCACCACACACACATCTTTTTCCCCACTATTTCCTCTACTTCACACTACAATCACACATGCAATAACATACAAATCAGAACCAAACACAACTGCACACTTTTCCGAAAGCACGGCCCCACACTGACGTTACCCTGCCTCGCTCCCCCATAGCCAACCTCGCTGCCTCCCCTTCCCCCCCCCGTTTCCTACCTCCTTTCATTTTTCTTTCTTCTCCCGCCTTCCCGTCCCACCCCGTGCCCTGCTCCCATCCCTCCTCTTCCTCTTCTCTTTTCCCCCCCCCCTTCCCTTCTCCAGCTAGTCTTCCCTTCTCCTCTCTTCTCCTCTTCCTCCGTTTCTTCTCCGTCCTCCACACGATCCACACTCCCGAGACATGATCAACCACAACACCACACCTTGTCACCTAACCTCCCAACAACTCCCAACTCTTCATCCCCACAAACCCTACCCAAGCCCCCCCAATTACCCCAACCCCCCCCACACCCTACATCCCCTCCACAACAACAGTCCACAACAACCCACAACCCGCACACTCCACTCCAAAAACTACACCCTCCCTACCCAACCCCACCTTGCACTTCCCCCCACCCCAGACCCCCACCCCCACTATGAACCCCTGTTGCAGAGCCCCACCTAACGCCACCCTCACACCCGCCACACAATGCTAACACACCGCCAGATCCAACCCAAGTAATCGAACAAGAACCAATCATTAGAGAAGAAGAAAGCGGATACGAATAAGTAGTCCTCCACACTTCAACAGTTAGTGGATGTAAGATAAAGAGACATGTAAATAGATCATTTCACTAGCACAGTACCATAGAATTCAAAATTGCACCAAAATCACATACATACCTCTTCTTCATTCATTGGCTCCTCTTGTTCTCCATCATTAGCAAACATACTTTCCTGGGCCTCATCTACTCCAGACACCATCACATCTGCAAATGCTGCGTCCTCAGCACCAGTACATAATGCAGTGACTTCCCCATTATCTGTGCCCAATAATCTGCCAACACACAATTAAAAACTGCAGGCACATTTTCTTAGGAAATGACTAAAAGAAATGTGCAAAACACCTGAATATTTTATACCATCATCATGTAACAGATCCTCTGCAGACGATGCTTTCATCACGGCCAGTTCTCCTGTCCAAGCATTTTTATATCTGAGGTGTCTGCAATGTCATGCTTTCTATTTGGTCGATCAATGCTTCTTCTTGCAAAAACCATTTCTTCTGTTACTATTCTTTTCAAACCACTGTTTGGCCAAAGTATTTCATATGTAGATTATATTGTAATAGAAATCATCATCTAATATTGAGTATAGTGATAAATTATGGTCCAGTCTTTATTTTCACGTGCATAATTATACATCGTAACTTCCACTGTCATATTAAAATAAGTGAGATATGGATTTGTACCCCAAATTTCTGCAATCGAAGTGTGCTGCTAATCTGCTGCCGGACTTAACTCATTTCAATGTGTTATTTTTCATCAACCAGAACTCATAATCTTCCATGGGTGCTATAACTTAGGGAACCCTGAGAAGTTATTTTCAAAGCCAACTGAACATTCACAGCTTTAATATTACGTTATTTTATTTACTTTTTTTTTTTTTTTGCGCTCGCTCGCTTTAAACTCAAGCGCAGTCCATACACACTATTAATAGTATTGATGGACTGAATTTTGCGTGTGGATTAGCCTTCCCTATTAACAGTGTCCCTCGCCAACAGGCGAACCCACTCCGACTTCAGAGGTATATTACCAGTGATGGATATGCTAGTAGGCAGGCTTGTGCCTTGTTTTAACATTTATGTTTTTTCCCCACTATCTTTGGAAATGTTCATTAAACAGAGGTAATCTTAGAAACAAAGTTATTTTACTTAACTCATATATTTTACTCCTTCCTTTTATCTTTTCTTATTGAATTGAATAAACCCCTGGATATATTATAAAATCACAATCTTAGCCTGGCACCTGAGATATCCAACCAACCACAACATCAAACATTTCCGTTGCTTGACAACCCACAGCCCAATCAATAAAACATGTTCAAAATCACCCACTCAGAATCAGAAATATAATCCTGTATCATTAATATCCATCCTTCACTAGCCATAGTTTGCAGGAAAACATAATACAACTCAGTTCTAAGCAAACTAATGGCACTCTTTGTAAATAACTAAAACAATTCAAATGAAAAGTGGTATGTATTAAGTGGAGACATGCTCATCCCCATTAGTGTCAAAAGTTTTGTAAAGCTAGTACAGCTCTGTGGTCAGCTGAGTAAAATAATAACTAAAGAATTCTCTGGGCAGGAAAGATGGAGGAGAGCTGATCATCACACATCATAATGCAGTGACCTGGCAAATTACATAATTTACCAAGCGGTTTTTGAAGTATTTTGACTTTTTCAGGGTTTTGTTTGGCATATGCCACATTTGATATGCGAGGATGGGAAAGACAGCTCCAAGCCCAACACTCTGTGGTCGCCTCTTATGACATGCATTGAAGGTTCCACTGTTATATTCTTTGCTTCCTTTAACTGATTGCCTGCCGTGAACCACTGCATTGGTTCCATAGAACGGTTTTGGCACCCGTAAACCACTAGGTTGGTTCGATATAGACAGTGCATTAATTGTTCCAGTTCTTTTATTTTCTGCACTTATTAGTGCTCCGTTAACTTAAAATTTAGAAACAGAACCGTCTGTGTGAAAGAAAGAGCTAGAATCCATTTTTAAAAGTCGAAATCGAGTGTTTCTTCTTCTTCTTCTGCGTTCATCCGGATTTTTTTTTCGGATGTGACTGCGTTGTGCCTGTTTACAGCAGAGCTGCGTTCTTGCGCCGTCAGGCCGACACATCCGACTTCTGCGGGCATTTGTTGACCGGGTTAACCTTCCCGGGGAAATCGAGTGTTTAGTAGGGTTGTTTTGATTTTTTTTTACAAATGGCAACGCCTTCGACTTTGCGGCCTCGTAGACTTACATCAGATCAAGCAAGATTGTTGTTTGAAATGTTTTAGACGATAGTGAATCCGATTTGAGCAAAGATTCTGATAGTAATATTAGTAGTGAGTCTAAAATTTTGCCACGTTTGGATAGGGAAACGTGCAATGACAGTGAAAGTTTGTCATCAACTGAGGTGTCTGACAATGAATATAAGGATGCCAGAATTACTACTAAGCGCAAAAGAAAGCAAACAGTACGAAAGAAGAATAAATCTCTTTAATTTTACAAGCTTCTTTAGAGCCTGAAGCATCTCTAACATCAAATTCAACAGGATTGACATGGCATGATGTGTCAGAAGGGGAAATAAAACCTCAGTTTGAGTTTCATCCTCGAAGGTTTCACATCAACCCTGTATCAACTTCAAACACCTATGGATTTTCTCAGTGTTTTTTTATGATGACATAGTCGACTGTTTAACCCTTTACAAGGCGTAGCGTCCGTTACCGGCCGATCTCTAAATACGAGCGTAGCGTCCAATTCCGGCCGATACTATTATGCATTGTAAAAACGTGATCTCTCGGCTTTCCGACACTTCCGACCGCTACTTTCACTTTTGCCGATAGCTTGACAACGTGGCCGCCATTTGTAAACGCGCTACAATGACTTTGAACAGACTTTTACGGACTTGTTTTGATAGTTTTCGGGAGTTTTACGCTGTTTTTCAAAATGGATTTCGGCGATTCTTCAAGTGATAGCCGAGATTTCGCTCTGTTCAATTTAAATGACATTAAAGGGCACGAAGTTGATTATTAATCGAAGCTAGATATCAGTGCAAAGCGTTACTTTGCATTAGCAGTCGTGAGTCGGACTTTAAAGAAAGTGATTATGATTCTGAAAATGTGTTTGTAAATTGCCGTATAGATGACGGAAAATCACAAACAACATGCCGTATTTCGTAAATATTTGTGTTCATATATGGATTACCGGCAACAATCACGTGAGTAACATATTCTGCATGCTTTTCCCTTCATTGTGTTGTTTATTTAACTAAAATCGGTTGACTAACACTGTATTTGTGATGTTTATACTAACGCGACCCGAAATTTTTACAGAACCTGAAAAAATCTTGCCCGTTCAGGGCTACAAAACGGACAAGCGTCTGCCCTGTAAAGGGTTAATTCAAAACATAAATGAATATGCAGAAAAGATGTTGATGCAGAACACTCCTAAAAGAAAACATTCTCGTCTGCTATCCTGGACCCCATTCGCGAAGCACAATGGCTGAATTTTACGTCTGTCATTATTTCTACGGGGCTTGATCGAAGACCATGGATCAAGGACTACTGGAGTACAACTGCACATTTCTATACTCCTTGGTATGCCACTATGTTTTCCAGGAATCAATCTGAATCTATTTATCACACCATGCTTCACGTATGTGAACCAGACGCAGCGGGTGCAACTAAAATTGAACCTCTTGTTGACATGAAATTCCAGGCAACATATTTTTTTTTTTAAAGTTGCATATCTCTTATGGGACGTTGCAGTCAACATCAGCATTTTTCAGCTGCTGTTGATGTACTAGGCAAGTGTTACGTTCAGTAGTTTGCCATTGCTTTCTGAATGACCGGCTCCCATACCAGCACGTTATAACACAACACGACACGGCAGCAATGTGTCCATTGATGAAATGGTTATTGGGTGGCAGGGCAGATCTCAGCACAAACAGTACAATGCAACAAAGCCTCACAAGTACCACATCAAAACAATTGGCCTTTGTGATTCTGCGACTGGCTATGTGGTGAATTAAAAAATTTATTATGGAAGAAACACATACAATCCGGATTTAGATCCTACAACTGCTCATAAAGTGAAAGTGTTTGCCACACTACTGAATGTTCTCGGACCTGGCCATCAAATCTTTTCTGACAGATTCTACACTTCAAAAGCTCTGATTGATTATCTGTACACCCCTACTTCCCATTTTCTGTCATGAATTTTCTAAATTTTGTGTGAAAAAGACATGCTTCAGAATATGCAGCAAAACTTCTTTTAGGATGGTTTCAAGGAGCAATTCTGTTTATATTGTTGAAGACAAGTAGTGTTTGTTTCATTATTCAGTAAATTAAACAAGATTAGCAGCAGAGGAGTATAGAAAACACCTTGATAAGTGCAATTGTTTAACTTTTTACCTCTTTAATTTCAAATGATTTTACAAATTATATTAATTTTATTATATTTCTAACCTATAGCAATAGTAGCAATACTAATATGTTCCTTGTGCAATCCCCTTTAATCTGATTTATAATACAATATATCTGCTACAATTTTAACCATTTTCACAACATTATTGTGACACAGCGCTACTTCTCATTTTCTGCCATGAATTTCTGTTTGGTCAGGACCCAATTTTTGTTTGGCAGGCAATCAGTTAAGGGCCTTGGTAACACAAATGGAATGAATAATGCTTCCAGTAGCCAAAACCCCATGTTTCCTAATTTTATCGTTTCATTTAGGGTGTTCCAGTTGTGGTGCACAAATTTAAGGTTACATGCATTTTATCTCTCCTTACATTGTCCAGTTATTCCACAACCTTGAAATTCTAAATTGACATTCCAGGGTTTTCCCTGTTTTAAATGTCCACTCGACATTTACAATTCTCTGGCAGAAACAGCCATAGGATTACGATTACCTAATATATTAAATAGCAGAGATTTAAGGTAGTCAGTAAACAATTTTAGACAAGGTGGCCAAGAGTGAGAAGAAGGGATTATCATTAAACAGAAAACAGAATGCATGGTGATTTCCGGGAAACATTCCAATATCTTGTATACATAGCACAGGCATAACAATCAAACAGGTCAATAGTTTCCAATATGTAGGCTATACAGTACACATTGACTTCTGAGGGAAGATGTGATACAGAGATAAAGAAAAGAATCACCATATTCAAAGATTCTTTTACAAGAATGAGCAACATTATAAAAAACAAAAATATTATTACAAGTACAAAAACAAAAGCACTTTACAACACAATCTTCCTACCAACTCTATGTTACCAATGCCAAACCTGGACAATGACAGAAAAAGAGAAAAGAAAAATTACAATAACAGAAATGAGATTCCTGAGAAGAATACTCAATGTATCAAGAAGAGATAAGATCAAAAATGAAGAAATCAGGACCAAAGTGGGGGTTGTAGCTGCAATAGATTTTATTAGAAGGCAGCAAGTCAAATGGTTTGACCATGCAAGTAGGTTACCAACTAACAGTATACCGGAACACGCAATGATATACAGACCAGAGGGAAGCAGAGGAAGAGGCCAACCACGTAAACGATGGACGCAGGGAATGACAGAGTCCATGGGAATATCGATACATGAAGCCCATAAGTGGGCACTCTCCCACTGTTTATACTTCAACTCGACACCGCAAGGTACAAGAGGAACATGATGAGATGAGTACAAAAACCTGTTTAATGAAAAGTTGAGCATGGCCTTTCTTTTGTACAGATGAAATTGAAAGTATGCATAGGACTATTTTACTTAAAACATGAAATGCACAAATACATCCTCACTCGTTACATGCTGGATCATCAAGATCCATTTCAGCTTTGTATGCCGCATCTTTTTCTTCAAACAAAAATGCTTCTTCATTCACAATAGATTCATCTTCTGGATTGTCATCCTTTACGAAAAAGACAAAAATGAAATTACCATCCACAGGATTAACAGATCATACTATAAGAAGTGATTAAGCTCTCTATGAAACCATAATCTGCACACAGCTGTGTTTAATATACTTATAGTAACACATAAATTAATTATAGGTTACAGAGATGTGGTTCTATGTAATAATGCTTAAATCACCCTGAAAAGAAAGAACTCATGAAAACAATTGGTTACATGTATCAGAAGTAGACAATTAATGTCATATTGGGAACACACTGTGACAGGTCACTGAAAGGGAAGAGAGGCAGAAGAAGGTCTAAGGTGAAGATGCTAGTCAGCTTAACATCATGACAAGGAGGCAATCTATTTCAGAAATAATTGGCAATACACAAACCAGGTAACGGACAAATATGATGAACAATGCAAATGACATCAATTTGAACTGCTGACACACGTTACCACACATAAGTCAGAAATGAAAACTATTATTTGTACCCAACAAAAGAAAGTGTGTCCCAAAGCAGTTTCTGGCTAAAGGTCTGAGATATCACATTTTGTAAGCTTGAATGCACGCAGGAGCAGATGGTCAGTCTTTCCCTCACTCAACAAGATGATGAATGTAGGTGCCAACCCTTGTCTGACCACACCCATGACATTACCAGTGCAGTTCTCTATCAACTATGCTAACATGCCCACTACTGTTTATATCTTCTTCTTCTTCTTTCGTTCGCTTGAAATATTTCTTCTTCTTCTTCTTCTTCGTTCATCCGAAGTTTTTTTTCGGACGTGATTGCGTTGTGCCTGTTTACATCAGAGCTGCGTTCTTGCGTCGTTAGGCCGACACATCCGACTTCTGCGGGAAATATTTCTATAACTGCAATGTTGACTCTTGTATAAATTTAACTGTCTTTTTTAGTTCACTCAGCGGTCCATAGAGTTTGTCTTTAACTGTCATCTCTCTAGGCCAGAAGGTTTGCCTAGATATGTTATATTTTAGGCAGTCTTGGAATATGTGTTCTGCTGTCTGTGACGTCAATCCACATGTGCACATGGCTAATTCACCAATCTTGAATTTTGTATACTTTTGGTTGCATAATCTATTGTGTCCTGCTCTGAGGCACAGAATAGTGACTTGTTTTGGTCTGTTCATACCATGGTAGTCATATTGAGCGAGTTTTGGTGGCTTTCTGACTGATTTGATCATTCTTTTCTTTTGCTGGTATGTAACAGGCACATCAGGCTGTTCTTCTTATGCTCCTTCCTTAGCCAATCGATCAACACCGTCGTTTCCGGGTACTCCACAGTGGGATGGTATCCACTGTATGGTGACCTTATGCTGACTGCCAAATTCAGAAAGTAGCGTCCTTACTACTGGCAATTTCCCAGACAGGAGCGCCTGGAGTACTGATTTTGCATGTCAATAGCACCACAGGTTGTGTACCATGGCTGGTATTTAGTAATTTCTTTGTTGCTATTTCAGCATCATAATTATGGCAGTACTTTCCTGTTGCTACTCTGCCATGTCCCTAGTATTATTTGGGTATTCTATGTACACTCCCGCTCCTCCATTTCAAACAGCATTTTGTGCTGACCCATCTGTGTAGACGCGGATCCAGAGGTCCTGTGGGTATTCTTCATCAAGGAAGCTGAGAGTGGCTGCTCTGCCATATACACTGTTCTGTTCTTCCTTGTCAAAAATTCCTCTCACTTTAGTCTGGATTTGTAGTGATAGTCTATGTGCATCTTTCCATGGAGTTCGCTCTGAAATAGTTGTCACGGGTGTCCCAAATTTGGACAGATCAGTGGTTTCTCTGCAGAGTCGTTTGGCCTGGTGGATAAAACAACTTCTTTTCAACCGCCCATAGCTAAGTTTTCAAATCTGTTCTTCATAGGGTGGCCTGGCAAGCTGAGAAACTGTTCTGCTTGTATTAGCGTTTTCGTATCTCTGCGTTCTCTCGGTGCTTGTGTCCTCCCCATCTTCTCCAATTCCACTATAGGGGTTGATCTCATCCCTCCCGTGGTGACTCTAAGTGCTTTATTTTGCACCTTATCCAGCTCCTGTAGCGTGGTTTTTGATGCCGAACACCACGCAGTTGACCTATATTCCAGGTGTGATCGTATACTGTTGATAGCAAAGTTTATCCCACTGGCTCGCCATGTGGTTCCTCTTAGCTTTCTCAGGATGGCTATTTTCCTTCTGGCTTTTGCTACTGCTTTGTTGATGTGCTTTCTCCATGTCAACCTGTCATCAAATGTTACTCCAAGGTATGTTGGTTCTACTGTTTATATCAAACCAAACCTTGTTCTGCTTGTCAGCAGTACTTGTACTCATGCCAGACAGGAAGCAGTTGCTGGTTAACAGACATGAATACGTGCAATCCTAACAAACAGTCTATATGTAATACAAGGGGATGACTGAAGTCTTTGTCCTAATTACAAAAGGTCACAAGGTAAGAGGACTGACTTCACTGTGTGAGTTCCAGACAGAGAGTGTCTAGTTATTCTATCTTCAGGTTTTCTCAATGTCCGACTTATCTAGCGTCAGTGTCTTTTCCTCACCTCTTGATCCACTGGAATTTGTTTAATTATTTCCATAAATTCTTCTTCTACTTCTGCGTTTATCCGGACAGCTTTTTCGGACGTGATTGCGTTGTGCCTGTTTACAGCAGAGCTGCGTCTTTCGCCATTAGGCTGACACATCTGACTTCTGCAGGCATTTGTTGACCAGGTTAACCTTCCCCGGTCCACAAACTCTACATTGGTGATTCTGTCATACGTTTTTCTTACTATTCCGTGTATGCACCAGATGAGGAGGAGATAGCTAATGCAGTAAAACTTAACAAAAGAACGGCAGTACACAGTAGATACATCAGACAAAAATTGTGCCTGCTGGGTTCTACACCATGTGTGAAAAGGAGCATCACCAGTTAACAAGTGCCAGTCAAAAAAATGTTTTGACGACCATGGAAACAGTGGATGAGACTCAGGTTTACCACTATGACCACCGATTCAAAATCTCCAGCATGCAATGGAAAACCCGAGAACCCTGGATCAAGAGCACAGAAATCTGCAGGAAAAGCGATGCTGACTTTCTTGAGATGCCAAAGGTGTCCTACTGAAAGATTATAGGCCCGGCTGCAAAAAGTTAACAGATAGATCTTCTAGGCAATCTTACCAAATAAAAATCTATGGCCAGAAACATAGGGATAGCCCACCTTTGAAATATGCCCTTGCTTCAAGTTAAGCATCTTCTAATAAAACATGGCTTGTGCAGCTAGCAGCCAAAACACTGTCAAAAACTGTCATTTACTGCCAATATAGTACCTTGCGGTGTATGGCAGAGGGGTCTTTGAGCCTGGGGAATTAAGGCCTCCTGGCTAATGCAGTCACCGCAAGGTGTGCAGGTTATGATTTTCTTTTTGCTTCCGACAGAAAAAAATCCCACACCTTACCAAGGGATCGAACCCCGGTCTCCCGAATGAGAGTACGGCATTCTAGCCACTCAGGCCAGCCGCTCCTGAAGCCAAGAATTTGAATATTAAGATTCAACCCCAGCCTCAGATTTAGCTCTGAACTTGTTTCATCTCTCTCCCCCCCCCCCCCCCCCCCCCCCTGCCGTGTGTCCACAATGAGGTCGGAGGGCTTGCGCGTTCCAATGACCCCAACAGCTATGCCGACGATAGCACAGCAACTGGTAGGGTCACCCATGTCGGACAGGTCAAGGAAGAGGATCCGGACTAAGAGACACACAAACCTGCTGCCTTGTAGGTAGACTGGAGACAGTCAAAGGCTAGGGAAAGCACTCCGAAAAATGCTTGTCGAAATTGGATGTACTGAGCCACAGGCTTGACAAAGCAGTGCAACGTAACTTAATTCATGATGGCACAGTTTAAAATTAATCAGTATGGTGCTAATCCCTTGAAGTCCCATCAGGCAGTGATAGTGCCGGGCCCCCTGCCTCGCGGGGGTCCACCCATGACTGCTGTGGTCACCTTCCCCTGTGCTGTGGAGTCAAGGCACAGAGGAGTAGGTTAAGAGCTACTGACAAAACACCCCATACACTCAACATACTAGAGTGAAATGTTGGAGTTTCTAACAAGAAAGTCCCCTTAACTCGTCTTCAAAAAGATAAGATAGATGTGGCATGCATTCAAGAGACACACCTCAATGCCAGTCGCAAATTCTCGGTCATAGGATATCAGGCCACATGTTTTGACCACAAAGGACACAGGAGTTCTAATATTTACACAAAACCTTGTAGTGAAGTATCTGTGATCTCTAACAACAAAATGGAAATTATAGGTGTTTATATAATGATAAAGGACGTGAAAATAGCCCAGCAGATATGGACCTTACACATCCAAACATGAAAATAACTGACAAAAACTGCATTATTGTCGGAGACTTTAATAGCCGTCCAGAAAGATGGGGATACCCAGATACTGATAACAGAGGAGATGAAGTGGAGGGCTGGGAAATAGACTCAAATCTCCATCTACTCAAAAAAGCGGACGACACACTGAGCTTCTACTCTAGAAGATGGTTTACCACTTCTACTCCAGACATAGCTTTCTGCACAGGAGACATCCTCCACAAAATTTATCGCCATGTGCTTAACCAATTAGCAGGTAGTTATCACAGATCATTCAAGCTTGTAAAGAATATGGAGTATGTTCCACAAGAGCAAATGCCTTTGCCTCGTTGGAATTACAAACAAGCTGATTGGGACATAAATAACTCCCATGGCAGCATGACACAAATGGTGGAAAGTCTAAACAAAGTAATAATACAGGCGGCCATAGAGTCCATTCCAAGAGGAGCGAGGAAAAATTACAAACCATACTGGACTGAAACTACAAAGTTTGGAGGATAAGTTGAAGATGCCAGGAAGACAGCAGAGAGAGAACAAACAATTGAAGTGAACATCTCTCTCAAAGCCATCTCAGCAAAATATAAAAGAACTGTTAATCAAACAATAAGAGATTCATCTGATCTCATCATGTTCCTCTTGCACCTTGCGGTGTCGAAGTAGAAGTATAAACAGCGGGAGAGTGCCTGCTTATGGGCTTCATGTATCGATATTCCCATGGACTCTGTTATTCCCGGCGTCCATCGTTTATGTGGTCGGCCTCTTCCTCTGCTTCCCTCTGGTCTGTACATCATTGCTTGTTGTGGTATACTGTTAGTTGGTAACCTACTTGCATGGCCAAACCATTTGACTTGCCGCCTTCTAATAAAATCAAGTGCCGCTATAACCATTTTTCTTCATTTCTAATCATATCTCTTCCTGATACATTGAGTATTCTTCTCAGGAATCTCATTTCTGTTGTGATTTTTCTTTTCTCTTTTTCTGTCATTGTCCAGGTTTGGCATTGGTAGCATAGAGTTGGTAGGAAGATTGTGTTGTAAAGTGCTTTCTTAGTAGTTATTGATACATATGTAAAGAAACCAGTCAAACAGAGACAGCAAGAATACCGCATGACGAGAACACAGAAGAAGCATCTGCAAATCTAACAATTGGAGAACTCCTGTTTGCAGACGACCAAGCACTAATAGCAAAATCAGAAGCTGAATTACAAGACCACATGAATAGTCTAAATGAAATGTGTAGGGAACATAACATGAAAATTAGCACAAGTAAACAGAGGTAACGACTATAACTAAAGAAGAACAAACAACAACAATTCACCTAAACGAACATCCCTTGAAACAAGTAAAGAGTTTCAAGTACCTAGGAAGTATAATATCATCAAATGGCAGATCAGAAGACAGTGAGAGTCAAACGTCCTAAGAAACCCCCAGGAAGGTTAACCTGGTCAACAAATGCTCGCAGAAGTCGGATGTGTCAGCCTAACGGCGCAAGAACGCAGTTCTGCTGTAAACAGGCACAACGCAATCACATTCAAAAACAAAACTCTGGATGAACACAGCAGAAGAAGAAGTTTCATTTTCCCAAATCTGTTTTGACATACTGGCATGTGACAAGTGGTTTAGTTTAAAAAATAAGTGTTCTATTCCTAGAGTATTTTCACGATAAAGCAGAGGTGACATAAATATGTCAATATTGAAAAGGAACAAACTATATTTTCAGTTCTCCGTGACATTTTCTTCATAGTCAGAGCAAAGACTTTTGTCAGCCTCTAATATACTAAATAAATGTGTACTAAAACATGCAACAAAACCATATGCAAATACAACCTCAAGTATAACAATTTAGTATAATAATTTAATATTTTAACATAAATGTCAATTTGACTATATTAACTAAACACATTCAAAATGATTATCTAACAGATGTGTACACATTTTCATGTTAAATGCATCAGTCAACAAATGACACATAACCAAAAAAAAATAACAAACCTCATGACCAATAGTTCCTTCGGAAGCCTGGCTGGAGAAATAAATGTAAGACACAATAAGATAGGTTATGACAACAGTTTGATATCATATTGTTTTTGGGGGTAACTATTATTATATTCAAAACGATGTATTCCCTAAGTGAATGTAAACACAGAGGCCACAAACAATATGTTGCACAATTTATTGCCTGGCATATTTCACTGCATCTCATCAGGTGCATACTGCAGAAGTTATAGTATCATATGTAGTGAATATTTTAAATAATACTTTGGCGGAAATGCTTAACACTCATAGTCATGAGTATTGTTCGAATCTAGTCTGTTGCTTCAAAGTTCTTCCTAATTTGTTCATTTACATTCCAAAATTCACTGCCATACAGCAAAACAGGTTCTATATAGCATTTTAGCACTCTCTTACATTCAATGATAGTGACTTACTGCATAAGATACTTTTAATTTTCTGAAATGCATTTGCTTGTCCTATTCTGTTCTTAGCCGGCTTCGTGGCTTAGAGGTTAAGACTTTTCTCCGTAATCTCGTATACTCTCGTCGGTAACGTGATGACGGTTCAAATCAGCAGTGGTTCGAATCGCATCGGTAACTTACGGGGTATGTGAGCCGGCCGCTCAGAAAGCAATGGCAAACTACTGAGCATAATCTTGCCAAGAGATCAACATACAGCTGAAAGATGCTGGTGTTGACAGCTAAGTCCTGTAAAGGATATGCTAAAATAAAAAAATAAAAAAAAATAAAAATAAAAAAATTATGTTCTTAATCTCTGTTGGGCAACTTCCGTCTGATGTTATAAATGCCCCAAGGTATTTAAAATTATCTACTTGGTTAAGAATTTTCCCTTCCATTTCCATTTCAAATTTTGGCGTCACCTTTTTCTTTGATACCACCATTGTTACTGTTATCTCCATGTTAACCTCAAATTTAAAATGAATTCTTTCTGTTGCACAATGCTGGCTGGAATTGCCTAAAGCCTCACTAAATTTGAGCAATTTATAATGGTTCATCAAAGACACTACTAGTTTATGAGGTATTGAGAAATCGCTGAGGTCTGCATTTTATAGCCCGTTGACTACAAAGGGATTCCTGAAAACATTTAACTCTCTTTCCCACCTACAAAGGTATATGCTCGGTTACTCGATTTGCTAATTGTCTTTCCATTCTACCTATGAAAGTTGCTTGGCAAAGGAGACAATAATTCTTTCAAAGGTGGAGTAGGTAACGAGGTGGTTTTTATATCTGATAATTGTTTCAGCAGCAAAGAATGTTTTGTTTACTGCTCGTTTTAAGTTGATCATATATTTGTTTCATTACGTTGTCCTCTCAAAAAAGTTAGCTGAAGAAAAACTTGAAGCTTGGGGAACCAATGATTCTAAGGGGGTAGGTTTGGCTGGCAGTGATGCTTTACAAAGTTGGCTGGATATCCATTAGATTCTGGTTAATGCTGTCCAGTTCTTATTTTTGTATGTCGTCGGAGCAAATCTTTCTAGCTCAATTAAACGATGTTAAACTGTACAGTTGACAGGCATGCAGACCTCAGACTTTTTTTTAAACCACAAAAACTATGTTCACAGAGTTAACAAATAAATTCATGACAAATATACTGAAAAGGTATAGGAAGATTTACACTGTACATAAATTAATTCTACCTCCCTACATAAATCTGGACTTTACTTAATATAGGTTTTAAACGGTCTTAAAGGGCAAGATGCTTGACTTCATTGTACCAGGTTTTACCCCATATGGTTCAATCTCTTCCCACAGAGCAGTCTGCTGAAAGTGCTTCACAGAGCATGAACTCCGTAGCCCCTGCAACGACCCTCAGGTCTCTAAAAAAAAAACTGCACTTGTTAAACTAATGACGGTGTCCGAAAATAAACTTACAACCTTTGAAGCGAGAGGCAAGAGGCTTAATCGCTTCACCATGAAGACCCTCACTTAATACAGGTCAGTAAGAATAACATGAAATACGAAAAGTGACAGTACAGATCAAGTTCCATCAATAAGATGTAATGGCAACATATAAAAATGCAAACAAGACTATGAAATCAGGGAATATAAAATCAAAACATTACCTAATACAAATGGTGACTGAGTGAAGAAAGTGAGCATACATAATATCTACACCTCGAACAGAAAAACAACCAACATGCTTTAAGGGTACCAGGACATTACAGGGAAGAAAAGCTGGTCGGCATATCATCCACATCATCCATTGAATGTCTATAGAAATATGGTGCATGAAACAATGAGCTAGCACCATATACCAATATACACACACACTTCAAGCATGGAAAAGGATCCTCACTGTACCTCATTCATTCATTCAGTAGCATGTCCTTTGCAGAACCTCGCTCCCATAACAACCTTCCGGAAAACTTCTCGATCACAAGCAAGATGTCTCGCGTCTGATACACCCATCTGGAGATCATCCGCCACATCCTGCACCCATCTTCTCTTTGGCCTTCCTCTTCCTCTCTTCCCAGGCATATACCCTTCCATTATTGTTCTCTCCAAACTGTCGTGACGTTTCAAGTGACCAAAATACTTCAATTTTCTTTGTTTTATCGTCTTTAATAGCCATCCTTCCTCAATATTCAACTCTTGAAGTATGGATGCATTTGTTCTTTTATTTACCCAAGATATTCTTAGAACTCGTCTATAACATTTATATTCAAAGGCATGTATGCGCTGTTCAGCTTGTTTAGTAAGTGTCCATGTCTCACAGGCGTATGTTGCAATGGGAAAGATGCATGCTCTTAAAAATCTAATTTTTGTAGTTCTGTCTGTCCCACACCATAATTTATTCATCTGTTTTAGTCTTTGAAGAGCAATGGATAGTCGCCGTTTAATTTCTTTCATTGTGTCACCATTATTGGTAATCAATGACCCAAGATATTCAAAATTTTCCACCACCTCCAATTTTCTCCCATTAATGTATATTTCTTTCTCCATAGTAGTTTTATCTGTATGCATTATCTTAGTTTTTGCTATGTTAAGATATAAGTTGTGATTTTCACTATTCAATTGTGTTGAGGCTATTAGGTTTTCTATGCCATTCTGTGTTGTGGATAGTAATACTGTATCATCAGCATATCGAATCTCTGTTATGTCATGACCGCCGATATTTAGGGCATCATATGGCTCCCTGTTTATATCATCTCTTACATTTCTCATTATATTTTCAGCATACAGGTTAAACAAATAGGGTGACAGCACGCAGCCCTGACGGACTCCTTGCTTGATGTCAAACCAATCTGATGTCTCGCCATCTATTCTAACTGCTGCTTGTTGGTCTAGATATAGCATTTTTATGAGATGTACTACATGTGAAGGAAAGCCCATATTCCTCATGATTTCCCAAAGTTTCTGATGCTGTACACAGTCAAATGCCTTTGAATAATCCACAAAACATGAGAATAGGTTTACATTAAATTCTCTGCACTTCTCTATTATTAAACGCATGTTGAATATGTGATCTCTTGTTCCTCTTCCTTGTCTAAATCCAGCTTTAACTACGTTAATCTCTTCTTCCATTTTCTTACTAAGTCTTCGCATTATGACTTTTAGTAGAATTTTACTTGCATGACTTATCAGGGCAACAGTTCTATAGTTGGTGCATAATTTCAGGTTGCCCTTTTTTGGTAGTTGGAATGAAGATAGTTCTCTTCCAATCTTTTGGCCATATACCATATTTCCAAATCTTTGTACATAATGCATGATATATGTGTATGCTTTCTTCTCCTCCTGCTTTAATTAGTTCAGCTGGTATCTCATCACATCCAGGTGATTTACCATTCTTCAGGTTCCTTATAGCCCAAGCAATTTCATCTAATGAGGGTTCAGGTTCTGTCTCTGCTGTCATTGGCTCATTCATATCCTCACTGTCACTCATATCATACATTCCACTGCAGTACTCCTGCCATCTTTCTAGAATTTGTCTAGATTCTGTTAAGGTATTTCCCATCTTGTCACAGATAACATTCAATTGAGGTTGAACATTTCTTGTCAGTAACTTCATTTCCTTGAACATTTCATAATCTCTTCCAGTCTTATGATATTGCTCTATTCTGGTATAGCAATCTTGTATATATTGATTTTTGTCCTTTCTTGTGTTCTTTCTTATTTCTCGAGTTAAAGATTTATACTTCATCCTGCTATCGGATTCATCTCCTTTCTGCTTCAGCTCCCTTCGTTGTTTTATTAATTCTAACGTGTCTGATGTAATCCATGGCTTAAGTTGCTTTTTCTTGGTCGGAATGAAATCTTTGGCTGCAAGTTATCAAGATATCTCTAGCTTGTACTGCCAGTTCATCAGGTGTCATTTCTTCTTGTACAGACATCAAGACCCCAAAGCGATTCCTAACTTCTATGTTGTATGCGTCTGGTATTTTTGTGAGATCAAAACGAAGTGGCCTTGGTCCTCGGGTAAGCTTTTTGAGTTTTAATTTCAGATCTGCTTCTGATAACTGATGATCTGTATCACAGTCTGCACTTCGTAGGGTTTTTGCAGATGTTATGCTTGTACCTAACATGTTTTAATTCCAGAATGAAGGTATTAAAGAGTGAGAACTATGGAAAAATGACTAAAGGTATCATTTTAATAGGATATGTTAAAAACAGCAAAGGAAACATCACCTCTTAAACTAATTCAGTACAAAGCCATTGTTGCTATTTCAATACAGTATTCTGCTTGAGAGAAAAGTCATGAGAAGATTCTTGACACTCTTGTGACACAGTACAGAAGAGAATCAACACGCAAACTGATACATGGCCATTAGAAGATGTGGAATAGCATGATCATGCTCACCCACGCCAGTCGGCAAGGCATTTGATGATGATGATTCTAGGTGAAGACAGTATGGCCTTTGTCTGTTTTGTTTTTTGAAATATATTTCTAAAAAAAGGCCAGAAATAGGAACCTGTGGGGCCAACACATTTTATAGACCTGAATACACGAGCAATAGGTGGCCAGTCTTTGTCTCTGTAAGCAAAAAATAAGCGCAGGCAACAAACCCTCATCTGATCATCTGACCACCTTCACAACAACACTATAGCCCCCTATCAACTGCAATAATGCATCCACTAAAACATGTCCTGTAGCAGTTATCTGCTATTGGTCTGTGATGCAATAGGACAATCATGTTTTGTAGGCATGAATGCGTGAAGGAATAGGTGGACAGCCATTGCAGCATCAACCAATTCTGTTGTGTGAACTTAAATGTTCCTTTTTGTTGTTGCCGTGTCATGGTTTTCATCATTTTGTTCATTTACCATGATTGATGCCTGAACCCAGAGTTTACTCATATACCTTCTATATATGAATTATAACATAATTGTGAAATCAGCATGCTTCTTCTCACTCCATATTTGTACTAATCCTTACTTGTTCCATGAAATCCCAATTAAATGATTCCCAGACATGTTGGTTTACTGTGTTTGAAATTTACGCATTACAATTCTGGTGCCACCTAAATAAACAGAAAATTTATAGTCACAATAAGTTAATAACACACAAATAAGTAGGGCAAATTACAAACATTAATCTATATTCATAGAAAGAGTGAGAGAGAGAGAGAGAGAAGTTAAATGAAACTTGGACATTGAGGCCGTGAGGAGAGAGCGATCCCAACTGGAAAATGAGATTGTTTTCCAATGTCTTGCAATCATGTTCCTTAGGTGTGCAAGATTTAATAGCCGTGATGTGTATGTCGGCCACGCCATGTAGTCGGACTGTTGAAAACTGTTAGAGGTAGCTAGAGTGTTTGGTTGGGTGTCCCGGTAGAACGTTATTAGTGCCATCAGCCTGTGTAGTCATCTTGTGTGTGTATGTTTTGAGTAGACATGTCATGTAGGTTGTACTTTACGCTTTTTTGTCAGGCGTCCGTAAATGAGTGCTTGTCAACAGGACGTGTCAGGGACATAGTGTATAGGAGAAGAACATATGCTTGTATACACAGTGCCTAGTTTGAGACTCCCTGATCTGGTAGGCAATAATATTTCAATTTTGTTATTACATACATAACATAGAAATGGCTGGGCCCCTGAAGGTATAAATCAGTGTTTCTACAAGCACATGGTGTGCTGCTGTTGTAATTAAGCTGGTTTGCTCGGTCGCACTGTTGTGATTGTCAACATTACTGCGTCCATTGTGTTTTGTATTAAATAAAACAGTGTGAGCCAGCAGCTTCAAGACAATAAGTCATGAAATAGCATGTTTTGACCTCATATCAGGTACAAACTTGAAATCTATTTATTAATGTACTTATATCTCTCCTTATTCCTCAACATAATCTCCATGAACATTGATGCATGTATCTGATCATTTGATCAGTCCCCAATACCTGCACAACAGAAGTCTTTGGAGTGCTGCCTTAGCCACGATCTCGCCTCTCACTAAACTTCTTCATCAGCAAATTGTTTGTGTACTGCTTTTTGCAATAAACACTTGCTGCCATTGATTGGCAACATATCCTCATGAATACCCTTGACAGTTAGTCCTCTGGCCAATGTGGAGCTCATGGAGAGAACTAAACAAATACCAGTAAATCAAGAGATGAAGAAATGTTGCGGCTGCTGGATAGGGCACAAACTGAGATAACCTGATGATAATTCATAAAGTCCTTCGGAATAAACAGTTAGAATAAAATAGCAGATCTTTTAATGGCAGGTAAATCATTGTCACAATGAATACTGACTTTTACAATAATGATTAATGTAAGAAATGTATCTTTTATTGTCCTCAACAATATTTGAACAGCTAAGGAACACACCAAAAAAGTTGGCTGCATAACTTTTACAGGATGTTCCAGTTAACCCCCCAGCATTTTCTGACTGTGATTCCTTGGCAAGTTACGTTCAGTAGTTTGCCACTGATTTCTGAACCAAGCATTTGTACTATTCTCATGTATAGAAGTATTATCTGATGAATTATGATCAAGTGTATACAATTAAAGAAGAGGTAACAAAATAACAAAAGAATGTCAAAAACCCGGTGAACTTTATTTTACAGAATAACTATAACCAACATTTCATTAATGAAGAAATGACTCCTGAGTATTTCCAACATACTAGTTGCTATTACATTTCAATGATTTGTGAAAGAGTTACACAAAAATGGATAGTCAGCTGAGGATTCAGTGTCAAAGGGCAGGCCGCACAGATTTAGATAGAAAGCCTATTGTTGCAGGGCCTAATCAACAACAGATGGTCTTGTGTTTTTACAACACTTAAAAAAAAGAGTATTGCCAAATTTGATCTTTTTTGAAAATTTGAAATTTACCTCCTAATAGATTCTGCCGGCCCCATGGCGAAAGTGTTACGGGAGCAGTTCGTAATCCCATATACCCACATTCGAAACACAGCTGCGGGCGATTTGGCAACAGACCGCCTTGTGTTGGTTTTTTATGAAATGGTATGGGTGCCAGTCGTTCAGAAAGCGGTGACAAACTACTGAATGTAAACTTGCCAAGAGATAACAGCAAAACATGCTGATGTTGACTGTGATGTTCTGTAAAAGGATATATGAAACTAACTGAACTAGCAACAGATTCTGTGCTAAATAAACAGTAGTAGGTCTGGACCAAGCAACAAACACGGAAATTGGGAAGTAGTGTGGTGTGTCACAGATATAGCTTAAGACTATGGTAGCAGACGTGTCGAATTATAAAGCAATGTCTACATTTATGGGATATATACGCCCACGGCAGATACGGGAAGTCGCTTAAGACAATTTATTTAATCATTCCTGGGCATTTAATCAGTTAAGATGCCTATTTTTTAACTATATAATTTTGTTAACTATATAACGCATATTATCAGATTCTCTCATTCCTTAGTTTAATTTGTTGCTCTAGGCAAGTCACTGGGTGAACTTATTAGAAATAATTTACTTCAATATTTGCCTTGCACTAAGAACCCGACACAACTCCTATCTAGTCCTATATTAATATAATGTTGGGTCGGTTCTCCGGATAATTAAGGCTGACCAGTGCAGTGGCTACATCACCAATGCAGTGTTAGCGCTTAAGCTCGTTAGTGTAAAACAACTAACCCACCTGTATATTATAACTTGTGTATTATTCAATGATGTTGAATAACATGCTAAAATTTTACAGCTGCAAATAACACTTTGCTAAAACGCAAAACGAGCAAAGAAATATAACATTGACTCTCCACTACCAGCCGCCATGCAACCGTTGGCCAGACTTCTGTCAGTTTTCTTTACAACAGTCCTATAGCATGTACGTAGAATAACATTTCTAATCGAAAACAAGCGGAACTGGTTAAAAAAATGTTGAATTATTAAAATTCCGTTTGAATATATCATTAAATTAATTAAACGAAAATTAATAGCATCCAATTGTTGGCAATGAACAACAACAGTTCTATAAGCTTGGTTAGGCCAACCTGCAAACCTTTCTGGTGCCTGCCCGATTCACAACGAAGCTGAAGTAATTAGAATCTTTAAATATATCACATATGGTACGCTTTAGCTAAAATATTTGAAATATAACCAGTTAATATTGCGGTCATTTCTTATAATGATAAAATACAGGATAACAGACTCAAAACATATTGCTTTAAAAATCTCAGGAATTTGTTGAAAAGTTCCCATTTGGTTACAAATTAACGAACAAATATGGAATAGAGAATAGTACCTGGCCATCTTCTTCCTTTTCTATGGTTCCCAAGCTTTTCAAGCAGAGGGCCCTATCTACCATTTTCGGTAGTTAAGCGGGCCACAGTGTTATACAATTATAAAAGTCGTGCAATATCATTCTTACCTTTCTTAACTTTCGTCTGCAAACTTCTAAAACTTTAAGGGCATTCAATGTCAGTACTACACTGAGGTCATTTTTGGTTTAAGATCAAAAGTTCGTTTAACAATAAATTTTTAATCAGTTTCTAAAATCGCTATTATTGTAATTAATTTACAATTGTAACTGTTCTTCATAACCAATTAATTAAGTTCAGATGCCAGTTTATCAATGTCTGGGCACAAATATGTCGTGCTCAAAGTCATAAGCGCAGCTAGGTTACTGTCGGTAAGTCTAGAACGTAGCATGTTTTTTTGTTTTTTTTAATAACGATCATTGCGGAAAATGACTGCTCGCATCTTAAGTCGAGCCAAAACGACAGATGCATCTCTGGGCAAATGAACGCAAGTGTTCAAATTGTTCAACGGGCAATAGTCGCCAGAATGAAATCATATGATCAGCTGAAGGTGAAGCAGGCAGCTCCCGACATTTACATCTCAGTGCAGAGTTGCATTTCAGATCAATTACTCCGTGCTGAAGGTTTTGCTGTAATTGACAGAGCTTGGCAAATACGGACGGATTTATGAAGATACGAAGAAGGCAACTATTGTGTACTCTTGAAATTTAGACTGAAAGATATCCAGAAGACTTTCAACTTTTACGTGAAACAAGTCACATTTCTTTTCCACCACAAGCGGATTCAGAGTTGGAAACGCCTCAAAGTCCCTTCAGTCAGCTGGCCGATAAATAGTCGTAGTCACATTTTAAATGAAGAAATGTCATCGCACAAATTGTGAATAGTTTGTTTTTTTCCCCCTGGATCCTCGCATTTAAAGAGTTTATAGAGTATTCCCTTTAGATATCCATCTGACATCACAGTGTAACAGTAGCTCACCGTATTTCTCGTTCAGGTCTGATAGAAACTGTCTGAACTCACGCCTATTAAGCGCCTTACTTCGAATTTTATTCACACATCTCAGAACAACATCTATGACATGTTTCAGATTTAATGTCTTTCCACACAGAGCTTCTTGGTGAATGATACAACGATATTTTAATATAATGTAGCCAAGAAACTGTTCCAATAATGACAGACATCAAGACTTTTTACCCGTCAAAGCCGAAACACCGTCGGTGCATACACTGTCCAATTTGGTCTATTGATTGATTGATTGATTGATTTATGAACCGACATCACAGCATTCGGGGCATTCCCATAAGCATTCCGTCCCCATCCTCAGCAGCCAGCGAAGAGTTCCTTCTTCTTCTGCTGCGTTCATCCGGAGTTTTTTTTTTCCAGACGTGATTGCGTTGTGCCTGTCCACATCAGAGCTGCGTTCTTGCGCCGTTAGGCCGACACATCCGACTTCTGCGGGCGTTTATTGACTTGGTTAACCTTGCCGGGGTTTCTTAGGACGTTTGACTCTCACTGTTGTGGTGTTATTCCCCATCCCAGCTGGCCCATATAGAACAGCAACTCCCCCGATGTGTCTCCACCTTGCCGTGGTGGGGGAACTTGCGTGTCCCATTGACCCCATGTGCTTGTCGATGGATGAAAACTACATATCGGACAGCTTATGGGATAGGGGCCAGACTAAGCGAGACACAACCTTCAGCTCTGCAGGTAGACTGGGGATAGCAGTCAAAAGTTTAAATCAGGCGCACGAAGGCAGAAGTTCTTGGTCCGAACACATACTCTAAGGCTCTCTGTTGAGGGTTGAGGCTGAAGGCCTCTAAGCCATAAACCCTGGGATGTGAGAGCCGGGCCGATCCCACCTACTGAAAAATGGAGGTGAGATACTGAGCACGCTACATGCCCAGTTCGGATACTTGTCCGAAGGCTCTCAGCTGGTGGATATGAGGGATCCCCGCATGAGAGGGCTAGGCCGTTTATCGCTCACTGCTGCACGGAGGTAAGGTGTTGAGCCGACAGCACATGTAGCCTACCTCGTGAGCGAGTACTAAAAGGTAGAAGAAATGCCCCAGTCGAATGAAATGCTTACGAAAACTGCTGTATCTAACTCATAAAGAGTGTAGACAAAAGTGGAAAAACGTCTTAATAACACAAAATGGAACGGCCGGCTAGCGAATCCATTGCGTGGTCCGAAGTCAAAAGCAAAAGCTTACCGAGTGGATGTCACACACAGACTGACCGTTCCTGGTGTGTGCTTGAACGACCAGTGGCAAGCGAGATGCCCAACACAAGGAAGTGAGGAACTAAAGCAGCTATGAGCAGGACGTGGCAACTCCTCGGGTGAGCCTAGTCTCAGAGCAATATGTGCCGGCTCTGCAATTATGGAAGCCTCCTTGGACAGCCAGGGAATGCCCATGGTCTGCCCATGCCTTCCCTTGAGGGCTGTCCATGATGTCGTTGACCGTTCTATCTTGACCAGCTGAGATGTGGGTGACATTACAAAATAAGTCTAACGTGCCTCGAAACCCGAGGAAGACTAACCTCATTAAAAAAATGCCCGCCGAAGTCGGAATTGCCGTCCTACGGGTGGCAAAAATTGGCACTGCGCATTTACGTCCGAGTGAAATGTCTCGTCCGAATGTCTCTCGTGCTAGGAACAGCTCTGACTACCTAGTTTCCGAATGCCGCTCTTGTTCGGAACAGCTCTGACTAGGTAGTTTTCCGAATGTCCGTCGTGCCTGGAACAACGACAAGCACATGTCCATGTCGAAAACTCGCTGAGTGGATACCGTCTGCAGACCTGTCTGGTTTGTGCGGGAACGGCCCAGAGCGAACGAAATGCCCAATATATTGAAGTGAGGAATTAAAGCAGCCATGAGCAGGACGTGTCGATTCCTTCGGTAAGCCCAGCACCAGTGAGCTATGTGTCGGCTCTGCAATTACGGAAGCCACCCAGGATGGCGGAAAATGCTATGGACTGTCCCTGCATTCCTTTGAGGGAGATGACCACGAAGTCTTCGACTGTGCCACCTTGACCAACTGGGAGGTGGACGGTACCACACAAGTGAGAGTCTCCCAGGAATGCTAACCTGGTCAAAAATGCACGATAAAAGTTGGATGTGTTGACCTAAGGGTTTCAACCCAAGGGTGCCTATCGAGACACACCGCAATCATATCTGAAAAAAAAAACCAAAAAAAAACAAAAAAAACACTCCGGATGAACGCAAAGAAGAAGAGGAACAGCCAAAGACATCTTGGTAAGCCCTCAAAGGAAGGCAGGGGCAGACCATGGGCATTCCCCGCCATCAAAGGAGGCTTCCATACTTGCAGAGCCGACACACAGCGCTCTGGTACTGGGCTCACCCAAAGAATCGTCACGTCTTGCATATGGCTGCTTAGCCTCACTTTTCGTTCACCATAGACTGTTCTTCCGGAAACCAGAAGAACGCAGTCTGCAGATGACATCCACACAGTGAGCTTTCGATTCGGACTTTCCATGTAATGGATTTGCTATCCAAGCAATATTCCATTTCGTGCCACTAGGACACTTTTTTCCACCTTTTATGAAGTCCACACAGAGAGCTTTTGATTCGGACTTTCCACGTAATGGATTTGCTAGCCAAGCAATATTCCATTTCATGCCTCTGTGACGCTTTTGTAACCGACATACCTGTGGTATGAAGTGTGGCAGTCTAAATACCTCTTCATGCACCTTTAAATGTCAACCTGGATGTAGTTAAAGTAAGCTGCAGTCAACTTGAGCTTGGTGATATCTCCATAGAGCTTGTTCTCAAATGAAGCAGGTATGGGCCAAAATATCTTTCTCTGGTCTGCATATATTGGGCAATCCTGCAGCAAATATTTAGCTGTCATTTTACCAGTTCCACAATTACATTCATCGGTATCTCCTATCTTTAGTTTATTTAACAAGTGGCATTTCAGCCTGTTATGTCCTGTGCGGAGTCTGAAGATTTCTACTTGTTCTCTTCGGTCGAGTTTGTAATATGCATCATCCTTCTGGTGGCCTGGATGCTCTGATTCCCATTTGGTTCTATAAGTGCTTTTTATAAACCTCTTTGCCTCATTATAGGTTATGTCCATATGTTATGAGAAGAAATTAATTGGAGAACTTGGTGACAACTGGCAAGATCGAAGGGAACAGACCAAGGGGATGACCAAGAATTAAATACCTGGATGGCTTGGCCATGTGTCATGGTCGAGACAGAAACACGGAGCTGATCCACGACTCTGGTGATCGAGTGAGATGGCAGAACATGACCGCCCACGCTTACCGGCATGGCACATGATGGATGGATGAATGTAGACGTTTAATCCACCTTTGTGTAGACTCTCTATGAGTTATACAGACAGTTTTCGTAACCAATTTCATTCGACTGGGGCACCTCTTCTACCTTTTAGTACTCGCTCACGAGGTAGGCTACATGTGCTGCCGGCTCAGCACCTTACCTCCGTGCAGAGGTGAGCGAAAAAAAACGCCAGGCCCTCTCATCCGGGGATCCCTCATATCCCTCAGCTGAGAGCCTTCGGACAAGTATCTGGTCTGGGCATGTAGCGTGCTCAGAATCTGGGTATCGGCCAGGCTTTCACATCCGAGTTTTATGGCTTAGAGGCGTTCAGCCACAACCCTCGACAGAGAGCCTTATAGTATGTGTCCGGACCAAGAACTTCTGCCTTCGTGCGCCTGATTTAAACTTTTGACTGCTATCCTCAGTCTACCTGCAGAGCAGCAGGTTATGTCTCGCTTAGTCTGGCCCCTATCCCATAAGCTGTCCGATATGTAGTTTTTTCATCCATCGACATAGCACATGGGGTCAATGGAGCACGCAAGCGTCCCCGCCACGAAAAGGTGGAGACACATCGGGGGAGGAGTCTGAGTCTACTTTACTTTAATAACAACAATATCCTCTTGCTGGTTTGTCCTTCACTCACTGTAACGGTTTAACCCTCTTAACATTTCACCCACATAGCTGAATTTTTAGCAGTTTTACTTTCAGTCTCTCTTTCCAGGGGCTGGTCTGTTTCAACCCGCGTCTGATTCCAGAGATGGAGCACGAGAAAGAGTTACCACATCTAAGGAAGGCAGCATGCGCGCAACATATTCACTCCCAGTTCGGGGGGAAGGGGGGGGGGGCAGTAAAGAAAAATAACCATACTGGACTCTATTGAGGGCCCGCAATTAGAATGAGTATAATTTAAACCGTTTTAATGAAGATCTATTTGAGGCTAAGTCAGGTACTGCAATTCCAGTTTCACAAATACTCGTGTATTAAAGTTTTTTTAAATGCTCGTAATTAGAACGTAGTACCGGACGGAGTGTCCGGCTCGCAGCCCTTTGTTCCCGCACTACCGTCTGCCGACTTTCATATTTCGATGTTCTTCGCTGAGCGTCCTGGGTTACTGGGATACAGATTAAGATAAGTACCCTTAGTATTGTCATGTAGTGTGTTTCATGTAGTTTTTGTGTCGGTTTGTGTTAGTTTGTTCTGTGCTGACGAAGGCTTTGGCCGCAACGTCCAATTTGTTTCTTGTAATCGTGTTTCAATAAAGCTCACAATCTTCTCGTTTTTTGGTGATTCATTCATTGTCTTGGGTTACTGGCGAGTTTACCTTGAAATACTGTAATGTTCAAAGCATGCATCGGCTGTCTGAATAATGGTGCATGGAGAAAGGTTAAGGCTGTTGTGATGCTCATAAAGGGATACCTTGTACCGCACTACGGGCATAACCAGTTTTGTGCTGGTTTAACGGAACACCTATGCAAGTCTTCTGCCAAACGTTCTCGCCACCCACCGCGGATACATAGTCACCAGGTGGGGGTTCTAGCAGTTGGTGGCCCCTAGAGATTAAGTGATTGATTGCTTGCTTGCGTTCGCTGGCTGTGAACTCCAGCGTGAAGTCCTATGTGTCGGATGAAGACATCCTGTTGTCCAACATCAGTGTGATGTCATACCGGACTGAGGTTTGCGTGAGTATCCGTTGTCCCATGTCTGGCTTATTGGTGTGCAGACTGGTGGTTCCTCGCCGTGCATGCAGATAATCTCCTACTTCGGAAGAATTAGCGATCCTACTACGTTAGCCAGGACCCCGAAGGGACATATTGCCCAGGACGCACGACTAGGACGTGTTAGTAGGTCTTGGCCAGTATAGAACCTGGCCCTGGTGCCTTGGAAACACCTCTGCGTCCCAGATTCAGTGATAAAAATATTGTGTCACACAGCGCACCCCCAAATCATAGGTAAATGTCAACTGAAGCTATACTCTGCTAAACTGATAAAAGGGTTCTAATGTTCACCGAATGTGGTTCTTTCTGCAGGAATGCCCGTGGTCTGCCCCAATGCGCCCTTGAGGGCAGACAGGCATGCTTATTGGTGTCCTCGACGAGGCAGTTGTTGTTGTGTCACCAGTAGATGGAGGAACATAAATGACGTTAAAGCTTTGAGAGCGTGAAACATTCTACGGAACAAAGCTAGTCAACAAATAACAGAAGTCGAATGTGTCGGCCGCCCCTCTGCTGTGTGTCCAGGTACTTGCTTCTAGGTCTTCCCCTTGGTCTTTTCCCCTCGATCTTACCAGTTGTTGCCAAGTTCTCCAATTCATTTCTTCTCATAACATGCCCAAAAAATTGTGACTGTCTACATCTAATTTCTCTAATCAGTTTACGATCTTCATTTGTTTCTTGAAGGACTTGTTCGTTGGTCTTTCTGGCTGTCCATGGTATTCTTTGCATTTTCCTCAGAAACCACATTTCTACAGCCATCAGATATTTTTCAGCCTGACTGCTCATTGTCCAAGCTTCACATCCATATAAAATTAAAGGTTCTATGTAGCATCTCAACACTCTTTTTCTCGTTTCAATTGACATCTTTTTATTGGTCAGTATGTTTTTCATCTTGCTGAAGGCTACTTTTTCCATGGCGATTCTTGTTCTAATCTCTTCAAGGCATCTCCCATCAGATGTTATTACTGTTCCGTGATAATTGTACTTATTCACTTGTTGAAGAATATTCCCATATACTTGTATATTACATTGTAGTATTTCGTTCTTCCTAGTGACGACCATAATCTGCGTCTTTTTACAATTTAATTCTAACCCTAGTTGTTCACTGTGTGTAACAACCGCATCTACTAAATTGTGCAGGTCCTGTTCATTGTCTGCAATCAAAACTGTATCATCTGCATATCTAAAAACGTCTCAATAACACGAAATGGGACGCACGGCTAGCGAATCCATTGCGTGGCCCAAAGTCCAAAGCAAAAGCTTACTTAGTGGGTGTCGCCCGCAGACTGACCGTTCCTGGTGTGTACTTGAGCGACCAGTGGCAAGTGAAATGCCCAACACATGGAAGTGAGGAAGTAAAGCAGCCATGAGCAGGACGTGGCAAATTCTCAGTCTGAGCCCAGTCTCAGAGCAATATGTGCAGGCTCTGCAATTATGGAAGCCTCCTTGGATAGCGGAAAATGCCATGGACTGTCCCTGCCTTCCTTTGAGGGATGACCGTTAAGTCTTCGACCGTTCCAACTTGGCCAGCTGGGTTGTGGATGGTACCGCAAAAGTGAGTCTCCCAGGAATGCTACCTGGTCAAAAATAAAAGCACGCTAAAAGTCGGATGCATTGGCCTACGGGTTTCGACCCAAGGGACGCAATCATTAGACACACCGCAATCACATCTGGAAAAAAAAAACACTCCGGATGAACGCAAAGAAGAAGAGGAAGACTCAGACTCTGGTGATCGCGTGAAATGGTAAACCAGCACCGCCCACACTTATCGGCATAGAACATGATGATGACGAAAGCTGACTGCTGTTTTCTGTAAATAAATCCAGGCTCAGTCTGAAGGTGTACAAAGAAGAAAAAGAAAAAAAAAAAACCATCTAAAGAATATATAGTACATTAAAATAGGATGCCCCCTCCGCCGTGCGTGCGTCCACCTTGACGAGGTAGAGGGGCTTGCGCGTTCCACTGAACCCAAGAGCTATGCCGACGGTAGCACAGCTACTGGTAGGGTCACCCATGTCGGACAGGTCAACGGAGAGGGACCAGACGAAGAGACGCATGAACCTGCTGCCTTGTAGGTAGACTGGGGACAGTCAAAGGCTAGGGAAAGCATCCCAAAAAATGCTTGTCGAAATCGGATGTACTGAGCCACAGGCTTGACAAAGCAGTGCAACGTAACTTTATCATTTCATGATGCCACAGATGAAAATTAATCGTTATGGTGCTAATCCCGCGAAGTTCCATCAGGCGGTGATAGTGCCGGGCCCCCTGCCTCGAGGGGGTCCACCCATGACTACTGGTGGTCACCTTCCCCTGTGCTGTGAAGTCAAAGCACAGAGGAGTAGGTTAAGAGCTATTGACCAAACACCCCGGACACTCAACATAATACAGTGGAATGCCGAAGGAGTTTATAACAAGAAAGTCTCCCTTACACAGCGTCTTCATACAGATAGAATAGATGTGGCATGCATTCAAGAGACTCACCTCAATGCCGATCGCAAATTCTCAGTCAGAGGATACCAGGCCACACGTTTCGACAGCCAAGGACACAAAAGAGGAGTTCTAATACTTATACGAAATACAATACCTTGCAGCGAAGTATCTGTGATCTCTGACAACCAAACGGAAATTATAGGTGTTGATATAATGATAAAGGACGTGAAAATAAGAATCTACAATCTGTATAGCCCAGCAGATAAGGACCTTACACTCTCAAACATGAAAATAACTGACACAAACTGCATTATTGTCGGAGACTTTAATAGCCGTTCAGAAAGATGGGGATACCCAGATACTGACAAAAGAGGAGATGAAGTGGAGGACTGGGAAATAGACTCAAAACTCCATCTACTCAACAAAGCGGATGACACACCGAGCTTCTACTCCAGAAGATGGTTTACCACTTCTACTCCAGACTTAGCTTTCTGCACAGGAGACATCCTCCACAAAATCGATCGCCATGTGCTGGACCAATTAGCAGGTAGCGACCACAGACCAATCAAGCTTGTAATGAATATGGAGTATGTTCCACAGGAGCAAAAGTCTTTGCCCCGCTGGAATTACAAACGAGCAGATTGGGACAGATTTGCCATACTAACAGACAAATATTGTGAAAACATAAATACACGATATGGCAACATGAAGCAAATGGTGGAAAGTCTAAACAGAGCAATAATACAGGCAGCCACTGAGTCTATTCCAAGAGGAGCGAGGAAAAATTACAAACCATACTGGACTGAAGAACTACAAATTTTGGAGGACAAAGTTGAAGATGCCAGGAAGACAGCAGAGAGAGAACAAACAACTGAAGCAAACATCTCTCTCAAAGCCATCTCAGCAAAATATAAGAGAACAGTAAATCAAACAACAAGAGATTGTAGGAGGGAAAAAACAGAAAACCTGAATTTTGACAGTGATGGAAACAAACTATGGAAATTAGTGAAAGCCATGAACAATGAAGGACCTAGAAACAAACAAATAACAATTAAACAAGGAAATGCCTTGCTTACAGGAAAAAAGGCTGCAAATGCACTAATGGAACACTATGCCAGTGCAAACCACATTGATATTACAACCGAACAGACGAAAGCAATCAAGGAAAAACAGATACATCATAGTAATACAGAGACAGCAGCAGAATATATGATGGCAAATCTAACAATGGAAGAAATAGAACAGGCAATGAATACCCTAAAAAAGAAGAAATCACCAGGAAAGGATGGAATCACAAATGAAATGCTAATAGGACTAGGCACTAAGGCAAAAAAGAAACTACTAGCAGTCCTAAATTACACCTGGAAGAGAGGAATAGTCCCACAGGCATGGAAGGAAGTATAACAAAGCATATAACGAGATCTATTGGTTGAATATAAACAAGCTTTATTTCATATTGATGGCCACTACATGATATTATCACAATTCCGTACCGATGGCGACTTCTCTTTCCTAGTCCCAGATGTTGACTGCCTCCTAACAACAAACTACGTCACGACTTGAGCATCTTTCTTCCCATTCCATCCTGATGCTCAAGCGTGCTGTAGCTTTGCCCACCTAACATACACCCTCTGCTACACCTTCCTATGTTTCAGAAAGACTTTTTCCCTTTAAAAAGTCTTTACTCCCAATCCCCCTATTCTATTCCCTCTCTTTCCTTACCTCCCATAACTCCTCTAATCTTCCCCAAACCAACTTTATTTTAAGTAAAACAATCTATTCGTAACTCTTTCCCTTGCCATATAGTAAACCACTATACATTTCTTGTTCGTTTTTGGCTCTTCAAAATTCCTGTACGAAATATATATATATCATAAGAACAGCTCGTATAATCGTTGACATTATGAAATTCCTCACTCTTTCACAACACAGAAAACAATGTAGTTAGAAAAAGTAAAGAAGGGGTGCGCACCCGGTGAAAAGCATAAAGAACGAATAGTCAACACAATCACATTTACATAAAGGAATGAATAGTCAACACAATCACATTTACCTCTCTTGCCAACAAAAAAAATTTTTGTAAAATTTTTTTTAAAATACATCTTATGAAATACATCTTTGTTCCCTATAAATCAAGTTGATATAAGTTTTCTCAACATTTATATATTCAACATTTATATTGCCATCCACAATCTTGTCTATATTTCCGTTATCGCATCTTTGACCACGAGCCAATGTTCATATTCCATGAACATTTTTAATTTAATTAACACTGATTTTTCACAGCTCCTATATCTTGCCCCCTCACATCCCATGATCTGCTTCCTTGTCTACCTATATATACCCCAGCTTATATGCTGCCATTCACAGTCTTTCCCCCCTTCTCTTTTTTTTTCATATACCCAACCTTATATCTTCATATAATGCTGACTTTAATGCAGCCCCTATTTTACTTTCTCATAGCCATCCCCGATCTATGCTTCTAATATTTCATATCCATAAGAACCTCTTCATGCCGATTATCACAACCACATAATATTCACAAAGAGAATGTGTCTCTCTATTAGCCCTCAGTAGTTTTATTAACTCTTTTCTGAACGAAGGGTCTTAAATAAAGCCCCATGTATTTTCTTTATTCTAGCCAACACCATAACTATTTAAAAATTAAACTTACTTAATTAAATTTGTAACATATTTACTAACAAGGTAACCTAATACACTAAACAACTTATTTAAATTATGAGTGAAGCGAAATAAAATCAAAACAGGACATCATACCCCCCAAGTAGTTTTTTTATCACAAATTTATGTTTCCCCTCATATTAATTAAAGATATCAACTCATTCAAAGAAAAACACATTTTAAAATAATATACATGCATCTTATCAAATCAGAAGAAAATATTCTAGTATTACCTAACACTACTGGTCTCTTTTACGGACCAATAGTTTGTACGCAAAAGTCTAAGAACACAATAATCCTATTCTAAAATCAAATAATAACAATCATTTTACAGGACCAAATCAAGCAAAAAACCATATTATATATGAGGCATTAAAACTCAAATTCAATAAAACAATTGTCTTCTCGCTAAAGAGAAGGTTTTCAAAAAAATATAATTCACTTAGAATTAACTACGTAAAGTGACCCATCAACCTTGGCCTCCTATACGAACCAATGTAACACATATCTATTCATACAAGTCATTCCACTATTTTCTTCTTCTTCTTCGTTCATCCGGAGTTTTTTTTCGGACGTGATTGCGTTGTGCCTGTTTACAGCAGAGCTGCGTTCTTGCGCCGTTAGGCAGACACATCCGACTTCTGCGGGCATTTGTTGACCGGGTTAACCTTCCCGGGGGGTTTCTTAGGACGTTAGACTCACTGTTGCGGTGTTATCTCCCATCCCAGCTGGCCCATATAGAACAGCCAGAGGCATCCTGGTCGGCCCTCAAGGGAAGGCAGGGGCAGACCATGGGCATTCCCCGCCATCCAAGGAGGCTTCCATAATTGCAGAGCCAACACACAGCGCTCTGGTACTGGGCTCACCCAAGGAATCGTCACGTCCTGCACATGGCTGCTTAGCCTCACTTCCGTATATTGGGCCTTCCGTTCACCATAGGCTGTTCTTCCAGAAGCCAGAAGAATGCTGTTTGCAGATGACATCCACGCAGTGAGCTTTCGATTCAGACTTTCCACGTAATGGATTTGCTATCCAAGCAATATTCCATTTTGTGCCACTAGGACACTTTTTCCACCTTTTATGAAGCCCACACAGTGAGCTTTCTATTCGGACTTTCCACGTAATGGATTTGCTATACAAGCAATATTCCATTTCATGCCTCTGGGAGGCTTGTGTAACCGACATGCCTGTGGTATGAAGTGTGGCAGTCTAAATACTTCTTAATGTACATTTAAATGTCAACCTGAATACAGTTAAAGTAAGCTGCAGTCGACTTGAGCTTGTTGATATCTCCATAGAGCTTGTCCTCGAATGAAGCAGGTGTGGGCCAAAATATCTTTCTCTGTTCTGCATATATTGGGCACTCTTGCAGCAAATGTTTAGCTGTCATTTTACCAGTTCCACAATTACATTCATCTGTATCTCCTATCTTTAGTTTGTTGAACAAGTGGTATTTCAGCCTGTTATGTCCTGTGCGGAGTCTGAAGATTGCTACTTGTTCTCTTCGGTCGAGTTTGTAATATGCATCATCCTTCTGGTGGCCTGGATGCTCTGATTCCCATTTGGTTCTATAAGTGCTTTTTATCAACCTCTTTGCCTCATTATAGGTTATGTCTATGTCAGGCTGTGGTAGTCGTCCGCCCTCTTTTGCCAGTCTGTCAGCCTCTTCATTTCCAGGTATACTGCAATGTGATGGGATCCACTGTATTATAACTTTTTTGGATTTCTGGCATAGACCATGGAGTGCTGCTCTTAGGTCAGCTAGTTCTGTGCTGTTTTTGCTCTTCAGTATTGAGACAGCTGACTTTGCATCTGTGAAGATAGCTATTTGCGTCTCTTTATTTTCCTCCATCAAGAGCATTTCTGCTGCAGTTTTCAAAGCCTCTACCTCCGCTTTGAAGTTACTTGAGAACTTTCCAGTTGCCACTGAATGTGTTTTTTTCACTCCATTTTTTAAATTTAGGAGAATTCCTCCTCCTCCATTCTCTACTGAATTTTTGGCTGATCCATCTGTATATACATGGGTCCAATTGCTGCTTGGGTAATGTTCTTTTATGTAGTTTAGGGTTATTTCTCTTCTTTCGGTTTCATGCTGAGTGTTCTTTTTCTCAATACCAGGAATGTTTTCTATCATCTCAGGCAGTTGCTGCTGTCTCCAAGCTGGGAACTTGTCTGCATTGTAAATGGGTTTGACTGTTGATATGTTAAGTATGGGATCTGCCCTAATCTTTCGTTTTGCAGTTTCTACAAAGTTGCTACGCTTCAGTCTTCCTTTTCCAAAACCACTAAACCTTTTATACATAGGGTGGTCTGTCAATCTTCTAAATTTTTCAGCTTGTTGCTGGGCTCTGCTATCTCTTCTATCCTGCATTGGTTGTAAACAAGTGATCTTTTCTAATTCATTAATAGGCGTTGTCTTCAGGCTTCCAGTTATGATTCGCATCCCTTGATTTTGGACTCTACTTATTTTGTTAAAGTTTGACTTAGCTGCTGTTGCCCAAGCTGCAATGCCATATTCCAGTACTGGCCTCACCCGTCCAGTATATAACTTCTTGAGAACTTTCTCATCTGCTCCCCACGTTGTACCAGCAAGCTTTTTCATGATTGCCATTCTTTGCCTTGCTCTTGTTCGATTTTTCTCAACCTGTGTCTTCCATGTCAGGCGACGATCAAAGGTGACTCCTAGATAGTTTGGATTTTCTTCATGGCGCAATATTTTTCCATTCAATACTAGCTTAGGTTGCTGAGTTTTAGTTGAGAGGGAGAACACTGTGCATGTTGTTTTCTCCTCACTTATCTTCACTAGCCATGATTTTGACCAGTCCTCTAGCTCTAATAGGGCTTGCTGTATTCTGCTGTTAGCTGTACTAATATATTCTTCAGATGTCCATATGGCTAGGTCATCTGCAAAGGATGATGTGTGTACTCTGGCTGGAAAATTTTCCGTGATGTCGTTTATATATGCTAGGAATAATGTTGGTGAAAGAACTCCTCCTTGGGGGACACCTTGCTCCAATAGCATCATTTTGCTGGTTTGTCCTTGTACTTTTGTCCTGGCAGTTCTGTTCTCAAGGTAGTGGCTGATCCATTTGTACATTTTCCCACAAACATGCATTTTTTGCAGTTTTACTTTCAGTCCTTCCTTAAATACTTTATCAAATGCTTTTTCTAAATCTATCCAGACCGCTAGTGTGTGCTTTTTCTCTTGGAAGGCATCCTCTATTTCCTGAGCTATATAGGTTATTTGATCTTCAGTGGATCTGTACTTTCTGAATCCTGCTTGGTGAGGTGTTAAGAGTTGGTTTTCTTCCAGATGCCATGTTAGCCTGCCATTGATAATGCGTTCCATTAATTTTCCTACACAGCTAAGAAGACTGATAGGTCGATAGCCATTTGGTTCTTCCAGGTCTTTTCCTTTCTTTGGGACTGGTATTAGTATAGCTTCCTTCCATGCCTGTGGGACTATTCCTCTCTTCCAGCTGTAATTTAGGACTGCTAGTAGTTTCTTTTTTGCCTTAGTGCCTAGTCCTATTAGCATTTCATTTGTGATTCCATCCTTTCCTGGTGATGTCTTCTTTTTTAGGGTATTCATTGCCTGTTCCATTTCTTCCATTGTTAGATTTGCCATCATATATTCTGCTGCTGTCTCTGTATATCTATGATGTATCTGTTTATCTTTGATTGCTTTCTTCTGTTCGGCTGTAATATCAATGTGGTTTGCACTGGCATAGTGTTCCATTAGTGCATTTGCAGCCTTTTTTCCTGTAAGCAAGGCATTTCCTTGTTTAATAGTTATTTGTTTGTTTCTAGGTCCTTCATTGTTCATGGCTTTCACTAGTTTCCATAGTTTGTTTCCATCCCTGTCAAAATTCAGGTTTTCTGTTTTTTTCCTCCAACAATCTCTTGTTGTTTGATTTACTGTTCTTTTATATTTTGCTGAGATGGCCTTGAGAGAGATGTTCGCTTCAGTTGTTTGTTCTCTCTCTGCTGTCTTCCTAGCATCTTCAACTTTGTCCTCCAAAATTTGTAGTTCTTCAGTCCAGTATGGTTTGTAATTTTTCCTCGCTCCTCTTGGAATAGACTCAGTGGCCGCCTGTATTATTGCTCTGTTTAGACTTTCCACCATTTGCTTCATGTTGCCATATCGTGTATTTATGTTTTCACAATATTTGTCTGTTAGTATGGCAAATCTGAACCAATCTGCTCGTTTGTAATTCCAACGGGGCAAAGGCTTTTGCTCCTGTGGAACATACTCCATATTTATTACAAGCTTGATTGGTCTGTGGTCACTACCTGCTAATTGGTCAAGCACATGGCGATCGATTTTGTGGAGGATGTCTCCTGTGCAGAAAGCTAAGTCTGGAGTAGAAGTGGTAAGCCATCTTCTGGAGTAGAAGCTCGGTGTGTCATCCGCTTTGTTGAGTAGATGGAGATTTGAGTCTATTTCCCAGTCCTCCACTTCATCTCCTCTTTTGTCAGTATCTGGGTATCCCCATCTTTCTGAACGGCTATTAAAGTCTCCGACAACAATGCAATTTGTGTCAGTTATTTCCATGTTTGAGAGTGTAAGATCCTTATCTGCCGGGCTATACAGATTGTAAATTCTTATTTTCACGTCCTTTATCATTATATCAACACCTATAATTTCCGTTTGGTTGTCAGAGATCACAGATACTTCGCTGCAAGGTATTGTATTTCGTGTAAGTATTACAACTCCTCCTTTGTGTCCTTCGCGGTCGAAACGTGTGGCCTGATATCACTGAACTGAAAATGTGCGATTGGCGTTGAGGTGTGTCTCTTGAATGCATGCCACATCTATTCTATCTTTATGAAGACGCTGTGTTAGGGAGGCTTTCTTGTTATAAACTCCTTCTGCATTCCATTGTAGTATGTTGAGTGTCCGGGGTGTTTGGTCAATAGCTCTTAACCTACTCCTCTGTGCCTTGACTCCACAGCACAGGGGAAGGTGACCACCAGTAGTCATGGGTGGACCCCCTCGAGGCAGGGGGCCCGGCACTATCACCGCCTGATGGGACTTCACGGGATTAGCACCATAACGATTAATTTTCATCTGTGGCATCATGAAATGATAAAGTTACGTTGCACTTCTTTGTCAAGCCTGTGGCTCAGTACATCCGATTTCGACAAGCATTTGTTCGGGATGCTTTCCCTAGCCTTTGACTGTCCCCAGTCTACCTACAAGGCAGCAGGTTTGTACGTCGCTTGGTCTGGTCCCTCTCCCTTGACCTATCCGACATGGGTGACCCTACCAGTAGCTGTGCTACCGTCGGCATAGCTCTTGGGGTCATTGGAACGCGCAAGCCCCTCTACCTCGTCAAGGTGGACGCACGGCAGAGGGGATTCCACTATTTTTATAACCGAGAAAACAAAACACTTCACTGCCATGTATGTATATCTGTTACCTACAGACCAATTTCTAACTTAAAACAATATCTGTTCTTTCCATAAAAGTCTTTAGCTAACAATGAGCGTATTATCTTTACCATTAACCACGGTATTTCTAGCACCAATAAAAACTTGTCTATTTATTATAGAGTACATCTACCTGCTGTACCATTGACTAACTTATCTATCTAAGAAAACTCAAGAAGTTGAAACATAAAATCGACCAGCAATTCCATCACAGAAAGAAAAAAAACATATACCTCACTCGAATTTACTCCTATATTAGTTATCTTAATGCTTAACTACTCCTCAAGACCATTTATGAAAAGTATCAATAGAAGCCATTTCCATTTCCACTGTCTCATATACCCCATCAAGTATCTCTTTCCTTTTTAAATCATGAAACTTATATCTTGCTATCTGCAGTATTTTCCATCCATTTACTTCTTACGTTTCCATTTCTTCAATAACTCCAAGTTTCTTTGAATAAGTGCTATCTCCACATCAATATCTTCTTCTTCGTATAACTTATTAGTTTCTGCCATACTACTATTTGATTCTGACTTTTCATCCATTTCCTCTTCTTCATCTGTATGTCCCTCGCTAGCAGCCGCTAATTTCTTCTGTTCAATATCCCATCTAATTTGTCTATCATTATTTCTTAAGGACCTTTCTAGTAGAGGCATATCTTCACCGCTTGTTGAATAATCTCTAATTCTTCTCTGTCTTTTTACTTCTCTTTCTCTTTGTTTATCCATTCTTCTTTTCGTTGCTTGTCTAGTATTCTTAAATGGAGCACCTATTTCCTCTTCCATAGATTCTATACTATCATAATGACTCTCATTCACATTTTCTTCTTCTATCGTTTTCGGTATTGTCTGTTCTTGAGTATCATCGTAAACTGGAGTTGTTATTAACTGATTTTGTGCTGGACCTTTTCTAAAACCTGGGGTTATTGTAGCTCCCCTGACGACTTGTTCATCTAAGTACCCGGTGTCTGAATAATAATAATAATTATTATTATTATTTCCCTTCTCATCATCCTCCCTTCTTAAGTGTTCCACGTGTGCCCTTGCCACATGTCCCGTGATCTGGTTCTTGATACTATACGATACATTTCCTAGCTTTTCCAAAACGTAATAACCTGGGACCCAACGATCATCAAACTTAGAGTTCCTTCTATGCTTCTTGTAATAAACTCTATCACCTACTTTAAACTCCTGTAATTTTGTATTCACGTTTTTGTACTTTTTCTGTCTTTCTCTAGCTTTAATTATATTATTCTTTAATCTTACGTGTGCTTTATGCATTTCCTGTATGATGGTCTCTTGAAAGTCTTCCCCATATATTTCCGTCTTGGTTTTAACAGATTATCTATAGGTAGTATTGGTTCTCTCCCGTGTATTAAATAGAATGGTGAAAACCCCGTGCTCTCATTTTGATTTGTGCGTATAGCACTAAGCGCAGGTCCTAAGAATAGATCCCAATCTTTTTCATGTTCATCAACAATCTTTGCTATAATATCGTATAATGTCCCTATGTTTGTCGTTCGTTCTTAGCATTTGAAGAAGGTCTATAGTATGAGGTCTTTATATGTTTTATATTCAAATCTTTAATAACTTTTCGAATTTCTTATTTACAAATTCTTTACCATTATCCGTAAGTATACTTTGTGGGCAACTAAATCTTGGTACGAATTCTTGTAAAAAAATATTAATGACAGTATCTGCGCTCTTATCTGGGATTGCATAAACTTCCGGCCAAAGACTGTAGACGTCTACTATATGAATTAAATACACGTTCCCTGACAATGTTCTAGGGTGAGGACCCGATATACCTAAACTAATTTTTTGCATAGGAAACTGAGGAATATCTGTATCTTGTAAGGGACACTTAATTGTTTTCATATTCCTTAATCTGCATCTTTCACACGTATCTACATATTTACAAGCAGATTTAAATAAGTTCGGCCAATAATATTTACTCGTAAGTGCTTTCACCAATTTATCACGACCGAGATGACCATTCTCATCATGATATGCTTTTAACACTTCATTTTCCAAATGTTTTGGAATATATTTCCTTAGCTGTTCGTTCCTTTCACTCATATAATATAACTGCTCATCCTCTTGTAAAACTAAATAATTCTTTTTATATTTATTCTCCTCCGTTTCTTTTAATTTCTGTTTTATTTGTAAGACTTTTGGATCTAATTCTTGTTCTTCTTTCTACAGAAGATATACTAATACTAGTCCCAACGAAAGGAAAAGACCTGGAAGAACCAAATGGCTATCGACCTATCAGTCTTCTTAGCTGAGTAGGAAAAGTAATGGAACGCATTATCAATGGCAGGCTAACATGGCATCTGGAAGAAAACAAACTCTTAACACCACACCAAGCAGGATTCAGAAAGTATAGATCCACTGAAGATCAAATAACCTATATAGCTCAGGAAATAGAGGATGCCTTCCAAGAGAAAAAGCACACACTAGCAGTCTGGATAGATTTAGAAAAAGCATTTGATAAAGTATGGAAGGAAGGACTGAAAGTAAAACTGCAAAAAATGCATGTTTGTGGGAAAATGTATAAATGGGTCAGCCACTACCTTGAGAACAGAACTGCCAGGACAAAAGTACAAGGACAAACAAGCAAAATGATGCTGTTGGAGCAAGGTGTCCCCCAAGGAGGAGTTCTTTCACCAACATTATTCCTAGCATATATAAATGACATCACGGAAAATTTTCCAGCCAGAGCACACACATCCTCCTTTGCAGATGACCTAGCCATATGGACGTCTGAAGAGTATATTAGTACAGCTAACAGCAGAATACAGCAAGCCTTATTAGCGCTAGAGGACTGGTCAAAATCATGGCTAGTGAAGATAAGTGAGGAGAAAACAACATGCACAGTGTTCTCCCTCTCAAATAAAACTCAGCAACCTAAGCTGGTATTGAATGGAAAAATATTGCGCCATGAAGAAAATCCAAACTATCTAGGAGTCACCTTTGATCGTCGCCTGACATGGAAGACACAGGTTGAGAAAAATCGAACAAGAGCAAGGTAAAGAATGGCAATCATGGAAAAGCTTGCTGGTACAACGTGTGGAGCAGATGAGAAAGTTCTCAAGAAGTTATATACTGGACGGGTGAGGCCAGTACTGGAATATGGCATTGCAGCTTGGGCAACAGCAGCTAAGTCAAACTTTAACAAAATAAGTAGAGTCCAAAATCAAGGAATGCGAATCATAACTGGAAGCCTGAAGACAACGCCTATTAATGAACTAGAAAAGATCACTTGTTTACAACCAATGCAGGATAGAAGAGATAGCAGAGCCCAGCAACAAGCAGAAAAATTTAGAAGATTGACAGACCACCCTATGTATAACAGGTTTAATGGTTTTGGAAAGGGAAGACTGAAGCGTAGCAACTTTGTAGAAACTGCAAAACGAAAGATTAGGGCAGATCCTATACTTAACATATCAACAGTCAAACCCATTTACAATGCACACAAGTTCCCAGCTTGGAGACAGCAGCAACTGCCTGAGATGATAGAAAACATTCCTGGTATTGAGAAAAAGAACACTCAGCATGAAACTGAAAGAAGAGAAATAACCCTAAACTACATAAAAGAACATTACCCAAGCAGCAATTGGACCCATGCATATACAGATGGATCAGCCAAAAATTCAATAGAGAATGGAGGAGGAGGAATTCTCCTAAATTTAAAAAAATGGAGTGAAAAAAAACACATTCAGTGGCAACTGGAAAATTTTCAAGTAACTTCAAAGCGGAGGTAGAGGCTCTGAAAACTGCAGCAGAAATGCTCTTGATGGAGGAAAATAAAGAGAAGCAAATAGCTATCTTCACAGATGCAAAGTCAGCTGTCTCAATACTGAAGAGCAATAACAGCACAGAACTAACTGACCTAAGAGCAGCACTCCATGGTCTATGCCAGAAATCCAAAAAAGTTGTAATACAGTGGATCCCATCACATTGCAGTATACCTGGAAATGAAGAGGCTTACAGACTGGCAAAAGAGGGCGGACGACTACCACAGCCTGACATAGACATAACCTATAATGAGGCAAAGAAGTTGATAAAAAGCACTTATAGAACCAAATGGGAATCAGAGCATCCAGGCCACCAGAAGGATGATGCATATTACAAACTCGACCGAAGAGAACAAGTAGCAATCTTCAGACTCCGCACAGGACATAACAGGCTGAAATACCACTTGTTCAATAAACTAAAGATAGGAGATACCGATGAATGTAATTGTCGAACTGGAAAAATGACAGCAAAACATTTGCTGCAGGATTGCCCAAAATATGCAGAACAGAGAAAGATACTTTGGCCCACACCTGCTCCATTTGAGGACAAAGCTCTATGGAGATATCAACAAGCTCAAGTTGACCGCAGCTTACTTTAACTACATACAGGTTGACATTTAAAGGTGCATTAAGTAGTATTCAGACTGCCACACTTCATACCACAGGTATGTCGGTTACAAAAGCGACCCAGAGGCATGAAATGGAATATTGCTTGGATAGCAAATCCATTATGTGGAAAGTCCAAATCGAAAGCTCGCTGTGTGGGCTTCATAAAAGGTGGAAAAGTGTCCTAGTGGTACGAAATGGAATATTGCTTGGATAGCAAATCCATTACGTGGAAAGTCCGAATCGAAAGCTCACTGTGTGGATGTCATCTGCAGACTGCATTCTTCTGGTTTCCGGAAGAACAGCCTATGGTGAACGGAAGGCCCAATATACGGAAGTGAGGCTAAGCAGCCATGTGCAGGACGTGACGATTCCTTGGCTGAGCCCAGTACCAGAGCGCTATCTGTTGGCTCTGCAAGTATGGAAGCCTCCTTTGATGGCGGGGAATGCCCATGGTCTGCCCCTGCCTTCCCTTGAGGGCTGACCAGGATGTCTTTGGCTGTTCTATATGGGCCAGCTGGGATGGGGGATAACACCACAACAGTGAGAATAAAACGTCCTAAGAAACCCCCGGGATGGTTAACCCGGTCAACAAATGCCCGCAGAAGTCGGATGTGTCGGCCTAACGGCGCAAGAACGCAGCTTTGCTGTAAACATGCACAACGCAATCACATCCGAAAAAAAAAAAACTCAGGATGAACGAAGAAGAAGAAAATAGGATGCAGCAAACCTTATCAATGCTAGTTAATTGTTCTTTACGGGACGTTGCAATCTACCCCATCATTTAATGGCTCTTTGGGATTTACTGGACAATGTTACGTTCAGTGGTTCAGAAAGCAATGCAAACTATTGAGCTCAAGATTTCTTATAAAATTAACTTGGGGTTGCTCGCAACGTTCTGCAAAAAATATGAAACATTGTAAAAGTTTGCTATTGCTTTCTGAACGACCACCGCCTCAAACCACCAAAATCACCGTAACGAGAGCTTCTTCCAATTGTCAATAAACTGTGTCACTAACTCCTTGGCCACGAACCGGTGTGCTGCTGCCGAGGTAGCGGGTTCAACTCCTACACCGGTCAGTTGGACTAAAATGTCAGCTTCTCGTCCTTGACTTGGGGACGTAAATTACAAATATCTCAAAAGTCAGAGTAGGTTCGCATGATGACCACATGGGTGTATTAGTTTAGGCTGCTTAAAGCTGTATTACACGTTTTCTCGCTGTGAAGCTCTTTCCTGGCGTATCAACGTTATATTATATACCTGCTTAATGTGTGGTCTGGACTCTGATCAGTGGAATCTTGCCCTACTCCTTCAAAAACTTCTGACTAGCGACAGTCCCGAGTTCCTGTTACCGCCCCGGAGCCAGCCTCCCCCCCCCCCCCCCCCCCCCCCCCCCCCGCCTTTCCGTCCCCCGACCAGTATTATTCCCTTTTTTCTGCACTAACATAATTAACAGTTGAAGTCGTTGAAACAATCAACATTGCATCATACATTGATGTCCTTAGAGTGTCGAGAATGGGCAGCGGGTGTTACGGAAGTGTCCGTGCAACTGTTGAGAGAAAACAGCTCACGCTCTGTCGATATACAGTTATTATATACACTGATGGATCTGTGGTCAGATGTAAAAAGAATTGGCGGCGTTTTATTGTAAAGATAAACGGACAGTGTTGAAAAAAGATGGAATTTGGCAAGTGCTACTACAATATCTAGCATCCGAATGGAAGCTAAAGCTGTGACGGTAATATTCCAATGGTTGCAGGCCAGAGAGAATGCAACGAAAAGTGAAAACTGGCGTGTTCTGGATGTAGGGACTACCATCGTTCGACAGGACGGAGATTGCGAGCATGTGTCTTCTGCTCAGGGCATGCAGGTGTGCGAGGCAATTAAGATTCTAATAGACCAAATACTGCTCTCCTTCTGGGCGGACAGATATTTTGTAATAAATCTGATGTGGCGAATCAGTAGAATGTGGAAACAGTAGGAGCCTTCTTGGCGAAGTGGTCAAACCGTTTGACTCGGGTTCCGAAGGTTGTGGGTTCTTCTTCTTCTTTTCGTTCATCCGGAGTGTTTTTTCAGATGTGATTGCGGTGTGTCTGTTATGCGCCCTTGGGCCGAAACCCGTAGGCCAACACATCGACTTTAGCGTGCTTTTTGACCAGGTAGCATTCCTGGGAGACTCACTTTTGTAGTGCCATCTGCAACCATGCTGGCCAAGGTTGAACGGTCGAAGACAACGGTCATCCCTCAAAGGAAGGCAGGGACAGTCCATAGCATTTTCCGCCATCCAAGGTTGCTTCCATAGTTGCAGGGCCGACACATAACGCCCTGGATCTGGGCTCACCGAGGGAGATCGTCACGTCCTGCTCATGGCTGCTTTAAATCCTCACTTCAATATATTGGTCATTTCGTTTCCCCGGGTCATTCCCGCACAAACCAGACAGGTTTGCAGACGGCATCCACTCAGCGAGTTTTCGGACATGTGCTTGTCGTTGCGCCCATCAGAGCTTTTCCAGGCACAACAGACATTCGGAAAACTACCCAGTCAGAGCTGTTCCGAACAAGAGCGGCATTCGGAAACTAGGTAGTCAGAGCTGTTCCTAGCACGGGAGACATTCGGACGAGACATTTCACTCTGACGTAATTGCGTAGTGTCAATTTTTAGTTTGCCACCCGTAGGACGACACTTCCGACTTCAGCGGGCATTTTTTAATGAGGTTAGCCTTCCTCTGGTTTCGAGGCACGTTGGACTGTTGTGATGTCGCTAACATCTCAGCTGGTCAAGATAGAACGATGAACGACATCGTGGTCGGCCCTCAAGGGAAGGCAGGGGCAGACCATGAGCATTCCCTCGCTATCCAAGGAGGCTTCCATAATTGCAGAGCCGGCACATATTGCTCTGTGACTGGGCTCACCCGAGGAGTTGCCACGTCCTGCTCATGGCTGCTTTAGTTCCTCACTTCCATGTGTTGGGCAACTCGTTTGCCACTGATCGCTCTAGCACACACCAGGGACGGTCAGACTGCAAGCGACACCAACTCGGTAAGCTTTTGCTTTTGACTTCGGACCACGCAATAGGTTCGCTCGCCGTGCGTTCCATTTTGCGTCATTGGGACGTTCTTCCACTTTTGTCTACACTCTCTATGAGTTAGATACAGTTTTCGCAGCCGTTTTCTTCGACTGGGGCACTTTTTTGACTTTTTGTACTCGCTCACGAGGTAGGCTACTTGTGCTGCCGGCTCAGCACCTTACCTTCGTGCAACGTGAACGAGAAACTGGCCTGGCCCTCTCATCCGGGAATCTCTCATATCCCCCAGCTGAGAGCCTTCGAACTTCTATCAGACCTGAGCATGTAGCTTGCTCAGTATCACGCCTTTATTTTTCGAAAGGTGGCTATCGGCCCGGCTCTCAGGTCCGAGGGTTTGTGGCTTAGAGGCGTTCAGCCACAGCCCTCGACAGGGAGCCTTTAGTGTTTTGTCCGGACCAAGAACTTCTGCCTTCGTGCGCCTGATTTAAATTTTAGACTGCTATCCTCAGTCTCACCTGCAGAGCAGCAGGTTGTGTCTCTCTTAGTCTGGTCCCTATCCCATAAGCTGTCCGATACGTAGTTTTTCATCCATCAGCAAGCAAATGGGGTCGATGGGACACGCAAGCTCCCCCACCACGTCAAGGTGGAGACACATCGGGGGAGGTTGTGGGTTCGATTCCGGGCTGCGTCCTTCAGTTCACGAGTGAAATGTATCGAAAACTCCCGTGGATCGTCGCTAGAGCTACGGAGTTCGTGCTTTGTACGACGCTTTCCGCGCTGTGGAAAGAGACCGAGCCATATGGGATAAAAACCCGGGGCATTGAAGTCGACCCTGTCGACTTTTAAGGGACTTTTTTTTTTTATGTGGTGAAGGTTCTCTAGAATCGGATGAAGAGTGCAACTTCCAATTCCAATTTTCAAAAACAAAAATTCCAAATTCGGCCTCGTCTAACCTGCTTCATCAGCTGTGGTTATTGTTGAGGTCTGTGGTTTTTGTGGGTTTATTTACCCTAATTCTTGTCTTGTGAGTCCTTTCTCGGACTGGTTATGTATCGTTTGTGTCTGTGACGTCAGCAGGGGGATCGGTCGGCGGCTATCCTTTGTGCTCGTCTGTGCTTGTGGTTTTCTTTGTTGGTGTAGGCTCCTGGCTCGTCTGGCTTGCTGACTGCAGTCCTTATAAGGACTTTTCGTGATCCCACTCCAGCTGGGGGATCGGTCGGCGGCTGTCCTTTGTGCATGTTTCCTCTTGTGGTTTTCTTTGTTGGTGCAGGCTCCTGGTTCGTCTGGTTGCAGTCCTTAAAAGGACTTTTTATTTGGTTTTTTTGTCTTCTCAATTGTGAAGTAACTGTAGAAGCCTTTCGATGTGATATGCCTCCTTGCGCTTTCTTTCAGTCCGCTTCCCACGTTTGAGTTCTTGCTGTCTTTTGCTCGCTTCCTCCGAGCTCAGCCATGGGATGATTTCTCCGTCTTCAATGTAGTATTCCCATGCGTATTCTGCTGGCGTTTATATTCTGGAAGAATTATTGTGTCTTTGTAAGCAGGGCACTGGTTCCCCGTAGAGTTTCTTGTACTTCTCCTTTTTTTTTCTCTCCATGCGCTTTCTGTATTCCTCGCACGTGAGTTCGTAAGTGCCTCTGTTCTCTGGGAAACATTATTTTACTTCTGGCTTCGGGACGTCCTCTATGCCGACGTCAGGGTGCTCATCTCGATTTTCTTCTGATGTCTGGTGGGATATTGGCTTCCCTTGAATGATTCGGGCGTCGTGGTTGGGCTGCTGGCTTTCGCTTGTGATTCCGGCTCGGTTTCTTGGTTTTCATCCTGCGATTTCTCTGTAGTTTCTTGTTCGGCTTCTGTGGTTTTGTTTCGGAGTATTTCCATTCAGCTTTCTGTAGTTCTCGCTCTGATTTAATGGTTTGTAGGATCTCTTCATTCTCCTTCTTAATCAGTGCCATATGTTCTACTTCTTGCTTGATGTTTTGCTGTATCTCCTTCATTTCCGCCAGTAGTTTTTCGTTGTCGTTGTTCGGGGTCGGCGTTAGCAGTGCCTTGACTTGTCTCTTCAACTCGTCTATCTGTTTTTGAAGTTGATCTCTTTCGGCTTGTGCTATACCCGTGGCTGTCTCGCCCCTCTGCATTGCTTCCTTGAATGGAGTCTTTGTGATAATGGCGATCTTTAAGACGTCTCTGTGTCTCTGCAGGTACGGACAGCCCAAGTATCTTGCTCCATGCTTGCCCTGGCAGTTGGCGCACTTTCTTCGGTTGTTAGGAGCTCTGAAGTCCGTGTCCAGCTTGGCCAGCGGACACTCCTTGAAGGCGTGGTGATCGGCGCAGTATCGACAGATTTCCGTCTTACTGCGACATGTTGCTCTGCTGTGGCCGGCCCTCTGGCATCTTGAACATTGATTGACTCTTGGGATGAATCTCTCTGGCTGTTGAGTTTTCTTGCTGAATTGATACTGTGATCGGCATTTCGCTGCCCTCCGACGCCACTACTGCCAAGGTTGTAGGTATCTTGGAGTAGGTGAGAAGCCGCTCCGCCTTCAAGAATCGGATGTGAAGATTCTCTTCACGTAGCTGCTTCAGGATTTCTTCATCTGTCAGCTCCACAGGAATCCGCTTGACAACCCATCGGACTGTTTTTGAGTCGGTGTTTCCGACTCTGGTGTCTTTCTCCTCCTTCTTCTCTGCTGTCTTGGTTCTTGACTGTGTTGGGCTGTCAATCTTCTCCCTCGTAGTAGTTTCAGTAATAGCTGTAGTATCAGGCTCTTTGATGCAGCTAGCAGGTAGGCTCTCGACGTTCTTCTTCTTGTTGTCGGCTCCCACGCTGCACATCTTGGCAACAGCGTGTTTCTTGTTGTTGGACTTTCCACGTGACATTTTCCCGCGTATCAGGCTTCTTGACAGGATAATGCGACTTGACTTGTTACGCTCGCAGTGCGAATGACGACGAGAATGCAACTGAACAGTCAGGGTATTTATATCTGGAATGGCTGGCTTAGAATGGAGTGAAAAGAAGTCTGAATGTGATGTGTTCACTTTAGTCACGGGCATAGGGGAACGTTAAGACCGTTGCGAATAACTAGGGAGGCTGAATGGTCTCGAGGTATGGTGTCCACCTCGGGTGCTGGAGGTCCCAGGTTCAAGCCCCGGTGAGGACCGGGATTTTTTTCACGTGGACTTCTAGTAACAAAATTTCCCCAAAATCTCTTGGCAGTTGGACATTGTAAAAGAGTAGCCTAACGGCTCTGCCCGGGCAAAATTTTGAGTTAAAAATCTACCCAAAGTATTTCAGGATCCTCACCGGAGCTACGGAGTTCGTGCACCGAGCTGATATTCTCCGGACTCAGGCTTGAGTTAGGAGTAGAACGAAGCACTTATGGGTTACAACATCAGCACTTATGGGTTACACACGGTTACACCCGTGTGCCGTGATTTTAAACCGGCGACTAAACTAAACTAAACATACTGAATGTCTCTGATCTGCAACACCGCACGCCCCAGACTTGTAGGTACGTGTAGAAAAGTGTCTTGGTGACTTCCTGAAGGAAAATTGCTTGGCTAACAAACCCAGTTGGTTGAAAATGAAAATCTTACTCTTCTTCTTCTTCTGCGTTCATCCAGATTTTTTTTTCGGATGTGACTGCGTTGTGCCTGTTTACAGCAGAGCTGCGTTCTTGCGCCGTTAGGCCGACACATCCGACTTCTGCGGGCATTTGTTGACCGGGTTAACCTTCCCGGGGGTTTCTTAGGACGTTTGAATCTCACTGTTGTGGTGTTATCCCCCATCCTAGCTGGCCATATAGAACAGCCAAAGACATCCTGGTCAACCCTCAAGGGAAGGCAAGGGCAGACCATGGGCATTCCCCGCCATCAAAGGAGGCTTCCATACTTGCAGGGCCATCAACAGCGCTCTGGTACTGGGCTCACCCAAGGAATCGTCACGTCCTGCACATGGCTGCTTAGCCTCACTTCCGTATATTGGGCCTTCCGTTTGTGGTATAATAAAAACGTCCCTACCCTTTCCTATTTATGGACTCCCTTAAAAATAAACAAACCCTTACAATTACTGTTTAAGTAACTTACTTAATGTAGGAGAAAATAAAACAGCGATAGACTGACCGTAGCACAGCTAAATTTAGTTTGGCTTGTTTTCTCTCCCTTATCTGGCCAATCCTGGCGAGGGGGAAAACAAAGACTGAAGCGGCCATTTCTAGTCAAGAGAACTGACAAGAAAGTCGACCTTTCCCTTCGGGGAGAAGGTAGTTTGTTTTAAAACCATGATTCTCTTCAAGCTATTGAAGAGAAGCAGGTGGTGGTTGAATTTGGTGGGACTATATCACTAACACTGGATCCTGGGTAAACAGCCATAAAGTGAATGTCCAAACCATAGTCTGGATCTAGCAATACCTCAATGTTTACTGCGGCGCTCAATAGCTCCATAGCGAGCAACAGAAAAGTTGAAGATAACTGATTGGGTGAGTGATTAAGTTCTATTTTAGGAGGAAGATCCAGGATGGACTTCAAGATCTAATAATCTACAAAGATGAAGATCAACAGAGTAACTGACCACAGTGTATCGTCTGCTTTACGTCTGAGAAGTATCACCTATAAGCCTTATCACTCAGCAAAATCAGTGAAACTATGGGACAATCCTACAAGTTACTAAAACTAGCAACAGTGAAAGCCCTTCAACTGTTGGTTGGATTACCAAGTTAATATCCACAATGGATAAGTCTTCGAAAGAATGTCTCACAGCTGCAACAGTCAAACATGGAATTCAGCTATTCAACACTAAGTTCTGGCTCAATCAAATGGGGAGAAGACACTGAACCACATAAGCCAATACAACCAAGGTACAAACTGAATATCATCTGAAACATAACTACGAAACCAGATTACCTCAAGGTTCCAAACCCTGAACACCATCAGATAAAAGACCATATGAAAGCAACTAAATGTCTCTACATCAGCAACAAGAGGAATCATCCAATTGTTTGCAAACCTGTTACTGTGCTGGATTCATTCATCTGTGCATATATGTAGGTATAGATCAATTGTGGCCCTAGTCACAGATACTACCATGAGATGCCTCTCAGTCATATAAAGTTCTACACTGGACTAGATAACAACGACTAACTCTTTGCTGGTCCAATGTCAACCTAAATACCATGGGTTATAGACTCGCGACTTGGTGGGTGTATAATCTTTGTTGAACTACTTGGGATTCTGATATTAAAAGCAGAGAAGCTGAATGGACGTCTACTTGGCACCATGTATGGTGAGATGGTAAAGTACCTTCTGCAGAGCTTAAGTGGAAATTCCGGAAAGTTAGACCAACCTGAGGCCCCAAATTTCAAAAAAGACACCGAGCCTACTGCAACAGAGTACTCGAATATTCTAGCCCGCAGAGGGATTTGTGATTGTGTGTAATTTCTAGTTTGGAATATAAAGTATGATTTGCACCAGCCAATTACCAGTGACTAAATAGTAAGAACATAACTGAGTGCATTAATTCGGTACCCAGATAATGGGGAAAAGGATCTAATCGACAGCAAAGGTGGACCCATAACCGCACACCAGGAGATAGACTCGATTAATTAATTTAATTAGTACAAACTGCTGTTTATATGTTGGTTTTTGTTTTCTGAAGGTAACAGGTCAGTAGTTGTTTTCCAATGGTATATAGATGGTATAGTATTTTGACACCAACTCATTATTTTTAACAATGAGAGAATGGTAAAAGGTGTCAGAAACATGTTATTTTGGGTTCTATTTACTATCTTTATTTGCCTTAATCATGAGGGAAAATGAAAGTAGACCCAATTTGTGGTTGTTATGTTGTTTGTAATAACCTTGTTTTTTTCTGGGGTCACTGGGTACTATGTTGTAATACTGCATATCATTCCCATGCCTGTCTGAAAATGCATAGTGTTTATTACACCTATATATATATATGTAACGGCAGATCTTGAGTTAATACCTGAACTGTTTGTCCAAAAGTGTTGTGTACATCAAGTAAATGTGGTGTCCAACAAGTGGTTGTTTATATGTTGTGAGCAATCAATATCCTTCTAGCATCTATAGTTAATTTAAAGGGTGATGAAGTGGGAAGGGAAACCTACACACAGATGCCATTGTTTCAAGGATGGAACTCTTTCCTCCTGGGATTTGTGGTAAATATCCCGGATCACCCTGCATTCTTACCAGTGACAGAGAATCAATAATACCCCCTAGACATTTTAACGAATTATTCTCAGGAATTAAAATCCACATCCCACACCGTTCACCATAGGCTGTTCTTCCGGAAACCAGAAGAATGCAGTCTGAAGATGACATCCACACAGTGAGCTTTCGATTAAGACTTTCCACCTAATGGATTTGCTATCCAAGCAATATTCCATTTCGTGCCACTAGGACACTTTTTCCACCTTTTATGAAGCCCACACAGTGAGCTTTCGATTCGGACTTTTCACATAATGGATTTGCTATCCAAGCAATATTCCATTTCGTGCCACTAGGACACTTTTTCCACCTTTTATGAAGCCCACACAGTGAGCTTTCGATTCAGACTTTTCACGTAATGGATTTGCTATCCAAGCAATATTCCATTTCATGCCTCTGGGACACTTTTGTAACCGACATACCTGTGGTATGAAGTGTGGCAGTCTAAATACATCTTCATGCACCTTTAGATGTCAACCTGAATGTAGTTAAAGTAAGCTGTAGTAACTTGAGCTTGTTGATATCTCCATAGAGCTTGTTCTCAAATGAAGCAGGCGTGATCCAAAATATCTTTCTCTGTTCTGCATATATTGGGCACTCTTGCAGCAAATGTTTAGCTGTCATTTTACCAGTTCCACAATTACATTCATCGGTATCTCCTATCTTTAGTTTATTGAACAAGTGGTGTTTCAGCCTGTTATGTCCTGTGCGGAGTCTGAAGATTGCTACTTGTTCTCTTCGGTCGAGTTTGTAATATGCATCATCCTTCTGGTGGCCTGGATGCTCTGATTCCCATTTGGTTCTATAAGTGCTTTTTATAAACCTTTTTGCCTCATTATAGGTTATGTCTATGTCAGGCTGTGGTAATCGTCCACCCTCTTTTGCTAGTCTGTCAGCCTCTTCATTTCCAGGTATACTGCAATGTGATGGGATCCACTGTATTACAACTTTTTTGGATTTCTGGCATAGACCATGGAGTGCTGCTCTTAGGTCAGCTAGTTCTGTGCTGTTTTTGCTCTTCAGTATTGAGACAGCTGACTTTGCATCTGTGAAGATAGCTATTTGCTTCTCTTTATTTTCCTCCATCAAGAGCATTTCTGCTGCAGTTTTCAAAGCCTCTACCTCCGCTTTGAAGTTACTTGAAAATTTTCCAGTTGCCACTGACTGTGTTTTTATCACTCCATTTTTTAAATTAAGGAGAATTCCTCCTCCTCCATTTTTAATTGAATCTTTGGCTGATCCATCTGTATATGCATGGGTCCAATTGCTGCTTGGGTAATGTTCTTTTATGTAGTTGAGGGTTATTTTTCTTCTTTCGGTTTCATTCTGAGTGTTCTTTTTCTCAATACCAGGAATGTTTTCTATCATCTCAGGCAGTTGCTGCTGTCTCCAAGCTGGGAAGTTGTGTGCATTGTAAATGGGCTTGACTGTTGATATGTTAAGTATGGGATCTGCCCTAATCTTTCGTTTTGCAGTTTCTACAAAGTTGCTACGCTTCAGTCTTCCTTTTCCAAAACCATTAAACCTGTTATACATAGGGTGGTCTGTCAATCTCCTAAATTTTTCTGCTTGTTGCTGGGCTCTGCTATCTCTTCTGTCCTGCATTGGTTGTAAACAAGTGATCTTTTCTAGTTCATTAATAGGCGTTGTCTTCAGGCTTCCAGTTATGATTCGCATTCCTTGATTTTGGACTCTACTTATTTTGTTAAAATTTGACTTAGCTGCTGTTGCCCAAGCTGCAATGCCATATTCCAGTACTGGCCTCACCCGTCAAGTATATAACTTCTTGAGAACTTTCTCATCTGCTCCCCACGTTGTACCAGCAAGCTTTTTCATGATTGCCATTCTCTGCCTTGCTCTTGTTCGATTTTTCTCAACCTGTGTCTTCCATGTCAGGCGACGATCAAAGGTGACTCCTAGATAGTTTGGATTTTCTTCATGGCGTAATATTTTTCCATTCAATACCAGCTTAGGTTGCTGAGTTTTAGTTGAGAGGGAGAACACTGTGCATGTTGTTTTCTCCTCACTTATCTTTACTAGCCATGATTTTGACAAGTCCTCTAGCGCTAATAAGGCTTGCTGTATTCTGCTGTTAGCTGTACTAATATATTCTTCAGATGTCCATATGGCTAGGTCACCTGCAAAGGAGGATGTGTGTACTCTGGCTGGAAAATTTTCTGTGATGTCATTTATATATGCTAGAAATAATGTTGGTGAAAGAACTCCTCCTTGGGGGACACCTTGCTCCAACAGCATCATTTTGCTTGTTTGTCCTTGTACTTTTGTCCTGGCAGTTCTGTTCTCAAGGTAGTATTTATACATTTTCCCACAAACATGCATTTTTTGCAGTTTTACTTTCAGTCCTTCCTTCCATACTTTATCAAATGCTTTTTCTAAATCTATCCAGACTGCTAGTGTGTGCTTTTTCTCTTGGAAGGCATCCTCTATTTCCTGAGCTATATAGGTTATTTGATCTTCAGTGGATCTGTACTTTCTGAATCCTGCTTGGTGTGGTGTTAAGAGTTGGTTTTCTTCCAGATGCCATGTTAGCCTGCCATTGATAATGCATTCCATTAATTTTCCTACACAGCTAAGTAGACTGATAGGTCGATAGCCATTTGGTTCTTCCAGGTCTTTTCCTTTCTTTGGGACTGGTATTAGTATAGCTTCCTTCCATGCCTGTGGGACTATTCCTCTCTTCCAGCTGTTATTTAGGACTGCTAGTAGTTTCTTCTTTGCCTTGGTGCCTAGTCCTATTAGCATTTCATTTGTGATTCCATCCTTTCCTGGTGATTTCTTCTTTTTTAGGGTATTCATTGCCTGTTCCATTTCTTCCATTGTTAGATTTGCCATCATATATTCTGCTGCTGTCTCTGTATTTCTATGATGTATCTGTTTGTCTTTGATTGCTTTCTTCTGTTCGGTTGTAATATCAATGTGGTTTGCATTTGCATAGTGTTCCATTAGTGCATTTGCAGCCTTTTTTCCTGTAAGCAAGGCATTTCCTTGTTTAATTGTTATTTGTTTGTTTCTAGGTCCTTCATTGTTCATGGCTTTCACTAGTTTCCATAGTTTGTTTCCATCACTGTCAAAATTCAGGTTTTCTGTTTTTCCCCTCCAACAATCTCTTGTTGTTTGATTTACTGTTCTTTTATATTTTGCTGAGATGGCTTTGAGAGAGATATTCGCTTCAATTGTTTGTTCTCTCTCTCTGCTGTCTTCCTGGCATCTTCAACTTTGTCCTCCAAACTTTGTAGTTCTTCAGTCCAGTATGGTTTGTAATTTTTCCTCGCTCCTCTTGGAATGGACTCAGTGGCTGCCTGTATTATCGCTCTGTTTAGACTTTCCACAATTTGCTTTATGTTGCCATATCGTGTATTTATGTTTTCACAATATTTGTCTGTTAGTGTATCAAATCTGTCCCAATCTGCTCGTTTGTAATTCCAGCGGGGCAAGGGCTTTTGCTCCTGTGGAACATACTCCATATTCATTACAAGCTTGATTGGTCTGTGGTCACTACCTGCTAATTGGTCCAGCACATGGCGATCGATTTTGTAGAGGATGTCTCCTGTGCAGAAAGCTAAGTCTGGAATAGAAGTGGTAAGCCATCTTCTGGAGTAGAAGCTCGGTGTGTCATCCGCTTTGTTGAGTAGATGGAGATTTGAGTCTATTTCCCAGTCCTCCAATTCATCTCCCCTTTTGTCAGTATCTGGGTATCCCCATCTTTCTGAACGGCTATTAAAGTCTCCGACAATAATGCAGTTTGTGTCAGTTATTTTCATGTTTGAGAGTGTAAGGTCCTTATCTGCTGGGCTATACAGATTGTAGATTCTTATTTTCACGTCCTTTATCATTATATCAACACCTATAATTTCCGTTTGGTTGTCATAGATCACAGATACTACGCTGCAAGGTATTGTATTTCGTGTAAGTATTAGAACTCCTCCTTTGTGTCCTTCGCGGTCGAAACGTGTGGCCTGATATCCTCTGACTGAGAATTTGTGATTGACGTTGAGGTGTGTCTCTTGAATGCATGCCACATCTATTCTATCTGTATGAAGACGCTGTGTTAGGTAGTCTTTCTTCTTGTAAACTCCTTCGGCATTCCACTGTAGTATGTTGAGTGTCCGGGGTATTTGGTCAATAGCTCTTAACCTACTCCTCTGTGCCTTGACTCCACAGCACAGGGGAAGGTGACCACCAGTAGTCATGGGTGGACCCCCTCGAGGCAGGGGGCCCGGCACTATCGCCGCCTGATGTGACTTCACGGGATTAGCACCATAACGATTAATTTTGATTTGTGACATCATGAATTAAGTTACGTTGCACTGCTTTGTCAAGCCTGTGGCTCAGTACATCCGATTTCGACAAGCATTTATTCGGGATGCTTTCCCTAGCCTTTGACTGTCCCCAGTCTACCTACAAGGCAGCAGGTTTGTGTGTCTCTTCGTCTGGTCCCTCTCCCTTGACCTGTCCGACATGGGTGGCCCTACCAGTAGCTGTGCTACCGTTGGCATAGCTCTTGGGGTCATTGGGACGCACAAGCCCCTCTACCTCGTCACGGTGGACACACAGCAGAGGGGAAAATCTTACTCAATAGCTTACAGTGTGGTCGTCATCAAGGTCACAAATCTGAGGACTGCATCCATGTGGTCTCTGAACGTGCAGCTTGTGGTGTCCGGGAGTCTCATTATCCGGAAGTGAGATTAAACAGTCATGTGCAGGACTTTTGTATGGATGTGAAACGTGGACAATGACAATGAGCAGACAAGTTGAAAAACACCTAATAATAGTGGAAATGTAGCTTCTAAGGAAAATGCAAAGAATATCTTGGACAAACAGAAAAACCAATGAACAAGTCCTACATGAAGCAGAAAACCGTAAACTGATTAGAGAAATTAGACGTAGACAGTCACAATATTTTGACACGTAACGAGAAGCCGCCCTCCGTTGGCAAAGGCTTGCGAACGCGCTTCGTGAGCCGCATACCAGGCGTTCGAAACGGAGCCGCGACCGATTTGTGCAGCAGACCGTGCTGCGTTGTGTTTTAACGTGTTGGTATCGGACCCGGTCGTTCAGAAGCAATGGCAAACTACTGAACGTAAAATTTACCTAGTACATCAACGGCAGCTGAAAAATGCTGGTGTTGACTGCAACGTCCTGTAAGGGATATGCAACATACAAAAAATAAAATAAGAAGAAATAAACTAGAGAAGTTGGTGACAACTGGCAAGATGAGGGGAAAAGAACACGGGAAGGCAGAAAAGTAAATGTCTGGATGGCTTGGCCACGTGGCATGGTCAAGGCAAAAACACGAAGCTGATCCACAACTCTGGTGATCGTGTGAGACGGCGAAACATGACCGCTCACCGGCATGTCACATGATTACGCACGATGCAGGACGTGACGCTTCTTTGGGTGAGACTATTTTAATAGCTTCTTCCTCTTCTTCTTTCGTTCGCCTGAACTATGTTTATAACTGCAATGTTGTCTCTTGTATGAATCTAACAGTCTTTTTTAGTTCATTCAACGGTCCATAGAGTTTATCTTCCACTGTTGTCTCTCTAGGCCAGAAGGTTCGCCTGGATATGTTGTAGTTTGGGCAATCCTGGAGTATGTACTCTGCTGTCTGCGACGCCAAACCACATGTGCACATGGCTGAGTCACCAATCTTGAACTTTGTATACAAGTGGTTGCGTAATCTATTGTGTCCTGTTTTAATAGCTGATGAGTGCCAGAGATGCTAGACACTCTACCACGGAAGAACATTTGTACAGGAAATTCAAGGCAGAGATTGGAGGTTGCGGTCATCAGTGACTACAAAAGCTACACGGGTAGGCTGAAGAAGATGCTGAAGAAACGTCTGTCGTGTAAATAGAAGAATTCACTCAACGGGGATTCTTTTATCGCTGCACGGTCTCCCTGCGCATGCGTAGTCCGCTGGAATTTTCAAGTAGGTCGAGAGTGGCGTCTTTTCTACAAGAGACATGCTGGGACGGTTGTAATTTTACGTAGATGTTTTAAAAGGGGGGCGAAAATCTAGGTAAGAGTTGTTTAGCTAAATAATATAAAGTGTCAAAAGTATGGATATTACGTATAACTTGCATTCTTCAATGTTGATTATCTTAGTACTTAACAATTTCTACCTTGAACTGCTGGAAAGATCAACGGATATATTTTACTTCCGCCAGATTTTACAGTCGTAAATTAACTAAATAACGTAGGTTACTGAATTGAATTGTGTTAGCGCCGAAACGAACGGTATACAACTTGAAACTACGGTATGGTGTGCCATTAGACTATTTATTAGAGTAATACTACTACTAGCAGTACCTTTACTTCATCTACTTTCATTCTACTAAAAATATACATTACTAAATATTGTGTTATATTTTTATAAATAAATAATGATTAATCAATACCATGGCAAAAATAAATTCAAGCACTAAAGACACGTTACAGTGTAACTGAGTCAGTAAGGTGTGAACATGTGAGTGTGACGATGACGATTCGATTAGTCTTTGAATTGAACTCGGAAAGTCTTGGAAGTTTTCGCGGGGTTCTAAAAATATTTTAGCTTCTAATTGAAAATTATTTTTTTAAAAAAAACAAACATTAACTTGACATGATTATATTTATAAATATACATTTAATGCTCCTTAATTTTTTTTTTTTAAATTTTGTAACTCTAGGTCTTCATTAAATGTACAGTTTAATATTTTAATTATTGATTTATATTTGATTTCGGGATTGGAGGTTTGAAGATTGAGCACAACCCACTATTGGCAACGCTGATCATATTCCGCTATGAACCTTGGTCCTTGTCCATGTCAGATTGGAAGCTCTAGACTCGAGGTTTGAACTCGTAAGTAGTGCATATCCCTGACTGGACCCGGGATTGAACACCGGATCACTGCTGGGTGTGTAACTACTTGACCACACTGCACACGCTAGATGCGACCAAATTTTCTTACTAGAATATCACCCATTGTAGGTTATAGATCAGAGTTTGTGCTGTCGCCGCGACTGACATCCGTCAGTCGTGGCCCCAAATGATCAGGACTTCTTGATCTGACAAGGCACACCAAGCTCCTAAAGTCCAGCGAGCAATGACCAAATTGATTTATTTTGTTGTTTTGGATTTGAGGTTTGAAGATTTGAGCACAACCCAGTACTGGCAACACTAACCGTATTCCGGAACAAACCTTATCCAAATCATTGTCTTTAATCTTTGTTGTGTACAATTATGTGCTTGTAGTATTTTCCCATTTAATTCACCTTCAGTATTATATATGTGTGTGTATAATTTGAAGCCGAGATATTAATTTTTCCTGTATATTGAGTTTTTAAAATGTTGCATGTCCATTGCAGGACATAACGATCAACCCCAGGTTGATTTTCTAGGCAATTTTTGCTTAGGTTCATTAGCTTGCCATAGTTTTCTGTACAAGAAATCAACATTAATCAGTGTAAATACCAGGTAAATGGCTTTCTTAAACCAATTTTAAGCAGAGGTGGACAAAACTAAAAATAAATGAGGTAGGGTTAATTGTTCAGTATAACACTTGATAACGGCCAAAAATGTGTCTGATACAAGTCTATAGATGCAAGTCACATTGCATAAAGCTCATTGGGCTGGTGTAATTGTCCTGGTGCAAATGAACCTGCCCTTCTGTTTTCTGCAGCCCTGGTTCTTGAGATGAGTAGCTTGAGAGCCAATTAGATGACACAATCTGTAGCTGTGCTGCTTCGTAATTTTACCATGTTTCACTGGGGCATCCAAAATAAAAAGTAAAAGACCCTTTTACATACCTTAAGTTGCTGTCAACATATGGTGCTATACATAGTTTTATAGACAAATTGACACTCAGTGGGTGATTTGGTTCGAAACACTACGGCTGCTTTACTTTGGAAATTACCTAGTATCCTTTTTAGGCTGGATCAACGGGAGTCCAAGACAACCGTAATGATCTGCCCTACTGGAGATTCAAAACTCAGGCATACAGTACAGATGAGGCATACAGTACAGATGAGGCATACAGTACAGATGAAAAACTTGGCAGCAAACATTTGCACACTATCAACTGTACCAAAAATGTTAACAGATCTTCATGGGAGCTTAGCAGAGTTGCTGTTTCTTATCTCCATGGTGCAGTAGTGCCAGTACTTCCCACTACACAAATAAAACCTCAACAACAATCACTTTAACTGGGAAGATGGTGTACTTAAAAGAACCAGTTAGGGAATCCAAGATTTCTGCATGAAACTTGGGACGTGACAATAATTTGAAGACCAGGGATCAAAATAGGACATGGTTGGTATATCTTCTTGATACATTTTCAAGATTTAACCCTTTACAGGGCAGACGCTTGTCCGTTTTGTAGCCCTGAACGGGCAAGATTTTTTCAGGTTCTGTAAAATTTCGGTGTCGCGTTAGTAAAAACATCACAAATAAGGTAGTCAACCGATTTTAGTTAAATAAACAACACAATGAAGGGAAAAGCATGCAGAATATGTTACTCACGTGATTGTTGCCGGTAATCCATATATGAACACAAATATTTACGAAATACGGCATGTTGTTCATGATTTTCCGTCATCTATACGGCAATTTACAAACACATTTTCAGAATCATAATCACTTTCTTTAAAGTCCGACTCACGACTGCTAATGCAAAATAAAGCTTTGCACTGATATCTAGCTCTGATTAATAATCAACTTCGTGCCCTTTAATGTCATTTAAATTTAACAGAGCGAAATCTCGGCTATCACTTGAAGAATCGCCGAAATCCATTTTGAAAAACAGTGTAAAACTCCCGAAAACTATCAAAAAAAGTCCGTAAACGTCTGTTCAAATTCATTGTAGCGCGTTTACAAATGGCGGCCATGTTGTCAAGCTATCGGCGAAAGTGAAAGTAGCCGTCGGAAGTGTCGGAAAGCCGAGAGATCGCGTTTTTACAATGCATAATAGTATCGGCCGGAATCGGACGCTACGCTCGTTTTAAGCGATCGGCCAGTAATGGCTGCTGTGCCCTGTAAAGGGTTAATGAGTCCAAAATCAAGAAAGGTGCATTTGATGGTACACAGATACCGCAAGTCCTTCCTGGGTCAGTGCAAACTTGTTTTATAGATATTTGGAAAACTGGAGCTGATGTGGTAAATTAACAGCCATTTTCATATTCAACAGCCAAAACAACATAAAGATAAATTGTTTTAATCTCAGATGCACACAATTTGTTTCAAGGGTCATCACTTCTGATATCGAGAACATAAATTTGCTTGTTTGTGCATTAAGCTTAACACATCTATTGCTTATTATTTAATGATTTTTGTTTCCAAACATCTGCCAGATTCTGAAATTTGTGAAGTCAAGATGGATTATGAGTCGTCTTCCAAGTTTATTTCATCCCTGGCCAAGTTTCTTCAGTCACTTTGCAATGGTTATGTTGAATTTGACAATGGTGTTCAAGTAATAGGCCATCTTTATCTCAGCGTCGATACAGGGAAGACAATAGACTACATTTTAAATGAGAAAGTATGCAAAACAGATGAAAACAGCGTCACTTTCATCAGTAACAGTTTTCATGCACAACCTGCAGAAAAGCCTAAGCCTCCGGGTAAAAGAATAGCAAAAGATTCTGATAAAGTTGACACAAAAAATGAAGAAGAGACTGATGGCTACAGCAATACTCAGACAGAACCAAGAAGTACAAATGTGGGAACTATGCCGCCGTCTAGAAATATAAATCAGAACTCACCCCTTTCTCATGGTGCAAAACGTCCATATTCTCCATCTTATAAGCAGTCTCAGGTTAAATCTGGGCGAACATCTCCAAAAAATAAAAAAAGCAAAAGTGAATTTTTAGAACAGAGTGGGCATTCACAAATGTCAAATCCTGCCAGTGACAATAGTATTTCTTCAGCACCGAGTCCAGCAGATGATGTTGGGCCTTCGCATTCAGCTCAGCTTTCAGATACTGCCCACACATCTCAATTGAATGAATCATATCAGCAGAGTTTCTTTCATCCTGATGAAGAAAATTCTTTAGCTGATGAACCAGAGGAGAGAGACATTAAGCCAACCATTGATACTGATGTTACATTTATTAAAGAGGAGTTTGCCCCGTCTTCAAGTTGTTCACAGTCAGGTAATCAAAGTATTTCCCTCACTTCTTTGATGTTTATCTCAAAGTATGGTAAATGTGTATGTATGTTCCTTGCTTCTGATCATTCTAGACATACATAATTCTAACTACCTTTATATTCTATTTGGCAATTGAATGTATTTTATCCTTTAGAACATTATTCTGCTCAGGATTTATAAGGAAATAAGTTAGACTAATTATGTGCATGGACGAGACAGGAACACTGAGCTGATCCACGACACTGGTGATCGAGTGAAATGGCGAGTCATGACCGCCCACGCTTTCCGGCATGGCACATGATTGATTGATTGATTGAATTATGTGTTCCATACAGTGGTACTATTGGGAGTTGGGATGTATTTAGATGCATCTATGTTGATTGGGCAAATATTGGTTTATGAAATATCAGCTGGCATTATTCTTTTTAATTCTATAATACAATAGCTTTAATTTTTAATACATACTTAATGCTCTACTGTACATTATAATGTGTATGAAAACAGTATCATCACTGCATTTGGACAACCATTTGCTTAACATTCCATAAAATTAGCAATCTTTTATGCAGATTAACAACTTAGTATGTGAAGTCCAGATAATGAAACTACCATATGTGCTGAGGTTTTCCTTATGTTATCTGTAGGAGGAGTACTTAATGGAGACACCCGTGTGTGCAAATGAAATCATCTTACTTGCTTCATTTTGAGTCACAGTAACATTATAGACTGTTGGCAACATGTTTTTGTTTGTAATCCACATATGAAAACATTAGCATTATTCATGTTAAGGACAAATGCAACATAACCCTTTACAGGGCACACGTTTGTCTGTTTTGTAGCCCTGAACGGGCAAGAACAATTTTCAGGTTCGGAAAAATGTTGGGTTACGTTAGTAAAAACATCACATATAAGTTGTTAGTCAACAGATTTTAGTCAAATAAACAGCAAAATGATGGGAAAAGCATGCAGAATATGTTACTCACGTGAAGGTTGCATTTACAAAATATGACACAATGTTGGTGATTGTCAGTCATCTATACGGCAATTTACAAACACATTTTCAGAATTGGAATCGCTTTCATCAAAGTCTTCAAAGTGTCTATGTACACTGCCCACGCTGGTATCACTGATATCTAGCTGCAATTCAGTCATCTTCGTGCACTTAAATGTCACTTAAATTGAACCCAGCGAAATCTCCGCTATCACTTGAATAATCATCAAAATCTATTTTTAAATACGTGTAAAACCTCCCAAAACTATAAAAAAAATCCGTTCAGATTCAAAGTACGCACTCGCAAATGGCGGCCACGTTGTCAAGCTATCGGCGAAAACGAAAGTAAACGATCGGAAGCCTCGGAAAGCCGCGAGATCGCGTTTTTACAATGCATAATAGTAACAGGCTGTTTCAGACGTTCTGCCTGTAACGGGGTCTGGACGGAAATGGACTATTTGCCCGGTAAAGGGTTAAAACTGTTTAGACCTTTCGAAGACCTTTAAACCTCTGATATACGGGGTGGTCTATCAACCTACTTAAAGTTTTCTACCTATAATTGGGCTATGCTATCTCTTCTACCCTTCATGTACTGTATCCCTGGATTTTGGACTCAGTTAATTTTGTTAAATTTTGACTTTGCTAATGTTGCCAAAGCTTTACATAGTCAAAGAATGGCCTCACACTTGTATTAAATTGCATTAAGTTTTCTTATCTGCTTTCCATGTAGAAGCTAGCTTATTCATTATTGCCAATATCTGCCTTGCTCTTGTTCGGTTTGCCCTGCTCTTGTTCGGTTTGTCCTTAACCTGTATTTTGTATGCCAGGCGACAATTTAAGGCGATAACTAGGTTAGTTAGTTAGTCGACAGATCATCCTCATTGCACATCAAACCATTCAGTCCATAGGTGCTCGGATCCCCTCAATTAATCCCGCAGCATTTAGCTGCTAACGACACCAGTTCTGTGTTGGTTTATCAATCTTCTTTGGCTTCCTGCGTAGTGTTCTTGTTTGGCCACACCTCTTTTAATTTGCTGTTCTCGCAGTCTGACCATGGTTGTAGATTCACAGTCATCACTTGGTTCTCGCAAAAGTCTTACTTCTCGTAGAGCATTCAGAATGTCAGCCTGGTCCATGGCGCGTCCACCCTCCACAGTAGCCTTACCTGCGAGCTTGTCAGCCCGCTCATTTCCTTGTACTCCTGCATGCCCTGGCACGAAGATGAAACTAATCTTTGCCAGCCGAGACCGCTCCAGAGACAGCAACCACTCTCTTCGGATCCACCCCATCTCTATCCTCTTGAGCATGCTCATTGAGTCGCTAAGGAAACATGCCCTATTGAATGTCTGTGTCTCGAGCCATGTTATTGCTTTACTTACTGCCATGACTTCCATAGTCAGGCTGCTTGTAGTCTCAACAAAAGCACCAGAGTCCTCCTTCACAATTCTCCCTCTGGCCTGAGCTGTAAAGGCCCATGAGCTTCTCACGCGTTGGACGACCAACCCATCTGTGTAAATGACAGCATCACCGTCTACCGAATTCTCGAAAATCAGCGCTTGTACTTCCGCCTCCACAGCAGCCGGATTTTCTTGTCTGCATTTCTGTCTAGTTGATGCAAACTGAAAAGGACGTACAGAAATCTTGTTGGCACTTGTACCCACTCCTCGCCAGGTTCTAAGTCCTCAAGTGAACACACCTGTTGAAGAATGTCTTCGGCTTGACCCATCCACGACCTTCCTCTTTTTAACCTTGCTGCCCTTCACTTTCCTAATTTCACTATGCAGTGGATGTTGTGTATTTGCGTCAATTCTGAGGTAGGCACGTGCTCTGCAAATTTGTATTCTGTCTTCAATGGTTGGAAAATCAAGAAGGTAGCGCATCGCCCTGCATGCTGTATCTCTTGTACATCCAAGAATAATGCGCATAGCTTCGTTCTGTATCCTTTCCATCCTTTCTATCTGCTTATGGCTGAGAGTCAGGATCGCCATCGCATACTCCAAAACAGACATGACCAGCCCCTCGTATAGGAGACATAGATGGCGCTGCTCAAGTTTGCTGCCGCCATCACCCGCATCGCAGCCAAGCCTCGCTTGGCCTTTGTTATCACCTGGTCTATGTGCTCATTATAAGCCAGGCTTCTATGAAAATGTATCCCCAGGTAGTTCATTGCCTGCGTTCTTTCCAGTCTCTGAACACAGATTTAAGGTTGGTGTTGGAGTGTTGACAATATGATTATTTAACGAAAACCATGTCGCTGTTACCTTTGTTGGGTTGACCAACCATTGCCCCAGCTTCAACATACCAAGTGCTTATGCGATTGAGTTCGGTTTGTAGTTCCACAGCAACCTGATCTCTATCCTTGCCCTTACGATACACTAAAACATTGTCGGCATATGACTAGTGTCCTCCCCGGTCCAGTGATCTGCTCGCTGGTGATCCTCACAGTGTAGGCGTTGAACAGCACCGGAGATAATGGTGATCCCTGTGGTAGGCTAGGATATATTGTTGTTGGTTCCGAAGTCCAAATGCCACATCTAAAAACTACTTTCCGTTGGAAGAGGGCTGCAGCGATCCAACTAAGGAGGAAAGGACTTATCTTGAGTTCAAGAAGCTGAAGCATTAAAAAATCCATTGGTACTCTGTTGTACGCGTCCTCAAGATCAGTCGCTGCAGCAAAGGTATCAATGCCTGAGTGGAAATCTTCATAGACATCATGGGCAAAAACTGCTGCATTGGTCCAGGTTTCTCTTTTGGGACGGTACCCTCCCAGGGTAGTTGGGAAAACATCTTGCTTCTCTAGCTGGCTTGATATTTTTCTGGCAATTGTCTCCAGCAGCTTGCCTATTGTATTTTGTATGGTTATTACTCGGTATTCCTGAATTTTTGTGTGGTCTTCCAGGCTTCGGCAAGGTACACCCTATACTGTTGTACATGTCTGCTAGTTTCTCTAGCTCGTTGTCGTTACACCTATTGATGTCGGCGTATCTTATTCCATCTGGCCCTGGAGCGCTGTTTTTTGATCGTCGAAGCACAGCCTTGATTTCTTCCACTGTCACTGTGTCTTCATCCGAAATATTCTGGGCCTGCACCTGTATAACTAGGTAGTCTCTGACAGCATTTTTTTCCATTCAGCTCTAGGTTCGATTCATAAGGTAGCAGGTCTTTTGCAGTATGTTACTCTTGTCATGTCCTACCAGAAAGATTCTATATACGTTACCAGTTTCTCTAATGCATGGGTCTGCTCAAGATGTCTTCAGTGACTGTGTTCACTGTCTTGCTTCTTCCAAGAACCACTCCATCCTTCACTGTTCTTTTCTGTTAATATGCCCAAAGTAATTCAGTTTCTGAGACATGATGCTTTTTAAAGACATTTTCTTGATGTTCACATCTTGTAGAAGTCAGTATTATTATTGTGTTTGGTCCATAGTATTCTAAGAATTGTTCTGTAACATGGATGGATGTTCAAAAGTCCTGTTTTTACACTTTAGTGATTGTGAAATGGTCCACGGCTTGCCACTTTATATTGCCATAGGAAAGATGCACGTTCTCATAAATTGCATTGTAATTTGTTTGCTGGGGTTGTGCCATACACTCATAATACTGTTACATACACCTCTGTCATACGTCTGACTTAAAAAAATTGTCCCTATTGTTGTAGTTATGGAGCCAAGATGTTTACAGTTTGTTAAACTTTTTCTGTAATCATTCTCATTCCCACTTCACATAAGTGATCTGCCTGGCCTAATGCGACTCACCGTCACATCTGTGTGATTCAGTTTTGGCTGCTATTATGAGTGTCTTGGGATGATAAATGTGAGTTCCCCCCTTGCTTGGTACATGACTGTGGACTATGTCTTTAACCTTTTAACAGAAAAGATCATACCAGAGATATCCTTGTCTAATGCACTGAGGTGAAGTTTGGATTTTCCCTTTGTGTTATGGGCAGGGGTAGATAAATCCAGGGTGCCAGTCAACGAGGCACCAGAAGACTTTCCTGAATGTTCAATAGTTTGTTCTGATTTAAGCAAAAAATATGCTGGCTTTAGTGTTTTTTTTCCCTGCCTATAGTTATGGTACATCTAGGTTAGATAGTTGTTTTATTTGGGATGGTGTACACTGCATGTTGTTTTATTATCACTGATATTCACTAGCCATTTTTTGACTATTTCTCCAGCACTGACCAGGCTTACTGCATGCTGTTTACTGTACTAAAATATTCTGAAGTTTATCATTTGGAGGTGGTATGTGTAAGCTGGCTGGGATAGTCTGATGCCATTTGTGTTTGCTGGATCAGCATCGGTGACATCTTTCTATGCCCTTAGGACTATTCCTCTTTTCCAGAGACAGCCTAGGACTGCCGATAATTACTATATACCGAATACTAGCCTTCTTGGGTACTAGTGAAAAACAGGTCCTGAGTGTAAGTGTGTACATTAAAGAATACTGCAGTAGTAAGGAAATGGCAAAGAGTAGGCCATAAGGCATTGGCCTGGCAAAATTGTTAAGAAGGAAAACCTACTCTTGAATAGAAGCAAACTTTACACACAAATACACGCTGGAGTCAGACACAACATTTGAGGTGCGAAACTGGGTGTTATGCACTCACCTTGAAAGAGGTATGAAGAAGACAGTAATGAGTGGCTAAAGAGGGATGTCAGCAAGTTAATTTTGCCATTTAATACCTTTTTTAAATATTTGCTTAGGTAAGCAGTATTTAGTTAAATATGAAGTTATACAGAATATTTATTTATAACTGAACAATTCATTTAATCTTGTAAATACAGGTAATGACAGAACACATGGTGAAGACTCAATGTATCCATACCAGTCAAATCAGGTATTTCCAGGATACAGTGGTTCTGTGGGTTTTGGAGCATCGCAAAGGTCAGGTTTCAGCTCAGCAGGAACATCACATGCATTTAACTTAAATTCCGGACAAGCTTCAAAAACTGAAGGAGATGGTCTGGGAGATCAATCAGGTTGGTGCTGCATTTTTACTTTGTATGTTGATGGCCAGGCAGTCAGCACTGTTTATTATTGAAGTTTATATCTACATACATGTGTATGTATTTATGTTAAGCAAAAAGCACATTGTTGATTGTGGCTCTTGTAGTCCAGTCAATATATGAGTCTAAATATATATCCAGTCTAAATATGTAAATTCAAGTGCTGACTGTTTTGGCCATCCAAGTCTCTACAGTGTAACAGAATTAGGGTAATAAGTTCTTAAAATATAGGCAGGAGCCTAGAGATAATGCGTTGCAAGCCAGATATATATAATTAAATTCTTGCGTATGATATCTCACTGCCAACTCAGCAGATCAGGTATTATAGGATTATTTCAATACAGTATTGTGTGATCTCAGAACATTTACATGAACTAACCATCTGAATATATTTAACCCTTAGTGGTTGCATTTTTCTGGCTGTTATTTTCTGTCCTAAGTATTCAGTTATTGGATTGGACTAATGCTGTTGAGTTTGAAAGAATGACAGTTAAGCTGTCATATAATGGAATATCTGAAGGACAAAAAAAGGTTGCTGACATTTATGCCAGATGCTTAAGTCATCATATTTAAAGGGGGAAAATTAGTTTAATGGAGGTTGTTGGGCAAATCGGAACAAATTAATTTGGCTGTTTCAAGGTAATGGAATTTAGGACATGCAAGAAAAAGATTGAGCATTACACAAGAGGAACAGATGGAGCTAGGTAATGCAGACAGGAATAACATCTGGATAGAAAGTAAATGAACACATTGTTTATGGCAGCTTGTTAAAAGATTAATACAATATAACTATAGAAAAGTTATTTTCTATAAAACTACAGGGTATTTAATTTGTTCATATTTTTGCAATACTTTGTTATATAATTTGTGAGAACTTTTGACAATTGTTTGCTTCTTTGCAAAAATTCTATTTCATGAACTGAACAGGCGTAATATCATACTTCTCTTATAGTAAGAGTGTTGGAGTTATAATGACTATAGATCATGTTTGTAAGAAACATACTCCTGGTAAAGTGTTCAGACATCTTAAATAGAAAGAAAGCATTAATCATTTGTTACACTGTATAGACTTGAATTGATCTAGAATATTTGAATAACCAATGTCTATTTTGGGTTCATCTGAAAATAGATATAATCATCAAAACTTGTGGGTTTAGTATAATGATTTTCTTATACAAAAGGCTTTCTGTCTCTTTGTGACTTCACACTTGCCTGGTAAAATATAGGCATCTGTATAAAATGTTCGTTAAAATGAGAGCATGTTCAGCAATGCAGATTATTAATGATCTATTGGAAGGCAGAATCCCAAATCATTACTTCTAGCTGTATACATGATAGAAAGCAAGTTCCTCTCAAAAGAGTTATTAGGTTTCTTTTTCATTTATATATTGGTTTGCACAACAGGTTCCACGTTCTGTTTGTTATTGCAATACTACTTAGCGTTTAAGTCTTGGGTTTTACTATAACTGCAGTCCTATTGCTGAATTGAAATCTATCCTTTCCTCCAGGTTATATGGGGCCCCATAACTTCTGACTCAGCTTAGCACTGGCTTGTTTTTAGGAGAAAGATGATAGTTTGATTTTGCCTTTGGGGTTGGCCGATTAAGCCTGGTCTGTTGTCTACATCTTCCACTAAGAGGCATATTATAACAGCATTGTAGAAGTAGAGTTAACAGAAAAAAGTAATTTAGAGGGGTCACCTATACTAAATGAAGAAGTCATTGATGCTATCGAACATACAAAGAAAGGAAAATGCTCAAGTCAAATGGAGTCACAGTTTGAGTTATTGGAACCACTGAGAGCTTTGGAATAGAAATATTAGCTAAACTATTGATTGAGTGATGTTTTTAACAGTGAATACATATCAGTGAATTGCTGAAATTGGTTTTTATAGCTTTACCTAAGAGACCCATAGGGACTGGATGTGAAGATTTTCATGTAATCAACCTCCATAAACCATGTCTCAAAACTTCTACTCAGATTTATAATAGGAAATAAAAACTAGGAAAATAACGGTGAATCTTAACAAACAGTTTGCATTTATGGAAGAGAAAGAACAAATGATATAATACAGTATGCACATTCAGCAAACATAATAGATAGAGATACAGCAAGGACCTCCTCTAAGAAAATCTTCAAACTTGACACCTGAAATATTAAAACGATATATGTATTCAGAATGACAGCATGCAAATGAAATGTGAATCAGTGTCATATGAGAAAGTTTGTTCCACAAGAAAGAATATATAAAGCAGTCGAGGGATTCACCAGGTAACAGTGCAGAAAATCAAACTTATTATATCTTTATTACCAGGAAATTAAGATCATCTGTTAAAACACAAATACTTTTTATAAGTTTGGATGTAGGTTCAGATCACCATATGCTAAGTAAAATTAAGTTGAAACTCAAGAGGTATATAACACCTGATCAACATGAAAATCAACACAGGGTCAGATATCCTTAGAAATAAACTAAGGAACAATTTATGGGCACAATCTCTTAAGTACAAGGTCTTGAAATAGTTGTGAATGAGTATGGCAGAAATACACAGCAGCTAATAAAGAAGTTAGGAAGCAGGTAAGGACAAATAAAAGATAATATTTAGATGACCTGACGGTTCTTGGGAAAGTTGTATGCAGGTCCAGTCAGGAGAGATTGAGACAATTGGCAATTAATTCAGGGATGATCTGGCAGGCCTTCCACCAAACAGATCCTGCAATAACCATATAGCCACATTACACACAATGAGCAAAGCATTAATTTGACTTTAATTCAATATTGAACATGTGCATTGTGAAAAGGCCAAAATTACTTCAAAAATTTTAGGCCCCATGTGATCTCCCATTAACTCAGATCATTAACTTAATAAAGGCAACATAAGTGAGATAGGTTCTTTATGAGGGCAAGATTAAAATAACGAGTTATACCCATTAGCACTTTTAGTATTCTTACAGACAATAGACTGGGTTATATGAAGACAATAACTACCAACAGAAATGAAATTGCAAATTGAAAAGAGCTTGATGATTTGGACTTCTCTGGTATTGCCCAACTCTTCCACAAATGAAATCACATGCAAGTTAAATTAAACATACTTGGTGAGATGTCACAACAATTGGGTCTAAAAATTAATGAGAAAAAGACACTGGTAATGAGAATAAAGCAAATGACAGTCTGATCTTTTGTTGGTAAAATCTCACTGCAAGTAGTGGAATCATATAGACATATTTAGGTAGTAATGAAGAGAAAGGTGGAATACAAATAAAGATATTACAATAAGCAAAGAAAAAGCAAGAGGAGCTTTCATAACACTAAGAAAATTGTGAATTTCAAAAGAAATTAAACCTAGCCACATTTAGAATATTTAACTCGCATTAAATTAGTACTGATATCTGGGTCAGAAACATGGAGAATGACTTAAATGAACAATTACTAAACTACAATCAGTCATTAACTGGTGGCAGCGCAGAATAGGACTACAATGGTATGGCAAACTGATGCGGAGCTTAAGGAGAGAATTAGTCTAATTCCTATATTCCAGCGAATCAGGAGGTCAGTGAAAGGCGCTGGTGCTACATATGACACAATGAGAAACGCTGTTAATAGTATAAATAGGATGTCCTTTCTCTGAAATCTAAACGAAAAATTAATAATATAAGGACACAGAGAAGAGAATTAGAGATGAATAATTTGATTAGGATATGGATGGATCTGCAGGAGATGGTAAAGGATACAGCTTGGCACAAATTGTTTGGTCTGTCTTTTATTCTGTACCTTAAAGGGCCCAGTTTCAAATATCCATGGTTGTACCTGTCACTTCCTTTTGAGTGGGATTAATTTGTTTATATAAACTACTTGTTGGCTATAGTTTACAAGAGTGATTTAACCTATGCACAAGATCCGTGTGCATTATGAATACAGATGAACCCAAAATTGCTTTGGTTTTTAAAAGGTATTATAATTATTGCAGAATATTTTTAATTTATTATAAGACACTACTTGTACAGCTGAATGATTGTTAATAGGGAGGCTGCTTCTCTGTTATGTAGAATAGTCTTGAACATTTGACACAATTTTTATTCGTTCCTAATCTGTTTTTGCTAATGAAATCTTTATAATTTTTCTTTCTGTCACAACAATTAAAAAAAATTGAATGAAGTCTAGTTAAATCAAAACTGTAAACATTCTGTATCTTTCTTTGAAAAATAAATTATTGCTGCTTTATATTCACTGAGCCAGCTTATTTTTCATATTTGTATGAAACATCTAACTTTGTTTAGGAGTTTTGCTTTGAGGCATTTTCAGTAATATATATATATATATATGTTTTGGAAAAAATTCGAAAAGAAAAAAGAACTGTCCAACTGAATACAAATGTCCTGTGATGGATATTGTAAAACTCTTGTGTTAATCTATACTAATACAGCTGCAACATTCCAAGTTGTCTGTCAGGTTCTTTTTTGCTTACCCATTAGATTTAGTCTTTCTTTTTTAGGACTTATTTCATCATGAAAACTTCTTAAAATTGACTTCTTATCCACAAGTGAACGATCCTCCCTGTTTCCAATTGTTTTTTGGGGGAAATGCTGCTCTAATAAATGCTGTATAAATGTATATTTGGTTTAAATACACCCTGCTTGTTGCCAATTTAGTAATTTTGGGGTAAATTCTGCTAAAACCTGTTAACCTGCTCTTTGAAAGATAAAATAAGAATAGCATTTGTACAGACAGCGTTCCCCCATGTATTGTTAATATATGTGCATATTTATTTTGATGATCAAATGACACTGGTGAACACTATTGAGAATCAAAGTGTTTTCTTGTTGGATTTGCCTTTATACAAAATTCATGTGACAGTATGTTGCAGTTTCAGCAGTCACCCGTGTCCTTTGATTTATTTCATGTATTTAAAATTGTTGTTGGAGAGGGCCTGGGCTGGCAGGTGGTAAACTCAGAAGTTCACATGGTTCCCATAATTTTCTTATTTGATTTTGGCCTAACAGCAATTTGGAGTTGACAAGAGATTCAGAGGGAAAGTATTAACACAGGAGAGGGAAAGTATTAAAGCAGGAGGGGAAAATAATTCAGGTTGGGGGAATTGGAATTGGTGGTGAGGAAAAAAAAAATAACGGCCACCTCATTGCGACCATGAGAACTTTTCAGGATGCTCCTGTTATTTACTTCAAGACAAATTGCTTTACATGATCTCTTGTCAGGCTTTCAAATTGTTATCAAAATTGTGTAATTTTAAAGTTCAGGTCAATTATTTTAACTTACCAAATGATACGCAGACTCCCTTCATTGAGAAAACATCTCCCTTGTCAAAACACTTGTAACTGTAGTTGTTAGGTCTGACCTCATGCACTAGACTTTTCTTTTTTGTCTTTCTCTTTTCCTCATAAAAAATGTACAAACATATGTAAATAAAGACTTTAAAAAAAAAAAGAGAAGCAAATGTCACAGAAGACGTGCAGGTCCGATATAATCTAGAATGCAATGGAATGCCCAGAGCCTGAACCTGACAACAGAATTGTGCATGACATCAACGAGGCAAAGTTTAGCTGCACCAGACAGTCTGCGTAGTGTTTATTCCACGACCATTCTAGATATCATGTACAATTTGAGCTTTTGACATTGGATCATCAGGATAGGCAGATTTGGCATTGTGCTCCGGTTGTACATAAAGTCCTGGTTATAAATTCCAGGCATCCGTTATTTAACATGCAAGTGGTCGTGATTTGTTTATGTTTAAATATACAGAAACTTGTAATGTACACTATTTGGCAATAAATTCATGCGTGTTTATAATCCTTCACTATCAATAATGGTTGCACTGTTCATATAATTTCCTTGTCCTCTTAAAAGTAAGAGAGCAAATGTATCCTGTTTAGCTTCTTGGAAATTATAGTGGTATCACTTGTTGGATTTCTTTTTCTGCCTCATTAAGGTTGTCCATTAGTTTCCATTGAAATTCTTTGTGAGTTAAACATTGTGCACCTAAGAATTTTGGTTGCTAATGCTGTTCCTTGTCTTATTTGAAGGTTGCAACTTTGTCTTCTTTTGTGATTTTAGGTAATTCACAGCTACTTTTCAAAGGTGTATATAAGTGTATACAAATATTATTTTGATGCTATTTTTGGTATAGCATTGTAAATTTTCTTAAATTTGCCATTATTTTGCCTAAATGACAAAATGATTCTAGGCGTATGTGGCTCAAAAGGGCTCAAGAGGTTTGGAAGCCAAAATAGCCAGTGGCATGTGTGATATATATATATATATATATATATATATATATATATATATATATATATATATATATATATATATATATATATATGAACGATTGTTGAATGTGTGCTACCCTCAAGGGAATGTAACAGCATGTCTAATTGCACTCATGCAGTAATACAGGAATGGTAGTGATTTGGTATGTGTGGAGAGATCAATATAAAATTAAATCATGTGAGTCATTTAGAACATGAAATCTCTTGCATCATTTTCTTTGTGGTTAGAACTTAACCTCTGTTTTGCCAAATTACTTATTGCAATGTGGCCTTGTCTTCATCAGGCATTGAGCCATCAAGGAAGTTTATAAATATTCCATATGCTGCTGTATAAATATCCAAATTAACAAACAAATTTCATTATGGAAGGTCCTGCCTTTTCGGTGTGTAGGTCTTTATGAACTTGTCTGAGCACTCGCCAGCCCAAACATCTGTTGATCAACCATTTCATTTCTTATCATCCATACTTTTCTCAGATTATGTCCAGAGTGGGCAGCTTGCCAGACGAGATGTCTTCAAAGGGGGAAATTCTGCGTTGTGGAATCACACATGCTTGTTGTGTGGCAAAACATTTTACAATAAGTCAGATCTTAAAGGCCATGTGAATAGTGTACATTTAAACTCAAAGCCGTATGTTTGCAAACACTGTTCTATTGGCTACTCTTACAAACAAAGTTTGAATAGACATATTGTCAGCTGTAAAATGAATCACCCATGAAAAATACATTGGTTCATAAACCAAACAAGAACACTGAGCATATTTCTGTCACTTTCAAACGTGCATGTAACTGGCGCATCCTTCCACCATCTCCATTTTATGTGTGTATCATTGACTACATAGTTTTTCATACTATAGACCAAGGGTTCAAAAGTGGGGTGCCATAATTCATTGGGTCTATTCTTATTTTATTTGTATTAAATAGTTATGAAAAAGAGGATCCTGTCTGCAGTTAAGTTATTGGTTGCTTGACCTAATGGAATCTACAGGCTAAGATTAACATAAGGAACTTCTGGAATAATGAACTTTACATGGATAGACATCTTTGGATGTTGAAAAGTGGAATTGAACAAGTCTGGTCTTCATGAATTAAAAGAACATATATATAATTGACTGCTGTCTGGAGTTGCCAGGATTATCTTGTGAATTCACCAGAAGGTCACAATTCACATTCACCTAGATTCAGTAAAATCTGTCGGTGTACCGAGTCCTTGCATTAACAACAGCTCTCCATGCATCTAAGAAAAATGCTGCAATTTGCTTGTGGAAGTATGGAATTCTACATGTGGAATTAGGATTGTATATGTCTGCTGACAATTAACAGGTTGCGATAGATAATCTTAAGGAATATACATGTTGTCTTGTGGAATATCTTGATTCTTCTTTAAATTGCGATTACCAAGAGAAAAAGTGAATTGCAGCAATAATTCAAGTATGATATCTACTCATATATTGTGTATTGGTTGGATAAGTATGACATATATATTTTACACTGTTGTCTTTTTAAACATCTGTAAACTTGAGGGAATTTTGTGGAACATGCTGAAACCCCCTGCCACCTTGACCCCATTTTCAAGGCATTCAAAACATTTTATCTATTTGTACGTAATATTTATGAAATTAGCCTGAAAAATCTAATTGATTCTGCTACCATAATACTGATACTGTAATTATACATAGGCATATCTTCATACATAGGGATTGTATCCGCCATGACTCTCAGATGTGTACTGCTACCATTATGCTTTAAAATAAAAAAAGAAATAATTATCCAGCAGGCATGTTCACTGGGCACCAACTATGCATTAGAAATATTGGCAGTGCAGAGTCTGTCGAGTCTGTCTAAATTCTTAATTGTAGGAATTCTACATTGACATCTGTTATTTCATTCAGCAGTAAAACTGGCCCAACCACTCTGAAGCTATTTCATAGCTTTTCTGTTATGTAACAGTATATACTAGTGAACAGTGATATTTTCACCCTAGGTGCTGATTACTGGAATAGGAAATAGTGTTGTTTATTAGTTTTGGCTACTGTTTTCAGTTTGAAACATCTGATGAGGATTTATTGTTGATTTCAGTAAGTTGGAATGTGGATTCTTACTTCTATCAGACAGAGAATATTACAGCATTATCATCTGATAATACATGTGATTTCTGTGGCAAAGTATTCACCACAAAAATGAGTTGCCGAGACCATCGTAATGCCGTGCATCTTCAAGTCAGCTATCCGTGTGAATTTTGTGGGAAAAAATTTCCTTATAAAAGAACAAAAAGAAGACACCAGAGTTTCTGTCTGGCTAAGTTTAGCCAATCATCTGCAAGATAAACATTGCAGACATTTTTATTCTGATGCTTGTTTTTTTTTTAAAACCATTGTTTTATAGTTCATTTTGTCATATCTAAAAAAGGCCTTGTTTATCTCACAAATTGCCAAATATTTGTAAATGTCTTGAAACACTGGATCCCAGGGACGTCGAGTCAGTTGATAAAGATTGTCATTTGATTGACAGTATTAAACATAGTCCTAATTGTATATTCATTTTCCATATGTAATTTTCAGACGGTAACACATTTCATGTTTTAGAATTCGTGCTAAACCTCTAATTGTGCAGTTGCGGCTTTTTAAAATAGTATAACAGGATATGCAGTATTGCTGTATATTTGACTTCAAACCGAGACCATTGAAATATATTAAGAATATCTACTTCAAGCTAAGTTAGCAGCATACTGTAAATGAATAGCTTAGTTCAAGAGTGAATGTACACAGATGAAACCAGCATTTGGGTATAGATATTTTGATCCCCCACAATTTGTAGGCACGGATATAAGAAGTTAGCAGTTTTGTATTTGCAATAGTTTAAAGGGAATAATATTCTCAGCACTTGCAAGTGCAGAAATTAGGAAAGTCATCAGTATTATCACCTGCAAGCCATCAGTCTCCTTTACTGTAAGGATACCGTAGATTGATATGAGAGCATACTTTTTATCTGTTCCAGGAATGATGGAAAATAAACATGTTCTAGAGGCGTTTTCGTCCCAGTCTTCGTTTGTTACAAATCACAACTATGAAAGTGGTAGGACTGCATTTTATGTTTGTGAATTCTGTAACAAGTCCTTCAGTGCGAGGAAAGATTATGAAGGACACAAGAATGTTAGACATCTGAATAGCAGGCCATTTAATTGCTCGGAATGTAACAGATGTTTTGCTTATAAAAGAAGCTTACAGCACCACAGGCGATTAAATCATAGATTTTAATTGAGCTGTTAATTCAAATGTGGGCCTTTAAAAAATTTATCATCAAATGTTGTGTAATGTTCTCTCCAGTGTGGCTGAAATATGAAATAGTGTTTTCTTCAATAACTCTAACATGGAATGGTTTTAGATACAACTTTGCTTTTTTAAGCAAAAAAAAAATATACCAGGGATCATATTCATGCAGCCTATAAACTCACACACCAGGATATTCTAGACTAGTAATGTGGGACTTCTTAAACAGTGTTTAGTTTAATCCTGGCATCCTGTCCTCACATAGATATCAGTAATACATCAAAAGGTGTTTTTAAAAATATATTTCTAGTCATTCTGCCATAGATAAATAGAAGGGTATTGTTTGGCACTCACATAACAGCCATGTAGATAGTAGAGAACAAACTAGACCATGGAAACCTCTTGCTTAATTTGTCCTCTGTTATATCCTTCGTATTGTTTTCCTGAAGACCAGTCAGTGTTTAACACTTAGCTATTTATTGTTCCTGTGGCCTCTTTAGTTCCATCATTCTTAATTTTTAATGGCTAAAGTTTCACCGAATGGACATCTTGGTGATTTCATTAACGCACATTTATCTGTGATGTTAAATATTCAGTTTGTTGCTGTATTTGTGGGAAGTAGTGACACTGTTGGTCGAGATATTAACGGTAGTTGGTCAGCCCGGGTCCTCACATCATTTTCTGAAGTGAAGAAGACTATTATTTTGTTGTGCACAGGGAACTGTTATGTAAGGACCAGAGTTAAAGATATTCGTTGCATGGGGCGTATTGTTCAACCACAGCGAGATCCTACTGGCAGTTACATGTGTGAATTCTGTAATAAGAGCTACCCAGCTAAGCGAGAATTGGAAGGACACATCAACAATCACCATTTGAACCATAAACCATTCTCATGTACAGTTTGTCCGAAATCGTTTGTTTACAAGAAGGGCTTGATTTACCATATGAAAATTACACATTTTCTATAGTTTACTTTTTAAATTTAACTACTTAGTAAATATATATTTTTGTTATACTCAGCCCAGGCTTTCTTATATATTATAAGGTTTGTTGCATCTTGTGCTTACTTCCGTGGTCTTTCACTACTCCTGTTTTACTTTCTCAATGCAGACTTTTCTCGTGAAGATTGGCCAGATTTCCCCCAATCTTTCTCCAATGACCAGACTTTCTTGGAACCCGGAATTCATGGGCTTAAGAAAACAAGCATCGTTTGTGAAATATGTCACAAGACATTCGCCAGTCGCAGAGTTTTAGCAGGACATATAAATTCTAAACATTTAAAGTCAAAACCTTATGTTTGTCCATTTTGTTTTAAAGGATTTTCGTATAAAACTAGCATGGACTATCACAAAAAGACATGTCTACAGGGATTCTCATTGGTTCAGTAAAACAGTAAAATTTGCCTCATCTTGCATAATAAATCCACAGTTCTGAAATTATATTCTATAAGATTAGTTTCTCATATTAAAAGCTACATATGAAATTTTCGCCTCTGTTGTTAATTCTCTTTTACTTCAGAGTCTTTGGATTGGTACAGAGGTCAGGTTCAGACTCCAGTTGGTATTGGTAACGGGAATCCAAAAAAGAAGAACCATGTGTGTGGCATCTGTTCCAAAGCCTTTGTCAACTCCAGAATATTAATGGGCCATGTAAATTCTGTTCATTTGAACATAAAGCCATATAAATGTCTGTATTGTTCAAAAAGATTCTCTTACAAAAACAATGTTGATGTTCATACGAAAATGTGCAGTTACCAATTTGGGAGTTGATTAAATATTGGTGTGGATCCGTTCATTTGTCAAACACAATATTCATTCAGTCATATTTATATACCAAGTAAGTAGGAAGAGATGTAAATTGTTCTTCTTGCCCTTTTACTACATCTTTGTCTTATAATCCAGCCCAGTGCTTTTTTGTATTTGTGTGTCTAATTAATTAGTAGAGAAAGATAACATTGAGCTTTCTCATACCATTTTCCCCTCCCAATGCAGTTTCAGCAAACCATGGATTCCAAGGCATGATTGAAAGTCAAGGGTTTAGCAATTCCTTCAGACTCCGGGCATTTCGATCAAAGATTTCCTGTCACTTCTGTGGAAAGAAATATACTTCTAGGCGTGATTTAGATGGGCATATCAATGTTGTTCATTTGAAACAGAAGCCTTTCATCTGTCCCCTTTGTGGGAAGTCATTTTCTTATACTCAGCATCTACACGCACACAAAAAGATGTGCCCAAATTCTTTCGTTCATTGTTTTCCAGATTTGTAATATGTAGGTAGCATCGTGATATTGTTGTAGGGAACATTTGTGAACTAATGAACTTGAGGATTATAAACAAATTCATTCCGCTTGAAAGCCCAGGCTTCTCCAAGAAATAATTGAGTTGCCCATAGCACTAAATCTGTCTGCATTGTTTCAGTTAATAATTGGCAAGGATCTGATACTGGCAACTTTATAAGGGATGCACACCAGGCTCATACAGTGCGTTCAGGATTCACATGTCAATATTGTGGGAAATTGTGCATTTCAAGACGGGATTTATCAGGACATACAAATGCTGTGCATTTAAAAATAAAGCCATTTGTATGTGAACTGTGTGGGAGAGGTTTTTCTTATAATAGAAACCTACACGTTCATAAAAAAGTTTGTCCATTTCTTCCTTCTTCAGCAACTTTACCATACACCTAAGATATCACATCCTTGTGTTAAATTTTAAAAAATCCATAAAATATACTTCTCAAGTATTTTTCATTGAGCATGATGTTCGGTTTTTATTACCGTTATTTTGGTCCTAACATATTACTAAATTTAGAATTCCATTTGTAGAAGTTTGTGGCTTATATACAGACACATAGATTAAACACAAACACATAGATTTATTTAATGGCAAAAGGTAAAATGCAAATTTATCTGCTTTCATAGGCTAGAATTGACACACCCATAACACTAGTTAAAATATCATCTTTATTTCACTTGAAAGCATTTAAATAAGAAAAAGGTACTTGGTCCTGTTCAGTGTATTTTATATTTAAACTATATCTGAAGCTTAGTAACTTCCGTATTGCCATCTACCAGGCCCTGGATTGTGCAGGCCCTAAAACTATAACATTCATTATCTAACGTGACAATTGTCCTCGCTATATTCCCCAGCATTCGTCTGTAGAAACACATGGGGAAATGTCCTTCCTTTCAGACAAGCTTGGTATTCCTCAAACCAGCATAGACTTTCATGTGAAATTTGTCATAAAAAATTTGTGACTACCAGAGATTACATTGGGCACAAAAATGCCAGGCACCTAAATGCTAAACCATATCTGTGTAATTTTTGTGGGAATGGTTTTGCATACAAGAGAAGTGTGGATTTCCATCAGAAAACTGGCAAGTGTTCAGCCATGGCAAACTTACAGAAGTAATTGTCATGTTGAAAATACATGCAATTTTGTGTGGTTTGTTTAACTGTGCCGTGGCATATTTTTTTCCTGTGGAAATAATAACAATGCCATTTTTATAGCTTTTGGGAAATTGTTCAAATCTGTTTTATGCTTGTTTAGAACTTTGTTTTATGTTTTATATTATTTAAAAAAAAAAATTCTAAATATAATAGTGTCAGCGGGAAATAATTTCTCTCCAGAGGCATATCTTCATATGGTGGGAACGGTAACAGTAGCTTGCAGAATTTACTTATATAGCCAGCCCAATATCTTTCCCTTCAGATATACACCATGCACTCTTTAGGGAAAATAATTTTAATATACAGGTTAAACAAACCCATGAACAGTATGATATTAAAGCAAACGATTGTATATTATAGTAAAATTACTTTTTATTATAGAAAACTAACTATAAAAGTGATTGTTACATTATTATTGGTAGGCAGAGAGTAGAGATTGTATTTAAGAGGAGTAACTTTAATAAGGCTAAACAATGTCAAATGTTGTGATGAGTCTTGTACAGTTACATTGTCATGTCTTCTTTGTACAGCAGTCTTGTAATAATTCCATGTTCATTAATTATCCTGCTGTTTTCCTATGACATATTATAGTCAGCTAGTGAAACATAATTTCATATGGAAACTTTCCAATTTAAGACTAATGCTATGTGACAGTCCGTCATCTTTCATTCTTTCTACCTCTCTAAATTTGGTGAATTTGTGAACGTTTGTCTTTTGCCTTTGGAGATCGCAATACTTGCTGAGTATGTTACCCTGGTTTCAAAGGCTCTGTAATGTTCAATATTTCATTGACTTGATGTCTACACTATGGTAAGTTCAAAAGACTTATGTAAAGAAAGAGTATAGTGCCTAAGATCTCATGTTATCTTTGTATACTTGCATATTTTTAATTCTTGTTTAATAGCTCACATTAAATAGTCTGCATACTAGCTTGTGTAGATGAATAATTTGTTTGAAACCATAAAAGTCAGTTTTTACATGATATTTGAGTCAAAACTTCATTTTAATTTTCAAATAAGAGATATTTAGTTTATAAAAATGTGTGTGCAAATTACAAGATTTGTATAGGGGGATCAAATTATTATTAATGATAATTGGTTTGGAATAATGCAGATAATGAAAGGCACAAGCATATTCAAATAACAAATTCACCACCTGCTGTATTTTACAATTGAAAGGAGAATGAACGAACAGCATTTCTTCAAAAATACCTCTGTGAAAGAATAGATGTATAAAACAGTAAGTAAAGTAAAGGCTTCTTTTGCATGCCTAAAGGCCCATCGAACAATAGTGCTAGACCCATATTTTTATAGGCCAAATCATCACTTAGTGGATGATGTATGTAGTTAGTATCACGTCTGCTGTCTTTCCTGTTTAAGAACATTCCTTATATCTGTATTTGACCTGGTCGACCTGGGAGCCCAAGTAAATTTTAAAAATCCAAATCCACCCAACTGCGGATTGAAACCTCTACAGTATTGTGGATCCTATATAAAACAGCACTAACTGATAATACAGTAGAGAAACTAGAATAGCTTATTTGCTGCAAGACGCCCAAATCCCATCTCCCATCAACTCCATCCCTTTTTCCTCCCCAATCTCCATCTTTCCCTTCCTACTCCCACCCTTTCTCCCGACCACTCCCTCCTTCAATTTATTGCTCTCACATTACACTTCTAATGACATCAGGATAATAAAAACAATTTAAGGATATTGTTCATGGGCAAGTTTATCTTAATAATTTGCAATCTTAACAATTCATCTCATTTAATGATGGGTGTTGGTAATGCCAGTTACAAAATATTATTTCATGTTGTTTTCTCTGTAAATAAGATAATACTTTGTATTGTTGATCTTTTGTATAATAAATAAACTTGTATCAACTGACTTTAGTTCCGATCTTCTGTGAATTTTTGTGGCAGTTGTCTAACACACATACACACAGCATACACATGCACACTTTTGCAATGTGGTCAGTTTGTCTAGTTTATCACCTGCATGAGTTTTGTGCTCATGCCGTTGATTTCCAAATGTGTATTTGTTACCATTGAACACAAATATATGACTTTAAAAGTGTCTACCCATCTAGTAAGTTGTAGATGTTGACAATACAATTCACCTCATGAAACTCACAGAAAGTTTTAAACAGTAGTAAAACTCTGAATCCTTTCAGTGCATGTTATGGATTTTAGTCACATGTTTTGATCCTAAAACATTACGCATGGGATGAATATGCTCACTGTTACATTTTCTAAAGATGTTAACTAATTTTATGAGGCTGAATTGACCGCAGGACAGTACTAGTTGAAACCCTTCCTCAATACTAGGAAATGATACTTAGAAATGAGACTCCAATTATCAAAACACATTTAATAATAAAATTCTGTGGCAATGGTTGTCCCAAGCTAAATTTTAGTCAGAAAGCCTGTCTTCAAAGTCGTTCTGGTATACACATGTCTGAATCCACCTTACTGTTGTGAAGTTAATGTGCTGCACTGAGATTATCCTCATGTGATTAGGTCGGGCAGAGCACCACACGTGGAGGGTACAGGTCTTGTCCTAGTGCAATGAAATTCAGCCTAAAGACTAAACGTCATGACAGGATAGACCACTCTGAGACTTGTTCGGCAACTGGTCTAGGATAGAAGTTCTGACAGGTGGACAGTTAGATATTATGCTTTGCTAATCTGCCACTTTCTGCTGCTAGTTATATCCCAGGTGTATTGGTGTTAACCTTTCCACTGGAGTAAACTAATGAGAGAGGGATCGTGCTGCACGGGTAACACATGGTCTCTACAATTCAGCCCCAGCTTTGTCTGTGCTATGGAGAGATATAACTCCATCCCTGCATTGGGTTGTACTTATGCCTTTTTTAAAGCACAATGAAACAATCGTCTATCGACGGCAAGGTGTCAGTAGATTTATTAGAGGAGACTCAAATCTTATTTTCTCTGTGTGCAGTGCAAGTAATCCTATACAAATAACCAGTAGCGAACGTAAGAAGAAGAAATGCACCAGTATGTGGAAATATTGCTTATATAATGTTGATGTATATAATCTGTTGATAAACACCTTTGCCACAAAGAAAAATAATGAGAAAAACTTATTTGGTATTTGCTTTCTATGGAGATTGAGCCCACATCATGTCTGTGCAATACTGCAGGAAAAAGTGGTTGATGCTGGAATGTCAAGTTCCTGATTATGCAAACTCTGACTTTTCCATCATATGTGACTAGGAATTTCTGACCTATTGAGTAACAGCAAATTTTATTGAGTCAACAGCAAATTTAAACTGTTGGCTAAGCTTCACTAAATTACCTATACTCTCTATCAAGCACACCCAGAAAAATATTTCATTTAACATTTCTCCAATTTTAAAGCATGTCACAATTGATCATAAGTCAGTTCCCTTTATGGTGCAGGTGCATTTTGTCATTCTATAGCTGTAGTTTAGAATCATTGTGCTTACCATTCTATATAAATCAAAAACCTCCTTGCAATCACTGTCTGTGATAATTACACATGATGTAACTCATCTGGTTTTGGAGTTCCTTGTTCCATACAACCTGAAGTTTATATTTCTTCACTGGGCCAGTACATCTTTCTTAGCTGGCTGTACAGTGGAACATCTTGCAGAACATGGCCAGCAGTGTCTTTGTTCAGTCTACACATGCATACTGGTGATACAGACATGAAACCAAAGCATGTGTTTATTCAGTCTGTATTGCCTTGTCCTGAGGTGTAGAATGGTGATCTGTTCCTGCTGATCAATAGTGATTGTTGTTGTTAGTTGATTCTGTACCTTTCTGATAGTCTGTTTTTCTCTCTTATAGTAAGAGACTTTATTTACATTCACATCCCTTTTTTGCAAGTTTCTCTGCCTTTTTTTATTTTTTTTTTATTTCCCCATGACTGGGTGGTATCCACAGCGGTATGGTTACCTCTGTGGCAGCAACCTCCCTTAGTGAAATTGGTGGGACCATGCTATGAGAGCATGTAATCCAGTTAGTGCACCTGTATTGATGACTATCTGGTGGCAGCCAGAGTTGGTGTTAGAAATCATATCTACAGCTTGCATATAGATGGAGCAGAATTTGCCTGTGGAGCAAACCCAGCTTGCTTGTAATTAAAAGTATATATTATGTGGATGGTGGAGAGGATTTTTGGAGTGAATTTCAACTACTTCCTATGTCTAAAATGAAAGGGGAAAAGCAGCAAATAAAATGGCAAATAAAAGAAAAAAGATCCAAGTGGAAAAGCAAAGGGGACAAAATGTCAAGTTTACCAGAATATGACCACAAATGAGCATACTTCATCAGCAAATATAGGTTAACACCATAGTATACAAACCAGTTCTGGTTAAATGGATTTAAAATTATTTACTCAGAATTGTATGTCATATTTGTTTCCTAGATTCAATTATTTTTCAAGTCTTTGTTGAAAAAATTTTCTTTTCTTTAGTCGATAATTTTCTTCTTGAAACACCTCTGGATGCCAATACAAATACACTCGAAGAAAGCAGCTGTCAACTTGAGCTTGTTGACATTTCCGTAGAGTTTGTCTTCACATAGAGCAGACGTGGGCCAAAATAGTTTTCTGTTCTGCGTATGTTAGGCACTCCACAGAATATTTTTAGCTGTCATTTTACGCGTCCCACATTAACATGTCAGTAACTCCTGTCTTTTATTTTAAAGCCATACACAAATATAGTGCAGTATTTTGATCAGTATGTTGGGTGCCTGGATTGTAGCCCCTCAGTGTCCGAGACTTACCATAGAATGGGCTTCAGTATGCACCAAATCGGTTTACAGACACTCCAAATTGTGAGGGTTGTCTCTGCATATAGGGAACTTGTGAATTGAAGCGTTTACCACTAGCTGTGTGTGTCCTCAAGTTGTGGCCATAACGTGTGAATATTTGATATTCGATGCCTTGTGTTTTCCAGCAATTATCGATTCCATTCTCAAACAAGATGCTCAGTGTTTGGCGTCCAACCTTTTTGTGGATTCTTCCTCAAAGACATCAATGAGAAGAGACACTGGAAATTTGGTGCATCGACGGTACCAGGTGTCACCATATTTGCCTAAGTTGATGCTGCCAAAGAATTATACCTGCTGCAAATGCAACCAGTCATTCAGTTACCCTGGCAATTTGTCACGCCACAGAAAGGCGTGTGAAGGGAACTTTGATATCAAGTGCATGTATTGTGAAAAGGTCTTCTACAGACAAGACGTGTTGAAAATGCACATGCGCAGTAAACATGGAATCATTAACTTGACATAACATTCTACACATTTCGTAATGCCTCACAGATTCCAGCATATTGTTCATATTTATTTATACCTGATGGTATATTTATATGTAAATTATTGGCTACTTTAAGTAACTTGTGGGTTGTATTCTTACAAAAATGTGCATGTTTGTGACGGGTGACAAGTTAAAGAGTTGTACAGAGAAATGTCATTTTATTTGTACCATCTGCTCAAAATTACTTAGTCACTATGACTTTATGCTCCGCTATGCGGAACACTTGTGGGGTATTCATGGCATAGGGTCTCAGCTGCATTGTAGATTTTGTGGTAGCATTTGAAATATCGGTCTTGTATTGAGCAAACATATAAGGTGGTCTCTGATTTGTCTTTATTTACCTAAGACATTGTTGTAATTGAATCTTAATTTTCTTTCCTTACACTATCACAGTGCCTGTAGAGCTGGTGTCTTCTTAATTTAGTTCTCATGGGTTTAGAACTGATTGCAGGTTGGTGAAAATTAGACACAGATCTATACGGCCTAGTTGAATTCATTCCCATTTGATTTAGTGGACACTTAATGAAATATTTAGTAATTAAAATTTGTAAACCTCAACTCCCGAGAAGCCCAACCTTTCTCTTGTCATGTATTAATTTGTTACTTCTTAGGCTAAGTTTCACATCAGGGCCCTCTTCAACAGTGTGAAGTTTATAAGATACTTTATATTATTTCTGTCCTATCCTTCAGAGAAGAAACACATATCCAGCAGTTTCAAAGTGGGAATTAACAGCTCCACTGTCTCTGAGATATTGAATCATCCCACTTGGTCTAGCTGTGGTTTGTGTGGTAAGATGTTTGCTTACAGGCATGGACTCATTCGTCATTTGAACACCCACGAGGCAACGGCCACAAGTAGATTTACTTGCGGCGCATGTGGAAGAAGCTTTAACCGAAGTGATTCCCTAAAGAGACACTACAGACTTATTCATGATCACATTAAACCGTCCATTTAAGACATGCTGAGTCGAATCATTGTGGCGACATCATTCTATAACGATCCAGCAGTTTTGGAAAACAGTTATTAAGTATATTTATGCATTGCTGTTCAATGTTCATGTCTTTTATCTGTAAGTTTGCATTCACATTTTAATACATCTTGTAAGTTACAATCTGTCTCGCTTCCTTTATTCATATTAAGACTTGCATAAATAAGCGTTTAAGTTGTTTCAAACTTTGTGGGCTTAGAAATCCTCTATTTAGTTGTTTGTGTAAGGTTTAGGTGAATACATGTGATGGTGAATGGATTACTTATATTCATCTTGTGATCACCTGATGCTGTATTGTTTGGTTGTGCGACATGATCTTACATGGTGTAGTATGACGCCACCTCGAGATGTTCTGTCTGTGTGATGGTTGAAAGGATGTTATAATTTGGCTCTGCTCATGAGTTACTGGGGCCTAAAAGGGTAGCAAAGAATAACACTGTAACCTACGTTACATGAGCGCCTGAGGAGGGCTGACATGAAACACTTTACTGTAAAATTCAAGCAATCATTAACAAGTCTACAAAGGGTATGGTTGAGGGCCTGTGCATTATTGGCAGATGAAGGGGAGAAGAAGAAAAATTTATTATAAATGTCACTATTGAATGAAATAGTGTAGAGTATTGGTATATCCGTATGGACATGATGTCATTTCAACACTATTAGCTATAACTAAAATACATGGAAAGTTCAGTCTTGTTAGATTTGTTTCATGTTTGTTCTTAGTTTATCTCTCTCTTCTAAGCTTCTTCCGGTAAGTTCTCCCTTAAAATATTTTCTTGCTTTTGGACATTTCTAAGTTTGTCTATTAATTCTGGTAATTGTTACTGTAATATTTAAGGTTTTCTGCCCACATTGTTGCCAATCTTCTGTTTTTCAGACAGTTAGTGTCACTTGTAACCGCATGTCTATGTTTTTGTTGTTGTGAATGTAAGATTTTCTCACAAATGCTGTGGAAGAGTGACTCTGGTGTGTGGAGTACACATTTTTTAAACATTTCCTTACATAACCACACAGTAATCAACAAGCTTGTTTGCAGCAATGGACTGTTAAAGATAAAACTCAGAATTACACATACTTGGGATTAACAGCATCTTTGCTGTACTGTGGGGCGAGCATCATTCTCAACACACAAGTGAAAGGGTCCTTCTCCTTGGGTTGGCTTAGTGGCATGGAAGATGGAAAACGTTCACTGTGGGAAGAATAAAAATGCTTACCTAGATCATCACAGCAACTATTACCCAACAACTGTACTGTGTGTGGCTTTCCTGTCAATGAGATTTCTGAATAAATGTTAATTGCAGAACTGTTTTGTTGTATCTTTGTTGCTTTTTGGAAGATTGCACAATTATTTTCCTCAGAGCATTCTTCATCTTCAAGGACCCAACATAACAGTAGGGCCCAGGCTGCCTTGATAGTCTGTGTTCTGGTGTATTTATCTTGCAGTAAATGGGGATATAGGTGTTAAGCAGAATGCATTGTATACCTATGTTATAAAGATTTGTCCTTTCAAGCAACTTTCAGTAGCAAGTTTTCCTTTAAAGCCATGAGCATAATATTGTAAGTTAAGCATAAATTCTAAGCTAAAACATATAGAGTTGACACATCTTCATTAAAAAAGTCATTGTAATCTAAATTACTCATTATAAAACAAACATTTGTCACCTGCTGGCTTGGTTCTAATATGTATGTTGTAAGTGGTATAATTGTAATGCAGAAAATATGTAATCTGTTGTCCCCAGAAGAGTGGCTTAACGAATCCTCAGCTGGTAGTAGTTCTGGCGTGAATGTATCACCTGCATTGAATGTTTCACCTGCATTGAATGTATTTCCCGGCTCTAATGTATCACCGGGCTCAACACCAAACAGCAGTTCTTTCCAAGGAAACCAGAGTCAGCCAGCCAGTGTATGTGGACAGTGCAACAAAATACTGACGTCAGCAGTTGAATATCGCACACACAAACTTGTCTGTAAGCGATTAGGCAATATCAGTTGTCCCGAGTGTGGAACAATGTTCAGAAGGAAGGACAACTTGCGAGTTCACATGCGCAACCAGCATAGCATAGGAGACCCAACAGTGTGTAGGGGTTGTGGTATGTGTTTCAGGTCCTACCTCAGGCTCAATGAGCATATGAGTTCTTGTGAGGCTTTTAACACTTTGCCATCAACATGCTTGTGAAAGTACTAGGTATCACTTACACACTTTCTCAAGACATCTCTGTTAACAGTTTTATTGACTCAGTGAAACATTTTAGTTGGTCATAAACCTGACCAACCTAGGTTTTATCACAGCTTGTGCAGCGCTAAATTATGATCGTTACATCCTAGATGCATATCTCTGTATATGTAAAGTTATAGTATCAATCTTTCACACCTCAATGTTTTCTGAGCTTGGAGAGGGGAAGGAGAGTTCTGCAATATGGATACCATGGAGATGGTACTTTCATACCAAGTCTGGAGTAAAGTCTCCACCCCAACCTCTATCTGATAGTTGCAAGCTATTTTCAGGGACCTAACAACCTGAAAGCCAAAGCATCAGAGTTAAAACTCAGCCTTCTGGAGGATTCACGAATCAGTCTTATATCACTGTTGATTGTTGCAGAGAGAGAATGGAAAAGAATAATCTAGAACTTTATGAAAGATGTGACTATATTTCAGCACACATGTAGGGATGTGATTTATTGGTCTGCAACAGTTATTTGGTGGAATTTTGTGTAAGCAACCACACTATATCAACTTTCTCTTTATGGTGTAAAGATGAACATTGTAATTGTGCTTTTGTTTTGTTTTGCGGGAGGTGGTGTACTCTACATTCTGGCTCTATTGCAGTTTGTAAACCTTTTCTTTGTAATCTGTTCATGTCACAGTTAATTATTCGCAAGGCATGGTGTTGGTGTCTGGTAATCTGTACATTTTTAATAATCTCATTTTATTACCAGTACACAAATGCAGTTCATTCAGAAAAAATATTTTGGTGGTACTGTAACAGTGTATGGAAAATATACAATTTACTGTACTCTTCGAGTAAATATACTATGACATGAATACTTGTGAGTGAATGAGATATCTTGTCAAGACATTACTGTTAAAAGATTTATTGACTCTATGAAACATTTTAGTTTGCCATAGAACATTACCAACCCATGCCTAATCACAGCTATGTCTCTGCCAAAATTAATAATCCAAGATTGCTTCCATGACAAAGTAATCAAGGCGGCTGCCTCGTTTTATGAAGCTTGTGGGTTCGCTTCCAGGATTTGTCCTTAAGTTTACAAACCATATGCTGCTTGGCAGCATTTAATGTCGGGGCATTCACGCCATACAAGAAGCTGCATTAAAAACACAGATGTCAAGATTTTGAAGTAATTCGTACAGATTCAATTAGTTGGTTGTTTTCTTCCAGAATAGGTTGGCTTTCACATTTCACATTTTCTTCATGTGTGATCTCTCAAACTATTTCCACATAAAAATAAGGTGAAGTTATGATATATGAGATGGAAAAAGGAATTTTTCTCCTCCCCTTAATAGTGTATGTAATTATGTTTTTAATATAATGAAAACATGACAGTTATATATATATATATATATACCATGCCTGGAGGCGAAGTGGATATATGGTGCTTGGCCCATATATTTTATAGGCCATTCGGCACTGAGATGATGTATCAGGCCGGCACATGTAAGCATAAATATATTGTTTAAGAAGGGAACTTTACATTGGTGCCGACTAACATCAACAGTCATACTTGCTAGAAATAGTACTAAAGTGTAGAAATGTGCAAGAGTGTTTGAATTTTTGGTGTGTTTTAAAGTTAATCTATACTTCCGAATATTGTACATGTAACTGTTGCTTACAAATGCTCAGTGACTGGTGCATGTTGTTTATAATTGCCTCCACGCACCTACCTATCTCCGCATACAGAATTGACATTGTAATGCTGGCCTAGGTAAATATAGAACCCTGGAATGGCATCTCTTTCCAGTTTCAACTTCTTACACACACATGCACACATTAGTTTACACATAACTCACTCAGATGTCTTATTGTGTGTGTGGGAATGAAATGGGGAGATAAAGAAAGTTCAATTAAAAATTTTTTTAAAATTTAAAATGATGTAATTTATGATTGCGTTGCGTTGAATGTTTTTAACTTAGTTCTGTTGCTGAAGAAAGGTTCTAGGTTTATTTATTAGTTAGATTTTGTTTCTTTTTATAGAAGCTTCAAGTAAATTGTAATTAAAACAATCTATTATTTAAACCATAAAGAGAATTGTTATAAACCTCCCACAGTAGAGAATAATGTCAGAATCTAGCAATCCAGAATCGTACTCCGTAATAACAGGAATTGGTAAATGCCAGCATTTTTATTGAGCAACATGGTTTCATTTGCTAGACCTGGCCCCTATCTGGCTTCATGTTTTAGTGTTCTGTTGCATGCTTTTTTGTTGTATCAGTTAGTGTTGACCACTTCCTTAAGATATTCTTGTGATTCCTCAGGGCCCTTGAGTCTAGGTATTGAAAGGAACCACTGTAGGGCTGGACCCACCCTACAAGCAGCAGATTTGCTAGGCACAAATTCTGCTGGTGGCAGTGGGAACAGCTTGTTATCATGGGCACAGCGAAGAATGTCTTACCCACCAGGGTCACTGTTAGGAACTTTTGGACCAGCCAACAGTACCACGTGCCAAGAAAATTCAGGACCATTGCCTTCCTATCTACCGAATTCTCCTTCGACCTGTAGAAGATTGTCTCGGGACGTTTACGGAAATCCCATGTTTTCCACCTGTTCCAAATGTGGTGGTAAATACACAAACCCCAGCGTGTGCGCATCCCATGAAGCCGTCTGTAATGGAACCAATCGGCTTAAATGTCACATTTGCAGAAGGGTTTATAGTCAGATGTGTGCCCTCAAGGAACACTTAAGAGGAAAGCATGGTCTGGGGGAAATGCTTACTTGTAGGTTGTGTGGGCGGTCGTTCAAATACAAACCACAGTTATATGATCACAGTTGTAGTGGTCTGAACCCTAGGGATAAGCATGCCCAGCGCTTGCCCCTTGAATTACCGACCTTGTCTGATGGTCAGCACAGCGAGTCTCCTGATCAGTCATCTGAACCCTTGGTTAAATCTGAGCTAATAGGCAGTCAGCCCTAAGACAGACGTGATACTGCCCTGTAAAACTACCATATGATTTATTTTGCACTGTAAAACAAGAGGCCATTTTCTCAACCTGGCAAACTGTTATATGAAGATCGTAAACTGATTAGAGACATTAGATGTAGACAGTCAAAATTTTTTGGGCATGTTATGAGAAGAAATGAATTGGAAAATTTGGTGACAACTGACAAGATCGAAGGGATGAGACCAAGGGGAAGACCAAGAAGTAAATACCTGGATGGCTTGACCACGTGGCATGGCTGAGACAGAAACACGGAGCTGATCCATGACTCTGGTGATCGAATGAGATGGCAAAACATGACCTCCCACGCTTATCAGCATGGCACATGATGGATGGATGGTTATAGGGTGGTCATAGTGAGAGAGCTATCATTAACAGGAAATGCTTGTTTTTATCTTTAAAAAGTGTGTAATTAGGACTCAATAGGGTGGCATGGTTATTTCTTTCACTGGCTTAAGGGACAGTAGCAGTGGTTTTTGTGTGCATGTAAAAGCACACCTATTATTTCACCTCAGGCATCAGTTGATTCAATGCTGGTTTTTCAGACCCTATTCTTTGGGGAGTGTTTGTTTGCTTTGAACAGGTAGCATAATTCACATACATGCTGCTGCTGTTGCTGCTGCTGCTACTACTACTACTACTACCAGTTGTTACAACTAGCGAACACACTGAACTGATTTTTCATGAGGGTTTGCTTTCCCTATTACCAGTGTCCCCCTGCAATCAGGCGAACCCACTCTGACTTCTGAAGTACTTGTAAATTGTGTCCCTTGGTCAAAGATAAAAAGTTGGTATAAACGTCTCAACTGACCGGTGTGTGGAATGAACCTAGAACACCGCTGTCAACTGAGAAACTTTAAACGTGAGCATGTTTCACCTCTTGGCTGTGCCAACCCCCCAGAACCTTCTGCAAGACTTGTGCCATAGTTTCTAGTCATGCACCAAGATGAACAAATTTGATAGGTTATCTCAATTAGTGGACTCCCAGACCAGGAATGCTAACCTGGTAAAAAAAAATGCACGCTAAGTCAGATGTGTTGGCCTAAGGGTTTCGGTCTAACCAGACACACCGCAATTACATCTTTTAAAAAAAAAACACTGGATGAACGCAGAAGTAGGACTCCCAGAAACAACAATGTGGTAAAGTCTCTGGCATGCACTACAGTATCATATGTGAAAAGATGGTCCAGACAAAAAGTCAGTTGCTAAGTGCTGTCCTGTCTTACTATATGACAAATGGTTTGCAAAATGTCTGTTGAATTAGTCCCACTGAGTGACAGGTGGTTGCTAAAAGACTTATGTACTAAATGACACTTGATCGCTATGAATATTAATGTTGTAAATTTTATCATCGGCAGTGAAAAATCCATAACTGTCCTTGTCCTATCGCCTTGAGGCCTATTATGTACTTAGAACTATTTTGTTACACAACCTCCAAACTGAAAGCCAAAATGTGCTGTTCTGCATGCTGTCCAGGGTTGATGCTTCACCTGGAATGTATTGTTCTCCCTTACCACCAGTGCAGAAATCATTAGCCAAGATCCTGATCCTGGAATCAAACTACACCATGCACACTCATCTTTGTGGGGAGTCCCAACAAATCTGCAGAATGCATTTACTAGTCCCAGAGGGCACAGTCTAGGGTAAACGAAAGCCAGGCTAAGAAGCCATGTTCTAGACTGGTGATTCCTTGGGGTCGCAGAAAACAAGAGCATATATAAATTATGCATAGATGGAAGCCAGTCTGGGTTGTGGAGAGTGTTGCCCATGCTTTTCCTTGAGGGTCAAATGCTGTACAAGTGGTTGCTCTGAATGGGCTTGATGAGTTGTGCATCTGAAGATAAAAAAGTGCAGATAACATGTTGAGACAGAAATTGCCTACAAAACAGATTGGGAAAGCAAACCCTGTCAAGCGCCAGGATGAAGTCGGTTTGAAAAGTAAAAAAAACATGCCAGTATGTGCCCTAAACTAATGCAATGCAGTTACCATCATACCAAAAAAATTGATGTGACCGAAGCGCAAAGATCCACGATGTACCTTTATTCAAATGACACATGTCCAGAGATTGTTAAATCAATTACATAACAGTTTTAGTTGCCTCTTTTGTCTCTAATAAAAATTGTGAACTGGTTTCATATAATTTTTTCACCCTGGCTGTTTGTATTTTATTAACACTGCACACTCATGCAATAATTATTGTAAAAGTTATTAAGGACCACACATGTCAGTGGAATGTTTGATGACAGCAACATTGACTGTGCACACACAATTCTTAGGCTAGCACTAACCTGTTGACAGTTGGTTTAGTAGGCCAGATTCTTAACAACACTGATAAACATTGTCTTTGACAGCGGATTGTCAAGTATGATATGTTTTAAGCCTACACTTTTGTAAATGGGGCAGTTGATTTACTACCACTATTTTGAACGTCCAACATAGTCCTGTCACTAGTACAGTGAGTCAGTCCATTTACCTTTTGATCCATGGTTTTAACAGATACCTATAGGAAACCTTCAAGGCTACCAATGCTTTGATTTCATTGGTTGTATCATGTATTTGTATTGTTGCTTGTTACTGTTTACATCTGTATACACATAATTTGAAGCAATGAAAGATTATACAGGTGTGAAACTTTATTTTTCATATACAGATTATATTCCCAAACTCAGCTGTATGCATTTTTGAATCTGTATATTGGGTATTTAACACAGTTCATCATACAAACTTTAAATGCGTTTCTTTGCTCTTAACTTCTGTTGCGTATATTCAAAGGTAGATGTGTTAAATGTTATTCAGTTTTGTGTTTCCGCCTCACTGCCCTTATCCTGCACACATAACATAGATTGAACTCCAGAGAGCTTTACCCACACAGAAAACAGACAAAGATATCAGAGTTACACACAACCACATTTGTCAGTGTATTGTCCTAACTATTACCTTGACACACCCATTACACCATGGATATAATGAGATTTATAAATAGAAACCAGGAGTTCCAAGGATTAATAGTCATCATACCACACAGTAAGAAAGAAAAAGAAGAAAAAAAAACAATGAGTAAACAAAATAAACTGCTGTCATTATCAAGAAAGTCCGGCAGCTAAAAAGTATAGTGAGTAAACAGGACAACACAAACATGTAGAAATATTTGCAATCAGTTAAAGACATGAGAAAAGTTTAAAAAAATGTACAAGGCAATACTGCTGCATGCACTAGGCTCATGGACACTGAATACACAGATGAAACATGTGTCTTGCAACATGGTGTGGCATTGATGTTTCTCTACAAACCTCGACCCTAGGCTCATGGACACTGAATACACAGATTAAACATGTGTCTTGCAATATGGTGTGGCATTGATGTTTCTCTACAAACCTCAACCCTAGGCTCATGGACACTGAATACACAGATTAAACATGTGTCTTGCAATATGGTGTGGCATTGATGTTTCTCTACAAACCTCAACCCTAGGCTCATGGACACTGAATACACAGATGAAACATGCGTCTTGCAATATGGTGTGGCATTGATGTTTCTCTACAAACCTCGACCCTAGGCTCATGGACACTGAATACACAGATTAAACATGTGTCTTGCTATATGGTGTGGCATTGATGTTTCTCTACAAACCTCGACCCTAGGCTCATGGACACTGAATACACAGATGAAACATGCATCTTGCTATATGGTGTGGCATTGATGTTTCTCTACAAACCTCGACCCTAGGCTCATGGACACTGAATACACAGATGAAACATGCATCTTGCTATATGGTGTGGCATTGATGTTTCTCTACAAACCTCGACCCTAGGCTCATGGACACTGAATACACAGATTAAACATGTGTCTTGCAATATGGTGTGGCATTGATGTTTCTCTACAAACCTCAACCCTTCGTTTTCAGGGCTGATACACGGAAGATGTACACACCTAGATTGTTAGTCATGTACGACAAGGTGGTCATCATTGTTTGGTCATCTTATGAGTGTGGACAGAATTAAAAACTCTTACCTAGGTGACCACTGTAACTATTACCAATAATAATAGGAACATTTTAAATACCCAAACGTCCCCAGATTGGAAGATGCTTAAAAGAGAGGGATAGATAAGGTTCAGAATTTTGCATGTTCAGAAAACCTATGAAAGCAGTAAGAAGATCATATTACTCTGCATTAATTTGTACAGTGAATGATGCTAAAAATCAGGTTCATTACTGCTATGTTCTCATGCACTAAAACATTAAGTTGTTAGTGTTATATGACCCCAAAATATATAAACTAGCCAGTTATCATAGGATGGATTCCACACAGGAAATATAAGTAATCCATTCAACATGGACACATCCATTACCACACCGTGAAGCGTATTGTTCAGATAATACTAGCCCCATATTATTAGATCGGCTCGCAATGGGTGTTACAGTCCATGTCATGCTAGCACTCTCTACTTCCCAGGAAAGTTCCTAGTACCTATTTTAGGCTGGGTCAGAGAACCCGGTGACAAGATCCCTGCCTCTGTGGGGATTTGAACTGCCAGGCAATCATGCTAGTCACTCTAGTTCAATGTCTCCATCCAACTGCATACATAATCGTACAAAACATTTATCATGGCACAAGTCTGATATAAGAACAAAGTCCCATTGTAGAAACCTGCTGTAGATATATGTAATGTTAGGACCATCACATTTTGTGTAGGCTACAAGAAGTAATAGATGGCCAGAATATCCCTCCTGTAGCGAATAGTGAAAGCTGACATTAAACATTTGTCCACCAATGCTCATGCCTGTGTCAGTATGGTGTCCTAACGGTTGAACCAGCCCACTTGCCACTGGAAGTTGCTGATCTGTTCTACAAGAACTCACCAGGGACCCAAGAAATAGTTTTTATTATCAGAAATTCATCTTATCCAGATAAGAGTTCAAGCATATGGTTATGCTTTTACAAGGTACAATACAATAATGAATTGGCGTTGAATACAGCAGATGTATGACACTGAAAATATGTAAATCACCAAAATTGTTAATGTACAAAGTTTGTACAAATATTTAGAGAATAACAGCACTTTTTTCACTTTGAAATGAAAAAGCTGCAATTTTCCTCTGTATCTTAGTACCCGTACTTGAGTTAGTCAAAATTCAACGCTGCTTTTTGTCTGTCTGTCTTTTCTCTCTCTCTCTCTCTCTCTCTCTCTCTCTCTCTCTCTCTCTCTCTCTCTCTCTCTCTCTCTCTCTCTCTCTCTCTCTCTCTCTCTCTCCTCCCTTCCCCTCCTCTCTTCTCAAATTCCTGCTCTGCTCCACTGCCCCCCTCCCCATGTATATATATATATATAAATTTTGTTTCGCTACTTTACTTGGAAGCACCAGTTTCTTTCTTACATTCTATCTTCTTCTTTCGTTCGCTTGAAACATGTCTACAACTGCAATGTCGTCTCTTGTATGAATCTAACAGTCTTTTTTAGTTCATTCAGCGGTCCATAGAGTTTATCTTCCACCGTTGTCTCTCTAGGCCAGAAGGTTCGCCTGGATATGTTGTAGTTTGGGCAATCCTGGAGTATTTTGCTCTGCTGTCTGCGACGCCAAACCACATGTGCACATGGCTGAGTTACCAATCTTGAATTTTGTATACAAGTGGTTGCGTAATCTATTGTGTCCTGTTCTGAGGCGCAGAAGAATGACCTGTTCTGATCTGTCCATAACGTGGTAGTCGTCTTGAGTAAGGTTTGGTGGCTTTCTGATTGATTTGATCATTCTTTTCTTTTGGTGGTATGTAATGGGCACATCAGGTTGTTCTTCTTTTGCTCCTTCCTTAGCCAATCGATCAGTTCTGTCGTTTCCGGGGACTCCACAGTGGGATGGTAACCACTGTATGGTGATCTTACGCTGACTGCTAAGTTCAGTACATTCTAATGAAAGACTTCTTTATTGGGCATATTATCTATAGCAAATGTTACATTTGTAAAGATTTCATTTCTACACAGTGATGATAGATATTGAACACCAAAATCTCATTTCCCATAATTTTTTTATTGTGGATTTTAGTTTTTGTAAGGATGACGTGATGAAAAGATACATCTTGTGAATTGTCCGATAACGAAGTGTGTACAAATATGGCAACATTAATTCATCTGTTTGGGTGTAGAGGTAACTGGTAATCTTTACTGGAGCACCCTATTTTCCCAGTCAACACTTCTGTGGATCTGCCAGCTCTGCCTTCCTCAGCTTGCAATAAATGTTACGCTATTACTGTAACTGTAAGCATAAATGTTAAATGTTGCTACTCTTCTGAACTTCTGTGTACTTTTCATCAGGTGGAAGTAAATGGTCTGATGGCAGTAGAGATATTGCACAGCGTCAGCAGTCTAAAAAAAGGGGCCACTTTCGGTGTAAGCATTGTGATAAAGCTTTTAACTGGCAACAGAGCCTCACTCGTCACAAATGGAAATGTGAAGGAACTCGAGTTTTGGATTGTAGTATCTGTGGAAAATTATTTCATCGACCAGATCAGCTCCGTTCACATAAGAATTCTCAGCATCACATGTATAAGGATCCTTCAGTAATGTCGTCCGCCTGCTAAATTTGTTGCCTTTTCAACAATCAGCTGCTGAAAATATAGTTAATTTCATCAGTTGCCAGGATGACATGTATTATTTGATTTTTGACAACTGGCCACCAAAATTTCTTTATGTGTGAGAGTAATTTATTTATCACTATTCTCGTAAGGACTCCATGCCATCTGCTGTCATGTCCATTCACTTCCACAAAATAGATGTCTTTTAATTCCGTCCGGATGATTCATATGTTTTTTTTTTCACCACACTGTTCAAATGCAATAATTGTTATTTTATTGATTTTTGTTATTATATAATAGTTTGTCATCATTATGGGTAATTTTAGAGTTTGATATGTTAACATCACCCTGTCGCATGATATTGGGGGTGTTAGTATTTGTTGTTCTCTCTTTCTCTTTCTCTGATTCTATAGAAACAAGTATATACATTATATAACATACTTCATTTTATCACTGGCTAAGTCTTCCATTAATAGTGTGCTAGCAGGTATTGTTGTGTAAAACAAAATTCCCGTGAAATAAAAACTGCATACCAATCCCACCATATATAGCATAAAAGTACAACAGATAATGCGTTGAGCATCAGTGTAGAAGTTGATAAATGCCTGGCTTATGCTAATGCAATGTACCAGTGGCAAACATGGACTGCTGCCTAAATAGCAAGAGAGGAAATACATCACATTTGAGAAGAAATGCGTGGGGACAATTTCCACCTGCATTAGGAAAAACACTTGAATTGTAACATTATATAAAAATAGTGTCTACTAACTGAATTGAAGGTGCTTAGAAACAAACACATGGTTTGGCTATTTCTGAATCCCAGATAGCTTTGTGTTCCCTTTACATTATTAGCAATTTACAGAGAACTGCCATATGGTTTAATTCAAATGTTCTACTTTTCAAGGATTACACAAAAGTAACCTACTGCACACACATGTGTGTTTGTGTGAAGGAGGAGGAGGTTGTAAGGGGGCCCAGCGTAAATATATGTGACAGTGCTGCTGTTTACATTTTGATTTGATTTCCAGACATATCTCTACAAGATCATGTGATTGACATGCCTCACTGACCTCATAGTTTCACATTTGTAGGTGGGTGCTCCAATATGTCATGCTGATAGTGATACTCTGTTAAATAAAGTACAGTAATATTGTATTAGTTTAATAAAGGAGAAGTTGGTCTGTGTAATCTTTCAGAGGATGCTATAGAATGAGCCTGTGCAATTTCCATACATTCACATTACCTACCTTCTCATATCAACACTTGAAATAGTTTAGTCCTAGCTTATCACAAATGAACTGGTAATCCTGCGCTTCACAAAGTCTAAAAGGTTTTTCCCTTTTCTGAATTTGTCACCTGCCAGCTAATTGTCAGCCAAAGCATCCATGTTTTGATATTGCTCTTGCCTTATCATCACTAGGTAGTCATGCCAGCTCCAGCCTTTTCCTGCCACCCATTCTGTCTGGCTACGGTGCACAGAGCAATTATGTATGTGGACGTTGCAATAAGACATTTCTGCATAGTCAGAGTCTTAATCGCCACAAATGGAAGTGCGAGAGACTGCGTGTCCTGAAGTGTCCATATTGTGATAAGGAATTCTTTCGCGCTGATAAGTACAAAGAGCATCATTTACTTCATCATTCGAGTAGTCAGTTGTAAACTTGATGTGTTCATACTTCAGACTGCACTTTAAGAAGGGTGTGCTGTTTTTCAGATTAACGCAAGCAATGTTTTTTTCCTTCAGAATTTGAGAAAGACATGCTGTTTTCTTTTATAAAGTTAATAAATAAGTATGGTGCTTTGTATATTGAAAGCATCTCCATTCTTTCCGTGTGTTTGGCAGCATACGAAGATCATCTGACATTTCACCTATATGAAGAATTTTGTGATACGCCTCAGACAATTTGTTAAGCCAGTCTTTCGCAGGTGACTTTAATGCTTAGGTGATAGGAACTTAAAGCCATAACTATCTGGAAGGGGCAGATTGAAAAGAATAACAGGGACAGTGTGGATACAATTAATGATTTCCTATAACTGTTTAATTGTTTTAACATTTACTGCCAATATAGTACCTTGTGGTGTATGGCAGGGGGTTCTTGAGTCTGAGGAATTAAGGCTGCTTGGCTAGTGCATTGCCGTGAACTGGGCAGGTTAGAGTTTTCGTTTTGCCCCTGACAGAAAAAAAAAATCCACACCTTGCCGAGGGTTCAAACCCAGGTCTCTGAAGGAGAATCCGGCATTCTAGTCACTCTGCCAGCCGCTCCTCAATTGCCTATAACAGAAAGTATAATGGCAATCATTCTAAAGAATGAGTTAATGAATTTAAAGATTGGAGCACCAGATTTTAATATTAACAACAATCGCAGGCTTTATGTGATATCAATGAATAGACTTTCATTTCAAATACTTTGCTTGTCTCACTATCACGTTTTTTCACTAATGTTTTCATTCTTCAGTAACTTCGATAACAGAACTCAGATATTTGTTTTGTTTGTCTGCTCTTATTGTCTCATACATACTAAGTGAAAACTACCCGTTTCTGACAAGAAAATCTGTCTTACGCATATTGCAGTTATGAATATCAGTAGTTTGCGTGATAAGTCCGCTAACTAGGCTCTGCTGGGATAGTGCACGAGTGTACCAACATTATGGTTGACTTCCATTTGACCCCGGGGTCTATTGAACCTCATGAAGTAGATAACATAAATGTTTTAGGGAAGACAAGAGGGCATATAAGGGAGCTGGTAATCTCATGAATGATTGATTGGATAGAGTATATGTAGAGTCACATCGCTTCGCATTGCCATGACAGTGCCAGCTGTATTATTTCAGAATACCTTTGTAAAAACATGAACGTTCATTTATGAAGCATTAACGAAGAAGATGTTGAAACATTATTGAAGTATACTGATAGAACTTGTGTGTATGAGTGGTAAGTTAATTATCTCACTTTGGTCCTTTCCCTGGGAAGCTCCAAAAACCAAATGTTTACCACCTGCCACATTATGTACCGAGCATGAAATTGACTCTCCTGTCAGCTGTTTTCTTTTCACTACCTTCCATGCCAGGTGTGCAGGTGTCACTTGTCCGTCCAACACCACGTGTTTACATGTGTCATCGTTGTGAGAAGACTTTCTCTTACAGTCAGAACCTTAATCGTCACAAATGGAAATGTGACCAGACACGCACCCTCTCCTGTGCTTATTGTGACAAGGTGTTCCACAGGGTTGACTACCTCAGGAAACATGAAGCAAATCATGTCCAATTCTTTGAAAGCATAAGGAAAGTTGTCTCTTAGTGTTTTGTTCACTTGTCGTTAAACCCACATCCCACATGCCACAAGCCATTATTATTAGGGCCCTCTCCACTTTCTCCTTTGCAGCAGTTTACCACATGTTACTGTATCTTATTACACATAGGTCAGTGGAATGCCAAAGCAGATTCACCATTCCCTGGGCACACTGAGTCAGCATTTGAAGGGCATCACCACATTGACAATGTTGCAGAGAGAAAACGGCTGCAATGTGAGCATTGCAACAAGATGTTCTCCTATGTGCAGGGTCTGAAGCGACACAAATGGAAATGTGAAGGAACGCGCATATGGCCATGTTCCTACTGTGATAGGTTCTTCTACCGCTCTGATCATCTCAAGATTCACGAGAAATCTCACACTGAACACCACAAATACTAGAATTAGCTGTGGGGTTCCTGATGATATAAAGCTATGTATTTCATGATAAGTTGAAATAAGCTATGAAATTCAGACATTTTTATCTAGTCTTGATTCTCAGTACAAGTGTCAATTATACTATTGCAGTAATTTAATTGTTATAACCAAGTCCAGGCTCCTTTTCAACGTTGTGTGCCTCATCATGTAATAACTGTCAGGACCTTGTTTCCTCAGTTTACTTAATCCCACCGAAACCACCAGAATTGGGATTTCAGCATATACAAATACAGAATCCTAGGAGGCCATCTCTGGTACCAGGGAGGCAGTTTAAGACCAGGCAGGGCATGCTTGTTGGTTGTCCATCCAGTCGGCTATACACATGTGATATTTGTGGGAGCACATTCACCAAAAGCTTTAATCTAACCAGACATAGGGGCAAATGTGCAGGCACCAGGATCTACTACTGTCATATATGCAACAAACCATTTTATCGAACTGATAAACTCCGCATTCATCTTTCAAAAAAACACCCAGCTCAGATTCATTATGGTGATATTTAGAATGTTTTGCAGCATATTAGAATATCTAGCTTGAACTGTTAGCAGAATGTTACATTTACTTGACTGTTCATTTAAAGTAGTAGTCACCATCTCTGTTAGGCTTTCTATGTGCCACACGTTTGCAAGCCCAGTCCATTCCGTCATTGTTAGCTCGTTTGTATATTGTGCGTAAATGGTGTATGTGTTGCTTCATGTCTGCAGGATATTGCTTACAGCAAACGCACCCGGGATTGGGACCTGTTTTGGCACCTACAGAGGTGGGTCTGTTACCCACCACCAGGTACATCCACGCTTGTCCCAGCTGTGGAAGGAGGTTTACTACAAAGTCAAATATGGAGAGACACCACAAAAAGTGTGGTACCTCAGGTCCAGAGGCGTGTCATTTGTGTGGGAAATCTTTCATTAGTCGTGACAGTCTCAAACAGCACATGACCATTGTCCACTCCAGTAATCTATGAATGTAGTGGCTTTCATTCTGTCAGCCTAGGAGAATATTTCTGTTTGTTATTGTTAGTATGATTGTGCGTGGAGAGAGAGAGAGAGAGAGAGCGCGCACACACACTGCTATACAATCTATATTTTAATTTACATGTGTCCATTTTTAAAAACACCTTGAAGGTATATTAATTCTTCTTGGTTACTTAGTTTGCATAGATAGTGGTACTTGTATGATGTTTATCTGACCAGAGTTTCTTTTTGTAAAGTTATTGTTAATTGTCTTCTTTAGTTGGTATGTCATTAATTTTATAATTAGTGCTGCTCTGCTAGTTAATGTTACTGAAATATATGTCTAGGGAATTATTAAGCAGTAAGTGTTCCCAAAATAAGCCTCTGTTGTAATAATTTAAATAACGAAAACACGAACAATAGATTGCACGATTTATTGCCTGGCATATAAGCTGCATCTCGTCAGGTACATACTGCAGAATTCACACAACGTAAAGTAAAATAACTAGATAAATCCTTCAAGTTGAAATATACGCATGTTCGCACAGTAATATCAATTGTCTACCACGGTAATTTTAAACTGACTAACATGTCTTTCCGTTTGCACAAAACTGGCTTGTGTAGATTAATTATTATAGTCTATAGGGAGCCTTGTGGGGCCGACACACTGGAAGCTTCCCCCTTCATCAATTGTTAGGCATATGCTTGAAAGTGGCCATGTGATAATTAGAGACGGCCTTTCGTGTGTTGTATAATAATAATAGAGCGTGTTCCTCTACGCCAAAATCATGTAGGTGCCAGGCTTCCTACATCGGCAGAACAGATCGGCATGTAAACAAAAGAGTGTCAGAACATATACCTCAATAGGTCGACAAGATACAACACACAGACGATGCGAGCCTAGTGGGCCGACACATCCGAAGTTTCCAGCGTCATCAGTTTCTAGGCAAATTCTCGAAAGCGGCCATGTGGTTGACAGAGACATTGCCTTTCGCATGTTGTTTAACATACAAAATACTCGCTTGTTAAAGTTTGCAGAAGCAATAAGGATTAATGTACACAAGCCAGTTTTGTGCAAACAGAAAGAAATATCAGTCAGTTTAAAATTACCGTGGTAGACAATTGACATTACTTTGCGAATAAGTGTATATTTCAGCTTGAAGGATTTATTTAGTTATTTTACCTTACGTTGTGTGAATTCTGCACTATGTACGTGACGAGATGCAGCGAAATATGCCAGACAATAAATCGTGCAATCTATTGTTTGTGTCTTCGATATTCAAATTCACTACGGGGAAAACATTGTTTTGAATTTCTGTAATAATTGTCATCAAATTTTGTGAATTTACTAGCAGTATGATTTCAGGAGGCATATAGTTTTTGTAATTGCACACTAAAATGTTTAAGTTGCTGGAAACAGAAGGTAAACAAGTGTTTGGGCATGATGATAATTGGATCACACTGTTCACTACTGACAGTAGATGATAGTATACCAGAGGGATACATTAGATGCTGAATCCATGGACGTGACATCAGATGGATTTGACACTGGTCACTGCTATCGTGGACACTAAGATATCAGATGAATCTCACACTGGTCACTGCTGGTTCGGACAGCTATGCTATATCAGATGGATCTCACGTTGGTCAATGCTGATATGGACCGCTATGATATATGGATCTCGCCCTGGTCATTTCTGGTATGGACGACAGTGATAGTAGATGGATCTCACACGGGTCACAAGACTTAGGCTGCAGTGCCAGATTAATCATGGCCTGCCTAGCATAGGTTGGTACAATATTAACAGGTGAGCTTCTATAGCACTAGCACATGTTTTGAAGTTAAAATAAATTTAACTTAACACCAAATATGTAATATTTAATGTTAGTTAGTTAGTCGACAGATCATCCTCATTGCACATCGAACCATTCAGTCCATAATTGCTCGGATCCCCTCCCGAGCAAGTCCCGCAGCGTGTAGCGGCTAACGACACCAGTTCTGTGTTGATTTATCAGTCTTCTTTGGCTTCCTGCGTAGTGTTCTTATTTGGCCCACCCCTCTTTTAATTTTTTCTAATATTTAATTAATGTTATTATTGTAATATTTAATTCTAACGTTTAATCAGTATTACTGAACGTATCAGAAACACGGAGAACAGCTTAAACAGTTACTAATAAAATACAAACGTTCATTAATTGAAATCTGCGAAGAAAGGATATAGAATAGTACAACAGATTCACCATTATGGGGGAGAGCTAAACAAATACCAGTGAATCAAAAGGTTATGAAAAGACGCTGCTGCCGGATAGGACATATGTTGAGAATATACGTCTGGAATCCACAGGAGAAACGAGATAAAGGAAGCCTGAAACACAGCGGAGAAGAGAATTAGAGACAGAAATAAACCATATGGAGAGGACATAAACGGTGCTGCATGTGTAGTGAAGCATTGGAGAGTTAGGAGCGGGATAAAAAACGAAATATAAGATATTAGAAGGAACACGCCAATCACTGCTGGCATTAGATAGCTACATCAGATGGATCACAGTAGTCAGTGCTGTCATTACGTTCATGTATATTGTTACTTTGTGTCTATGACAGTGAGTTAATTTGATTGTCTACTGATTTAGTAACTGCCGGTCCTGAAATGAGACATGTTCAAAATAAATACTTGTCAACATAATTTTCACGGGTATTCGTGGTCAGCTAGGGACATACGTCAGAAATTCACGTGCTTATGAAGTTTCCCTGAACTCAAAAGACATAATATTAAATCTGAGCATTAGACCAGTGGTTCGCAACCTGTTTTGGCCCGTGTCCCCCTTCACCATATTTTTAGGACGTCATCCTCCCCTCACCAGATTTTAGAACGTCATTCTCTTCCCCCCCCCCCCCTTTTTCGTATTTCCTCCCTAAAAATTTCCCCCTGCCCCCCACACAGTATATGTAATAATTGAAGCTAAATTTAATAGCACATACTAAAACAAGTCTAGACGTCCCCATAAAACGTGATTTGTTGGTCTACTTACTTTATAAAATGAATTTTAGAAGGTTTAGACGTACTGAACCGTAAAGTATGAAGGGAAAAACAAGATCAAGTAATAGGTTCTTGTATTAACGCAATCTTGATATAATCTGTTACCCCCACCCCCCTCGCCCGGAAACCCCAAAATTCCCCCGGGGGGGGGGGGGGATACCATACCGGTTGAGAACCACTGCATTAGACAAATGGCATTCGGCGTTAAAATTCGTCCACAGGAAAGGCGTGTATGATTGTAGGGGCGTATGTGTTTTTTCTCCCGATGTGTTGTATACAACAGTTACAGGGAGAAAGAGGGACACAACAAATGTACCATTATGATCTGTATTGACAGTTTAATCAGATGCATTAATTGGTCACGACATGCGATCAAGTCTGCACTCTGTTGCGACTGATTCTGATTCACACAGGAGAGTGGATCACAATAAGCAGCCATCACAGGCGTGAACTGTGTAAAGTGAGTCATAGAGCGTAGCGTACACGAGCCCAACGCGGCTGCTTTAGAAGGGACGTCACAACATATGGTTAATTATTTGAGGCTTCAAATGTGTGTTCCAGTCGGAGAGAGAAGAGTCCAGTTTTTGTTGTGATCATATTTTTGCAAGACATGTGAAATGCAGCTTGGCATGCTTAATGCGTCCACTTGGTGGCAAATGGTTGAGAAACCTCTAGATACAGTGATTAGCCGTGCTTATGTTGAATAACGCCCATGGACCAACACAAGAGGTAATCGTCGAGGGACAGCGAGTAGTTGGTGTGGCACATCCCTTAAATAAATTCCTTCTCAACTGTTTTGACCATCGGCAAGCGAAGGACGTCACACATTACCTCTCCCCCTGTTACGTTGCAGAATTAATCTCTTTAGACAAAGGCCATGGGAGTTAAACCAGCGGAAAGTTGTTGCACATCCCCTAGTACATTTTAACTGATCTTGTCAGATGGGGAACTCGCATGTCCATGCTTTAAGGCAGTGGTTCTCAACCGGTGGGGAATCCCCCCACCCAGGGGGGAATTTTAGGGTTTCCAGGGGGGGGGGGGGAATGAAGACCATTTCAAGATGGCGTTAATACAAGAACCGATTACTTGATATTGTTTTTCCCTTCATACTTTACAGTTATGTATGTCTCATCCTTCTAAAATTCATTTTATAAAGTAAGTAGACCCACAAATAATGTTTTATGTGGATGTCTAGACTTGTTTTAGTATATGCTATTAAATTTACCTTCCATTTTTACGTATACTGTATAGGGGTGGGGAGATTTTTAGATAGGAAATATGAAAGGGGGGGGGGATGAAGTTCTTAAAATATGGTGAAGGTGGGGCACGGGCCAAAAAAGGTTGAGAACCACTGCTTTAAGGGATGACAAGGATGAAGCTTCAGCTTCCTAAAGCACGTCGGTTTATGACTTGGTGCAGTGCACTGCTTGTTTTCACAAGAACGGTATGTCGGAGACATAAACTTACTTTTGAGGCATATCCTTCTATGTATAAATGTATAACATATAAGCACATCTGTATACTTTCCTGTATGGTCCTTCTATGATTCGATGTGGCTGCTGAATGTCAGTGTTTAAATATCTATATCAGAGTTTGCAATGTGATGGCATATTCAAGTAAACGCACACATCTTCAAGACGTATCGCAGTTATCGCCACTGTACAAATATAACATTGTCATTAACCATGTTAAGTAATGTACTTTGTGAAGGACTGTTGGGTTTGATAGTTTATAACAGATAACTTATCAATGCAGACTTACAGTAAGTGTGACATGTTGTTGTCGTTTTGTTTTTAGATCTTGCTAGTAGAAGTAAAGTTGATCATTGTACATGCCTTGAGGCATATTGCCAGTATGGGGTTAGGTCAACACTTTTTAATGACACAAAAAAAACAAAAAACAAAGCTCTAGGGTCAATATTAAACCGATCCTTTACAATCCTATAGAAATCTTTGTTACCATTTTTTTTTTTTTTTTGGTTTTTGTAATCAGTGCTGGTTAATCCCAGAAATATACTGTCTTGTGGAAGACATGTTTTTATAAATCCTGATTCATTTGTTACAGTTTGTCATGTTGTATTAAAATATGTTTCGTTAACTTATTTGAATATTGTAACAATTACACGCATGAGAGGTTATAAATCCCTTGTTTTCTTCATACTGAACAGTAAAGCACAATATAGATAATCGTTTCCTTATAACTGGCGTTCAGCAGAAACGTCATGCCAACGCTGCCGACCTATTTCTGCATGTCCTTTTGTTTTTGTAAGATAAATAACATGTTTTCTAAGTACCTCATTGCATCTACATTGTCGTCATTACTTTGATGAAATATGTATTGGGACATACAATTGTTACTGAATAAAACGTGTGGCATTTAAACGCTAGTGTCTGTCCTATGTGATGGTGCAGTACCTCGGTGTGCATGAACAGTGCGTCCTCTGTTAGACACTGTTTTACTGGTAATATTTGTGTGTCTTCAAGACGTTTCCGGAATGTGTTTGTCGTTTTACGTGTATATATGTACTGTGGTTAAGTATGCTTGTTTTGTGGCTGTTTTAATTAGGTCCTTGGTTGGCTGGTGAATCCTCTGCTAGACCTTAATTTTAATTTAACTCTTTAGAAATTCAAAACTATGTATTTCATTAGTGAATTTAAACACATCAGCCACAAACAATGTTGCACGATGTATTGCCTAACATTTGGCCGTATCTCGTCTGGTGCATTCTGTGGAAACATACATTATGCAGCGAAATGTGTCAGGCAATAAATCGTGCAACATATTGTTTGTGGCTTCTGTGTTTACATTAACATTCAAGCTTGGACGGTCGAGTTGTTTTGAGTCCTGAAATGGCTTGCATCTCTCAAAGTGAATTTGGTGTCGACTATCCTGTATCTTGGGTTGTCGTGTGTGATTACTATGCTTCTAACTAGGTCTGCATGAACCCATTTCTGTCCATGACAGTACCATTTTCACTGGAGTGTATTGCATAGCCCTCCTTCATGTCTCTAAGCTCAGAAAACTGGCGGGGTGTGCAAGGCTGATAGTGGAACTTCACATCTGTGCAGTGACAATATAAGGGTGCATGAATCAGTACAGCACATACGGGCTGTGAGGGATATGTTGGTAATGTTTTCAGCATTTCAATGTCAATATACTTCAGCAGAGGAAATACTAGATCCTATAGTGTATCAAAAACACAACAGAAAGTATTTGCCATCCGAAAGTACATTAGACGAGGAGACGCAAGCCTCATATTTCGGGGTTAAAACTGACTTTGGCATATTAAGCAGCGATTAAAATGTATATTTGGCTATCTTCAGATTTGAGCTACCGGAGGCTGCCTAGTTTTTTTGGTCAAATTGTGTTTTTCAGAAACTGCACGCTATATCGTTATTTAAAAATAGACACCTTATCTATCATCACGTATTTGTCCCAAAGCTGGTGGTACGCTGGTAAAGTGTTTACCAGAGAAATAAAGCTCTTCCCACAAGCAGTGGGTAAGCCCTGTTACATGCTGCTATTTATATTTAACCTGCCTGGGAAGAGACCCTCCCTTCTTTCAAGGAATTGTACAGGCCTCTCACGATATGCACGATTGCCAAGTATCTACAGGGTCATACACTTGTATGTATTTATATGAGGGAGGGGTGTTTGAATGTTGTTTATTCACGTTACTCAGCACATAAAACAATGACCACAAACATATTTTTTACAGTTTTGTTCTCATTGCGTTTTAATCGGACATGTACACCATACATTTACAAATTAAAAGAGCTACTCTAGTTGTCTATATTCTTCGTAGAATGGATAATTCAAGGGTCTTACGGTTGGAACCTTCATTGTCTTCATGACACCCACATTTAGATCCACTTTTAGATTTGACTTCTTCATAAGAACTCGATCCACAATAATCACTGGCATGTGGTGTGTCTTCAAGTTAATGTTCAATGTCTCTATCTTCCATTTGAAACACATTAAACAAGTACGTGGGAAAATCATCAACTTACAAGTGTTTTATTGTAAAGTACACGAAACCTTGTGAAATCTGCAGATGAATGGTGGTTCAGCATGGAGACACGTTGTTTGAGTTAGGGAAGAGTGTATCAATAGGTAGAAAGATATCAGAATGAAAGAGAAAACGTCATTGACGAATCACGTAGCTGGGAAAGTCATTATGAAAATCTTTTAGGATATCAAGAGCCCTATTTTGGTGCATTTCCAGGAAAGGGGTGAAACTGACATGCGTCGGAGATTTCTCTCAAAAGGAGTATTGTTGCTGCACGACAACGCTCGCCCTCATATGCTGCGCATACAGTGGATACACTACGTGCTCTGACATTTGAGGTCTTGAAACATGCAACATACAGTTCAGACGTGGCGCCATCGGACTTTCACTTGTCTGGACCCTTGACAGAACAATTGCAGAGTCAGAGGTTTGCGAAAGACAACAACGTAATCTAGGCGTTGGAAAATTGGTTTACGGCCACACCCAAAAAACGTTTTCCTAGAAGGCATCAGCAAGCTAGTGGGTCGTGTGTGTTGCCAGGCAAGTGTTTCTGTGGTGAAACACACAAACACAATTTCTGGTTCCCATTATTGTAAAAAAAAAACAACTGTCATTTACTGCCAATAGAGTACCTTGCTGGTGTATGGCAGAGGGGTCTTTGAGCCTGAGGAATTAAGGCCGCCTGGCTAGTGCAGTCGCCGCGAACTGTGCAGGTTAGGAAATTGTAAAAAAAAATGTTACCTGTCACATTCTTATTACATACAGACTTCCCCTGGTAATAACACTATTGATTAACTGACTTTCCCTAATGGGTGTCTGATGTAACCTGCAAGAGCACCAAGAGTGAATTTGTATCTTTAACTCTTTGTCTGTAACTTTAACTGTTACATTCAAATGTCCAGCCTACAGAAGTGGAGCTGGATATTATTAACTGTGAGAAACAATCTAAGAAAAATTTAGAAAAGGTACCAAACGTCTGGAGCATAGGAAAGCTGCTGCTGCAGATGGTATCCCAGGAAAAGCTGTTAAAGCCAATATGAACGTGTCAGCAGAAATACTCCACACATTATCCAGCAGCGTCTGGAATACCAAAGAAATACCAGCAGAATGGATAGAATCTGGTGAAACTGCCAAAGAAAGCAGATCTGCAGGAGTGAGAAAATTGTAGAGGAGTAATATTATTGTGAGTTCTGTGGAAAATATTAAGAAGGATCATTCTAGAGACCAACAACCAAGGGAAGGGATTAAGGGGCATAATGAATGTTACATTATATATCTTAGTTACGGTCAACGTTTGTTCACTCAGCAATAATTATGGTTATGAATAGATTGTAAAACATGTATTGTCAGGATAAAGCGAAACAAATGGTAAATTCTACTGGCTTCCGTCTTTTGAAATAAAAGAGAACACTTTCAAACTTGGATTCAAAGCTAGTTTTTTTTTTTAAAAAAAACGCATATTTACACAACGCCCAATCACACACGTGATGGGACGCCTATTTTCGCAGTTTGCTTGCTTTGCCGACGGAATAATCCACTTGCAGCTAGAGATATCTGCTATCTAATATTATTGATATGTCCCCCAATGGTGATTCCTTTAATATTTTCTACATTTATCAAAAATATTTGCTTTGTACGGGGAAAAAGATCTGGAGACATTACACATCCCTGTCGCACAATAATAGCTGATATTGACCTACTTCATTATAAATCTTTATGGCAGCTTGTTGTTTCCAATAATGTTTTTTTTTTTTTTACAATTCTAAGGTCTTTCCCATCAGTTTGTAAATCTGTAAGCCAATACTACAAAAGCAAATACAAAAAGCAAATAATAGATCTGTGTAATTGTATAAGCGTAAAGAGGAGAGCCATATTTTGTTGATTCTACATCTGCTGTACTTGTCGAGTTAACACATCCGAAGTATAATTAACTAATGATTTATATACTGTGATCCTCACGAGAAAGCTGAAGTTCCTTTTCCTAATCATGTAGTCTTGGCACAGCCAGTCTCTAGACTTGACCCCGTTATTTTACTAAATGTGCCAGCTATCGCTTTACTTAATGTGCCAGCATTTTTCAATATAGTTTACAAGTAAATATATTACAAGAGTAGAAAGAAAAACAAACAAACCATACAACAGAACTACGATAAAACTATAATCTAATTTTCCGCAATAGAAGCATGCCATGTGATGCTTTACATTCCCACCGAGCCTCGTACCTCCCTACACATTCGTTGTAGAACCCACTTTCGTTGTGGTATCCGGATTTCTATGGATAATTTAAAATAAAACCTGTTCGTTGTAGATAACATGATGTATATGTGAAAAGAGCGCTCGGAAAAGAATACACCATTAAGGAACTTTGATAGTTGTTTTTGACAAATTCATGAATATCAATATTTAGAATATTTTATTTGCAATAAAAGCATTCCTCATTGTCTTCAACGCCTCCATCATGTTAGTATCAAAGCTTATTTTCTCGTTATTTGGCATAAACCTTTATGCCAGGTTCGATCAAAGGCTTTTGTGAAATCGATAAGTGTTGGAATAAATCTTCGTAATGTTGTGGATGCTTTTCGGCTAGTAATCTAATAACTAATATTGAAAACAATAATGGTCTATGGTATTTCGTTTGGATGTAAAACTGACCTGTTTCTTTGATCAAATTTCTTGTAATTTTCTTTGTATTCTCTTATTCCACTTATTAGAATTAAGGTCATTAGTCGTGTTATATATGCAATCACCATAGTCTGGTAAGAATGAGGCAGCGAGGTGTGACGAGGGGATCTGGCCGACGATCGACGCTCAGAGGAAAGGCGAGACGGACATATAATCAGATTGCTACTGGAACTATTAGTGTTGGAACTCCTCGCTGGCTGCTGAGGATGGGGACGGAGCGCTTATGGGAATGTCCCGAATGCTGTGACGTCGGTTCCTAAATCAATCAATCAATCAATATATGCAATCGGAGGTTAACGTGGCTGAATGGTTAAGAGCGCTTGCTCTTAAACTTACGGTTTGCTATGGCGAGGTAGCGGGTTCATCCCTTACACCAGTCAGCTGGATAACATGTTGTCTTCTCGTCCTTGTGCTGATGGCAAGGGACACTGGTAATAGGGGAAGCGAATGCATACGCAACAATCAGTCCCAAGCACTCCCCATTAGTGTCAACTAATAGAATTAGTATGGTTAGTCTACGCTTGAGTTCAAAGCGAGCGATCAAAAAGAAAGAAGACCACATATGCAGTCACCAGGATGAAGTTCATTGTCCCCCCCCCCCCCCCCCCCCCCCCCCCCCCCTGTCAGCACGGAAGTCGCATGGCGTTTTATCCTGCTTAGCTCTCTTTGGCCACGCCTTGCGGTCCAACACAAGAATACGAAGGCAGAGAATTGAAATACAGTATCACAATTATTAATGTCATCTAGGAGTTCCTTTGCATTATGTCGCTCCCATCACGGCTTACCATAAAACTCTCGTTCTTTTGTTAGTTCTCCTGCCTTGTGTATTTTAAGCCCAAGGCACAACACCCGCAAACAGATTTAGTTAAAATATACACATATTCGCACAGTAATGGCAATTATCTACCACGGTAATTTTAAGCTGACCAACATGTCTTTCTGTTTGCACAATTTTGGCTTACGTTGATTGATCATAATTGCTTTTGCAAATTTTAACAAGCGAGTATTTTGTGTGTTAAACAACACGCGAAAGGCAGTGTCTCTGTCAACCACATGGCCGCTCTCGACAATGTGCCTACCAATTGAAGACGCCGGGAGCTTCCGGTGTGTCGGCCCCACGAGGCTAGCATCTCCTGTGTGTTGTATCTTGTTGACCCATTGAGGTATGTGTTCTAACACTCGTTTGTTAAGCTGTCTCTCTGTTGTACCAATGTAGTTTTTATGACACAAGGCCATAAAACTCTCGTTCTTTTGTTAGTTCTCCTGCCTTGTGTATTTTAAGCCCAAGGCACAACACCCGCAAACAGATTTAGTTAAAATATACACATATTCGCACAGTAATGGCAATTATCTACCACGGTAATTTTAAGCTGACCAACATGTCTTTCTGTTTGCACAATTTTGGCTTACGTTGATTGATCATAATTGCTTTTGCAAATTTTAACAAGCGAGTATTTTGTGTGTTAAACAACACGCGAAAGGCAGTGTCTCTGTCAACCACATGGCTTACGTTGATTGATCATAATTGCTTTTGCAAATTTTAACAAGCGAGTATTTTGTGTGTTAAACAACACGCGAAAGGCAGTGTCTCTGTCAACCACATGGCCGCTCTCGACAATGTGCCTACCAATTGAAGACGCCGGGAGCTTCCGGTGTGTCGGCCCCACGAGGCTAGCATCTCCTGTGTGTTGTATCTTGTTGACCCATTGAGGTATGTGTTCTAACACTCGTTTGTTAAGCTGTCTCTCTGTTGTACCAATGTAGTTTTTATGACACAAGGCCATAAAACTCTCGTTCTTTTGTTAGTTCTCCTGCCTTGTGTATTTTAAGCCCAAGGCACAACACCCGCAAACAGATTTAGTTAAAATATACACATATTCGCACAGTAATGGCAATTATCTACCACGGTAATTTTAAGCTGACCAACATGTCTTTCTGTTTGCACAATTTTGGCTTACGTTGATTGATCATAATTGCTTTTGCAAATTTTAACAAGCGAGTATTTTGTGTGTTAAACAACACGCGAAAGGCAGTGTCTCTGTCAACCACATGGCTTACGTTGATTGATCATAATTGCTTTTGCAAATTTTAACAAGCGAGTATTTTGTGTGTTAAACAACACGCGAAAGGCAGTGTCTCTGTCAACCACATGGCCGCTCTCGACAATGTGCCTACCAATTGAAGACGCCGGGAGCTTCCGGTGTGTCGGCCCCACGAGGCTAGCATCTCCTGTGTGTTGTATCTTGTTGACCCATTGAGGTATGTGTTCTAACACTCGTTTGTTAAGCTGTCTCTCTGTTGTACCAATGTAGTTTTTATGACACAAGGCCATAAAACTCTCGTTCTTTTGTTAGTTCTCCTGCCTTGTGTATTTTAAGCCCAAGGCACAACACCCGCAAACAGATTTAGTTAAAATATACACATATTCGCACAGTAATGGCAATTATCTACCACGGTAATTTTAAGCTGACCAACATGTCTTTCTGTTTGCACAATTTTGGCTTACGTTGATTGATCATAATTGCTTTTGCAAATTTTAACAAGCGAGTATTTTGTGTGTTAAACAACACGCGAAAGGCAGTGTCTCTGTCAACCACATGGCTTACGTTGATTGATCATAATTGCTTTTGCAAATTTTAACAAGCGAGTATTTTGTGTGTTAAACAACACGCGAAAGGCAGTGTCTCTGTCAACCACATGGCCGCTCTCGACAATGTGCCTACCAATTGAAGACGCCGGGAGCTTCCGGTGTGTCGGCCCCACGAGGCTAGCATCTCCTGTGTGTTGTATCTTGTTGACCCATTGAGGTATGTGTTCTAACACTCGTTTGTTAAGCTGTCTTTCTGTTCTACCAATGTAGAAGGCCTGGCATCTACATGTGAATTGGTAAATACAATTGTTTGTGGCGTACAGAGGAACAGGCTCTTTGACTGCTGGTGTAGGAATCGGTACGGTTTTATATCTAATGACTGGAGTTGCAGCACAGAATGTTCGGCCTACTGCTGTAGTAAGCCGGTCTTGTAGACGTTGCATTACGTCATCCCCTCGAAAGGTTAGCTGGATGAATACCTTGAGTTTAGGGACTGTAGTTACGGCTGGTTTTGGTTTGGGCTATTGGCAGTGGCGCTTTATAAATCCTGTGGAGTACCCATTCGGGTTTAAGACATTCTTCAGAGTTTCAAATTCCTCTGTCAGTGTGTCCTGGGTGCATATCTTTCTAGCACGGTCAAACAGGGTCCGTACTAAGCCCCGTTTGTACTGGACAGGTGTGAAGTTCTGAAAATTTAGGTATTGGCCAGTCTATGTTTCTTTGCGATAGACCGATCTTTGAATTTGTGCCGTCTGCTCTACGTCTCATTAGAATATCTAGGAACGGTAACGCTTCGTTGTGTTCGTGTTCCATAGATAGAGAGATGTTTTTATGCGTCTTGTTCATTGTGGCCTGGAACGATGTTGCTTGTAGCTCGTCTGTGGTGATAATTAGTATATCGTCCACATAACGACGGTAAAAGGCCAAGTTGAAATGTGCCATGAAGATGGCCGCTAGAATAGGACCAAGAGGACTCCCCATGGCCACTCCGTCCATTTGGCGGTATGACTTAGTTGGAAAAATGAATTGTATGTTGGCGGTACATAGTAGTAGTAGCCTCTCCAGAATAGGTGTTGGTATGCCTAATTTTAGTTGTTTGTCTTCAGTGCGTTCCCTTATTATTTTCACTGTCTCCTCTAATGGAACGTTAGTGAATAGGGAGTCTATATCCATGGATGCCATGTGTTTGTTATTTATGTCCATAGTATCCAATAATTCCACCAGTTGGAATGTATCTCTGAGTATTTTTGGATCAAAGGACTGTCGTACTGGCTTTAACATTTCGGCTAGCCATCTCGCCATTCGGTGTTGTGAAGAGTTACGACAGTGGAAGATACACTCTTTGGACTACGAGTGCACCAAACAAGATTGAAATTTATACATGAGACAACACTGCAGATATAAACAATACATTTTAAACGAATGAAAGAAGCAGAGGGTTCTTAACACGGCAGTGAATATATTTCCATTTAAAGTAGTTTTACAAAGACTTGAACACTGCATATCGCCAACAAGGGCAAACCATCGTTTATTTAGTTAGACACTGATGTATTGAGATGACGCAACGACGTGGGCGACATGGCTTCAAATTGGTCACACTGTTGGTTGTAAACAACAAAAAGATTGTGTTTGTCTGGACGTCCAGGAGAAAAGCAGAGGTTAGTATTGTATTACACAAGATGTCATAGGCAAAACCCTCCCTCCCTTTCGCACTGTCACATTCTTGCGGCCTCATATACTGCTAATTGACACCGGTATACACTCTAGACCAGTGGTTCTCAACCTTTTTTGGCCCATGCCCCCCCCCCCCCCTTACCATATGTTCAGAACGTCATCCCCCCACCTTTCGAATTTCCTCTCTATAAATCCTCCCCACCCTTACACAGTATACATAAAATTGGAAGCTAAATTTAATAACACATATTAGAACAAGTCTAGACATCTACATAAAACGGGATTTGTGGGTCTACTTATGTTATAAAACGAATTTCATTAGGGCGAGAAGTACAGAACCGTAACATTTAGAGGGAAAAACAATATCAAGTAACTGGTTCTTGTATTGATGCGATTTTGAAATAATCTTAATCTCCCCCCCCCCCCCCCCCATGAAAACCCTCAAATTCCCCCCTGGGGATGGGGGGGGGGGGAAATTCCCCACCGGTTGAGAACCACTGCTGCTCTAGACTGTGACACAAGGCCATGCCCGATGTTGGGGGAAGCTACGGCTGTGATATTAACCGGAGAAGAAAAGTCATAGGTATTGATAAGGGTGACAAGCAGGGACGTGCAAGACTGCAGTGATTTGTTAAGTACGAGAAAACTAGTGAACCAACTGGTGTGATCATCCATCACATACTTGTATAAATTCTGAGGAGGAGGAGGAGATCTGAGCACCCACTGACTTGTCCCCAGTGCAGTGATGATAATAGATTTTGATAGTTTGGTTGATTATCACGTGTAGAAGACACGGGGGAATAAATAGGTATGACTCTAAACAACAGAAGCACTGAACGACGTTACAGGCATGCGGTATTGGTTCTGTTAATAACAGAGTATTGTGTTTACTGGCTCACGTTTAGGCAAAGAAGGACGATTTTAACTGCACATTTTGGTATTTAGTGTATGCTATTCTTCTCTTTTCTTTGTTTTACTTTTAATTTTAATCTATAAAGAGTGATGTTGGTCACTACTGTATAGATACTGATCTTTCTACCAGCCCTGGTACCACATATTATCGTTTTCTTTTAATGTAAATTAGCGCCATGTAAATCATCTACGCTTTTCAGCATATTTTGCTCACTCTTAATTGATAATTTCTTATACTCTGTACAGATTTGTTTCAGTCGACTGTCAGAGAGGAATATTGTGATACTCTCCCCAAGGGTGAAGGAAGTGTTCATTATAAAAAGGCATCTAGACCTGCAGGAGTTTCTGTTTCATCAAAGCGGAATAGTTCTGATAGGGGTATATCTTCTACAGAAGACCAGGAGTCTGGCGACTCAAGCTATTCGTTATTGTCCAGCCTTTATGATGCACATCAGCCCAATGCCAATGGCATGTTTGAGTGCGAGACGTGCGGCAGAGCGTACTCCTACCGGCGCTGTCTGCAGCGACATATGTGGCAGTGCAACCGCATGCGCCAGTTAATGTGTACTATATGTAAGAAAGAGTTTTACAGGACAGATAAGCTGCGCACTCACATGAGGCATCTGCATAAGGTAGAACTCCCCAGACAGGCGCCGACTAAATACAGTGTTACAGGTCGTAGGGAGGCATCTCCGGTCGCTCCAGACACGCCAGTTTTAAGTAATTCCTGAGTTACAGGAGCACAACAACTTGTGTAAGATGTAGCCCAAGCAGATAACCAACACATTACCGGTTATTATATGCATCATGTTTGCTAATAGTGTTTTTAGTGTGCTGGAAACTGTACTCGTCAACAGTTTGTGTGACTCTTTTGTGGATTATGGAGTGCCTTGTAGACCGGACTATCCAGTATGTTCGCAGAACTTCTATATTTTCAAAATCTCTGTTACTGTTTAGTACATATATGGTCGAAATATTTATTTTATGCACCAGTCGTGATATCAGATGAAGCATTTGTTCATTGAGTCGTTCCGATTATGCGCTTTCCTCCAACCGATCGTGGCAGTTATTATTGCACTTTATAAATGCTTCTTTTAGTCTTTTTACATGACGATCTCGCAGAGTTAGAGCCAGTTTCTCGTGTCAGTTGCAATCTTCATATAAAATAACTTACCTGTTGCTAATATACTGTGCTTAACGATCTTCTCTACTCTTTTCCTTAGGATTTCAATGTATCATTTATCCATAGTCAAAGTCTGCGTATCTTAGTATAGAAAATATATCATTCAGATCTTCTCTTTATCATCATCATCATCAAGCGTGTCATCATTCTCCTGCAGGATACCTTGCTACTGTCACTATCAATTTAAAAAGAATATCCAACATAATACTAATAGTCTTTTGCCCCAATTCTCACTGTCTACTTTTTAAGCAACACTCGACTCGCTCACTGTCAGACTCTACCAAGTGCAACATGTATTGTAATTGTAAAATACCCATGTCTTTCGTTTATTTATTTTTATCATGTCAATCCTAGAATAAACTATTTGTAGATCATTATTTCTATTCTAGCGAAAGTATTGTGCCATAGGAAATCGGAAAGCAAACGTACAGCAGATGTTATAATTAAACTGATGTTGTATAACACATACAAGGCATTATAGTGTGTTTTTTTTTGGTTGCCTCAATATAAAATTCAATATCTCAGTAACGGGCTGAGATAAAATGATGAGATTTAGTATATAACCTTATCATTATGTCCACCCAACAAAAAAATTTTTGTTCTGGAGATTTTACAGCAGATTTTAAAGTTAGCTTATATACGGTATATTAATTATGACTTAAAGATTACGTCTATGATTTTAACAGTTTTACAGCTTCCCCAAGATTCGACCCAAATTATTCAAAATTTTCACCAGCTTTCAAACAAACAGCGCGAAGATTCAGAGGCGTCTCCAAATGTGGGTTCTTTCATGAAACATGATTATATAAATAAACTAGCTGACAAGGCCCGGTTTCTGGTGGAAATCAATCAATCAATCAATCAATCTATCTATTGGTCTGTCTATCTGTCTGTCTGAATGTCTGCCGGTCGGCTGACCCATCCACCGACCGACCGACCGACCGACCGACCGACCCACCGATATCTATCTATCTATCTATCTGTCTGTCTGTCTATCTATCTATCTATCTATCTATCTATCTATCTATCTATCTATCTATCTATCTATCTATCTATCTATCTATCTATCTATCTATCTAATCTGTCTGTCTGTCTGTCTGTCTGTCTATCTGTCTGCCTGCCGGCCCACCCACCCACCGACCGATCGACCGACGTACCGATATCTATCTACCTATCTATCTATCTATCTATCTATCTATCTATCTATCTATCTATCTATCTATCTATCTATCTATCTATCTATCTATCTAATCTATCTAATCTATCTAATCTGTCTGTCTGTCTGCCTGCCTGCCGGCCCACCCACCCACATACCGACCGACCGACAGATATCTATCTATCTATCTATCTATCTATCTATCTATCTATCTATCTATCTATCTATCTATCTATCTATCTATCTATCTATCTATCTATCTATCTGCCTGCTGGCCCGACCACCCACCCACCGACAGACCGACCGACCTACCGATATCTATCTATCTATCTATCTATCTATCTATCTATCTATCTATCTATCTATCTATCTATCTATCTATCTATCTATCTATCTATCTATCTATCTATCTGTCTCTCTGCCTGCCTGCCTGCCGGCCCACCCACCCACATACCGACCGGCCGACCGACAGATATCTATCTATCTATCTATCTATCTATCTATCTATCTATCTATCTATCTATCTATCTATCCATCCATCCATCCATCCATCCATCCATCCATCCATCCATCCGCCCGTCCGTCCGTCCGTCCGTCTGTCTGTCTGCCTGCCTGCCTGCCTGCCGACCCACCCACCCACCAACCGACCGACCGACCTACCGATATCTATCTATCTATCTATCTATCTATCTATCTATCTATCTATCTATCTATCTATCTATCTATCTATCTATCTATCAGCCTGCCTGCCGGTCGGACCACCCACCCACCGACAGACCGACCGACCTACCGATATCTATCTATCTATCTATCTATCTATCTATCTATCTATCTATCTATCTATCTATCTATCTATCTATCTATCTATCTATCTATCTATCTATCTATCTATCTATCTATGTATCTATCTATCTATCTATCTACCTATCTGCCTGCCGGCCCGACCACCCACCCACCGACAGACCGACCGACCTACCGATATCAATCTATCTAATCTATCTGTCTGTCCTATCTATCTAATCTATCTGTCTGTCTGTCTGTCTGCCTGCCTGCCTACCCACCCACCCACTAACCGACCGACCTACCGATATCTATCTATCTATCTATCTATCTATCTATCTATCTATCTATCTATCTATCTATCTATCTATCTATCTATCTATTTATCTATCTATCTATCTATCTATCTATCTATCTATCTATCTATCTATCTCTATCTATCTATCTATCTATCTATGTATCTATCTATCTATCTATCTGTCTGCCTGCCTGCCGACCCACCCACCCACCGACCGACCGACCGATCCACCCACTCAGCCAGCCAGCCAGCCATCCATCCACCCACCTATCTTTCTGCCTACCTACCTACCTACCTACCTACCTTTCTGTCTGTCCGGGCCGCGTCATTCATTTTATTCGGAGACTGCCGAGGGTCGTCGCTGGAGCTACGGAGTTCGTGCTTTGTGCGACGCTTTCCGCGCTGCGGAAAGAAACTGAGCCATATGGGATAAAAACCCGGTGCAATGTAGCCGATTCTGTCGACTGTAAGCTACTTCTTTGATTGCACCCACTCCCATACGAATCCAGATACGCCTTTGTTTGTCATCTGAATTTGCAGGTCTCATTACCGTAAACATAACTTTTTTAACAAGAAATCACTAGTTGTTAAGTAAAACATCAAAGGAATGATGCCGCTTTTAATGATTTAAGTTGTTTTTGGACATATCAAAGACATATTCCTTGGGTGGGGGTAAATATAAGACGGCTGGAAAAATTTCATAACGATGCAACAGATAGTTTTCAAAATAATTGATCTTGAATGACGGCATAAATTTCCGGACAGACTATAATTATAACTGCATGTGCTAAATTTTTTAATAACTATTCATACTGTGTGCATTTGATTGTCTGATTGACAGACCGCGCTGTGTGTGCATTTGATTTTCTGAATGACAGACCGCGCTGAAACTTAGTAATATGAGTAGAGATTTGCAGTTAGATGGTTACTAGACAGCATTCTGGGTTCAATCCCTTAAATGGCAGGCTTCCTTTTCCCACTAGTACGACTGAAGGATCAACCCTGTCTCGAGCACCGGATAATTTTCACAATATTCTAGAAATTTGAATAACGAAGTCAAAAGCAATAGACTGCACGATATATTGCCTAGCATCTCGCTGCATCACGCCAGGTACATACTGCAGAAACCTAAAAAGTAATTAGATAAATCCTTAAAGCTGAAATATACAACATACATATTCACACAGTAATTTGAATTGTCTACCATGGTAATTGTTAACTGACTATCTTGTATATTTGCTTGCACAAAGTTGGTTTCTTTAAATTAATGGCAATATGTGAATGAATGTTGTATGATTGCTGCAATATGTACTTGGCCAGATGCATCGAGATATGACATTGTGGAATCTATTGTTTATGTCTTCCTTATTCAAATTCACGACGGGAAAACATTGTTTTGAACTTCTAGAAATTGTCTGAGAAGGAAAGTCGAGAAGTGAGGGACTGGCCACACCAGCTCATTAAGCCGTGACTTAGAATACACTAAAGTCTTAACACTTGACACGTATCAAAATGTCTACCTTGAGACTACCTTGCCCTTATGTAACCGAGAGCTACAGTATAATAATGCGGGGTTGGTCACGTGGTGGCAACCATGTCACGTGCACAGATAGAGTCTGGTAGCACACTGGAACTCTTGTTGATTGCTCAGATATACATCTAATGTATTAGTATTGTGTGTTCAGCTAAAGAAACGTTCATTTCTTGTTTCTGTATTGTGTTCCCTAGAATTAAATGAATATATGAATATTTAATTATTCAATTTTGAATACTGCTCAAACTGACATTATATACTCTCTCTCTCTCTCTCTCTCTCTCTCTCTCTCTCTCTCTCTCTCTCTCTCTCTCTCTCTCTCTCTCTCTCTCTCTCTCTCTCTCTCTCTCTCTCTCTCTCTCTCTCTCTCTCTCTCTCTCTCTCTAACAGGGTCTTATAAAAACGCCAAACGTACGACCAAGCGGCACATGGGTGTACCTTACTCTGGTAGTTGATTCTGTTCATGTCAGATCTTTCACTTCGCTCTTGTATTTTGTGGACAGGATAAATGCTATCATTAGACTCAATTGGCAGCGTCTGGGGCGCAGATTTCACAGATGAACAGTCATGATCTTTGAGGGGCACAGTTCTATTATTTATTAGTCCCCTGGTCGAGAGGTTTAAAGAGTCGAATTGGATCTTTCTCATTTGACAGCAGAGCAGTGGGTTCATTGAACACACCAGTCTTGTTCTTCTTAAAGCAGTGGCTCTCTACAGAGCAGACAATTTCCAAGTAAGTCTCGAACAGCCAGTAAATGCTAGGGTTGAATGCAACGTTCTGTAAAAAGAAAAGAGGACATACAATATTTGGAAGTCTTGTCCAGGCCATACAGTAACTTGCAACTGACATTGCTTATGTGACACGCTTGGCATACTTTATTCTTTAAATCGTTGGGCAATTTCCTTATACTTCCGCGTGTTAACAGGGCCCATAAGAGAAGCAAAGAATAGTAATCTACCAAGCATTCCGTTAGAGGCGACTAAGGAGAGTGGCGTGCCTCATCGTCTACAAAATTAGCTGCAAAATCCAGCCAATCATTATAAGTCTACAAAGAGCTTGTTGTATGTTGTCATGCATCTGTGCTCCATTTGGAGATGAACAGAATAGGAAAATAAGACCAAGTATGTCTTGATATTTGACATGCAAGTAGACAGTATGTGAATCGAGTTTCTTCACATTACGTAGACAATAACTGCAAGAGGTCGGTAGGCTTATCTTTGCTATTTTGCGCGTTTGCGTGTATGTTCATTACAATGAGAACAACCTTCTATCTAGGTTAGTTATCTATGGAAAGGGGGGGGGGGAGCAGCGATCTTTGTTGTATCTTCTTTAACTCCTGTCACTTGTTTATCAAAATGTGCCATTCTAGGTGGAGCAGGGAATCATCTCTTCAAATCTATGTTTTCTATGTTCTGTATCAATTAGACCTCTGATCGTCTTCCGTCTCACTCTGCCAACTTCACCCAGAATAATGTCTCTCTGCTTATCTCGGTGTCTGATACCTCAGTTTTCCCCGGTTGTTGTAGTGTTTTGCAGGACACACGTTCTCTCTCTCTCTCTCTCTCTCTCTCTCTCTCTCTCTCTCTCTCTCTCTCTCTCTCTCTCTCTCTCTCTCTCTCTCTCTCTCTCTCTCTCTCTCTCTCTCTCCCCCTCACTGTCCTCTTCTTATCATAAGGAAGCCATCAATAGCGATTGTCTTGTCATGACTTGGATAATAAAAATGTCTGTAAGAGAATTTGTCTTCTGTAGAACTCTGTCATTTGTCTCCTTTCGCCTTGTTGTTGTCGCCTGTTAGATAGAATAATTAGCGTGATTGATAAACAACTTTAAACCGCTTAGTTTTAATGTGAATCTTTGTGTGACATCTTAGTGTTAATGTGACAGCAGTTAAGTAGGCTAAATTACACACATGACGAGTCTTATACTAGCGATGAAGATGTGTGAATTCTCTGACAGTGTAGGACATAACGTAGCGTATGTTCACAGCAGACTGAGAATAATCTAATGGCAGTGGAAATGTGGTTCCCGAGGAAATTATTACCATGGACGAATAGAAAAACTAGGAGGGGGGGGGGGGCCTGAGTGGTCTCAAGGCATGGTGTCCGCCTCGAGTTCTGGAGGTCCCGGGTTCAAGCCCCGGTGAGGGCCAGGATGTTTTCACGTGGACTTCTGGTAACAAAATGCCCCTGGTCTCTGGGTAGTGAGATCGGACGTCCGTGTGTATTGTTGCGCACGTAAAACAATCCCTTGGCAGTTGGAAATCGAAAAAGAGTAGCCTAACGGCGTTGCCCGGGCAAAAATTTCGAGTTAAAAATCTACCCAAAGTATTACAGGATCCTCGCCGGTGCTACGGAGTTCGTGCACTGAGCTGAGATTCTCTGGACTCAGGTTTGAGTTAGGAGTAGAACGGAGCACTCATGGGTTACACCCGTGTGCTGTAATGTTGATCCGTCGGCTAAACTAAACTGAATAGAAAAACGAATGAGACAACCTTTCAAGAAAGACATGAAAACTATAAATTGGGTAGGGGGCGGGGGCGGGGGTGGGATGACATTTTTGAAAGGGGGAGGGAATGACATTCGGAACATATGGTGAAAGGGTGCATGGGCCAGAAAAGGTTGAGAACCACTGGTTTTGAGAAATCAAATATTGACTGTCACAATTTATTGCACGTTATGGGGATAAATCACCGCGAAAACTTGATGATAACTTGCAAACTTGATGGGAAAAGAGCACAGGAAAAGCAAAAAAATAAATACGGATGTATTTGCCGCATAATATAATCGGGAACAGAACGCACACTTGATCCTACACTGGTGATCCTATAAGATGGCGAACAATGACCGCCGAAGCCTCTTTGCACGTAACGTACTGATAACGACGATATCCACAGCTTTCTGTTTCGTTAACTGCCAGTCAATTCAATTAAAGATATATCTCCATACCACTATGTCAAACTGCCCAGCATCTTCTCTCTAAATTTTCTCCTGAATCTCGTTCCCCACTCCCTAACTTTCCCGTTGTCACGCACCACATCGATGTTGCCTTTCTCAAATGTCGAACGAATGTTGGTGTCGACTTGTTTCATAATTTTAATCATTGCAATTGGACTTTATAGTGGAACAGGATATGCATCTGCTAATTCTTTTTGATTCCTTGCCATATTGTCATTTATATACAGTAGTTATTGTTGTAAGTATTATATTTGCAAAATGTTCGTCTGCATACTGTGGATCTACGAGAATCTGAATTCTGAGCCATATATTCATTTTTGTAACAGCAAATTTATAAACACAGATGATAAGTATTTGTATTTATTTATTCGGATTCTGTAACATTTGGTTCATATAGTAGTCATTGATACTTTTTTTCCCGCATATCCTTTACAGGACATTGCTGTCAACGTCAGCATCTTTCAGCTGATTGTTGATTTCTTGGCAAGAGTACGCCCAGTAGTTTGCCATTGCTTTCTGAGCGACCGGCTCACATACCCCTAAGTTACCGACGCGGAGAGAACCGCTACCAATTCTCGCGCACGTCACATCACTTTACGAGAGTATACGGGATTACGGAGAAAGTCGTGTAACTCCTAGACCAGAGAGACCGGCCAATTGATACTACTGTGGGCATATTCTCATGCATACAATAAAACTTTATGATCATAGTAACCCACTCCATCTCCGCCTTGCTCGCGATGTTTAAGTTCTGAAAACGATTACGGTTTTCTACACATTTCTTTTCTACGTGGTAAAGATACATTACTACCATTGCAACATTTGTACCTATGCTGAATGTCTACGGAGGGTTATCCTGCTGAGGCATAAAGATCACCCGATCAAGTAGTCACACGCAGTGTACAGGCTTGCAATTCTATTTATCCCCAAAACCCCTGGTCCTACACGGAATACAATACAACTCATGACGTGTGAGGCGGGTACGCCTCAGTCACCCGCAACAGGCAACGTTGAAATATAATACTGAGGGTCGGCGTCTGTGGCTTGATGGTAGTGACAGCAATTGCACAATCCCGATATACCGAACTAGAAATAGCTCACGATTTGGGAGCGTAAAATTGATTAGAAGATCCAAAATAGTAAATAAATGATAGGGTTGATTGTGATGTCCTGTAAGGGACATGCAACTACTTTGTACTAAAAGAACTTTAATTAATTTCCCCCAATATAATTCTACTGGTCCGTACAGTAAGCCCAACCCATTGTTGTCTGCGTTGCGATTTACAGTTTGTATATAATGTTGTGCTTCTTGTCATCAAAGTGTAAATGAGAAACAGGTGGTTGGTCGTGTATGACCTTTTTCACGATGAAGCGGCGCCCTCCTCTGTTCAATCTATAATCATATTGTTTAACACGTTTGTGGTTTGAAGGTTTAACCTTCTACACCAGTAGTTCTCAACCTTTTTTGGCCCATGATTGATTTATTGATTTAGGAACCGACATCACAGCATTCGGGGCGTTCCCATAAGCGCTCCGTCCCCATCCTCAGCAGCCAGCGAAGAGTTCCAACACCAATAGTTCCAATAGCAGTCTGATTATATGTCCGTCTCGCCTTTCCTCTGAGCGTCGAGCGTCGGCCAGATCCCCTCGTCACTCCTCGCTGCCTCATTCTTGCCAGACTATGGTGATCCATTTGATCCTCCGAGGTGTACACGTTCCCCCACAAGGCCACAACCACGTCCGCCTTGTCATGCATCAATACTCCACCAATCTGTCCGCCTGTTCATTCCCGAGCACACCGGCATGCCCCGGAGAAAAGATCCAGGTGATGCTTGCCACCATACACCTCTTTACCATATATTCAGAGTGTCACCCCCTCCCCCTTTCGTCCCTATAAATGCCCCCCCCCGCCCCTACACAGTATACGTAAAAATGGAAGCTAATTGTAATAACTCATACTAGAGCACATATTTACGTCTACATAAAACGTGATTTTCGGGTCTACATATGTTATAAAACGAATTTCAGAAGAGTGAGAAGTACAGAACTCTAAAGTATGGAGGGAAAAACAAAATCAAGTAATCGGTTCTTGTATTAACGCGATCTTGAAATTATCTCCCCCCCCCCCCCCCACCCCCCCCCCCCCCACCCCCGACATCCTAAACTCTCTTCTCCTCTCCCCCACCCCACACCTCTTTGTTTCATAGCGAGAATATAACGAACCATGGCTAAGTTTAACACGAAAGCACCAGTACTTCAAACACATGTATTCTACAACCCATAAAATTGATTGTAAAGTTGACACCAGCACGTGTTCTACATTAACTATCGTGTGCTGCATATTTTGTCTTTCCTGACTATTGCCACAAGTGTGTAATTTATGTGTTGTCCAGCACCATTAGTTTAAGCATTTTGGGCCTGCTTTCGCAAGGAGTTTGCTCGTAAGAAACAGTTGGTCTGTTTCTTCTGCTCATAAAATGGTCCATGTTTATCAAAGAGCTGCCTTGATCATTATCCGTGCCTTTGTGTTGTGTTCATGTCTTATGCACATGACGTTTCCAAGCCATCGTAACACAGTCTGGATTTGTAATTCTGTGGTTTCGTCCTCTTCTTTTAACTGCCTTGTTTTCCGTTACAGTGTTTTTTCTGCTTCGTAAACTGTACATATGTCCAGCACTTATTGTGTGTGTATGTGTTAATTTTATATTACACTTATCTGTAATATGAAGATATTCACCACAAGACTATAGGTAAAATGAGCGAATATTATGGGAAAAGCTGTCCACAAATAAGCAGAAGTCATAGGTTTGCAGTTTTATTATCATGGTAGCAACAATACTTCTACGTGCCCTTAAACACTCTGGTAGTTTTAAACGAGAAGATGCAGTTGCGCACTGAGAAAAGCGCAACATTCATTTCATTTTCTGATGCAGAGGTAACCGGTTCAACCCCGTCATCGGACAGTTGGACTAAATTGTTGACTTCTCGTCCTTTACTAAGGGACGTAAATTATAAATGCCTCTGAAGTCGGAGTAGTTTCGCCTAATGGCGAGGGGCACTGGTAACAGGGAAAGCTAATCCACACGCAAGATCCAGTGCAGTGTACTAGAAGAAGAAGCACATGTATGGACTACACTTGTGTTCAATGCTCGCTCGTACTAATTTCATTCTGGCAAGTTGTGCTGGTAGGTCTGGCTTGTTGAGACGGCTTGATGTAGCAGCAGCAGCATGACTAGTTGACTGGTATGCATTCGAGTTGTATAGACTACAGCAGCAAGCAGGAGGATGTCATTTGAGTGTCATGACGACATAGATCCTTTCTTAAAAATGGTAAGATTTACCGGGATGCCTGGCATGGAGACGAAGGGAGTTGGTTATTAGTATAATGCCTGGTACATGAGCAGCTATGCATCCCTTTAAGAAGCTACAGCCTGAAACAATCGCTTATAGAAAATTTGCGACTAGGAACACACGCACGCACGTACAGAGTCATTTGATTAGTCAGTGGAGTTTCATGTTAGAAGAACACTCTGTCATTCTCTATTGAATGCAAGAATTCATCTTATTCATTTGTTCAGCCATTATTTTGGCAACGCTGTTTGCAAATACATAGATGGAAATAAACCGTAATTTATTCATTGAATTAGTGTTGTATAACATGTGTTCAATGTTGTTGTAATTGTTTTCGGGGCCTTATGATGCACTTTTTCAGCGTTTTCTGTTGTTCACGACATATTTAACACTGAAAAATATTCTTTTTTATTTCACGGCTTCTCTTGCAGCAGTAAGGTTCGAGCTATTGCGGAGTGCAGCCCAAAGGAGACCCCGTTTTGGCCACAAATCAGAAGGCGGAAGAGGTTACAAATGTGATAATTGTGGCAAGTCCTACACCTTGTCTCACGTCTTGTCGCGTCATCGGTGGAAGTGCCAGGGTCTGCGCGTCATCAACTGTAATGTTTGTCAGGCCAGTTTTTATCGAATGGACCACCTGAAGAAGCACATGCTCAGACATGGAGTCGTCTAGTCGTGGATGCTGTTTGCATTGATACTGTACTGACACATTCCCAACAGGCTCTGGCAATGTTTCATTGTTGCTACGACTGTTGATGTTTAGTTATGTTGTTAGTTGTCGTTATGAATCATAACAGACAAATCATGTTCAGAAATATCCGTTTGTACTCAGAGAAATATTAAAGATGTATTCTATTTTACTAGTGTTGTGGTTGCATTTTATTCCATGTATTCCAATCGCTTGTGTTTGTAGCAACTACCAGCAAATATTTATTATTTGATATTATTTTTGAGACGTGTGTTCCCTATGTTTAATCCTGTTGTTTCTACTAGTCTACATTTGCCATTTATTCCTTGTTTACTTTTTACATTTATACGTGTGTCATTGTCAACATAATTTTCATTACTCATAGGTACACGAGGTTGTGTTTCCACATAACAGAGTACTTATAACAAACTGGGTATCATCATACCAAAAGTCAGAAAATCAAATTGACCATACCTATATCAACAAGAAAGTTAGATCATCGTTACATGACATACAAGCTTTAGGATATGCCGATGTACTTGAAGATAACCATCTGTTGATAAGAAAAGTTAATACCAGATCTTGCAACAGTTAGCAGACAAGCTGAACAAGACAGACAAGCTGGCAGCATTTGGAGCAACTCACCTATGGAAGTCCTCGGGAAAAGGGGACGAAAACGTATAGCACAGATAGCGCCGAACACCCTTAAGAAATAAAGAAATAAAGGAAAAACAAAATAAAATAGATTTAAATACTAGTAATAGGACAGCTAAAAGAAGTTAGGCAGTGGATAAGGACATATAACAGACAACATTTAGACGAACTTGCAAAAGACGCACAAAAAGTAGTAGCGAACGTAGGTTTTATAGACCTTTACAACACCAAACAGTGGTTAGTAGGAAAATATAATCAGTCAGCTTGGTTCCTCAAAAATAGAAAAGTTCTTACCAACATTAAAGACCAAATGAACAGATGTGCTGAATATTCTGAGTAACGTCTGAATAGGCAGCCGCATAATGACCCTCCATATAATAAATGAGGCCGGCATCAATGGAACTGAATATTAACTGTGTGACACTAAAGAAGAATTTAAAATGCTATCGAACTTCTGAAGGATGGAAAAACTGTCGGTCCAAATAGTATCCCAGCAGAAGCTATTAAACTGGTACTCAGAGGTGTTTCCAAGGCACTAGGGCCATGTTGTATACTAGCCAAGACCTACCAGCACGTCCTCGCCGTGTGTCCTGGGCAACAGGTCCCTCGGGGTCCTGGCTAACATAGTAGGATCGCTGATTCTTCCGAAGCCGGGGAGTATCTGCCTGCACGGCGAGGAACCACCAGTCTGCACACCAATAAGCCAGACATGGGACAACGGATACTCACGTAAACCTCAGGTCCGGCATGCCATCACACTGATGTTGGACAACAGGATGTCTTCATCCGACATACAGGACTTCACGCCGGAGTTCACAGCCAGCGAACAAAAGCAAGCAAGCTATTAAACTAAATATAAACACCTCAGCCGAATTACTTCATAAATTATTTAGCAGTCTTGGACACCGAAAGAATATAGCAGACTGGGGAGAAGGAGAGTTGGTGACGCTGCCAAAGATAGGGGACCTGCAGAAACGCGAACATTACAGACTAATAATGTTATGGTCAGTTTCTGGGGAGCTGTTAAGCAGGATCATTCTGCAGAGTTAATAGATGCCACAGACAAACAACTAAAGGAGTGACAGTTAGGCTTTCGACCAAACAGATTCTGCTTTGACCAGATAGTGACATTATACGTAATAATAGAACAGATCATTGAACTGAACTCACCACTTTATATTGTGTGCATGGACAATGAACAGATTGTCGATACTATTGATAGGAAATCCCTGTGAAATAGTTCTTGTACTATGGGATCCCACAGAAATGCGGGAAAGCTAAAAGAATTTATTTTAAATATGAACTGGGGTAAGACAAGGATGCGTGTTGTCACCTTTACTGTTCTTACCAATTAGAGATTGGATAATGAAAACAGCAATAACTATTGCCAGAAATAGGATTCAGTGGAGTATGTTTGAGTAGCTTGATGGTCTGGGCATTGCTGACGACATTGCGCTCCTGTCCCACGCATGCAATCAGATGCCATATAAACACACTTGAAAGGAAGTCGCAACAATGACTGACTGGCACCTTGTCGTCTTGATAGACGATAGTTTCTAAAATGGAGTCATACCTCTCCATAGCACAAAGCTCGAGCTGAATTTAGAGACTGTTGCCCATGCAGCATAAACCCCTCTCTCGGAATGGTAACACCAAAACACTGGAGCAAGACAAGCCGCAGAAGCTACCGGATCAGCAAAGCAATGATCTAACTGTCCGCCTTTCGGAGCTTTCATCCAAGATCAGATGCCGACCAACACTTAGTCTTTAAGTTGCATTTCCTCACACCGGGGTAAGGCTTGTACCCTCTCAGTTGCTCTCCTCCACCCGAAGCGGTTGGCAAAATGTGGGGTGTCGGGTTTGGTGATCGGCGCTCAACATTCAGCGCTATCAGAAAGCAGATGGTACCTTATACTGTCACACGGTAGCCCAGTCATATCAGACTAAGGCCTGATAGGAGGTTATACAAACTATGTGTACAAAATTCGTACAGCAGAAACAAAGATAGAGTAAAACACCCGATCTCCCTCTGTGAAACCTCACTGTTGAGCTAAGAACCGACATCACTGCACTCCGGACATTCACATACGCGCTCCGTCCCCTTGTACAACAGCCAGCGAAGAGTCGCACTACTAATCGTCCCACCGCTATCTGATAAAAAGTTCTGGTCTTCCCACTCAGTTTTGAAATTCTTCCAGAACCCCTGACAATCCCCCCCCCCCCCCCCCCCCCCCCCCCCCCAAGACGCACGCCCACAATCTCCCATGTCCATATCTACCACCAAGAGGTGAATTCCCTGCCAACCTATCAGGGCAAGAAAAGAAAGAAATCATTGCAATTCTCACAACCTGTGACCTCTGAAGCGAAGTGAGCCATTTCACACGAAACATTCCTTTCTAAACCTTACTAAACATACTCCTTGAGTCCGTAATGAATACAGTGTGTGTTGCGGTGGTCTCCTCTAACGAACGGAATACCGCTGTTACTTCCACCTCCATTCTCAAAGTGAAACCTCACTTCGCATAGTGAAATCATACACATATATCTAGGAAATTTGTGAAAAGTCAAAGGAAATTAATAATAACACCGAGCTTAGTTAGAATTGTCTGTTCTGAAGTTAAAACAGCACCATTATACTGGTCAGAAACATGGAAGACGGCTGCATGAATATGAAATCAAGAATCGGAGGTCAGCTTCTCCGAGTAAATAAGAACGCGAGTTCTTAATCATCCGTTGTGCTGATGCCGAGGTAGCAGGTTCAACCCCTACACCGGTCAATTGGACTAAAGTAAGTTGTTGACTTCTGTCCCTTGACTTGGGGACAATTGTTCATTATAATTGTTTAACTGTAACTGTTCACTATATATGTTTGTGCGTGAGAGAGAGAGAGAGAGAGAGAGAGAGAGAGAGAGAGAGAGAGAGAGAAAGTGGGTGTCAGAGAGAGTGAGAGAGTGAATGTGTGTATGCGCACGTGCATGCGTGTGTGTGGAGAGAGTGATTGGGCGAGAAATGGTGAGGGAATGTGTCAGTGCATGCATTCGTACGTGCATGTGTGAGAGTGAGTGAGGGAGTGTGTGCATGCGTGCGTTCATGCGTATGTGTATGTGTGATAGTGTGTGATTGAGAGAGTTAGTGTGTGTGTGTGTGTGTGTGTGAAGGATCGTGTGTGTGTGAGAGAGAGAGAGTGTGAGTGAATGACTGAGGAGTGAAAGAGTGAGTGTGTGTAAGTGAGTGAATGAGTGTTAGTGTGTGCGAGTGTGAGAGAGAGAAAAAGTAAAAGAGTGAGTGAGTGAGTGCGCTAGGGTAAGTGAAACATTGAGTGATAGCGTGAGGGTGTGTGTCTGTCTGAGTATGAGTGAGAGAGAGAGTAAGAGAGTTGGAGATAAAGTGAATGAAGATGGACAGAGTGAATGAATGAGGGAAATAGTGAATGCGAGAGAGAGAGAGTGAGCGAGCGAGAGAGAGAAAGAGTGAGACAGTGGGAGAGTTGATGTCGTTAATGTGTGTGCGTGACCGCGCGCATGCGTGTGAGTTTGTGTATATGAAGGAATACAGAGAGAGAGAGAGAGAGAGAGAGAGAGAGAGAGAGAGAGAGAGAGAGTTGAGCAGACGCATGTCATGTAACACGCATTTTATGTAACACGCGAATCCATATGTTTGTGTATTCTCACCTGTCATATTATCAGTTGAATACCATTTGATTTTATCATGTATAATATAAACTTATGTACATTACTGTAGTTTGAGTGAGAGAGTCAGTGAGTGTGAAATAGAAACAGAATGAGTGAGAGTGTGTGTGTGTGTGTGTGTGTGTGTGTGTGTGTGTGTGTGTGCCTTCTCTGTGTGTATATCTGTGTGTGGGAACATCACTATATTTTACGTCACACACTGTATATGTACACATTTTTCTCCATGTTTAACATTTTTATGAGACTGCTAACGACAGTTTCAGTGTATGTGTGTGAGTAAAGTGTGGGAGTTTGTTCATACTAGTTTCAATGCTTACGTGAGGCATTTTGTATGTGTCTAGATGTGAGAATGTGTGAGTGTGTGTGGAGGATGTGTGTGAATGTGGGGATACATGTCTGTGGGGGGTTTTCGGGTGTGTGGATGGGTTATGCGTTTGGATGGGTTGGGTGTGTGGGTGTTGGTGGGTAGTGATATTTGTTGGTGTTGGTGGGATGTGTGGGGGTGAAAGTAGGGGTGTGGGAATGGGTGTGGGGAATGTGTGTATGGGACGGGTGTGGGGGATGTGTGTTTGGGTGGTGGATATGTGTGGGTGGGTGGAGATGTGTGAATGGTTTGGGGAAGTATGTGTGGGTGGCGGGGTTGTGTGGGTAGGGGATGTGTGTGGGTGGATTTGGGATGTAAGGGCGGATGGGGAGAAGTGTATGGTGTGTGGGTGGGGAGTGTGTTTGTGGTGGTATGGGTGAGGTGGGTGGGGGATAGTGTGTGGTGTGGGGAATGTGTGTGATGGGTGCGGGGAATGTGTGTATGGGTGGGAGCTATGTTTGGTTGAGTAGGGAATGTGTGGTGGTTGGGGGAAGTATGTGTGGGTGATGGGGGTGTGTGTGTGGGAGATGTGTGCGTGGATAGGGACTGTGTGGGTGGGGGTGTGTGAGTGGCTTAGGGATGTGTAGATGGGTGAGGGATGTGTATGTGTCGAGGTGGGATGCGTTAGTGGGTGGAGGATGTGTGTGTGGGTAGGGGTATTGTGATTGAGAGATGTTTGGTTGGGGATGGGTGGGTGGGGGTGTGTGGGTGCGTAGTGGAGGATGTGTGGGTGAGTGAGTGTGTGTTGATGGATGGGTGGGGAGAGGTGTGTAGTGTGTTGGTTGGGAATATGTGTGTGGTGTGTAGGGGATTTGTGTGGTGTGTGGGTGGGAGAATGTGAGGTGAAGGGTGAGGGTATCTGTGTGGGTGGGGATATGTGTGTGTGTGTGTAGGTGGGGATGTGTGGTGGTATGTGGGTGTGGGATGTGTTGGTGAGGGATATGTGTGTGTGGTGCGTGGGTTGGGAATATTGCGTGATAGGGGATATGTGTAGTGGGGGATTGGGTTAGGGCATGTGCGGGTGGGTGGAGGATGTATGTGTGGGTGGTGGGGTGTGTGTGAGTGGATTGGGGATGTATAGGTGGTTACGGAGATGTGTGTGTGTGTGTGTGTGTGTGTGTGTGTGTGTGTGTGGGTAGTGAGATGTCAGTTGGGGGGACGTGTGTGTATGGTTTGGGGATGTGTGAGTGGATGTGGGTTGGTGGGGGATGTGTGTGCGTGGGTGGGGAATATGTGGTCGATGGAGATGTGGCTGGGGAATGGGTGGGAAGAGGATGTGTGGGTTAGGATGTGTATGTGGGTGGGCGCGGGATGTGTGGGTTGATGGGGGATGTTTGTGGGTGGCGAGTGTGTATGGGTTGGGGGAACAGGTGAGGGCAGTCTGTGTGGGTGGGGGATGTGCGGGAGGGGGATGGGTCGGTTGGTGGGGTATGTATATGTCCCTGGGTGTATGTGTGTGTTGGGAGGTGGGGGTGTGTGTGTGTGGGTGGGGTGATGTGTGGGTAGGTGGGAGATGGGCCTCATAACATGGTAATTTGCCTTGTTTATGTTAACAACATTCATTTTACAATTTATTTTTCTTCCTATGTGAATGTATAATGCTCTTGATCAGGGGTCACCAAACTTTTTTCACGGCGGGCCGGATAACTGACAAAATGGCGAGCGCGGGCCGGATAGTCATTCTGTACAATACTTGCAGAGATCACAGACAAGGTAATAATTTCCCTGAAGTGTCAAGTTCAGTTCATTCATGTCGACCATAAAATGACAACTTTGACAGCCAGGTAGGATCTGACAGCTGTGAATCAGCTAGATCTTTTTCAGTGAGGAAAACATCTGTTTCGTTTCGGAGCTTGTAAAAACGAAGCAGGACTTTACCGCAGCTGAGCCACCTCACTGATGTGTGATAAGGCAAGTCACATAATTCAGAATCAATTTCATCAAGAAAAGCCTAGAACTGACGGTGAATGAGTGCGTGTTCCCGAATGAAGTTCACAGCAGAAACGACTCGTTTCAGTACACAATAAATATCCAAGTCTTTCCCACAGAGTACGTGCTGATGTAGAATGCAGTGTATAAACAGAGCGCCCGGAATTTGCAAATCTTCCAACTGAGTCCTCATCTGCCCCACCAGACCCTTCCTCACTCAAGCCATGTTTTTTTCCTCCATCAACTGTAACACCTAGAAGCTGATTCCACTGAAGGTAATAGTCTTGCAAAATTGTTTGCACTTCCACGAAAATAACTTTCCCAGTTGTTGTTACATGCATGCTGCAAACGGATGCCAACTCTTCCGTTATCTGAAAGTCCAAATTCACACCACGAATGGACACGAGAAGTTGTGACGTACTCGAGAGATCAGTAGACTCATCCAGCGCCTGAGAATACCACAACAAGTTCCTAGCTTTCTCGCGTATTTGTAGTACTATGTTCTCTCCAAGTTCTTCTGTTCTCCGCAAAACTGAACTTGCCGGAAGGCTGATAGTTCCAAACAAACCGGCTTTCTCAGGACACTGTCATTTGCTGCTTCGATCATACACTCTTTGATGAAGTTGCCATCAGTAAACGGTTTTCCTCGTTCTGCTATCTTATGCACTGTTTTGTAACTTGTACGAGTGACAGATTTATTTTCAGCAAATTTTGTCGTGAAGAGATTTCTTTGTGTTTCAAAACCACGTTTAATGGTCTCATATTTTTCAGAGCGTAACTTTCCAGAAAACTTTAAATATGTTGATAGATGTTTTGTATCGTAGTGATGCCGAAGATTGTACTCTTTCAAAACGGCAACACTTTCGCTCATTTTACGCAACTAGTTTTCTGGTACTTTGTTTCCACAAAGAAGTACTTTACTCCCCATTCGTCATTGAAAAATCGATACTCGGCGTCCACTTTTCTTTACCGAGTAGCCATAATTAAGGGTGAAGTACACGGGATCTGAAAATGAAAAAAAAAAGACATTAAATTAGAAACATAATTAAAAACCTGTTGAAACACAGAAAAGCAGAGGATTATGGGTCACTGGTGAAGCTACGGCTCATCAAAGGTACATATACAGTTTATAGGTACCTTTGTGTAACCGCACAGAGATGATACAGATAATAGCACAACGCCGACTGCTCATGGGCCGTAGAAGCAAAGAGGAATAAGAAGACAAAGAGAATATCATTCTATCTCTACAGCTAACAAGAAAACAACGATTTAGAGATATCAGAAGAAATTCAGGTCCGTGTACATGGAATCAGAATAATGTAATCGAAAAGATACAACATCTGATTAATAACGTCAATGCCCTATTAAATAAAATTCATGATTAGATGCAATGACTAAATAGGCATCCCCATTAATGAACATACACATGATCATCCTTCACAGTACCAGTGATCTTCCATCACAGCATGGGTAGTCATCCAACACAGTACCAGTGATCTTCCATCACAGCATGGGTAGTCATCCAACACAGTACCAGTGATCCTCATCACAGCATGGGTTGTCATCCAACACTGAAACTGTAATCTGATACACAACACCAGCAATTATCAGACAATAAGGTGGAACAAAGGTCATTCATTCAGTAGCATGTCCTTTGCAGAACCTCACTCCCATAACAATCTTCCAGAAAACCTCTCGATGATAATCAAGATGTCCCGCTTCAGATACACCCATCTGGAGATAATCCGCCACATCCTGCAATCATCTTCTCTTTGACCTTCCTCTTCCTCTCTTCCCAGTCATATACCCCTCCATTGTTGTTCTCAGGCCCAAACATAGCTATTATATTCGTATTTAAACTAAGAAGGTTCATTCAAAATTCACCCCGCAGCAGATAATCGTCAATCCACAATCAAGATCCTCTTGGATCTTTTGGATCTTCGCAGGGCCTGTCTGCCCTCTCAACTGCGGTGTTGAAAAACAGTGGCCACGCTCGGCCGTGCCTGGGGCATGTTCGCCCATCTGCTTGTTAGTGGCTCAGAGGGATGAGTTCACACCCTCTGCTGAAAATTAGACATCAGCATCTCTTCGGCCTCAGTTGTTCTCAAGGCCAAAGAGGCGGGAACATGGCATGACTGGTCTCTTATAGGCACGCCAACACAACATCCTAGCACCCTATGCATTTTTTTTTTAACCAGGGTATCATGGGATAAGCTACTCAATACTCTTGTAGAGCCGCGACAGACGGCTTCATTTGGTAATAGAATATATCTCATAATAAGGTTTGCAAAATATATAAATAGGGCCGCCTAAATGAACAGCCTAGTGCAGGCAGGAGGTCTCCGCACGTGTAAAGATCTCATATTATTCTAAACATAATGATTGATTGATTGATTGATTGATTTTGGAATCGACATCACAGCATTCGGGGCATTCCCATAAGTGCTCCGTCCCCAGCAGCCAGCGAAGAGTTCCAACACTAATAGTACCAGTAGCAATCTGATTATAAGTCCGTCTCGCCTTTCCTCTGAGCGTTGAGCGTCGGCCAGATCCCTTCGTCACTCCTCGTTGTCTCATTCTTGCCAGACCATGGTAATCCATTTTCTCCTCCGAGGTGTGCACGTGCTCCCACAAGGCCGCAACCACGTCTGCCTTTTCATGTATCAATACTCCACCAAGTTCTGCAGAGCCAGCCAATCTGTCCGCCTGTTCATTTCCCAGCACACCGGCATGCCCCGGAGAAAAGATCCAGGCGATGCTTGTCACCCGTGACCTCCGAAGCGAAGCAAGCCACTCCGCACGAAGTCTGCCCGTCCTCACCCTCGTCAGCATGCTTTCTGAGTCAGTTACAATCACGATGTGTGTGTGTGTCGTATTCTCCATTCAGCAGAGAGCCGCAGTGACTGCCTCCATCTCCATTCTTAAGCTGGATGTTGTGGTATCATATGTATCTCCTGCCCCAAACATCGACCATTAGCTTTGGCTATGAACCCCCAGCCACTTCTCTCACCTCTTGACACCGAACCATCTGTGTAGATAATCACATCTCTCGAGTGAGCATTGTCCTGAATTAGTTGCTGGATTTCCACGTCCGTGGCCCCTGCTGGCCACTCCCTGCACAATGTGATTATAACTCTGCACAAGTCTGACTGCTCCGCTGTCACTCTGAGCCACTCCTCTCCACGCCTAATGTTTTCCAAGGGGCACACCTGTCTGATCGTATCCTCCACCTGAGCCATCCATATTTCCCTCTTATCAGTCGCTGACCCTTAATTGCGTCCAGCGCCTCATGCAGAGGATGGTCTGTGTCTGCAGCTACTCTTAGGTATGCCTTCGCCTGCATCACCTTGAGCCTACCAGCAACAGTCGGCAGACCAAGGATGTAACGCATACACACTACTGGGGTGTCTCTAGTGCATCCCAGAATGACCCGCATAGCTTCGTTCTGTATGCGCTCTAACTTCACCAGCTGACTCTCTGAGACAGTGAGCAGACCTAATCCATAATCAATTACTGAGAGGATCAAGTGCTGGTATAGTGTGAAAAGCATTCTCTGCTCTATGTTCATTGCAGCCATAGTTTTAAGTGCATTGAGTCCCTTTTGAGATCTTGTCACGACCGTCTCCACATGGTCCTTGAAGGATAGGCTCCTGTCAAATATGATCCCCAGATACTTCAGTGTGTTCTCTCTGCTGACATTTCTACCATCTATCGCGAGGCTTGGGACATCAGCTCTTACAATCCTGTTGTCCAGAGAGCACCACAAAACAGCCCCCTTTTCCGGGTGGATGACAGCACTCATTTCTGTGCACCAGTCAATCACTTTATCTACTGTCGCCTGTAACTCCTGGGCTGTTTGCTCCCTATCTCTCCTCTGCCTATATGCAAGAATATCATCTGCAAATGTTAGTATTCTTTCAACCCCTGGTGCTTCTAGGTTTGCAATCTTGCTCGTATACACATTAAAGAGCACCGGTGAGACTGCAGATCCCTGTGGCAGTCCCGGGGTTAACATATGTGGCTCTGAGGTCCATGCGCCCAGACGGAGAGCAACCCGACGAGAGTGCAGGACGGCTGCTATCCAGTTAACCAACCAGGGATTGACCCCCTTCTCCATCAGTGCGGTCCTCAAAATATCATGTCGTCTCTCATAATATCTCATAATATTTACATTTAAATTGTATCACATCGTCTCGTGTTTCATACGTTATATCAAGCAAGTTTGAGTACCGACGGCGGGCCGGATGAAATGACGTCGCGGGCCGGATCCGGCCCGCGGGCCGTAGTTTGGTGACCCCTGATCTTGATGAACGAAAGATGAGTGATTAGAAGGGCCGAATGTAAGACGGGCCTGCGTGCCCAATTTGTGACCCTTTTAAAATAAAGTTGATTTGATTTTGATTTGACATAAATTACAAGTACCCCTGGAGTCGAAGTGGGTTCGCCTGATGGCGAAGGACACTTGTAATAGGGAAAGCTAATAATGCACACGCAAAAACTCACGAAAGTCAATATTTGCAGTAAAAGCATGTCTTTTTTTCGCTCGCTGGCTTTGAACCCAAGCGTAGTCCACACATACTACTTCTAGTAGTGCTGGACTGAATTTTGCATGTGGATTAGCTTTCCATATTAACAATGTCCCTTTCCATCAGGCGAACCCACTCCGAATTCAGAGGCACTTGTAATTTACATCCCCAAGTCAAGGACGACAAGTCAGCATTTTAGTCCAGCTGTCCGGTGCTGAGGTTGAACCCCTTACTTAGGCATCAGCACACCGGATGTTTAAGAACACGCGTTCTTATCCATTCGGCTATGTTGACCTACAAAAGCATGTCTTTAATTTCCCCCCCCCCCCCATAATGTTAGTTTCAAAGTTTAGTTTTCTCCGTTATTAGGATAAACCTTTATGAAGGCGCGACCAAAGACTTTTGTGAAATCGATAAAGTGTTGGAATAAATCTCCTTAATGCTGTGGATACTTTTCGGTTTTATTGGCACCTTGCCGTCTTGACAGACGATAGTTTGTTACATTGTGCTTCAAAAAGGCATAATAACTACAACCCAAGGCGGTAGCGAATGTGACTGATGAGGCCAATTTGTGATGTAAATGTTCGTCCACAGTGGATGCATGTGAACACATGGTCATTTCCACTATCATGCACCATTTTACATCTCGCACACTCGGTGTGAGACTTATCTTCAATCATTTTCTCCTCTGTCTTTATTCCGTTTCTGATATTTGCCTTCCAGCGGCCACATTCAGCGGCAACTTGTTCCTATTGTGCATTATCAATGCCTGTAACAAACATGTCCCATTTACACACATCTTTGTATCGTAGTAGAGGCCGACCCTGAGATCTCTTCCATCCATCATGTGCCATGCCGGTAAGCGTGGGCGGTCATATTCTGCCATCTCACTCGATCACGAGAGTCGTGGATCAGCTCCGTGTTCCTGTCTCGACCATGCCATGTGGCCAAGCCATCCAGGTATTTACTTCTCGGTCTTCCCCTTGGTCTCTTCCCTTCGATCTTGCCAGTTGTCACCAAGTTCTCCAATTCATTTCTTCTCATAACATGCCCAAAAAATTTGGACTGTCTACGTCTAATGTCTCTAATCAGTTTACGATCTTCATTTGTTTCTTGAAGGACTTGTTCATTGGTTTTTCTGTCTGTCCATGGTATTCTTTGCATTTTCCTCAGAAACCACATTTCCACAGCCATCAGCTGTTTTTCAGCTTGACTGCTTATTGTCCACGCTTCACATCTTTAAAAATGCCGCCCCCTTATGAAGCCCCCTTACGGTACCGCTTGCTGCGGCCGCCTCTCTGCATCATAGTACGGCATGGCCCTGATCAGCCTGTTCAGTTCCTCGCACACCCGCATCTTATAAGCAGAAAATCCTTGATACGCTCTTAACCTTCATCTATTCAAGTGACGGAAGCCACCCCACACGGAACATACCAGTTTCTGCGTTACGTATCATGTTTTTGTTTTTTTCGATTCTGTAATAAACACAACATATCTTTATGTAATACTACTCTCTAGCCATTGAAACGCCACCGCGACATCCTCAACCTCCATTCTCATGCTGGAAGTCGTGATATCATACGCTAGACATCTTCTTTTTTTTTTTTTACACAGGGTACCTTAACTTTTGCCTTTTATGATCGTATGGTTCAGTAGCAATACCTGATATCTTTGTCCTGGCGTTAGTTAACTGTTCCATTATAATTTTTTTTTTTTTTTTTTTTAGAAATTTGCAAATCCTTTACAGGATCTGGCAGTCAACCCCAACCTATTTTGACTGTGATTTTTTGAAAAGTTTGCGTCCAGTAGTGTTTAACATTGCTTTCTGAACGACACTCTTACTTTTGCATGGGAACCAACGCAATGCGGCCTACTTCTAAAGATCTGCTTCCAAATGGCCCGCAGCTATTTTGAACGCTTTATGCGGGATTACAAACTACAGTCGTAACCCCTTAGCCACAGAGGCGGTTCACTTAGTATTAACTAGAGCAGGGGTCACCAAACTTTTTTCACGGCGGGCCGGATAACTGACAAAATGACAAGCGTGGGCCGCATACTCATTTTGTACACTACTTGCGCCGGTCTTCGTGGCCAAGGTCTTACGGACGCGATTCATAATCCCATATACTCGTGTTTGAAACACAGCTGCGCGTGATTTGGCAGCAGAACGCGTTGCGCTGGTTTTTTACGCTATGGTATGGGTGCCAGTCGTTCAGAAAGCAAAGGCAAACTACTGAGCATAAACTTGCCAAGACAACAACAACAGCAAAAAATGCTGGTGTTGACTGCAAACGTCCTGTAAAGGATATGTAGAGACCAGAGGACGCACTAGACAACATAAAATTTGAAAGCTATAGTTACCGAACGGAATTCGAACCGGTCACCTCCAAATTGCGACAGCGCCTGACTGCAGGAACAGGTGTACTTCGACGCATGATCAACTAGACAAGTGTCTCTTACAGTGTGCTTGCTTGTCTCTAAGTCAACATCCGCTGGATGTGAGAGCCGGGCCGATACTCACCCAACGTCATGCAGTGTATGAACAGAGCACCCGGAATTTGCAAATCTTCCAACTGAATCCTGATATGCCCCACCAGACCCTTCTTCCCCCTCTGACGTGTCTCCATCTTGTTGTGGTAGAGGGGCTTGCATTTCTCAATGACCCCAAGAGCTATGCTGACGGAAGCACAACTACATGTCGGACAGGCCTTGGGATAGGGACCAGACCAAGAGAGGCACAACCTGCTGCTCTGCAGGTAGACTGAGGATAGGCAGTCAAAGACCGAATCAGGCGCACGATGCCACTAATTCTTGATCCGGACTCTAAGGCTCTCCGCTGAGGGATATGACTGAACGTCTCTAAGTCAACATCCGCTGGATGTGAGAGCCGGGCCGATACTCACCCAATGCAAAATGGAGGTGAGATGCTAAGCCTGCTACATGCTTGGCCCAGATCTTCGAAGGCTCTCATCCGAGGGATAAGAGGGATCCCCGGATGAGAGAGCCTTGCCGTTACTCGCTCTATGCCGCATAGAGGTAAGGTGCTGAGCCGGCAACACATGTAGTCTACATCGTGAGCGTTACTAAAGATGGAAAAGCGTCCCAATCGCACGCAGTGGTTACGATGCAAGTCTGTACTAGAGCTCACTGAGTGAGCGTAGTCAAAGGTGAAAAATAAAAACGTCACGCTAACACGAAATGGAACGCTTGGCTAGCGAATCCATTACGTGGAAGTCCGAAGTGAAAACTGCAGAGTGGATGTCATCTGCAGACTAAGGTTTAAAAAAAAAAAAAGTCTCACTAACACGAAATGGAACGCTTGGCTAGCGAATCCATTACATGGAAGTCCGAAGCGAAAGCTTGCTGAGTCCATGTCGTCTGCAGACTGACCATTCCTGGTCTGTGCGGGGAGCGGCCAGAGACGAACAAAATGCCCAATATATGGAAGTGAGGACTTAAGGCAGCCATGAGCAGGACGTGGCTATTCCTTGAGTGAGCCCAGTCTCAGAACAATATATGCCGGCTCTGCAATTATGGAAGCCTCCCTGTATGGTGGAGAGTGCCAATGGACTGTCCCTGTCTTCCCTTGAGGGCTGACCGTGGAGTCTTTGGCCGTTCTAACTTGATCAGCAGAGATGTGGACGACACCACAGCAGAAAGAGTCTAATGTCCCTCGAAACCACGAGAAGGCGTCCCCGTTTACCAAACGTCCGCTGAAGTCGGATGTGCTAGCCTAAGGGCGCAAATAAATCAGGCACAGCGCAAAAACGTCCGAGTGAAATTCCTTCGTGCCCGGAACAGCTCTGCCTATCTAGTTTTTCGACCGAAACAGCTCTGACTATCTAGATTTCCGGGAACAACGTCCGTACATGTCCGAACCGAAAGCTCGCTGAGTGGAAGTCATCTGCAGACTGACCGTCCCTGGTTTGTGCGGGGAGCGGCCTGAGGTGAACGAAATGCCCAATACATGGAAGTGAGGAATTAATTCAACCATGTGCAGGACGTGGCGATTCCTTGGGTGAGCCCAACACCAGAGCGCTATGTATCGGCTCTGCAATTATGGAAGCCTCCTTGGATGGCGGAAAATGCACAAGGACAGCCCCTGCCTTTCCTTGAGGACTGACCGTGAAGTCTTCTACCGTTCTAACTTGACCAGCTAGGATGTGGACGGCACTACAACAGTGAGAGTCCCACAGGATTGCTAACTTGGTAAAAAAAAAAATTCATGCTTAAGTCGGATGTGTTGGCCTAAGGGTGTCGGCTCAAGGGTGCCTAACCAGTCCACCGCAATTATGTCTGAAAAAAAAAAAAAAGTCCAAAAGAAAGTCCAAATTCACACCACGAATGAACACGAGAAGTTGTGACGTACTCGAGAGATCAGTAGACTCATCCAGCGCCTGAGAATACCACAACAAGTTCCTAGCTTTCTCGCGTATTTGTAGTACTATGTTCTCTCCAAGTTCTTCTGTTCTCCGCACAACTGAACTTGCCGAAAGGCTGATAGTTCCAAACAAATCAGCTTTCTCAGGACACAAGTCATTTGCTGCTTCCATCATACACTCTTTGATGAAGTTGCCATCAGTAAACGGTTTTCCTCGTTCTGCCATCTTATGCACTAGGCCTACTGTGTAACTTGTGCGAGTGACAGCTTCGGGGTGGTACTGTTGATGGAGGAAATGGTGCGAAATAAGCAAACATTACAATAAACAAGAAAATCTACATACAATAATTTATAATTAAAAATAGTAAATTTAAGACACACAGCAGCCAGGAGATCTCCGCACACGTGGAGATCTCCTATTATTCTAAACATAATACTTACTTTTAAACTGTATCACAACGTCTCGTGTTCCATACTGTCACAGAATGATGATAGTTTAGTGATTCCCAGATAAAATTAAATGTAACATTAATGGCAATATAGGAGAAGGGTTAACAATCGAGTCGTTCAATCTGAGAGAAGGATAAATGGAAGGTTATTGACCGAATATCAGGGACAGGTGTTCGCAGAGGTCAGTGACTGCCGATCTTATCTGCCGACAAGACGGAGACACGAATACATCGGAACGGGGAACACGAAGACGGTGTAATCTCTTTGAAGTGCGACGAGCGATGAACGACGGAAACAGCGGGGGAACAGAATAGCGCGAGCAATTGACGTATACGTGATTTCACTGAACTTTTGATGTTACGGAAACGGCAAATGCGACTGTTGATGTATGGACATCAAACACTAACGAAGAACGGAAAGCCCAATATAAATAGTAGAAACTGGGGTTTCTGGTTTAGTGTGTGCTACCTAACGGGACGGCAAACTGGATTTATGTCTCCTGAAAATAGCAAAGAAATCATCCCGGGAAATGGGATAGAAGTGCTTGTGTGCTAATGGATTTCAATGCTTGGAGTATCATAAATTAATTATCTAAGGTATTGTAACCTTAGAGGAATAGTAGCATAGGGATATAGATGTTTGTGCTTAGCAGTGCTTTCTATTAGTGAATAGTTTAGACTGTAGTGCACTCATCTGTCTTATGTCTGAGTGTTCTTCGGAGGCTTCTCAGTATGGCCGGAGAGGGACACTCACATAAGAAGTAGTTTGTAACAGACTCATATCACCTGATTGTATAATCAAACAGGTTTCATATATATTCCTGACCTGTTCAGAAAAGAGTAAAGAGTAAAGATCCTAAAGTCACAGGGGCAGTGAAAGTATGTCACTATAGCAAATTCAACCTAAACAGTCAATAAGAGTGGGTTGACATAACGAATGGCAAGAAACAGGTTTTGGTGAACCTTAGTGAAAGAACTTTATTCAAGCAGAGCAAATAGGCTAAAACATTGTAATTGGGTACTCACCTAAACGAAACAGTGAAGAACTATAGACCAGTTTACCTATATTCAGAAAACGGTTAAATAACTGTGGACAGGTGTGATGTGTTTTCACTGATGGATTATAATAACATGAAAACGGAAAACTCTGTCTACTGAAAGGACTTACCGTGATCACATTACTTTACGGTGATACAATGGTGAACAGTTGTTTTTTTCAATAACGGATTTACCTCCAGACTCAAGCTGAACGGAGCATTCAGGGTGAGAACGTTCCAATTCTATGTGTGATGTCCTATGTTTTGGCCGTATGACTATGCTAGAGGAGACACGGAGACGAATGATCAAAAGTCCTATCTTGCACTCACATTAGCAGACACTAACAACTACATATACACATTCAATACATACAACTGACATAGTTTTCAACAATAAACAGGTTATTAATTGTTGGAGGAAACTGTTGTCAGGGTATGTTATGAAGGAGAAGGAGAAAGAGAGAGAGAGAGAGAGAGAGAGAGAGAGAGAGAGAGAGAGAGAGAGAGAGAGAGAGAGAGAGATATATATATATAGTGTATGAAAGACGGAAGGGAGGAGTGTAGACAAAAGTCATTCAATACTCCCAATAGTAGAAGGATATTAAAGGTGTGCTTGTCGAGTCCACTTTCCTCCAGGGACGACAAGCTACATTAAATGGTGGAGCAGCTGGGTAATACATAATACCCACATGAACTTGAGGCATAACAGGGCTTATGCATAGAGGGGTACCTGCATATTGGCACAGGCATAGAGGGGTACCTGCATGTTGGGACATACTTATTGGAATATAAATATAAGTATACATTGACGACTTTTAATGGAAGGACGTCCATTGGATATATGGTGCCAGTGTATTTAGGTAAGACACATTACATACCTAGTCACACGGTCACACGTCTACATAAGTCTTGATCCTATATCTCCTCTTGTGGATGAGAGAGTGGTTGTGATGTACTGTGTGGTGTCGTAGATTAATAATATTAGAAAGACATAGATAATAGGGATTTATAATAGAATATAGTTCTATAGTAAGTATTTCTTTACTGCCTTGAGGTGTCTTTACTCATCTTGCTGACTTACCTGCTTTAACTATGGCCACTCCCAAAATAACTACCGCCGAACTGAGGGCAAACGGAGACACTGGCGAAGGGCTACAACTCCCGCCCAAGGGAAAGAAGTAAGACACTCGAAGGCTTGAGTAATCCAGAGCCTTCTCGGAGGACTGGTCAGTAAGTCCACTGTCCCGTGGACACTGATGTGGCCCGCCTATTGCGGGGTCCACGAGGAACTCGGACAGAGTTACCACCCGTGTCGGATTGCGACACGTGTGAACCGGCAGAGACAGACGGGACATCGGAGAGGCAACAGGGCCTGCCTTAGAGGGACTTAATAGTTCAGACCCATGTGTATTTAGGGTCATAGACATATGCTAGATAGTTTGCTTAGAATGTTTGTTATAATCATGTGTGATGTTAAACCTCTGTGATATGCAACTCATCAGTGCGGGCTTGTTAAAACCCACTGCGCCAACGCACTGTATACCTAAGTTCAATAAATGTTGCTATATTATATTTAACGGAGTTATTGTTGCCTGTTTGAGCCCGAGTTCAGATCACCTAGAGATCCAACACTGTGACAGGCTTTTTGGGGACCAAGCTCCGGTTTTGGCACAAGCTTTACGTTCAGACAGCTATTGATTGCCAAGTAAAAAGATTAAGTAATTAATATCAAATTTATTACTGAACATGTTTAAATACTTTGCAGCTATCTAGAAATGAACTAGTATTAGTCCCTCTGCAGATAAACTCCCAATGATGTTAATACTATAAAATTTGACATGACTGTGACATTTGACTGTTACTAATTTTTTTTCGATCCTACAAGCAGATTGTTCCGCGAATTGTGGTGTATGTATACCAGTGTATAAGAACACGAAGGCATGTTGTTTTCTTGTTGATATAACGTTTATTGGAGTAAGATGACAAAGCTTCGATGTTCTCCTCCACTCAAGTCCAAAGCCGGATCTTAACTGCCCTTGCCAACCCAATACGTCACGATTGAGCATCTCTCACCCTTTCACTCTTGATGCTCAATCGTACTGTATCTGTTTCCCACTAGATTCTAATAATACCCCAGTACTCCTCCCTTACTGTTACACCTCCCCATGTTGAATAAAGAATTTTCCTTTTAAAGGAAAACTCTTTACTCCTAATCCCCATACTCCATTCCCTCTTTGTCTTCTAATCTTCCCTAAAATCAAGTTTGAGTAAATAATATATCTTTTAACTCTTCTCCCAGTGATATGGTCTGCTAATAATAACCCCCCCCCCCCCCCCCATATACTTCTTCTTCGACTTTTATTTATATAAGACCACGTATGGTAACCCTGTTAATCCAAACAGTCCTTCTTTCCTTTTTATTTCCCCAAAATTATATAGCTATCCACTATATAATTCTTCATTTCTGGTTCTTTCTTGTTTCCTGTATCAAATATACATATTATAAGAACAGCTCATAAATTCTTTATCGAAACTTTTGAACTTATAAAATTTCTCATTCTTTACTATTCTGGTTCTTTCTTGGCTCCTCCAGTTTCCTGTATCAAATATACATATTATAAGAACAGCTCATAAATTCTTTATCGAAACTTTTGCCCTTATACAATTTCTCATTCTTTCAAACCCCAGGACGTACAAAAACAATGTAGTTAGAAAAAGCAAAGAAGCGGTGCGCACCTAGTAAGAAACATAAAGAATGAATACACGACATGACCACATGGACATACAGCAATGCAAATTAAGACACTCACCCTTTACCTCCCTTGCCAATAAAAAAAAATTTTGTAAAATAATATTTTTTTAAAACACCTTATGAAATACATCTTTGTTCGTTATAAAACAATTTGGCAAAAGTTTTCATAAATCTTATATTCCACCTTGACATTGCCAACCACAATTCTGTTCCTTTTTCATTATCTCACCTTCCACCATGAGCCCATGTTCATATTCCATGAACATCTCTAATATAATTAAAGCTGGTATTTCACAGCACCTATATCTTGCCCCCGTATTTCCCATAGTCATATACTGCCATTTACAGTCTTCCCCCTACCTTATATCATTGGGACTAAGTATAATCAACTCATTTCTGAACGAAAGACTCTAAGCCAAACCTCATCAAGTTAAAGGTCCTCGACTAACTTTATAATCATATAACTCAATATACTAAAGCATTCATGTAATCGAAATAAAATGAACACAACCCCCAACCGAATCTAAAGAAAAAACAAATTTTTAAAATGACACAACATGCATGTTATCAAATCAGAATAAAACATTCTATTACTACCTATCACTATTGGACACTTTTACGGTCCAATAGATTTTACCAACTCAAATGCTAGGAACACAATCACCCTATTCTAACTCAATAAATCAACCAACAACAATCAATTTTCAAAACCAAATCAAGAAAAAAAAACTTATAACTTATAACTCATAACTAAACGTTAGCCATCATTTTCTAGAACCAACTCAATCATAAAAACATATTACGTATAGTGACCCACCAACATTGGCCCCACTTATTAAGTAAAATAACGTATATCTACTTATACAGGTCATTCCAGTATATCTATGACCAAGAAAACTAAACATTTCACTGTCCATCCGTATATTTGTTAACTACTGACCAATTACTTACTTCACACCTGTTCTATTTACCTAAACAAATCAGTAATCAACATTTATCATACCATATATTATCTTCTAACTCCTAACAGCACATAACAACCGAAACAACTTCTTAAGTAAGCACCGTAATGTGGCCACAAATTCCAATATTAACTCAACGTAGTAGCCAACCTCTACTTATCAACGAACTTGTAATCTGGTTTCTCTAGGAGCTGTCATCACTTGTTAATCCTTATCGTTAAATACCAATATCTCGAGACCACTTCCACCGTTTCGTATAAGCATCCCTTTCACTTCTAACTCCTGCTATCTGCAGTACTTTCTAACATCTATCTCCTGCGTTTCCGCTTCTTCAACAAGTCCAAGTTTCTTTGAATAAGTGCTAATTCTACATCAATATCTTCTTCTTCGTACAACTTATTAGTTTCTTCCATACTACTACTTGACTCTGACTTTTCATCCATTTCTTCTTCTTCGTCTGTATGTCTCTCTTCAGCTGCCGCTAATCTCTTCCGTTCAACATCCCACCTAATTTGTCGATCACTCTTTCTTAAGGATCTTTCTAGTAGAGGTATATCTTCTCCGCTTGTTGAACAATCTCTAATTCTCCTCTGTCTTTTCACTTCTTTATCTCTTTGACTGTCCATTCTTCTTTTCGTTGCTTGCCTAGTATTTTTAAATGGAGCACCTGTGTCTTCTTCCATACTATCATAATGAGCTTCATTTAGCCCTTCTTCTTCCATTCTTTTCGGAATTGTCTGTTCTTGAGTATCTTCGTAACTTGGATTTGCTAGCAACTGATTTTGTTCTGGTTCTTTTCTAAGACCTGGGGTTACTGTAGCTCCTCTAACAACCTGTTCATCCAAAAATTTCGTGTCCGAATAATAATAATTATTATAATTATTATTTTCTATCTCATCTTCATCTCTTCTTAAGTGTTCAACGTGTGCCCTTGCTATATGTGCTGTGACCTGGTTCTTTATAATATACGATACATTACCTAGTTTTTCCAAAACGTAATAACCTGGAATCCAACGAGTATCAAACTTAGAGTTTCTTCTATGCTTCTTGTAATAAACTCTATCACCTACCTTAAACTCCTGTAATTTTGTATTTACATTCTTGTACTTTTTCTGTCTTTCCCTAGCTTTAATTATATTATTCCTTAACCTCACATGTGCTTTATGCATTTCTTGTATTATGGTCTCTTGAAATTCTTCACCCATATATTTCCGTCTAGGTTTTAATAGATTATCTATAGGTAATATTGGTTCCCTCCCGTGTAATAAATAAAATGGTGAAAAACCCGTGCTCTCATTTTGATTTGTACGAATGGCACTAAGGGCAGGTCCCAAAAATAAATCCCAATCTCTTTCATGTTCATCAATAATCTTTGCCAAAATGTCGTATAACGTCCGATGTTGACGTTCGTTTTTCGCATTTGAAGAAGGTCTATAAAATGAGGTCTTTATATGTTTTATATTTAAGTCTTTTAATAACTTTTCGAATTTTTTATTTACAAACTCTCTACCATTATCTGTAAGTATACTTTGTGGGCAACTAAACCTTGGTACGAACTCCTGTAAAAAAATATTAATGACAGTATCCGCGCTCTTATCTGGGATTGCATAAACTTCTGGCCAAAGACTGTAGACGTCTACTATATGAATTAAATACACATTTCCTGACAATGTCCTGGGGTGTGGACCCGATATATCTAAACTAATCTTTTGCATTGGGAACTGAGGAATATCTGTGTCTTGTAAGGGAGACTTTATTGTTTTCATGTTCCTTAATCTGCACTTTTCACACGTATCTACATATTTGCATGCAGATTTAAACAAGTTTGGCCAATAATATTTACTTGTAAGTGCTTTCACCAGTTTGTCTCTACCGAGATGTCCATTTTCATCGTGATATGCTTTTAAAAGTTCATTTTCCAAATGCCTTGGAATATATTTCCTTAGCTGTTCGTTCCTTTCACACATATAATATAACTGACCATCCTCTTGTAAAACCAAATAATTCCTTTTATATTTGTTATCTTCTGTTTCTCGTAATTTTTCTTTTATTTGTATGACTCTTGGGTCCAAATCTTGCTCTTCTTTCATATTGAATTGTGCTAACTGTAGGTCTTCTTCCCTATGTTCAGACTCTTGATCCGATGGTAGACTATCAAATTCTTCCCTATTTATTATAGCAGAATCTAGAATATTTACTTGCCAATTTCGGTCGTCTATCTCTGGTTCAGCTGCTTCCTCTTCTGTATCTTCTGATGACTGTGGATATGGAATTCTAGACAATAAATCGGCGCATGTATTTATCCTACCTGGTATGTACTCAATTACCGCGTTGTACCCCTGTAGATTCAATGCCCACGTCTGTATTTTCCTGTTCTGCACTGGAGCTTCTAGAAAAGACTTTAAAGGCATGTGGTCAGTTCTAATAACAAAATTTGCGTTATGTAAGTAGTAATTAAGTTTTTGAAGAGCGTAATGAATCGCGTAAGCCTCCTTCTCAATAGTCGTCCATTTCCTTTGTGATTTACTAAGTTTATGCGACAAGAAGTAGATAGGCCTTTCATTTTTAACGCCTGGTATTCCAGACTCTTTTCCTTCATATGGTTGCACCAAACATGCTCCTACTGCATTGTCCGAAGCATCTGTGTACAGTATTAACTGTTTGTTTAAGTCTGGATGCGTCAACAGTGGTACCAGTGTTAAGCTGTTTTTTAAATACTCGAACGCTTTCTGACATTCATCATCCCACTTAAACCTAGCGTACTTGCCTGTTAAGTTTGTAATAGGTTCAGCTATCCTTGAAAACGCTGGAATAAACCGCCTATAATACGCACATGTTCCTATAAAAGCACGTACTTCCTTAACGTTAGTTGGAGCAGGTAACTCTTTAATAATCTTTATCTTGTCCTGGTCTGGTTTAATACCTTCTCTATTTATAATATACCCCAAATATTTTGTTTCTGTCTTTAAAAATTGGCATTTACTAAGCTTTAACTTTACATCATGCTTTCTTAACCTGTCAAACACTAGTCTAATATGTTTCAAATGATCCTCTACATTTCCTTTTGTATAAATCAATATATCGTCTATATAGGCTAGAGCGAACCTTTGCATACCTTCTAAAACTTCATTAATTAAGAGCATATAGTGAGAGGGTGCCGTTTTTACGCCAAAAGGCATTCGTAAGAATTCGTACGAGCCCATATGGGTACAAAAGGCGCTTTTCTTTTGTGCGTCTTCCGACATCGGAATACACCAAAATCCTGACCTTGCGTCCAGCGTTGTAAAATATGTAGAGCCATTAAGCAGCCCCAAAATATCATCAATCACCGGCAGTGGGTATGCTACATTCTTGGTAATTTTGTTCAACGCCCTGTAATCACAGCAGAAGCGACTCGTACCATCAGGTTTGGCCACGATGACGACCGGAGACGACCATTCAGACTTCGACCTTTTTATTATTCCTGCTTTCAGCATCTCTTCTATTGCCTTTTCCACGATTTCTCTGTTTCTTAATGGAGTTCTATATGGTTTTAAACTTATTGGTGGATGATCTCCCGTGTCTATTTCCATTGTAACTGTTCGCGTCTTTCCCAATTCTAAATCATTAACCGCAAACACATCTTGATTTTGCTTTATAAGTTGTTCCAACACTTCCTTATTTTCTGGCGGAGCTTTTAACTGTGACAACAATTCTTGTTCCCTTGTTATTTTGTCCAGTGAATGTATATGGGCTTTATTTCCTCTGGATGGATGGATCAATTCATCCATTCTGACGTTCCCTCTTCTTCTGTGTCCGCGTCTGTCATTTCCCCTTTCACTAGAAGTTTCCAAATAACTTGTTCCCGACACTTCTGCTCTATCCGTTGCCAATATGTCACTAATGTTATGATCTAATTTGGCTATCACACATCCTCTGTATAACTTGATTTCTCTACCTGTGTTGTTGATAACCATTACTGGAAAGGTTAAGTGTTTATCCAACTCCATTACTCCATCTGGAACCTCCAAACCAGGCTCATCAATTATTTCCTCTTGTAACTCAGTGATTCTGACTGTGTTTCCTTCCACATAATATGGGTTTCTCTTCAGCTTCGCTTGTATCAAATTAACCGACTGTGGTTTTAACGTCGTTGTCATTTTAACTCTAACTAGTGCTGATATATGCATGTCCTCTTCCATATCTATATAGACGTCCCTGAATTTTAACTTATGTAAATCATAAAAAAGTCTTATTCCATTTTTTATCAAAAAATCTCTTCCTATTAACATATTTCTATTTAAACCCCTCACTACATGAAAAAGGTGTCTTATGTTGATCCCTCCTAACTTAAAATTTATCATTGTTTGTCCAATTACTTGTAAATTCTGTCCAGTAACAGAGTGTAAATTATTATGACTCTTAAATACTCTACAATTTCTTACTATTTTGTATAAAAAACTTTCTTTTACTACACTAACTTGAGCTCCCGAATCAATTAATGTACGAACTCTATACTTTCCTATTTCTAATATACAAGAGCTATAATCTGTTTTATCTTCTATAAATTTCTTGACTTCATCTAGTTGAAAATATTCTCTGTTCGACCTATTATATCTGTTATTAACATATTCTCTAACCCTTGGGACCTTACTATTTACCCTCCTATCATAGGTCCTGTCTAATAGGTAGGGCGCCGATTTTCCTGTGTTCTTGTACCTGTAAAATTCCTGTGTCCATCAACAACATTCCTACTCACTCTATTATTATCATGTCTACCCTGTGTATTCGACTGGACACGCCTGTTATTACAAAAACGAGAAACATGTCCCCGTTGACCACAAACCCAACAGACAATATTTGTGTTATTTGTGTTTCCCACTGTCTCACTTGTAGGGTATCTCACATTTCTTCTTTCAACATAATCGCTCCTATTTCTACCTTGTAACGTTTGTATACCGCCTCTCCTATTCCATCCGAATCTTGTTTGTCCTATTTCCATGGGTTCCTCAACTCTGTCGTCTCGATTACTTCCCACTTCTCGTCCTGTTCTTAATCTAAACCTACGTCTCAAATTTTCCTCTTGTACCGCGATATCCACCGCTTGTGATAACCTCTCAGGGTTTTCCCGCATCAACTTAAGTTTCAAACCATCAGATTTTATGCCATCTACAAAAATCCCTACTAACATCCTTTCCACCTCCTCCCCTCGTACATTCTGTCCTAAGAATGCTTCTTCAGCCAGGTTAATCAATCTATCGCTAAACAATTGTACCGTCTCTCCGTTATTTTGTTTAGCCTGCCTCAACACCGAAAATGCATGTTGTGGATCCGTTATTTCTGCATATTTCCTTGCTAGGTCTTCTTTGAATTGTTCCCACGTCTCATCTACTCTAGCCTCTAACTTTCTTCTTATATGATCCGAAACTGGTTCCGTTGCCGTCTGATAAGCCAGTCTCATTTTTTCTTCATCTGTTGCTGAGATCAAATAGGCATATTTTTCTATGGAAGTGACCCATTTCTTATAGTCTCTGGCCTGTCCACTAAACTTCACAATTTCTGTTGCCATCCCTTGTTGTTTAATCACCATATTAAGTCGGCCTACTGCTGTTCCCACGCCTGTCAAAACCTGTGCTAAGGTGTCCTGTTCCGCCATGCTGAAAAATACTGAAACAAAGCAAGCAAAGAACCACACAATTTCAACTTCTTAATTTAAGGAATACACTCACTTATTATAGACAACCACAGTTATTTTCTGGGTTTGAGTACCACACAATTTTAACTTCTTAATTTAAGGAATACACTCACTTATTATAGAAAACCACAGTTATTTTCTGGGTTTGAGTACCACACAATTTTAACTTCTTAATTTAAGGAATACACTCACTTATTATAGAAAACCAGAGTTATTTTCTGGGTTTGAGTACCACACAATTTTAACTTTTTAATTTAAGGAATTCACTCACTTATTATAGAAAACCAGAGTTAGTTTCTTTTTGTTTCCTGACTCAAGCCCGTACCTTCCTCGCCTCAGCGTCAATTTTCGTTCGATCGCCAGGAGTCTATCTCAGCTGAAAAATCAGTCGCGGAGTTCAGGTAGTCTGTTTCTTCCCCCAGGTAATTGCGTTACTTCTCTAGGGATGCCGGGATTATCTTCAACCCCTGGTTGGGTCCCATCTGAGTCTTGTAGCCTTTGTTTTCACCCCGGGTGGGGTACATCATCGACGTCTTGAGATAGCGATAACGTAAGTGGCTGGCGATTTGAAATTAGCAAAAGTCAGGTTATGGTAACTTTTTGAAACTCCAGAGTTCAGATCGCGGCTATGGGAAGCCCTTTAATAACGCTGAAGGCTGAAGTTCAGACAACGACCATGACCAGCCCCTGGATAACGTTAAAGTTCAGTCTACGGCTCTGGAAAGCCCTTTGATGACGTTAAAATTCAAACCACGGCTCTGGGAAGCCCTTTGATGACGTTAAAATTCAAACCACGGCTCTGGGAAGCCCTTTGATGACGTTAAAATTCAAACCACGGCTCTGGGAAGCCCTTTGATGACGTTAAAATTCAAACCACGGCTCTGGGAAGCCCTTTGATGAGGTTAAAATTCAAACCACGGCTCTGGGAAGCCCTTTGATGACGTTAAAATTCAAACCACGGCTCTGGGAAGCCCTTTGATGACGTTAAAATTCAAACCACGGCTCTGGGAAGCTCTTTGATGAGGTTAAAATTCAGTCAGCGGCTCTGAGAGGCCCTTTGATGAGGTTAAAGTTCTATAATTTTACATGATTGAGAAATTATTTGCTCAGGGTTATCACAGCCTTCGAGCCTCTTTATTTGCTGATTACTGAACTGATTACAGAATTTTACTGGACATCCTTTCACTGGAACAACAACAAGCGTCTCCCGACCTTGATAAAACTGATTTGAGAAAACGTTAAATACCTTCTGGTTTAGGCATTCTTTGAAGGTTTCTTAGTACTTCACGTGGTAGCCGGGACGGCCCAATTCAGTATCCTGGTTAAACGGCTCCATTTCGCATCCTATACCAGTGTATAAGAACACGAAGGCATGTTGTTTTCTTGTTGATATAACGTTTATTGGAGTAAGATGACAAAGCTTCGATGTTCTCCTCCACTCAAGTCCAAAGCCGGATCTTAACTGCCCTTGCCAACCCAATACGTCACGATTGAGCATCTCTCACCCTTTCACTCTTGATGCTCAATCGTGCTGTATCTGTTTCCCACTAGATTCTAATAATACCCCAGTACTCCTCCCTTACTGTTACATATGTAACCTACCTTTCAACAGTGGCGAGAGAGCGAGACTACATTCGCAAGTTCAGGGAATATAAGATAAGTTTCATATCATGCCCATTGCAACCCTAAGCGGTACTTACCATCATCCATCCATGTAACATTTTTGTTTTGCATTGATTTGTATGTATATTCATAACCTTGTAACCAACAAAACTTTGCATTTGTATTTGCTCATGTAAACATTAAGGGAGATAACTAAATTTTCTACTCCCCAATTTTTTCTAAGGGATTTAACTTCAGTAAAATTACCAACAATTAAAAGACAAGATGTCTACGTTAGAAAAATGTATTGAGTTAGGTATGAAATTAGGTTATAAAGAAGAGAAACTGTCAGAATGGGCACAGAAGACGCATTCAGAGAACATTGCCCGAGAGGAAAGAGCGACAGAACGGGAAGAGATGAAGATACGGTCAGAAAGAGAAGACAAGAAGATGCAAATTGAGGCAGAAGAGAAAAAGATGCAAATGCAATTACAGGCTGAAGAAAAGAAAATGCAATTGCAGGCTCAAGAGAAACAAATAGAGCTTGAGGCGGCGGCCAAACAAGCCCAATTAAATGCCGATACACAGATAAGACTAAAGCAGATGGAAATTGATTCCAACGTAGAAATATCTGTAAATAAACTGAGGAGCAAAGAGGAAGAACAAAAATACAACAAGTATAAAGGCCTCGTTAAAGCATTTTGCTCAGGAGATTCTATCAGTGCATACCTGGAAAATTTTGAGTGTCTAATGTCCTACCATAAGATCGTAAAAACAGATTGGTCATTTATTTTAATGAGAAACTTAGCTCTGGAACCCTTAAAAGTAATAGAGACAGTTCCACAGGATATGAGAAAGGATTATGAGTATTTAAAGCAACGAATACTCCAACATTTCTCATTAGATACAGCAGGGTATCAACAACAGTTCGCAAAATTATCCCCACAACCTAACCAAACCTTCATAGACTACGTGTCTACAGTTCAGGATGTTTGCACAAAGTGGATTAACTCAGCGAAAACTAACAACAACCATGACAAACTGAAAGAACTCATTATTATTGACAAAATAGTTAGTACAATCCCAACACCTTTTGCTAAGTTTTTGAAACAAATGGACTGTAAGAGTATCCAAGAAGTAGAGACCAAGGGGAACGCATTTTTCACAGCGAATCGAGATATTTTCCAATTAAACCTAAGTCAAAACGAAACAGCAGCAGTTGTAAATACTAGATACTCAAAACCAACTGAAAACAAGTTTAAACCACGCTCGAATATCAGGAAGCCAGTTAAGTGCCAGTATTGTCATCTGACACACGAAGAGTACGCGATGTGTGATAAATCACCTAATTATCCACATCATCTCCAAATGATAGTGGAGAAGCAAAAAAAACAAGAGAAATGCGTATCAGAGAGCAGTCAAATGCTATTTTTGCTCCAGCTTTGGGCACTATTCACGCTTTTGTGACGGGCGAAAGATAATGAAACAGGCCAATGCTGCACTAGTTGAAACTTCCTCAGATGAAGATATTGAACAATTAAATGAGTGTGACAATCAAATGAAAGTTTGAGTGAGCTAGGAAATGCAGTGCAAATCATTGACACCATTACAGACAATAAATGTAACACCTGTAGAAAATTCCAACTTGACACAACATTGTTATGTGGCCACACGATCCCTATTTCTAATGAAATGGCCAACGCTGCCCTATCATCTACAGGCAAGCTAAATTTCTCAACAGGGTTTGTAAATAACAAAAAGTGCACATTAATCCGCGATTCCGGCGCAACGCTATGTGGAATTAAGAAAACATTAGTCAACGACAAAGACTACACACACAAACACGTAACTTGTCGCACATTCGCAGGCACCATCGAAAAATACCCCCTTGCTCTTGTCGAAATTCGCACACCTTTCATATCAGGACTAGTATTGTGCGCAGTACTAGAAAATCCTGTCGCTGAAATTATACTTGGGAATCTGCCCAACATACGATCTTGCTCTGAAAAGGAAATCAGAGATTGGGAGCAGAAAAACGGTATCCAGAACCCAAACAGCGATTCTAAAGAGAAACACCACTCGTGCTTGTCTCAAACTGCCAAAAGCACAAGAGAGACAACCAATGAAGTAATTCAAAAAGAATTCACCGAGGTGCATAATGCAGGGGCGGCTGAATCTGTCAGTGATACGACCAACTTAAAACCTCGAGCTGAGGATGCCAGCGATCCACGAAGTACCAAGCCTGTAGATGTTCAACAACACACACAACACACGAATGCAATAACACGACAGACAACTCACAAAACCCACACCGACCAACTGCAGGAGTCACTAGAAATTGTATCACCAATCACTACCATCACTAATTTTGGAGAAGAACAGAAAGAAGATCCTACACTTTCACAATATTTTAGGTTAGTAGGACTTAAACCAAAATTGACTAAAAATGCGTCGTGGACATTTAAATTAAAGAACAATGTTCTGACTAGATTATACACCAGAGATCAGACCACGATACAGCAAGTAGTTCTACCTCAATCACATCGTGAGAAAGTACTAAAGATAGCCCATGACTCACCTTTCGGAGGTCATATGGGTTACGAAAAGACTAGAGCCAGGGTCCTGACCCAATTTTATTGGCCTAAATTTTGCCAAGACATAAAATTCTATTGTAGATCATGTGATATATGTCAGAAACTGGTTAAAAAGGGGAAAAACCCTACGGCAGAAATTCAATCAACCACAACTGCCTCGAGACCATTTCAAATCGTGGCAGTTGATCTAGTAGGTCCGTTAAACCACATCTCAATCAAAGGGAATAGATATATTTTTACTCTTATTGATCTATGTACGAGATGGCCAGAAATGATTCCATTAAAATCTATCTCCTCTAAGGATGTGACGGACGTATTGTTAAATATATTCTCCCGTTTTGGCTTCCCGGAGAAAATAATTTCAGATAGGGGAACCCAGTTCATATCGAATGCCACTCAATCGGTAACTAAGTTACTAGGCATAAAGCAATGTTTCACCAGTCCCTATCGACCGGCCGCAAATGGTATCTGCGAGAAACTAAATGGGGACCTGAAACATATGCTATCCAAAGTGACAGCTGAAAATCCAGCCGATTGGGATATACTTCTCCCAACGGTGCTGTTCGCATATAGAGAAGTCCCACAATCAAGCACAGGGTTCTCTCCTTTCGAATTGATATACGGAGCGAACCCAAGAGGACCTCTCACTATTTACAAAGATATCATATCACATCCTGTAAATATCCAATTACCAATTTCCACCTATGATTTAGTCACTGACACCAGAGACAAAATCATACGATCCTGTATACTGGCCAGAACATCATTACAGGAGAAAGGTGTTAGGTACAGGCAGTACGCCAACTAAGGTGCAAAAACAATTGTATTAAAACCAGATCAGGACATTGTACTATTGCTACCTGACAAGAGAGATTTAGGGTTCCAAATGTTGCTGTATGTAGCCGAGGCGCGGTGTTGGGGTGAGCGCCCAACATTGCTCAAATACCTCAATGGCTCGTGAATACATAACCTATGCAGCAAAAGTCCAACTCCTGGCCTTCACGTGGCGGACCTGTTTAAACTAACAGGAGAAGGGGCGACGGCGAGTCTCTGGCGCCGGAAAATAACCAGTATGCTCTAGATGTGTATGCACGTACATGCATGCGCAGACAGGTGTGTGCGCGCGTACACATCTACACTCGAGTGAGACCACAGTCTGCTCTAGCAAAGAAAGGTGCTGAAAACGGAGGCAACCAGCCAAGAGGCGCACCACAGAAATCAGGATGCCACGCAATCACGCAAAATGGAATATGTCGACTACTGCTAATCGTTATGGTGCTCGCCCTGCTTTGGACCCCCAGGCAGGTGCAGTGCCGGGCCCTATGTCTCGAAAGGGTCCAACCCCAACTACTGGAGGTCCTTCTCAGATGTCCTGTGGAGCCAGGGGACATGAGAATAGGACGACTGGCCATACTAAACGAAGACTTAAAATAATGCACTGGAATGCGGAGGGAGTCAGCAACAACAAAAATAGAATTAGAAAAAATCTTGGACCAAGAAAAAGTAAGCATATGTTGCTTGCAAGAAACTCACCTCAATGAAAATATAGCCTTCAAAATCAGAGGCTACCAGTGTTACCGATCTGACCGAAAGAACAGGCGGAAAGGTGGGATACTGACCCTTGTAAGAAATAACATCATGGCTTCCCAAATCAAAGTCTACATGGAAGGGGCTGAGTATCAGACACTTAAACTTAAGACAGGTAATACAGATCTACATCTGATCAATTACTACTGTCCAAGTGACCGCCCACAGGCACTGGACACTCTACCACTAAAAGAAAAAATGATTGTGTGTGGCGATTTCAACAGCCACTCGCAGAGCTGGGGCTATGATCACATGGACCAGAGAGGAGAGAGACTGGAAGACTGGCAGGATGAGAATAGATTCATGTTGATTAACAAGCCGTCCGACCCACATACTTTCTACTCGAGATCATGGCACTCTACAACTACACCTGACCTGGCTTTTCATTCACCAGACCTGGAGTGGAACATTACACGAACTGTTGGGAAACAACTTGGTGGCAGTGACCATCGGCCAGTCTTTCTAACCGTAGAAAATGAGCTTGTAAGTGAAAGCAGCACCCTCTCGAGGTGGAACTACAAGAAAGCAGACTGGGCAATGTACAAGCATCGCACCAGCATACTGGTTAGAAACCTGAACACTGAGAAAGACATAAATAAAGCAGTTGAAGAGTTTGGGAAATGCATACTACAGGCAGCGCGAGAAACAGTACCAAGAGGAGCCCGTAAACAATATAAACCCTACTGGAGTAGTGAACTGGAACAGTTGCATAATGATGTTGAAGTGTGTAGAAAGCAAGCAGAGGCCACACCCAGCCAAGAGCACCACAATAAATTCCAGCATGCAAAAGCCAAATTTCAAAGGGCCAAGCTGCAGGCTAGACGGAAAAGCTGGCAGGAGAAAACAGAGTCTCTGAACTTTGAAAGAGACACAAGGAAATTGTGGAAGCTAATAAAACAGCTTAATGACGAGGGCACAGGGAGAAACTCAAAAATTGCACTACATAAAGATGGAAAAATCTTAACAAGAAAGCAAGCAGCTGACCATTTTGCGGACTCGTTCGCACAAGATAGCAATATCAAAATTAGTCCAGAGAAACAACAAGAGATTCGAGAGAAACGACAACATACAGGACAGAAGGAAATAGTACATGAGGTTCTGGAGGCACCCATCACAATCAGCGAACTGGAGCTAGCCATATCAAAACTGAAAATGAGAAAGTCACCAGGAGCTGATGGTATCTCCAATGAAATGATCAGGAACCTAGGAACAGAGGCCAAAACAAAGCTGTTGCAGATCTTCAATAACAGCTGGACCTTAGGCAGTGTTCCACAAGCCTGGAGAGAAGCAATCATGATACCCCTCCTAAAATCAGGGAAAGATGGTTCCATTGCCTCTAGCTACAGACCAATTAGCCTCACCAGCTGTCTCTGCAAAACACTGGAGCGCATCATCAATCACAGACTGCAGTGGTACATTGAAAGTAAAAACATCCTTGTGCCACAGCAGGCTGGCTTTAGGCAGTGCTACTCTACGGAAGATCAGACAACCTACCTCTCTCAAGAAATTGAGGATGCATTCCAAGAGAAGAAGCTGGTGCTTGCGGCATGGATAGATCTGAAGAAAGCCTTTGACAAAGTCTGGAAAGAAGGTCTGATGAAGAAACTGAGAAACTGCAAAGTCAATGGAAGAATGTACAAATGGGTGAAAGCATACTTGCACAACAGAAGAGCCCGAGTACAGATAGACGGACTCAAGAGCAAGAAAGTACTACTGCGTCACGGTGTCCCCCAGGGCGGAGTCTTGTCCCCCACACTTTTTCTAATCTTCATCAATGATCTTGTTGCTCACCTACCGCATGGAATTAAAGCGGCAATGTACGCCGATGACCTGGTTCTATGGAGCACAAATGAATATGCATCAGTGGCCACCAGATTGCTACAAAGAGCTGTAGATACATTTGCTGCATGGGCAAATAGATGGTGTGTCAGCATAAACACTGACAAGTGCAGCACAACCCTATTTACCCTCTCTCCAAAACAAAAGGCAGGGATCATCCAGATAAATGGAACACCCCTAAGAGAAGATAAAGAACCAACATACCTTGGAGTAACATTTGATGGCAAGCTGACATGGAGAAAGCACATCAACAAAGCAGTAGCAAAAGCCAGAAGGAAAATAGCCATCCTGAGAAAGCTAAGTGGAACCACATGGGGAGCCAGTACGAAAATACTTAGCAAAGTTTACCAACAGAGCATACGACCACACCTGGAATATGGGTCAACTGCGTGGTGTTCAGCATCAAATACCACACTACAAGAGCTGGACAAGGTGCAAAATCAAGCACTTAGAGTCACCACAGGAGGGATGAGATCAACCCCTATAGTGGAAATGGAGAAGATGGGGAGGACACAGGCACTGAGTGAGCGCAGAGATACGAAAACGCTAATACAAGCAGAAAAGTTCCTCAGCTTGCCAGGCCACCCTATGAAGAACAGATTTGAAAACCTAGCTATGGGGCGGTTGAAAAGAAGTAGTTTTATCCACCAGGCCAAACGACTCTGCAGAGAAACCACTGATCTGCCCACAGTTGGTATCCCCCTAACAACTATTCCAGAGCGAACTCCATGGAAAGATGAGCATAGACTATCGTTACAAATCCAGACAAAAGTGAGAGGAATATTTGACAAGGAAGAACAGAACAGTGTGCAGCGCAGAACAGCCACTCTCAGCTTCCTTGATGAAGAATACCCACAGGACCTCTGGATCCGAGTCTACACAGATGGGTCAGCACAAAATGCTGTTCGAAATGGAGGAGCGGGAGTGTACATAGAATACCCAAATAATACTAGGGACACAGCCAGAGTACCGACAGGAAAGTACTGCCATAACTATGATGCCGAAATTGAGGCAATCAAGATAGCAACAGAGAAATTACTAAATAACAGCAATGGTACTCAACCTGTGGTGCTACTAACAGATGCAAAATCAGTACTCGAGGCGCTCCTCTCTGGGAAATTGCCAGTACTAAGGACACTACTTTCTGAACTTAGCAGTCAGCATAAAGTCACCATACAGTGGATACCATCCCACTGTGGAGTACCCGGAAACGACAGAGCTGATCAATTGGCTAAGGAAGGAGCCAAAGAGGAACAGCCTGATGTGCCCGTTACATACCACCAAAAGAAAAGAATGATCAAATCAGTCAGAAAGCCACCAAAACCTGCTCAAGATGACTACCACATTATGGACAGACCAGAACAAGTCATTATTCTGCGCCTCAGAACAGGACACAATAGATTACGCAACCACATGTATACAAAATTCAAGATTGGTGAAACAGCCATGTGCACATGTGGATTGGCGTCGCAGACAGCAGAGCACATACTCCAAGACTGCCCAAAATATAACATATCTAGGCAAACCTTCTGGCCTAGAGAGACGACAGTGGAAGATAAACTCTATGGACCACTGTGTGAACTGAAAAAAAAACAGTTCAATTCATGCAAGAGACGACATTGCAGATATAGACATATTTCAAGCGAACGAAAGAAGAAGAAGAAAAGAGATTTACTATCAACCTCTTGGCAGGGACCATTTACAATTGTGAGAAGAATTTCGGAAGTTGATTACGAAATTTCTTTGAATGGAAAATTGAAAATATTCCATGTAAATATGTTAAAACCATACTATGCTAGAGAGGACAGTGACACGAGTAAGCAGACGCAGTTAACTGATGACAGAAACGAAACGACAATTACCCAACTGAATGACACCTCGACAAACGAAGCATCGTTAACGACGCACTCTTACGACAACAAAGACGACGAAGACATATTTACATTACCGACAATATGGGATAACGACAACGACGACCAATTTAACGACATATTGACAACGTTTAATCTCGACGACGACGACAATGACATTGAGGACAATTTACAAACAGTAGCATCTGTAATAAATCAGACAGACGTAGACAATACTGAAATTCCAGTACCAATTATGAATGACGACGGTAGTATAAAGGACATACAAATCTCTGACACTTTGAAACAACAGCAGCGACAAGACATTTTGTCTCTCCTTAACGACTATAAAACTATCTTCTCTAACAAACCTGGACGGACTGACAAAATAACACATTCAATTGTGTTGACAGATCTGACACCGGTCAAATGTAGACCATATTCTATTCCTCTGCATTATAGAGCAAATTTAGACAAAGAAATTTTGGATTTAGAGAAAAATAGAATAATTCAGAAATCTTCTTCTTCTTCTTCTTCTTCTTCGTTCATCCGGAGTTTTTTTTCGGACGTGATTGCGTTGTGCCTGTTTACAGCAGAGCTGCGTTCTTGCTCCGTTAGGCCGACACATCCGACTTCTGCGGGCATTTGTTGACCGGGTTAACCTTCCCGGGGGGTTTCTTAGGACGTTAGACTCTCACTGTTGCGGTGTTATCTCCCATCCCAGCTGGCCCATATAGAACAGCCAAAGGCATCCTGGTCGGCCCTCAAGGGAAGGCAGGGGCAGACCATGGGCATTCCCCGCCATCCAAGGAGGCTTCCATAATTGCAGAGCCAACACACAGCGCTCTGGTACTGGGCTCACCCGAGGAATCGTCACGTCCTGCACATGGCTGCTTAGCCTCACTTCCGTATATTGGGCCTTCCGTTCACCATAGGCTGTTCTTCCAGAAGCCAGAAGAATGCTGTTTGCAGATGACATCCACGCAGTGAGCTTTCGATTCGGACTTTCCACGTAATGGATTTGCTATCCAAGCAATATTCCATTTTGTGCCACTAGGACACTTTTTCCACCTTTTATGAAGCCCACACAGTGAGCTTTCGATTCGGACTTTCCACGTAATGGATTTGCTATCCAAGCAATATTCCATTTCATGCCTCTGGGAGGCTTGTGTAACCGACATGCCTGTGGTATGAAGTGTGGCAGTCTAAATACTTCTTAATGTACATTTAAATGTCAACCTGAATACAGTTAAAGTAAGCTGCAGTCGACTTGAGCTTGTTGATATCTCCATAGAGCTTGTCCTCGAATGAAGCAGGTGTGGGCCAAAATATCTTTCTCTGTTCTGCATATATTGGGCACTCTTGCAGCAAATGTTTAGCTGTCATTTTACCAGTTCCACAATTACATTCATCTGTATCTCCTATCTTTAGTTTGTTGAACAAGTGGTATTTCAGCCTGTTATGTCCTGTGCGGAGTCTGAAGATTGCTACTTGTTCTCTTCGGTCGAGTTTGTAATATGCATCATCCTTCTGGTGGCCTGGATGCTCTGATTCCCATTTGGTTCTATAAGTGCTTTTTATCAACCTCTTTGCCTCATTATAGGTTATGTCTATGTCAGGCTGTGGTAGTCGTCCGCCCTCTTTTGCCAGTCTGTCAGCCTCTTCATTTCCAGGTATACTGCAATGTGATGGGATCCACTGTATTATAACTTTTTTGGATTTCTGGCATAGACCATGGAGTGCTGCTCTTAGGTCAGCTAGTTCTGTGCTGTTTTTGCTCTTCAGTATTGAGACAGCTGACTTTGCATCTGTGAAGATAGCTATTTGCGTCTCTTTATTTTCCTCCATCAAGAGCATTTCTGCTGCAGTTTTCAGAGCCTCTACCTCCGCTTTGAAGTTACTTGAGAACTTTCCAGTTGCCACTGAATGTGTTTTTTTTCACTCCATTTTTTAAATTTAGGAGAATTCCTCCTCCTCCATTCTCTACTGAATTTTTGGCTGATCCATCTGTATATGCATGGGTCCAATTGCTGCTTGGGTAATGTTCTTTTATGTAGTTTAGGGTTATTTCTCTTCTTTCGGTTTCATGCTGAGTGTTCTTTTTCTCAATACCAGGAATGTTTTCTATCATCTCAGGCAGTTGCTGCTGTCTCCAAGCTGGGAACTTGTCTGCATTGTAAATGGGTTTGACTGTTGATATGTTAAGTATGGGATCTGCCCTAATCTTTCGTTTTGCAGTTTCTACAAAGTTGCTACGCTTCAGTCTTCCCTTTCCAAAACCACTAAACCTTTTATACATAGGGTGGTCTGTCAATCTTCTAAATTTTTCAGCTTGTTGCTGGGCTCTGCTATCTCTTCTATCCTGCATTGGTTGTAAACAAGTGATCTTTTCTAATTCATTAATAGGCGTTGTCTTCAGGCTTCCAGTTATGATTCGCATTCCTTGATTTTGGACTCTACTTATTTTGTTAAAGTTTGACTTAGCTGCTGTTGCCCAAGCTGCAATGCCATATTCCAGTACTGGCCTCACCCGTCCAGTATATAACTTCTTGAGAACTTTCTCATCTGCTCCCCACGTTGTACCAGCAAGCTTTTTCATGATTGCCATTCTTTGCCTTGCTCTTGTTCGATTTTTCTCAACCTGTGTCTTCCATGTCAGGCGACGATCAAAGGTGACTCCTAGATAGTTTGGATTTTCTTCATGGCGCAATATTTTTCCATTCAATACCAGCTTAGGTTGCTGAGTTTTAGTTGAGAGGGAGAACACTGTGCATGTTGTTTTCTCCTCACTTATCTTCACTAGCCATGATTTTGACCAGTCCTCTAGCGCTAATAGGGCTTGCTGTATTCTGCTGTTAGCTGTACTAATATATTCTTCAGATGTCCATATGGCTAGGTCATCTGCAAAGGATGATGTGTGTACTCTGGCTGGAAAATTTTCCGTGATGTCGTTTATATATGCTAGGAATAATGTTGGTGAAAGAACTCCTCCTTGGGGGACACCTTGCTCCAATAGCATCATTTTGCTGGTTTGTCCTTGTACTTTTGTCCTGGCAGTTCTGTTCTCAAGGTAGTGGCTGATCCATTTGTACATTTTCCCACAAACATGCATTTTTTGCAGTTTTACTTTCAGTCCTTCCCTCCATACTTTATCAAATGCTTTTTCTAAATCTATCCAGACCGCTAGTGTGTGCTTTTTCTCTTGGAAGGCATCCTCTATTTCCTGAGCTATATAGGTTATTTGATCTTCAGTGGATCTGTACTTTCTGAATCCTGCTTGGTGAGGTGTTAAGAGTTGGTTTTCTTCCAGATGCCATGTTAGCCTGCCATTGATAATGCGTTCCATTAATTTTCCTACACAGCTAAGAAGACTGATAGGTCGATAGCCATTTGGTTCTTCCAGGTCTTTTCCTTTCTTTGGGACTGGTATTAGTATAGCTTCCTTCCATGCCTGTGGGACTATTCCCCTCTTCCAGCTGTAATTTAGGACTGCTAGTAGTTTCTTTTTTGCCTTAGTGCCTAGTCCTATTAGCATTTCATTTGTGATTCCATCCTTTCCTGGTGATGTCTTCTTTTTTAGGGTATTCATTGCCTGTTCCATTTCTTCCATTGTTAGATTTGCCATCATATATTCTGCTGCTGTCTCTGTATATCTATGATGTATCTGTTTATCTTTGATTGCTTTCTTCTGTTCGGCTGTAATATCAATGTGGTTTGCACTGGCATAGTGTTCCATTAGTGCATTTGCAGCCTTTTTTCCTGTAAGCAAGGCATTTCCTTGTTTAATTGTTATTTGTTTGTTTCTAGGTCCTTCATTGTTCATGGCTTTCACTAGTTTCCATAGTTTGTTTCCATCCCTGTCAAAATTCAGGTTTTCTGTTTTTTTCCTCCAACAATCTCTTGTTGTTTGATTTACTGTTCTTTTATATTTTGCTGAGATGGCTTTGAGAGAGATGTTCGCTTCAGTTGTTTGTTCTCTCTCTGCGGTCTTCCTAGCATCTTCAACTTTGTCCTCCAAAATTTGTAGTTCTTCAGTCCAGTATGGTTTGTAATTTTTCCTCGCTCCTCTTGGAATAGACTCAGTGGCCGCCTGTATTATTGCTCTGTTTAGACTTTCCACCATTTGCTTCATGTTGCCATATCGTGTATTTATGTTTTCACAATATTTGTCTGTTAGTATGGCAAATCTGTCCCAATCTGCTCGTTTGTAATTCCAACGGGGCAAAGGCTTTTGCTCCTGTGGAACATACTCCATATTTATTACAAGCTTGATTGGTCTGTGGTCACTACCTGCTAATTGGTCAAGCACATGGCGATCGATTTTGTGGAGGATGTCTCCTGTGCAGAAAGCTAAGTCTGGAGTAGAAGTGGTAAGCCATCTTCTGGAGTAGAAGCTCGGTGTGTCATCCGCTTTGTTGAGTAGATGGAGATTTGAGTCTATTTCCCAGTCCTCCACTTCATCTCCTCTTTTGTCAGTATCTGGGTATCCCCATCTTTCTGAACGGCTATTAAAGTCTCCGACAACAATGCAATTTGTGTCAGTTATTTCCATGTTTGAGAGTGTAAGATCCTTATCTGCCGGGCTATACAGATTGTAAATTCTTATTTTCACGTCCTTTATCATTATATCAACACCTATAATTTCCGTTTGGTTGTCAGAGATCACAGATACTTCGCTGCAAGGTATTGTATTTCGTGTAAGTATTACAACTCCTCCTTTGTGTCCTTCGCGGTCGAAACGTGTGGCCTGATATCCCTGACTGAAAATGTGCGATTGGCGTTGAGGTGTGTCTCTTGAATGCATGCCACATCTATTCTATCTTTATGAAGACGCTGTGTTAGGGAGGCTTTCTTGTTATAAACTCCTTCTGCATTCCATTGTAGTATGTTGAGTGTCCGGGGTGTTTGGTCAATAGCTCTTAACCTACTCCTCTGTGCCTTGACTCCACAGCACAGGGGAAGGTGACCACCAGTAGTCATGGGTGGACCCCCTCGAGGCAGGGGGCCCGGCACTATCACCGCCTGATGGGACTTCACGGGATTAGCACCATAACGATTAATTTTCATCTGTGGCATCATGAAATGATAAAGTTACGTTGCACTTCTTTGTCAAGCCTGTGGCTCAGTACATCCGATTTCGACAAGCATTTGTTCGGGATGCTTTCCCTAGCCTTTGACTGTCCCCAGTCTACCTACAAGGCAGCAGGTTTGTACGTCGCTTGGTCTGGTCCCTCTCCCTTGACCTGTCCGACATGGGTGACCCTACCAGTAGCTGTGCTACCGTCGGCATAGCTCTTGGGGTCATTGGAACGCGCAAGCCCCTCTACCTCGTCAAGGTGGACGCACGGCAGAGGGGTAATTCAGACATCTATGTCCCAATATTCATCACCGATTGTCCTGGTGAAAAAGAAAGACCAAACGATTCGTTTGTGCATAGACTATAGAAGGTTAAATACGATAAATACAACAGATGCGGAGCCAATGAACAGCTGTGAAGACCTCATTTTGAATATGTCTCAATCATCCTTATTTTCGAAGGTTGATTTAGCGAAAGGTTATTGGCAAGTACCACTACACCCTTCTTCTAGACATATAACAGCATTCGCAACACCTCTTGGTTTGTACGAATGGAGATATCTTCCATTTGGTCTCAAGAACGCTCCCGCCACATTTGTCAGGTTAACTAGGTTGTTATTGCACGGCATCAAGGATGTGCAAGCGTATATTGATGATATATGCATTCATTCTTCTAATATGACTTCTCACTTACTTATACTCCAACAAGTCTTTAACCAAATCTTTCTTTTTGGACTTACTATCAAACCTTGGAAGGTTGAAATAGGCTATAAACAAATAGACTTCCTTGGTCATAGAATTTCTGAAGGCAAACTGTTGACAGATGATAAAATTGTTTCGAAAATTCTCAATCTAGAAGTTCCAACTACAAAGAAACAAGTTAGAAGTTTATTAGGTCTTATAAACTATTATGCTAAGTTCATACCAAACTGGGCAGAACTTACATCAGTTTTTTCTAATATGTTGACAAAAGATCATCCAGAAAATTTTTGTAAAAGTACCCGCTTAGAGGATGCAATATGCAGATTGAAATGCATTTTTTCTAATCCACCAGTATTACGATTACCAAACATAGATTTACCCTTTATTTTGACCACAGATTCGAGTGCTATCGCAATTGGAGGATGTTTAATGCAAGAAGTGCAAGGATTGAGACACCCAATTCTCTATGTAAGCTGAAGAAGGCAGTGATCCATTATTCTACGGTGGAATTGGAGGCATTAAGTCTACTATTTTGTATGCTCAGATTATCTAAGTTCCTCTTAGGTTCCCATTTCGTTGTGCTCACCGATAACTCGCCATTGTTGGTGCTTAAGCAAGGTGTTCCGAAAAACCATCGTTTGCAAAGATGGTGCCTTCTTCTCCAAGATTTCGACTTCGAAATCCGCCATATCAGAGGCACCGATAACATTATAGCTGATATTTTATCGCGACAAACGAATGCGCCAGCAGAATAACATTAGGCACATTAACCAATCGCCATACCAGAAACTGTGATATTTTATTCTGTGGCATAGAACAGTATAACTCTACACCTGCTAGAGAACTTTCATTTAGAAGTAATAACACCCCAGTGAATAGGTTACGTATAACACCCACAAACATGACACTTTGTGAAGTATACTACCAATTACCAAAGCTCTAGGAACAATCCGAGCGAGAGACATTATCTGTGAAATGATTTCAACCAGTGAACTGACAGTGATCATGAAAGCATTAAGAACACTTCATACTCGACATTGAGAACATTCCATACTTGCGGTTGCTAAGAGACTTTGCAAACAGCCGAAACAGAACTACGTCGATTACAACACTCAAGAAACAGCCATACTAACTGTTAACATTCATGGCACGACACGCGGACAACTGGAAGACAACGCGCACATCATCGTTGGATTTAGTTACTTAGTTAATTAATTAATTTAGTATTGAATATGTATTATATTTCCATTGAATTATGTATATAAAATATGTCAACCTGTAATTTGTACATTTTCTACCATAATATTACAGGTATTTCCACTCATAGGCGAAATATTCTTCCTATGTAATTTTCTCTATGTAAATTATAAACCATTTTTGAGTCATCGTACAAAAAGTACGTATTATCTTAAAGGGAACATTTCGCCTATTCCGTTTTTTTTCTAAGGGCAATAACACTTACCTCAACTTTACTTATATATTTTAACCAAATACTATTTTGAATGAAAGATGTGTGAATGACAGGGTGAATGAATTAAATGAGAGAGCGATATACTGAGCGGACAAATTGTACGCAAAACGTATTTATTTTAATTTGTCTGCGTCTTTCATGTAAATTGTATTACTTGTCTAAATTGTTGATACATGTTTAGTAGTTAGTTTAGTACTCTTAGTTTAGTATTTAGGATACGACATCTAAGCACCACTGCTTGGAATGCCTGATCATGCATTACACACATTGGGGTAATTCATGATTAAGGATATCCCAACTCGTGACGCTTGGAGATAAGCCACACATTCAGCACATACTTTACACAAAACTCAAAACTGAACACTATCAATTAAAATACAGTCACTTTATTAGAAGCAGCAACTTATTAGTCAATACACTAACAAGCCAACAGGGACACATGTAGTCAGATGGGATAAAATAACAGAGTAACTACATATTCAGCATTATACAACATACGAGAGTAAAAGTGTATTGAAATGCACACACAGAACAAGATTTGCATGTGTACTTAATTAGCCAAGACTTTTGTCTTGTTAATCCTCTCTAATACAGAGGTTAATTATCTTGGTATCAGTGGGATACTTTGAGAAGGTCGGGTTGTAGAAACAACTAGGAAACGTCACGTAACTTCGGTCAGATAAGCATTTTTAAGGACACAGGAGAGAGAGACCTCTTCAGCCAATCACCGTGAAGTGGTGTATGGGAGAATACATGAGTGTTGATGCCAATATGTAGGTTACCAAGTTACTGTCCACCAAACTACAAACACCGACTTTATGTGATTCTGTGACAGAATTAGTACAGAACTAATTACCTTATAATAACCCATCAAATCAGGGGGGAGAGGGGGACTCCTGTCACAGCCTCACATCATACGGTAAACCAACATAAGTTAATAGACACTGGCGAAGGGCTACAACTCCCGCCCAAGGGAAAGAAGTAAGACACTCGAAGGCTTGAGTAATCCAGAGCCTTCTCGAAGGACTGGTCAGTAAGTCCACTGTCCCGTGGACACTGATGTGGCCCGCCTATTGCGGGGTCCACGAGGAACTCGGACAGAGTTACCACCCGTGTCGGATTGCGACACGTGTGAACCGGCAGAGACAGACGGGACATCGGAGAGGCAACAGGGCCTGCCTTAGAGGGACTTAATAGTTCAGACCCATGTGTATTTAGGGTCATAGACATATGCTAGATAGTTTGCTTAGAATGTTTGTTATAATCATGTGTGATGTTAAACCTCTGTGATATGCAACTCATCAGTGCGGGCTTGTTAAAACCCACTGCGCCAACGCACTGTATACCTAAGTTCAATAAATGTTGCTATATTATATTTAACGGAGTTATTGTTGCCTGTTTGAGCCCGAGTTCAGATCCCCTAGAGATCCAACACTGTGACAATCTGGTACGGACTTAACTGATTACATACAGGAAAGGGAGCGAGAATTTCGCCAGGCGGCGAGGGAAGATCGAAAGGCCCAGTTGGAAGCAGAAGAAGCCACAAAGATCAGAGAACATGAATACCGCATGAAAGAGCTAGAACTCAAGACACAAACTAAGGGAGAAATAGATGGAGTGGAAGGCAGTTCTTCTTCACCTAGAGCAACCCACATGATTGGACATGGGTACCATGCCATGAAGTTTCCCTTAGCTGTTTATGACGAGTCTAAAGAAAAATTTGACAACTTTGCGAATCGCTTTGAGGCAATGGCAGCAGCTATGGGACTGGATAGAAGCAGATGGGCTCTTAAATTATCCCAGGCCTTACGAGGTTCGGGATACGAGGTCTACACACGCCTACCACCAGGACATGAAAATCATTACGAGGAATTAAAAGCCGCTTTGATGAAGCATTATGAAATCACAGCACAAACATCTCGGAAGAAGTTTAGATCGTCTAGACGAGAGCCGGGAGAGCTATTCGCCGCCTACAGTCTGAGGCTGAAATCATTTCTCCAGAAATGGATGGACTTGGCAGAGTTCAAGAGGGACTATGAGAGTCTGGAAGAAATGATGGTGGTCGATCAGATGCGACAGCAAATGTCAGAACCCCTGAAGACATTTTTAGGAGAACAAGGGGCGGAACGGCTGGATGTTGTGAATAAGCTGGCGGAAAGATTCGTAGAAGTCCATGGGGAAGCTAAAGAAACCAATATACAACCCACCAAAGGTCAGGAGAAACAAGAGAAAAAGAAATATAAAAACGGGGAAGGGGAAAAAGTGGAACCTTATATAAAGACGTCACTGGAGAGTTCAGAGAAGGTGAAGGAAGGAAACCCGAGCACCTTGAATTCTCCAGCTAAACGACCGTGGTACGAGAAGTGGTGTTCAATCTGCAAGTCGCCCTCTCATAACACAAAGGACTGCAGATCGAAACCGAAAAGTTCTTACTTCGCAGCATGAAAAGTGACTCCTACGACGGTGATCACAGACAAGGCTGAGGTCGGCGAAGGAGATAGGAACAAAAAGGACACACGGAAATCTTGGAAGGGAAAATGGTGCACACACTGCCGGTCGAAAACACATAATACTGTGGACTGCAGATGCAAGGCAGAAGACGCCAATTGCATAACCAACCTCGAGGAATCAAAAGAGGATGGCAAGGAAAAGGTCGAGGAGATGGAACACACTCAGGACCAAGAGAGGCCACCTGTGGTTGAACTGATTGAAGTCAATGGCCAACAGGTTGCTTATCTCTACGATTCAGGTTTGGATGGGGAAGCGGTGATAGATGCCAGCCTAGTAAGCCCAGACCAACTAACAGGGGAGACCATAGAGATACAGCCGGCAATGAGGAGTGCTGTTACCATGACGCTGCCAATCGCCAAGGTGGAGATTAAGTCAAGGTACGTCACGGGCATTATTCCAGCAGCTGTATTATCGGACTCCTTATTTCCCATGATCCTTGGCACAAAATGTGTCTTTTTGGGGATGCCCAAACAGCCAGCCCACAGAGGAGCCGTAACCAGTGGATCTCAGGGGAAGGAAAAAGAGGCAGAGACACTATGCGACAACTCAGAGATAGGAGAATTGCATACTGCCCTGAGGAAGGATACTACGTTGCATCCTTGCTACAGGAAGCTGCAAAGAAGTGCTGAGCCACCAGAACGGGGACAGTACTTTCTGAAGAATCGACTACTCTATCGGAGAGCTGGGAGAGGAGACAACCTGCACGAGCAGTGGGTGGTTCCAGAGACCCGCCGTCCTCATATTCTTCAGAGTGGACACACCATAGCAGAGAATAAACATATGGGTGTCAGAGAGACATTGCAGATAATTTTCGGCCATTATTGCTGGCCAGGAATGACCGGAGATGTACGCCGCTGGGTGAAGTCTTGTTCGGAGTGCCAGAACACACCACCCAACAAGCGGACTAAGAGTAAAAAAACTCTTAAAGAGGAAGACAAAGTGGAAGTGTGGGGTCCAGCAGAGACCAATACACTCCAAGTAGGATGGAAAGGACCTTATCCTGTGGAAAAGGTGGTGTCCAAAAACATCTACAAAATCCGGATCGGGGAAGAACGGAAAAATCTCCCTAGGCATCTCATTAAGAAATATGAGGAGAGATCCGAGAGCAAAGCTTCACACTTTATGGTGTTGGCAGCCATTGAGAAAAAGGTTACAAGTCCAGACGAAGACCAGAGATCGCCAGTACAACATAGGAGGACCTATGGGATAGTACGTGATAGGTCAGATTTACCTAACGACGGGAGGAGGGAAATCACACGTCAGGGAAAGGACAAGAGTGAAACCTTCAATAGTAACCAAGTTCAGAAGGGGTGGTAACGGCGGGAAAGGCTAGAAATACCCAGGACTCCAACCGAAGATTGGCTGACCAGATACAATATCGCCCAAGATGGTCCTGGAAGCAAAAGTCCAGGAGGTTTGGGAAAGACGACTCGGTCCAACGTGGATGAGGTGGAACATCCCCAGAGGCAAAGCCGGGGGAAACCAAGAGGATATTGAAGCAGTGTTACAATCAGGATGGGACAATCCGTCTGTATTGTGAGCCGTCGCTGACGCAAGTCGAGAGAAGGTCGACCGGACGGACAGGAGCGATGAGCCAACACTAGTTTCAGTCATGAGTAGTATGGTAGGGTGTCTATGAGGTCGCCTACTTGATGAGGAGGTGAGCCATGTGAGGATCCAGTCATATCATCAACACGTGATGTTCATAGCTACTTCGGAGAAGCTCAACGCACGGTGGATGTGATGGGCGTTGTTGCTGCAACAGGACAACTTCACATTAGAATACATCCTTGGTAAGGAGAATGTGGAAGGGGATTTCTTATCTAGACATCCAACTTCAGAGGAAGAGGAATAGATTGGTGGATCATAGGAATCAAAACTACATTGAAGAAGAGTCGACGCGGTCAACTCTCTTAAGAGGGGGCCTATGTCACAGACTGATGATAGTTTAGTGATTCCCAGATAAAATTAAATGTAACATTAATGGCAATATAGGAGAAGGGTTAACAATCGAGTCGTTCAATCTGAGAGAAGGATAAATGGAAGGTTATTGACCGAATATCAGGGACAGGTGTTCGCAGAGGTCAGTGACTGCCGATCTTATCGGCCGACAAGACGGAGACACGAATACATCGGAACGGGGAACACGAAGACGGTGTAATCTCTTTGAAGTGCGACGAGCGATGAACGACGGAAACAGCGGGGGAACAGAATAGCGCGAGCAATTGACGTATACGTGATTTCACTGAACTTTTGATGTTGCGGAAACGGCAAATGCGACTGTTAATGTATGGACATCAAACACTAACGAAGAACGGAAAGCCCAATATAAATAGTAGAAACTGGGGTTTCTGGTTTAGTGTGTGCTACCTAACGGGACGGCAAACTGGATTTATGTCTCCTGAAAATAGCAAAGAAATCATCCCGGGAAATGGGATAGAAGTGCTTGTGTGCTAATGGATTTCAATGCTTAGGAGTATCATAAATTAATTATATAAGGTATTGTAACCTTAGAGGAATAGTAGCATAGGGATATAGATGTTTGTGCTTAGCAGTGCTTTCTATTAGTGAATAGTTTAGACTGTAGTGCACTCATCTGTCTTATGTCTGAGTGTTCTTCGGAGGCTTCTCAGTATGGCCGGAGAGGGACACTCACATAAGAAGTAGTTTGTAACAGACTCATATCACCTGATTGTATAATCCCACAGGTTTCATATATATTCCTGACCTGTTCAGAAAAGAGTAAAGAGTAAAGATCCTAAAGTCACAGGTGCAATGAACGTATGTCACTATAGCAAATTCAACCTAAACAGTCAATAAGAGTGGGTTGACATAACGAATGGCAAGAAACAGGTTTTGGTGAACCTTAGTGAAAGAACTTTATTCAAGCAGAGCAAATAGGCTAAAACATTGTAATTGGGTACTCACCTAAACGAAACAGTGAAGAACTATAGACCAGTTTACCTATATTCAGAAAACGGTTAAATAACTGTGGACAGGTGTGATGTGTTTTCACTGATGGATTATAATAACATGAAAACGGAAAACTCTGTCTACTGAAAGGACTTACCGTGATCACATTACTTTACGGTGATACAGTGGTGAACAGTTGTTTTTTTCAATAACGGATTTACCTCCAGACTCAAGCTGAACGGAGCATTCAGGGTGAGAACGTTCCAATTCTATGTGTGATGTCCTATGTTTTGGCCGTATGACTATGCTAGAGGAGACACGGAGACGAATGATCAAAAGTCCTATCTTGCACTCACATTAGCAGACACTAACAACTACATATACACATTCAATACATACAACTGACATAGTTTCCAACAATAAACAGGTTATTAATTGTTGGAGGAAACTGTTGTCAGGGTATGTTATGAAGGAGAGAGAGAGAGAGAAAGAGAGAGATATAGTGTATGAAAGACGGAAGGGAGGAGTGTAGACAAAAGTCATTCAATACTCCCAATAGTAGAAGGATATTAAAGGTGTGCTTGTCGAGTCCACTTTCCTCCAGGGACGACAAGCTACACATACGTTATATCACGCAAGTTCAAGTACAGTCGACGGGCCGGATGAAATGATGTCGCGGGCCGTAGTTTGGTGACCCCTGAACTAGAGTTTCGATGCCTGCTATATGCCTCCTTCCCTCCGCTAGCCTACGGGACACCCTAGGGCAAGGTGGAGTACCCGTTTAGCCCCTCGATCAGGATTACATGAAGTCATGGGTGCAGGTGGTGGATGAAGTTGAAGAGCAGCCGACAGATAGTTGTAGTTTATGGTCTCCAACTTCACGACGGTAGACAGAGGATCTCTTTATTTTTTAGGAGACAATGGCTGCGGTCATCGACCATTATGGTCACTGCTAGGAAGGAAAGCAATGGCAAACTATCTTCTTTACAGATGCCAAGAATATCATGTACTGCAGTCTTATCGATAATCAGAGAAACGGAGTAATTGTGTGCTCCATAGGAACACGGAGCTGATCCACGACTCTGGTGATCGAGTGAGATGGCAGAATATGACCGCCCACGCTTATCGGCATGGCACATGATGGATGGATGGCCTGCTATAGTCAGTGTGTCATCGAAGTTTGCACTGTGATGGAATTAAATGTGGAACTCACAGCTACTGGGCATCATCACCTCCATCATGGACACAGCCAACTGGCGCGGGTGTACACGTCTCTTCACAGATCCCGGTCCTTGGTGTTCTGGATCAGCTTTGCTGATTCTCTGACTATTAACTGTAGAATTCAATGAAATCTTAGTAGGAGAAGCAAATTAATAAACAAACAAAACAAAAAGGATAGCTGTTGGAAGAAATGGTCGATGTTTTCTGTCTAACAAAATTAAAAAACAAAAAATCTTTGAACTGTTATCCGCACTTCGTCTTATCTGTTACATTATGAATTTATATTGTTCTTTTCTTTTCTTCCTTAGTAGTATAAAAAAGGGGTAGTAATTTTCACGATTCAATTTTTGACTTCGGCCTACGTCTAAATTAAAAGAAAACGGAATTTCCAGGAAGTCACACAACCAGTGCATTGACTCTGCAGCTCCAGCGACGTCCCCCAGAAGGCCTAATATCAAACACAGATTCTGTTCACCCTTATGGAGCGTGGTAGCAAAACGAATATCCAAAGCAGTAGTCCAGGTTCACAGCCCAGGTTGGTTGGTAATGTATCCACTATGAGTCCAATGTATTGTTGCTGATGTTGTTTTAGCCCTGAAACCGGCTTGCACCTATCGGAATGAAGTTGGTGTATACATTTGTCTCCAACCTGGTACCAATATATAATCTTTAATGGGACTCTGCTACAGGGCTCTCCTTCCCCTGGTCACGATCAGAAAGCAGCAGGGTTTGCATGAAGGATACTGGAACTTCACATCTGAAGAGAGACGTATTACGGTGTAATTAGGTCATGATTCAGCAAAACAACATACAGACTGGCTGAGATTCCGGCTAGGTTGGTAATATTTCCTCACAGGTTTTAGGTGCCTCATTGTCAACAAACTTCATCCCGCTGTCGAGAGGGAGCAGTGACCAAGGTAGGTAGCATACTTTTCAAATGGCGTATGAAAGAGAAAATTTGGAACATTCATAATAAAACTACATGGAAGATGCATGGCGGAGCAGAATAGTTCAAGCAAATGCTACCTTCCAGAAGATGAAAAGATCTTATGTGATAACGTACTCTCACTGGACGTCAGAAAGAGAGTACTGACATGTTTCACGGAAGAGGTTCTGCTGTGTGATAGTTAATCCTGGAATATGAACGATAAATTAGGAAGAGCTTGAAGGCAACGTGCATGTGTCTCCTGAGACGTATTTTGTGAATGTCTTGGACGGCCAGAATAACCAACAATGATGGCCTGGAAAAGACTAATGAAAATAGAACATTATATACAAATGTAGAAAAGCGATAAAAATGGTCTTTGGTCGTCTAATCAGAAGAGGGGCATTGGAAAACATGGTGATAACTGAGAAGAACATCGATGGAAAAGGCAGACCCAGAGAAATTATGCTGGGCTATGGCATGGAAGAATATCATGAGGTCAGTAGATCCAGAACACCAAGAACTGAGATCTGTGAGGGTATTTTAGCGTCTGCATGGCGCGCGCACGCACGCACGCAACACACACACACACACACACACACACACACACATGTTGGATACGTAGAGATTGATGGCTCAACCCCAAAGAGATAAAAGATGCAAAATCCTTTTTCCCAATGTGATCCTGCCCGTTTAATTAATTTAGCTGTACTGACTCAATTGTTTGAGACCAGAAATAGAGTTTTAGAGAACCAAGTAATACCTTCAGGAAATAACTGAAAAATGTGTATTCCCTTTTATACCCAAAATATCCTTTAAGTGGTTCCTTGCCTCTCCTCCACCAACTAATTAATTATATCTAGGGTAGTTTAAAACAATTTGACTATGACAAGTAAAAATACAATCAATACATGACATGACCTCATTTTTTATGATTTAATAAACATAAACATGGATTTTGTAAATTGCATTCAAAATTACAATTTCCTGTCATAAAATAAGGACATATACATATAATGGTAATTATACAGAATTGATGTGCCAATTATAATGTGTATAATAACAGCTATATTTTTTCCAGTGGCTTGTACTGCTAATCTTTTACTGGCCTGGATGATCTGGAAAAAAAGAACTGTCTACACTCAGGGTTCTCCACTTTCAGCTTTGGGAATCCCTCTGGCTATCAATTAATTGCTGTATGTTCTGTAGTCTTAGTGTTCCAGGTCTGAGTAGAACATAAGTTGGCTCTTGGTTTTCTTTCCATTTTGGCAGGTAAATGTTTAAATAAAGATTACCTCTCCTATGAGACAAATGGAATGTTTGCAGGTAGATAAGTTTCTGCACTACTCTATCAAGGGCATCACTCAACAATGTGCTCACTCAACAGGTGCTGCATTAAATCTTCACCAAGTCAGGTCTGGATTTACATGAGTATGACCACTACCTGAAATTCCATCAATCACATAATTCTAATGATATCATAAATATGACATTAGAAATGAAATTTAAAAGCCTAAGAACATACCAAGTGAAAACAATACAATGAATTTTGTTCTTAGAGAAAATAAACATAGAAAAAAGATAGTCTTGGTGTTCTCAATTAGTTATCACCAACATAGTTGTTTGCTCTCACTCCAATCTTCCACTATCAGGTGTTCAAGGTTTAACTAGCAGATGTGCAGTTTCATCTTCACTTATGCCTGTCCTTCAGGTCTATAGTTTAAGTAATACCTTGATTGATTTGGAATTTGACAATTATGTTGACCATTCTCTTCTGTACCTAGTTTTGTTCTCTACATCTTTTTCTATTCAGGAAAAAGGGTCTCATACATTATGGGTTTTAAAATAATTTCCCATTGTAATGAGTAGTTGCTTATAAACAATATAAGTACATCATGGAATCAATTCTTGTATAGCATTCAGGTGTATTCTTCATTAAATGCTTCAAGTGAGAAGTTTTCTTCCATTCTCATGGATGTAATATTTATTATCATCATCATCAACATCATCATGGTTTCCTTATATCATTGTAATTACAATCATTATCATTATTATCATGCTCATTATATCATTGTCATTACAATCATTATCATTATCATCATAATCATTACAGTCATCATCATCATCCTTGTAGTACATTATTATCATTACACTAGACCATATGTGTTAACAGGAGTGACATGAACTACAAAGAAGGATTTTGCTTAAATACAAACACAGATGCTAGTAGTATGTGTAATGTATGATATTGGTTATGTCGTGCTTAGCGCACAAAACCAGATGATTGTAGCATGAATTATATCTTATACAAAGTGTTGTTATGCGCCGGAGTGTACTAAATTATTATTTAGTTTATGGGTTACGCCAAACTAGTTCTCTAGTGATAGTCATGGCATTACACATCAAAGTTGCCGGCTATCCAGAGATTGACTCTTGGCCTATACTCCCTCTCTCTCAGCATGTAACTTCACTCACTCACTCAAACTCCTCATGCATCAGTCAACATATCCATCTGTGCATGTGGGATCAATTCACTCATCTCAGACATCATTCATATGTATGGATGATCATTTCACTCAGTCTATAAACACATTCATATCGGTATAGTTGATCATATAGGAATCATTCATCACACATCCTTCATACTGGCATGTAAGGTGGGTAATTATACTTATGTGATTTCCCAATAATAAATTAAATGTTTACCATCATTGATAGCACAATGAAATATCTTCTTGCACAACCACTCATCATACACATCATATCTGTAGGAATGACAATTATACCTATGTAGGTGCTTTACACAGAATACATTCACAGATGTTTAACAATAATGAAACACACATGACACAAGCATGCTCTTCAATGACATAGACATGTGATCATTAGGCACACTTATGAAATTCACCCAGGATTTAGCAACATGAAATCCATGAGTCACCACATGCTCTCATCAAATACATACAATTTATGTGATATACTCCAATTCACATTCAGGCATTATGAATCATAATCATTCTTGTATGGCGGTTGATTACGCACTATTATGTGGCACAAATATTATTATTCCCCATGTTTGACAACCATGAAAATATATTTGCCTTTCCACCTGCGAGCTTTAATATCACACAAATTATGATACCTATAGAACTATTTTTGGTTCCCATGTGTTCAAGAAATATAAGAAACTACTGGTTTGTTCATGTGCTTATGTATAAAAAATCATCTACTGACTAACACACATTACACTAGTTTGACTTACCAGTGTTTACACATTTACAATAGTTTCCTTAAGTCTTAAGTTACCACTCTAATTCATTGTAGATTGAGGTTCATGCTTAAGAAATAAAATGTATAACATGTGTCTAATGTTTATACATTAACTAAGTTGTTTAGCTGGGAGAAAATAAAACACTGTAGTTTTCTCCTAATGTACAGTTTATCTTATGACTATGATAACTGAGTATAATATTATTTAGTTTCTACTAGATTAAATTCTTAAGAACTCACCATTCTAAATCATTGTAGATTGAGTTGCTTAAGAAATAAATGTACAACTTGGACTAATGCTTATACATTAAATCAGTTGTTTACTTTGGGAGAAAATAAAACTCACTATGGTTATTCTTAATGAATAGTTTATCTATAAACTATTACAATTAAATATATCATAATTACTTCTTAAGAACTCACCACATGTGTTCAACAAGTCGACTTACCAACTCCTCGTCTGGTAAATAGACTCACAACTAATCTAAGATTTAAAATAAATTAAAGTAACTATGGTGTTTACCTTATTTATCAGAATGACTTCAACATGTCGACACGTTTCATGATCTGAATGAGATGCAATTTCTCACAAGCGATGTCGTCGGCTGAGGATGTTCTTTTCTCGTGTGATTTTGAAACTCTCTCACTCCTTCCGCTATTTCAGGTCTTATGTCTCATGCTGGCTGATGAACAAACAGGCCATGTCGCTTTGCGTGCTGCTATTTATACGGTGCCTTTTCCGGTTCACGTTTTTCATTGCAAATGGGTATATTAAATCTTGGATCGTACAATTGTGGAACAAACAATCCTGTTGTGGTGTTCAGGCTTTAATTGTCGACGGGAAATATCTACAGCATGTTACGGTTGTGAAAATAAAGTATCACACACACACAACACATACACAACACAAACACATACACACACATCATAGAGTGGGAGGTAGAGCAAGATATAGAATGTTTACCCCAGAGGGCAGTCTAATGGCGCTTTCATTTCTGTGGACATCGGCACGTCCTGAACAGTAGTCACTTGAGCTCTTGTATGTTTGATAACCAGTTATGCCAGAAACTGTCAGATTTAACCTTTCGCAGCACTAACTGAAAGTCAGTTATAATGACGACCTTACTGAATGGAGTCACAGGGATCATTTGAGAGCCTCAGGGACCAGTCTTCTCATAATGGATAGTGTTTGAGTATGCTCCGCCCTGCTCTGTGATGATCTTGCCTTTCCATCTACGATGGTAAGTTCATAAGTAAGTCACAAATGGCTGTAGAAAAATAACTAAATGTGGTAACAACTTGAAACCAGTTTATTTTTATACATACATTGTCACTTTATTTCTCAACATAATTTCCACCAACATTGATGCACTTATCCTATCGTTTTATCAGTCCTCCAAAACCGGCTGTATAGAACTGCGTGCTCTGTTTTCTAAATCACGTTTTCACTTCACATTCAACTTCGGCGTCGCTCGCGAAATGTCTCTCGCCACCGCCAAAGTGGGTTTTCAGTGGACTTAGCCCCTAGCGATTTCCCGTAAAGCGGTACATAGTTGGGTAGAAAACAGTTACGTGGGCGAGTCAATAAGTAAGTCACACAGTTCTGTGGGATGTCAGGTAAATGAAAACAAATCACGCTGTTCAATGCAGCTCGTTTGGGAGGACTGATAAAACGATAGGATAAATGCATCAATTTTGGTGGAAATTATGTTGAGAAATAAAGGGACAATGTAGGTGTAAAAATAAATTGGTTTCAAGTTGTTATCATAGTTAGTTATTTTTCTACAGCCATTTGTGACTTACGTATTAACTTACACTTGTAGCAGTGAAACCCCATCCTGATCTCTCACATCGCTATGTTGACGCCTTGGTAGATACTATTAAATCAGTTGACTCTGTGCTGTCCTTTATCAGCTGCCTTGTTTTCAGCTCTGCTTTACCAACCTTTGCACCACCACTTCATTCTCTGACAAGGGCTATACGACTAAAATGTTGCCATGTCTTCACGTGTGTGAATTCACCCTTAGGCATATCTTCAAACCATATCGCTTGCGCGATTGGCTTCTCTGCCATCACCACCCCTGACATTCCTTTCTTGAGTTTTGCTCCATTGCTGTCAGTTATCTTCCTATGTAAGGAATGTATGATACCACTTGTGACCCTTAAATAAGTCTTGGCCTGGTTAAACGCACATCTGGACTTGACTGAGAGGAGGCCAAGCATTCGCCGTGTTGTTTCTATTGGGGTATCTCTAGTGCAGGGAGTCGCCGCAACGCGGTGGCTAACAGGCTTTGCTGCCGCTCGATGGTAATGTACTAATTGGGGTGGCGATTTTATGCAATTGACCTGGAAGTTCCCAAATCGAGCCCGACTAATATAAATATTAAGAAGTGTTCTGGGAAGTAAAAGAGGCCGGTATGACATTGACCATATCATCTACCGAATGCTGACCGGCATATAAACATATTTGGCTAGCACAGTATACTCAAGGCGTGGAAAAGGGTCAAATTCTCTATGCAACCTTGCACTATACACAAGCTTCCATTTTCGTTCAGCTCCAATATTTTGTACTGAGTTTCCAACAGTGTGAATACACCTCAGCCCTTACTCAGAAACGGACAGGATCAGAAAAATGATATAATAGGAATAATAATCTCTGTTCCATATGAGCGGCCGCCACTATTCTCTGCTCTGCCAACCACATTTCTGCCTGGCTGTATAAAGTATAACATGACATGTGTATGACAGGCTGCAGTCAAATCCCAGGCACTTAAGTCTATCTTATCTGTAAATAGCCGGTCCCGTGGCGAAGGGCTTTACGGACGCAGTTCATACTCCTGTATATCGCGTTCGAAACACAGCTGCGGGTGATTTGGCAGCAGACCGCATTGCGTTTTTTTTTAAAATGTTATGGATGCCGGTCGTTCAAAAAGCAATGGCATACTACTGAACGTAAGCTTACCCGGGAAGCACGAACAGCCCAAAAAAAAAAAAATGCTCGGGTTGACAGCTACGGCATGTAAAAGGATATGCAACTATTTTTTTTTAAAATCTACCAATATTTTTTCTCCATTGACGTACATATTAGAGATGGTTAGCTCTTATTGTGTCTTTTTTTTCGGGTAGTATTACTAGTATTAGAGCATGCGGACCTTTTTGAGATTAACTTTTTAATGTGGTTTCCTCTGTATTCCTATGCAAATGCTTTATGTTTGTCTGAGCCAATCCTACGAGGACATCAGAATATACTAGAAGTCACCCTTGTCCTGTGGGATAATCTTCATATGTACATGTTGAGTGGTGCTGGTGAGAATGAAGAACCATAAGGCAGCCGTGGGCGTATGTGCACGGGTTCGGGTGTCCATGGTCCTAGACAAAATAAAACTGATATTTCCATAAAGGCCGCTGTTTTCCAGTCCAACAGCTAGGGGTTTAATCCATTCTGTTGCACTTCTCATTAACATGGTATAGGCATCTTCAAAGTCAATTGCCATGGCAATTGTCTTATGCTTACGCTATAGTCCTTCGTACATATAGACAAAAAGTGCCTACATCTCCCTGAGTCTCCTTATCTGGCATATAACTACTCTGAGTGTCCGTAGGATCCTAGTCTGTTTTTTTTTCTTCTTCTTCTTTCGTTCGCCTGAAATATGTTTATAACTGCAATGTTGTCTCTTGTATGAATCTAACAGTCTGTTTTAACTGGGACATCAACCGTCATGCTACCATCTCCCCCGGTAGCTTTCTGTACACATTATGTAGAGTGATGAGCTAGAGAAACTAGCAGACATGTACAACAACAGTATATTGAGTGCTAGCATCAAGGAGGAATGGTTACACAGCTATCTGATTCCCTTGCCGAAGCCTGACAAAGACCACAAAAAAATTCAGGGATATCGAATTATAACCATGCAGAATACAATAGGCAAGCTGCTGGAGAAGGTAATTGCCAGGAAAATATCAAGCCAACTAGAGAGGCAAGGTGTTTTCCCACCTACCCTGGGTGGGTACCGTCCAAAAAGAGAAACCTGGACCAATGCAGCAGTCTTTGCCCATGATGTCTATGAAGGTTTCCACTCAGGCACTGAAACCGTTGCTGCAGCGATTGATCTTGAGGACGCATACAACAGAGTACCACTGGATTTTTTAATGTTTCAGCTTCTTGAACTAAACGTAAGTCCATTCCTCCTTAGTTGGATCGCTGCAGCCCTCTACCAACGGAAAGTAGTTTTTAGATGTGGCAGTTGGACTTCGGAACCAACAACAATATATCCTGGCCTACCACAGGGATCGCCATTATCTCCGGTACTGTTCAACGCCTACACAGTGAGAATCACCAGTGAGCAGATCACTGGACCTGGCAGGACATTGTCGTATGCCGATGATGTTTTAGTGTATCGTCAGGGTAAGGATAGAGAGGAGGTTGCTGTGGAACTACAAACCGAACTCAATCGCATAAGTACTTGGTGTGATGAAGCTGGGGCAATGGTCAACCCAACAAAGGCAACAGTGACTTGGTTCTCGTTGAATAATCATATTGTCAACAATCCAACACCAACTGTAATGCTGTGTTCAGAGACGGTGGAAAGAACGCAGGCAATGAATTACCCGGGGATACGGTTTGATCGAAGCCTTGCTTATAATGTGCACATAGACCAGGTGATAACAAAGGCCAAGCGGGGTTTGGCAGCGATGCGGGTGATGGCGGCAGCAAACTGTGAGCAGCGCCATCTATGTCTTCTGTACGAGGGGCTGGTCATGTCTGTTTTGGAGTATGCAATGGCAATCCTGACTCTCAGCCATAAGCAGATAGAAAGGATGGAAAGGATACAGAATGAAGCTATGCGCATTATTCTTGGATGTACAAGAGATACAGCATGCAGGGCGATGCGCTACCTTCTTGATTTTCCAACCATTGAAGAGAATACAAGTTTGCAGGGCACGCGCCTACCTCAGAATTAACGCAAATACACAACATCCACTGCATAGTGAAATTAGGAAGGTGAAGGGCAGCAGGTTAAAAAGAGGACGGTCGTGGATGGGTCAAGCCGAAGACATTCTTCAACAGGTGTGTTCACTTGAGGACTTAGAACCTGGCGAGGAGTGGGTGCAAGTGCCAACAGACTTCTGCACATCCTTTTCAGTTTGCATCCAACTAGATAGAAAATGCAGACAAGAAAATCCGGCTGCTGTTGAGGCTGAAGTACAAGCGTTGATTTTCGAGAATTCGCTAGACGGTGACGCGGTCATCTACACAGATGGGTCGGTCGTCCGACATGTGAGAAGCTCATGGGCCTTTACAGCTCGGGCCGGAGGGAGAATTGTGAAGGAGGACTCTGGTGCTTTCACTGAAACCACAAGTAGCCTGACCATGGAAGTCATGGCAGTAAGTAAAGCAATAACATGGCTCGAGACACAGACATTCACTATGGCTTGTTTCCTTAGCGACTCAATGAACATGATCAAGAGGATAGAGGAGGGGTCGATCCGAAGAGAATGGTTGCTGCCTCTGAAGCGGTCTCGGCTGGCAAAGATTAGTTTCATCTTCGTGCCAGTTCATGCGGGAGTACAAGGAAATGAGCGGGCTGACAAGCTCGCAGGTGAGGCTACTGTGGAGGGCGGACGCGCCATGGACCAGGCTGACATTCTGAATGCTCTACGAGAAGTAAGACTTTTGCGAGAACCAAGTGATGACTGTGAATCTACAACAATGGCCAGACTGCGGGAGCAGCAAATTAAAAGAGGGGTGGCCAAACAAGAACACTACGCAGGAAGCCAAAGAAGATTGATAAACCAACACAGAACTGGCGTCGTTAGCCGCTACACGCTGCGGGATTTGCTGAGGAGGGGATCCGAGCACTTATGGACTGAATGGTTCGATGTGCAACGAGGATGATCTGTCGACTAACTAACTAACTAACTTATGTAGAGTGATTATGATATATTATATTAGCTATTGAGCTGTGCATCGTTTTCTTCTGGTTTAAGTAATGACCAGGGTAGCTAACACCGCTGTACTCGACCGAAATGGATAAGTAGTTTTCTTCACACTTCGCCAGGACATAACAAGAAGGAATAACACTTGTTCAGTAAACTAAGGATAGAAGTTGGTGGTCCTCTAAAAGGACTAGAGAATTTGAGAAATGCCATTCAATTACTGAAGCGTAAAGTATTAAAATCGAAAGGGTTGACTTCATTGCACCGGGTTTATCCCATCTGGCTTGGTCTCTCTCCGTAGAACGGCAAGCCGCTTACCGACAGCATCGCACAAAGCACGAAGTCCGTAGCTCCAGGGATTATCTACAGGAAAAACTGCACTCGTGATCTGAATGACAGAATCTGTGGAGCAGACCCGCGGCCTTCAGAGCGCGATGCAGACTAGCTGGCCATGCGTCGTAGTACACGTGTTCCTGCAGCCACCAGCTGTCGTCATTTGGAGGTGACAGGTTCGAATCCCAGTCGGTAACTATAGCTTTCAATTTGTATGTTATCTAGTGCACCCTCTAGTATCTGCTTCTTTCTTCTACTCATATGAGCGCCAAACATTACACATTGTGTTTATTTATGGACTGTCTTGGTAACCAACGAACGATGAAATAACACAGTATATTTAATATGCTTGTGTGGATTTTAGTGAGGTTCCAGTAAGGCGAGCGGATCCGGTGTTTTTGTACTCTTTACATTCAGTGAGTAACCTGTTTTGTCTGAGCTCGTTCACGACCGATACGCCAGTAGAGATTAAAAGACAGAAAACGACGTTAAAATCTAGACAATATAATTATGGAGGGAAGTGTACCGGGGAAGCGGGGAAGAATCAGACCACAATATAAGTAGATTAAAAATGTGATATTCTATATTTTTGTTCGCATATCCTATTTACAGGACATAGCTGTCAACACCAGCATTTTACCGCTGTTGTTAAGGTCTTAGCAAGATTACGCTCAGTAGTTTGCCATTGCTTTCTGAGCGATCGGCTCACATACCCCCGTAAGTAACTAACGCGGCGCGATCCACTACCGAATCTCGCGCACCTGCGTTACCATACGTGGATATACGGGATTACAGAGTAAGTCAATAACCCATACATCAATCAATCATTCATGTGCCATGCCGGAAAGCGTGGGCGGTCATGACTCACTATTTCACTCGATCACCAGAGTCGTGGACCAGCTCAGTGTTCCTGTCTCGTCCATGCCATGTGGCCAAGCCATCCAGGTATTTTCCTCTCGGTTTTCCTCTTGGTCTTTTCCCTTCGATCTTGCCAGTTGTCACTAAGTTCTCCAATCCATTTCTTCTCATAACATGTCCAAAAAATTGTGACTGTCTACGTCTAATTTCTCTAATCAATTTACGATTGTCATTTGTCTCCTGTAGTACTTGGTCATTGGTTTTTCTGTCTGTCCGTGGTATTCTTTGCATTTTCCCCAGAAACCACATTTCTGCAGCCATCGGATGTTTTTCAGCTTGACTGCTCATTGTCCAAGTTTCACATCCATAAAAAAAAAAAACAGGCTCTATGTATCCCCTCAACACTCTTTTTCTCGTTTCAATTGACATCTTTTTATTGGTCAGAATGTTTTTCATCTTGCTAAAGGCTACTTTCGTCATGGCGATTCTTGTTCTAATCTCTTCAAGGCAGCTCCCATCAGCATGTTATGACTGTTCCGAGATAATTGTACCGATTCACTTGTTGAAGAATAGTCCTATTTTCTTGTATATTATTACATTGTGGTATTTCGTTCTTCTTAGTGACTACCATACATACTGGAATGATAAGCATTTATCCCTTACGACATGTCGCACGGGACAAGAAGCATCTATGAATTTGCTTGGAGTGTTGATTCTTCTTACACCATAAACAACCCATGTCTTATGTTTCATTCTATAGCCAAATCTTTCCATTAATTTATTTATTGTTTTCCTCAACTTTAGCCTTCCTCTAATGTTACATTATTTATACGAATATTCGTGGGTACAGCATATGAGCAAACCATCAACTCGCCCATCTGCTATTGGCACATGTGTTGTAAAGATAAACTAGTGCCATTTTTGGAAAGTTGTTATTTGACGGGAAATTTTTATTGTTTCATTTGAACCGCTAATGTAAGACAGCAAACTGTGTATTTAAAGAATGGCCTTACCTGCGGGGTGGAAAAGAGAAGAAGTTGTTCGGCAGTCTGGATTATCAGCTGGAAAAACCGACTGTTTATTATTTTACGTACGCATACTTACAAACTACTGTGAAGTGTGATGTGATATTTTATGTTTAGTTTATTATTTATTAAGTAATTGATAATGAAATGATTATAATGAATATTTTATATATTGAATATTGTATATTTATTGTAAGTTAGAAAAAAGAAAAAGTTCAATAAATCAGACGCGTCGTCTGTGGCAGACCTTGTACCGTGGCTTTATTCATCAGTGAAAAAAAACAAAACAAACACTAAAACATTGATATGATTATGATATTGATAAATGATATGATGGTATTTGTATTTTTAATTGTAACTCTCATAAACTCTCAACTCTTACTCTTATAAAAATACCATCGAACTTTGCCATTGGCATATGATTTAGGTTTAGAAAAACACATTTCGAAACATTTTTATTTTTTCTTAACACACTGCACTGTGAAAATCGGGATGAAAGCTGTACAAAGACACGGTGATTAAAAGGAAAGTGGACTGAATTTGTGACCACAAATATTCTCCTGTTCACTAATAATAACTAATTGGACTTTTTTTTTTAAAGTTGCATATCCCTTACCAGACTGCTGGACACAATATATGATACCGGAGATATACCTTCTGAATTATGTAATTCTGTATTTCTTGCAACCCCAAAGAAACCAGGAGTCTTGGAATGTGATCAACCTCAAACAACTAGTATAATGAGTTACATCACAAAGATTTTGTTACAAATTATCCTGCAAAGAGTGAGGAAGAAAATACAACATGAAATAAGGGAAGAACAATGTGGGTTTGTAGAAGACAAGGGTACAGTAAATGCTGTGTATATGTTACAATCAGTAATTGAACTTTCTCTAGAAGTAAACAAAGATATACAGCAAAGATACAGCATGCAGGGCGATGCGCTACCTTCTTGATTTTCCAACCATTGAAGAGAGAATACAAGTTTGCAGAGCACGCGCCTACCTCAGAGTTAACGCAAACAAACAACATCCACTGCATAGTGAAATTATGAAGGTGAAGGGCAGCAGGTTAAAAAGAGGACGGTCGTGGATGGGTCAAGCCGAAGACATTCTTCAACAGGTGTGTTCAATTGAGGACTTAGAACCTGGCGAGGAGTGGGTACAAGAGCCAACAGATTTCTGCACATCCTTTTCAGTTTGCATCCAACTATATAGAAAATGCAGACAAGAAAATCCGGCTGCTGTGGAGGCTGAAGCACAAGCGTTGATTTTCGAGAATTCGCTAGACGGTGATGCTGTCATCTACACAGATGGGTCGGTCATCCGACATGTGAGAAGCTCATGGGCCTTTATGGCTCAGGCCGGAGGGAGAATTGTGAAGGAGGACTCTGGTGCTTTCACTGAAACCACAAGTAGCCTGACCATGGAAGTCATGGCAGTAAGTAAAGCAATAACATGGCTCGAGACACAGACATTCACTAGGGCATGTTTCCTTAGCGACTCAATGAACATGATCAAGAGGATAGAGGAGGAGTCAATCCGAAGAGAATGGTTGCTGCCTCTGGAGCGGTCTCGGCTGGCAAAGATTAGTTTCATTTTTGTGCCAGGGCATGGGGAGTACAAGGAAATGAGAGGGCTGACAAGCTCGCAGGTGAGGCTACGGTGAAGGGCAGATGCGCCATGGACCAGGCTGACATTCTGAATGCTCTACGAGAAGTAAGACTTTTGCGTGAACCAAGTGATGACTGTGAATCCACAAACATGGCCAGACTGCGAGAATAACAAATTAAAAGAGGGGTGGCCAAACAAGAATACTACGCAGGAAGCCAAAGAAGATTGATAAACCAACACAGAACTGGTGTCGTTAGCCACTACACGCTGTGGGATTTGCTGAGGAGGGGATTCGAGCACTTATGGACTGAATGGTTCGATGTGCAATGAGGATGATCTTTCGACTAACTAAAGATATACATCTTTGCTTTAGATAGAATAAGACATGTCAACATGGTAGAGATGCTTGCAGATGGGAATGACATTAGACTTATAAAAAACATATATTGGAAACAAACTGCCGTAAGGATTGATAATAAAGTGGAACAATATCAGCCTATTAAGAGAGGTGTGAGACAGGGATGTGTAATGTCTCCAGATCTTTTTTCCCTGTACAGTGAAAACATTTTCAGAAATGTAGAAGATATAAATGGAATCATCATCGGAGGACAAAACATCAGTAACATTAGAAATGCAGATGCCACAGTATTGATTGCAGACAATGAGCAGGATCTGCAACAATTAGTAGATGCAGTTGGTGCACATAGTGAACAACTAGGGTTAGAATTAAATTGTAAAAAGACACAAATTATGGTCGTCACTAGGAAGAACGAAATACCACAATGTAATATACAAGTAAATGGGAATATTCTTAAATAAGTGAATCGGTACAGTTATCTCGGAACAGTAATAACATCTGATGGGAGATGCCTTGAAGAGATTAGAACAAGAATAGCCATGGCGAAAGTAGCCTTTAGCAAGATGAAAAACATACTGACCAATAAAAAGATGTCAATTGAAATGAGAAAAAGAGTGTTGAGGTACTACATAGAACCTGTACTTTTGTATGGATGTGAAACATGGACAATGAGCAGTCAAGCTGAAAAACTGATAGCTGTGGAAAAGTGGTTTCTGAGGAGAATGCAAAGAATGGGAGAGTTTATTCGCAACCAAGTTGCGAATAAACAAAGTCTCTATTCATAACCAAGTTGCGAATAAATGAGGTCTCTATTCACAACCAAAAGTAGATACAAACAAGGACAAATCTCTAGAACTGGCACTTAGGATGTTAAAACTATGCATGAGCTGGGGAACAAAGCATGTGTTGTCATCATCATTATGTTCCCTGTCAACTGCCATAACAGTTCATGTCTGACCACATATCTCAGCCCTTAGGTGTTCTGAATCAACTCTGCTGATGATGTTCTTTCATGCCACTATCTCATTTCACCAATGTTAATTTCTCTCGGTCTGCCTATGCCCTTTCTCCCACTGATATGTCCAAGTTGCAGAGGAAATGAAATATGAAATGCGATGAAATGGGGCATGCTGAAAACTCTTAATTATAGGTGAAACAGTGCTGTTTTCTGGCCATACAGAGGAAAATGTTCCTCATAGTGAATGATTAGTTTTAACCCTTTTAGGACGGAACAACATTGGGCCAAATTTAGGTTTCCCTCTGAAGAAGACAGAGCCATTTTTTTGGAGTACAGAAATGACTGAGGTGACAATTTTATAAATTCAAAAAAAAAATATTAGAACCCTATATAGATATATACAAGTGTATATATTCTTAAAGAGGATATAGTAAAGTTTATTTCTGTGTATGATTGAAGTTGTTTTGTTCATGTTTACGCAAATTTGATAACCTCATTTGTATTTTGTGAAAAATAAAATATTTCATACCACTATGTATGAATTGGTACTAAATATTTAAAAAAAATGGTACTCACCTAAAATTTCCTCATTGAATACCTACACCACTTTAGAATAATTTTAAACACTTATGGTTAAATAAACAACACCTATGAAGTCCCTATTGACATTTGTAATAGGTTGGCTATCAACTGGTGACATGTTTTTTGGTCCGGCCATTGCCATGAAAGGGTATAGATAAAACGATCTTCTTATTCCCAACACACAAATCTACGGGGACACGAGGTTGAGATCCTCATGGGCACTTTCTGTATCACTAAAGTCATTATCTGACAGTCCTGAACTGACAAAATCGCTACTATCAGAGCTAGTCAATGCTAGTACGTCTTCAGGTTCAAAGCTGGCCATTTTAGAACTCAAAAATCCACAAAAAAATGGGTTACTTCGGAAAAAACTGCACAAAATCATGTCCACTTGTCTGAATCACGCTAGAAACGGAAATGTGGCAGCTAAAATGGCTGACGATAGCAAGGAAGCATTTGATTGGTCTGTACTATTATAAGCAAACCAATCAAAGCAGTTCTTACAACGGGATCGGCCACATCGGCCGAACCGGGTTTTTCACTTTGGCCGTGTGGTGACGTCACGGCCAGTATATCGGCCTCGCCGTCTTTAAAGGGTTAATGCTACGTAAGGAGAAAGCACTATCGAGTGAGTTCTAGCAATGAGTTATAGAATCATAACAGTAACATATAGAACTACCAAGTAAAATAATATGAATGTGGTCCAGTTTGACTCATCAATAAATCATAAGAATGATTCAGGTGAAGGGGAATATGTATGTTTAACATTGCTTTGTAATTTGGAACTAGTAGTACCAGACATTTTTACTGATATTCTTTTCTATGTTATTTAAATATGTTTTCTTTTTCATTCAATTCAGGCCTGATGGGAAAAAAAGTCAGAAGCAAGCCACAATTAGCCAGGATCCTTGGTGAAACATTTGACTTAAGTGCATTTGACTTTCGAACTGGTCGTACTGTTTATAGTGCCTGCAGAAAAAGCAAGAGAATTAAAGGGTCATCATATGACTTTGCCCGAGGTTTGTTGCATGAAGAAAACTTGTAAAATGTTGGCTATACCATCTCCTTTTTGTTAATTCTAGTATGGTATCTGCTGTCATTAATTGAAACTAATCCTGACTCAAGTTCTGACTGTAAATGTTTCTGCTCTACTTGATTTAACAAAAGCCAAACTGTCTCTGTGGAATCAGATTAAATTAAATTGATAAGTAAAATGAAATTAAATCTCAAGAAATACATAACATCCCATAAACACAGAAATCAATACAATGCAGGATACCTCAGAAATCGAGAAACTAAGGAACAACTTATGGTCAGTTTCTGAAAATCAGGCCCTGCGACAGTTAGTAGGTGAGTATGGAAGACTGCTGGTTGCAGGCTAAAAACATTTGGAGTCAATCATGTTTAAATGTACTCAGGAGTAGAACAATTCAGGCGCCTGAAAATGTTCACAAGGCACCTGAATTTTCAAATTCAGTTTTAGAAATATATTAAGAAACATATTTTACTCCCCTTTCATAAATGTCAGTTACTTTTTAAATGAGTACCATATGTTTTTGTTGTTTATGCGTTTTTGTGTTCCCGTGTATTGTGAAATCAGAATAATAAACTCTCTATTATACATGTTTGTGCCATTGCATGCTGACTTTTGATTTTTGGAGCAATTTGTGGTTAGTGATGGTAATTATTTTTGCACACCAGACAAGTTCATAGGTGCTTCAATCTCTCCTTAACATGTCGCCAGCGAACATTGACTGATCGATTGAACCAGTTCTGTGTTGATTAATCAAAAGTCCTGTGCTCTTAAAAATAGTTCGTGTCTGGCAGCTCCCCACTTCACTCTCACCTCCACCCTTCTGGGGCGATATGTTACCTTAACGTTAGCGGTAAAGGTCATTAACTCAGACAGCAGAGTTATTTATTCTGTTTCCAGTAGTGGCTGTAGCATCTGCAAATTTGTCATTTGAAATAGTTTGTCTGTGCTTGTTGTAACTATATATAGTTTCTGTGTTTAGGTGTCCGCCACGATGCAAGTTTAGTGCTGCCAATCAGGCAGACTGCGTCTATCTTTAAACAACCTGTGACTGTGGTGAGAAACAGAGAGGAAGGTACATCTAAAGCAGAACTCAAACATGGCATACAAGATCAGCCAAAGCAGGTATTGTAATATGCAAGTTACAGTATAGGATGTTTCAAAATGATTATCGGTATATTAGATTGCTCATTTGTAGAAGACAAGAGAATATGAGCACATTAATTTCCAAAGAAAAGTTAATGAGCAGTCACAGATCAGACCGGTATTTGGACTAAGTAGCCTAACATTGTGTTATTTAACTCTTAAAACCTCATCTTTTTACCTTATCTGAGATGGATAAATGTCCTGTCCACTCTCCAAGCTTCAGGAACAGTGTGACATCTTTTAGATTTTAATAAGAGGTTTACTTCAATTGAATATGAACTTTTAGAGTCAAGAGGCAGACAGAATTGTGATTCTGAACCCCCAAATTACTCTCTGCCCCAAAACTATACAACTTCAGAGTATTGATATTGTCATGTGTGTAAAGAATGAATGTCGTAGTAGTTATTTGTTCTTCTTTACCACTTTAGTGTCGTCCCTGGAGTGAGGGGAATCAACACCCACATTTGTTTTAATTCAATATCTCTATCCTGGAGATATCCAGCAGACTCCGTGATCAACACTCCCTCAATCTGAAGACACCTTCTTCTCACTCTTACTCACTCCTGGATCATGCCCCCTCTCATTCTTCCCCAACATAACATACTTGACAACTCTAGCTTCAACAAATAAAACCAAGAAATTTATTAAAGCAAAGAGTATATGTAGGAGAAGTGTGTGTGTGTGTATAAGGTGTAGAACGTGTGACGTGTACTCTAAAGTGTCTATAGACTCAGATCAGTGTTCAGGAGTATAGTCATTCTCATCACTGTGCTGAGAACACACTCGCACCATTTAGTCCAGACAAGCAACCTCACCAAGGTGATGCTCCTCCGGTCACGTGAAGACTTCCTCCGTTGTCTCTTGAACCACTAGGATGCTTGGACACCCATGACAAACACTGTCTAATGAGAGTCTTCAATCTGTTTAACACTATGAATTTCCTCTGTTATTTAAATGATTGTTATCAGAGAATTCTAAGACTATTGTCACTGTTACTGGGGAAATCTTAATGTATCTAGTGTCACTGGTTTTAAAGATTCCCCATAATAACACTGTCGTGTCTTCCTTTAAAGTGTCGTCCCTGGAGTGGGGGAGTCAACACCCACATTATAATTTTTTTTTCCCTTATCAATATCCTGGAGAATCCACCAGCTTCCGTCCAACACACTCCATCAGCCCATGGACACCTTTTCCTATCACTCTCTCACTGTCGTACTATGTCCCTTCTCATACTTCCCCAACGCAACATACTCAACAACTCTTGCTTCTAAAAATTAATAAAGATTAATTTATTAAAAGAAAAGTGTAACGTATATGAGACGTGTCTGTGAAGAAAATGTGTGTCGTGTATTCTGATGCAAATGTATAGGTCAGCCTTCAAAGTTCAGGATCAGAGTCCACTCATCATGGCAAGGATTACACGACATCACACGTGTCAGTACAATAGACCTCACCAATTGCCGCTTCTTTTCCGCCAGACTTGTTATCCTCTATGAACCTTGATAACCATGAAATCTGAGTCCCATTCGAAACTACAGTCCGGGAACACTATTAATGTTTGTTCCTAACAAAAACTGTTCCTAATAGTTTGTAGAAAACTGAGATCTCATAATTCCTGCACAGTACAAAAAAAAAACAATAGAACACTGTCCCATGAACATGGCGTTTGTCCTTCTTGCGAAATGTTCTATGGATTTCCTTATTTTCTCATTATTGTCTTAACGTTATAATGTTCTTGATATGTGGAACAACTACACTTAAATGTTATCTTTCCTCCAATGTGAACCTCAATCACTATTGGTGTGTTAAAGACTGGTATGACCTACAACTCATTCGGTACTTATCCTGTAGGGTACTTCTATCATTCAGCTCCCCTGAGCAATGTTGATCATCTTCCTCTAGCATAGGCTCTTTGATAAAGTTGCGGGCCAATCTTCCTGCGCCAAACTTGATCCGGGATCGGATTTTTCCTTGGTTCCGTGTTCTTCCTTCCAACCAGAGGTAACCTGTAAAATAAATCATACAACTGGTGATAGCCTCCCCGTCACTGATCTCTATTAGATGATCATGGCCATTGGCCCTTGCTCAGCAAAATACAATGAACCTAACTCTGTCAGGGACAGATGAACTGAACACATAGGCTTTCATCAGGCCAAGACAAGAAGAAAAAAAAAACACAACCAACAGCGTGCGGAACCCCCCCACCAGGGAGCACCCACTGGAAGATCCCAATTATTGCCCATTACTCAGTTCTCAACTAGTAGAGCTTATCAACACTACACTAATCTATTTTCAACTAACAGAGCCAAGTATCACTTCCCAACTCTAGCTAGTTTTCCACTAACAGTGCTAATCATCACACTCTAGTTTTAACAAGGCTACAGCCTATATTAATTAGAACTAATTATAATAGGTTCTACCGTAGGCAACACCGCAGTTAGATCAAATTACATCTACTCTTGCCATGACAGGCACGTGTAAAATTAAATTAACTCAATTCGCACACGGTAGACATATTTCCAATCAGAACCGCAATGCCGAAGCACGTCCGCCTCAATCAACGGTTTTAGTTCAACTCCCTTCTCCAATCATGGTTTTTGGCAAACACCTAAAATTGGTCACGTGACGTGGTTGATGTTCGGCAGGTGTTATTTTGGCATATCATCCATTGTCAAGAATCTATCCTCCCTGGCTTAGTCACTGTGAGAGTTGTCATCACTTGTTTTGACATCCCCAACAAGCTAACGAGTTACTGTATGATCCCAACAACAGTTTTCAATAACAAGCTGCCAATCTGCGTGATGTCCGGAAACTCTAAATGACAGACGGGACTGTTACATGTCCCTAGCTGGCCATTATACGTTGATCCGACCTGTTGATAAACTATCAAAGTGGTGTATTGAGTCATCTCACTCACTTCCCCTACACATCTGCAGCTGTTAACTTTGCCCGACCTGTGATGGTTGACATCTGATTGAAACCAGGATCTGACGGGTTCTATCTGTATTCGAATGTTGATAAACTGTCAAAGCGATGCAGGGATTTTCTCACTCACCACCGAATGTTCCTAATCTGTTGACCAGATGTAAACACGTGCAGCTGTAACCCGGACTGTTTTTTGTGTGTGTGGATATGTTGAAACAACCTGTGGCCTCGAACATGCCGCTAATCAGAACGCCTTTTATTCTCATCACGGGTTACATCACGTTGGTCTATTATGTGACAAACACCACACTCTGACTGTTCTAGGTATCAGTATAAAGTTGTATGACTGTTCCTGGTATCAGTAGTGTATATCTACAATGTTCTGACTGTTCAGTGATACACTTATCACTTGCTAAAACATAAATCTCATCAGCATGTCCTGCTCAGCAGAAGCTAGGTTCCCGCAAACCAACTTGGGTATAAGCCCAATGTAGCGGCCTCTCAGCAACTTCTGTCTTCAAATTCTGAGCCATCATCTTCTAAAATGTGTTAGCTTCACTGTTGAAAATCATAGCACACATACGTGGACCTGTAAATGGAACCTGTAGAATAGAGAATACTATGGTGAGGGCAACTCAATCCTGGCCGGAATTAGGTGAGTGTAGGCCAATAGCAGCACTCAGATCTATAACAGAGATCCGATCTCTGTCATACGGCCAAATAACTCATCATATGATCTGAGACATGGCAACACCAGGAAAGAATAAAGGAATGGGTAGAAACCCAGCAGATGCCCTACTGGAAGATCCTACCATTTCACATTCCTCTCCCTCTCAACCATCCTTAATCTCTCTAATTATTACTCCACTACATTGTCCTCAACTCCCTGAGTAAAATGATATATCACACAAGCTAGTTAAACCACACAATAGAATACTAGTGTCGACGCTCCTATGATACTTTCTAGCATCGCACTTATAGAACATTCTATCACTAATCATAATACATTATATCACCACACCTATAATACATTATATCACCGCACAGTACTGTACTCTATTCCTAATCATACTCTAAGTTAGATATGATTAATAGCCTACCATATGCCTATTCCAGTTGCTAATCGAAACTAGGCGATCACAGACTGGATCTATGTCCGCCGATAACTATCAACAATTTGACACCCCTAGTTTCTTTCATGGAACACAACTCGGAATAATGCATCGATCTTAACACTTCAGAATTTTTGGCCGACTCACACCACTTGTTTACCGCAACTGGGTTTTATATCGGTGCTTGAGTGACGTCACCAAAAAGTCTAGACGCCAATCAGTCCAGAGTGGTTTTCTCCTCCTATTCTAGACTAACTGGAGTCAATCTGCGGTCAAATTTGCTTTCATTTGGGGAAATTCTTTGTCCCGTACATAAAGATCTTGGCTGTTTGTGAACCAGAGAAGTCCCCACATCACAGAATCCATCCCGCGTCTTGTCCAGACTTTCCGTCTAGCACTTCAAATGCCGTCTCCCACCTTGCAGACAAATGACGCCGTTGTTCGTCTCGAGCAACAATTTTGTTAACAAAATGCCGATCGGTGTAGACATTGTAACGCGTATTTGTTCCCCGAACAATCCACATCATACAGAAATGCCGACCAGGTGTAGACATTTTGACGCCATGTATTCTGTTTCCCAGTTAGAAATGCCGACTGTGTAGACTGTTTTAACGACGTATTTTTCTCAGTCTGTACAACATCAAAGGATTACTTGTTTTTGCAGACTAATGTTCGGTCTGGTTGTCATCGATCACAACTCCAAGTTTATTTCGCGACAGATATTCTTTCTGAATCACCCTTATTTGTCTTGTTGATAGATCAGTACTTTGTGTGTGTATTTGGTTGACTGTGAATCTTCTGAGAGACTGAGTTTTAAATGGTAAATCATACATGATGTTCAGGTCTTCTGAGCTCTGAAAGGGGCTGACATCTATTAGGGTGAGGTAAATAATGTCCTCCCAACCTGGTACTAACGTAGCCTCCACAGTGGTTGGCATCTGTCAGAGTGAGGTTGGCGTAAATATCGTCCTCCCAACAAGGCATCTGTCAGAGTGAGGTTGGTGTAAATATTGTCCTCCCAACCTGGTACCAATGTAGTCTCCACAGGGACTGTTGCAGACCTCTTCTTCCCATCTACAACCTCAGAAAACAGTGGAGTGTGCATGACTGATACTGGAACTGTACATCTGCGGAATCGTCATGTTATTACATGGCTGCTTAGCCTCACTTTCATATATTAAGTTTCCTGTTCAGCATAGCCGGTCTCCATGGTGAAGGTGTTACAGGCGCAGTTCGTGATCCCGCATACCTGTGTTCGAAACACTGCTGAGCGCGATTTGGCAGCGGACCGCGTTGTGTTAGTTTTTTTTAATGAAATGGTATGTGTGCCGGTCGTTCAGAAAGCAATGGCAAACTACTGAATGTAAACTTACCAAGACATCAACAACAGCAAAAAATGCTGGTGTTGACTGCAAACATTCTGTAAAGGATATGCAACTAACTTTTGTTCAACATAGGCTGTGACTTTTGCAACCTGAAGGACACCTTCGGTAGCTTTGTGACTTTGATGACCTAGACTAAAGAATGCTTGATACCTCAACACAGTGCCAATAGCTCTTTTAGTGTAACTATTCTATTGGACTGTTGTTCCTGGGTGAAATAACATGGCTGAGTGCTTTCATCTTTGGAAATATGCATGGCATAAACTCCGCTGCTGCAGATGTCCTAATCCCTGGTAGCAGTTCTGAAAGATGAAATGGTTTTGGTCATTGACTTTGCTGTGAGTCTGAGAAGGAAAAGGACTTTTCCACCGCACATTATATATGCATAACCTAGTTTATCAGTGGCATACCTCATCCCTGTCGAGGTAAAAGGCATGTCACTACCATTATGTTTGTTATTATGTATTCCAGTCTTTGTGATCAGATTATTTTTTGTAAGCATGTGTTCATTCATTGAAATGAATTATGAATGTCATTATTGTAATTTAATGTCTTATTTGTAAACCCTCTCTAATGGGAGTACTGATGTCTTGCAGGTATTCTGGGAGAAGCGACTACAAGGCCTGCATGCTTGTGACAGCAGTGAGGAGGTCATTCCATCCATGGACCTGCCTAAACAGATGCAAAGTAGTTGGTATTTCATGATCCTGTATTATAAACGATAAGATGTCCTTGTACATATGTGTCTGTATTTATTCATTCAGTAGCATGTCTTTTGCAGAACCTTGATCACAAGCAAGATATCTCATGTCTGATACACCCATCACATTTTGCACCCATATTCTCTTTGGCCTTCCTCTTCCTCTCTTCGCAGGCATATACCCCTCCATTATTGTTCTCTCCAAACTTTCATGACGTTTCAAGTGACCAAAATTTTTAAAATTTCTTTGTTTTATCGTCTTTAATAGCCAACCTTCTTTAATATTCAGCTCTTGAAGTATGGGTGCATTTGTTCCTTTCTTTATCCAAGATATTCTTAGAACCCGCCTATAACATTTATTTTCAACGGCATTTATGCGCTGTTCAGCTTGTTTAGTATATGTCTGCATATGTGGGGAAAAAAGAAACCACACACATGCACTCACAAAAAGAGAAAGACACGTGCTAGATCAATATTTGTATAGACCTGTCCACACTCGGTGGGTGATGTGGTCAACACTCGGTGGGTGATGTGGTCAACACTCGGTGGGTGATTGGTCAGTATCACACTGACTGCCCTTACTTCCCCAGACATGTCCTGGTACCCATGTTACGTGGGCTCAATCCGGGTGTCCAGGTCAATTTGCAGTAATTTGAAAAACTGAGTACAGAAAATGAGAGCCTGAAATAAATTACCATAGCCACTCATGTCAGATTAACGTCACTGTATAAGTATTTAGACCAGTGGCTTCCAGATTTAGTTGTGTGTGTGTGTGTATAGGAGAGAGGGGGGTAAGGATAAAATACACATGCACGCACACACACACGCACAGAGAGAGAGAGTCATCAGATCAACCTCATTGCACATCCAACTGCTAGTATACATATAATCAACAGATCATTCTTGTTTCACATCAAACTGTTAATATCTTATTATATATATATATATATAAATCAAGTGGAAATCCTTGCAGTGTTTATTATGAATGCTGCATCCAAGTATGTATTGCCATGGAAGTGCCTCACAAAACAATGTTTCTTCCCAGAAAATTTTCTGGTACTCATTTGTAGGCTGATAACCCTAAGTCCAGGTCAGTGAAAAAAACATCCTTACCTCAAGGGGGAGGCATGAGCACAAGACCTGCAGGCAAACGTGTTAGCCACTTCACTAGCACAGCTTCTCACCCCCAGACATATACAACATACCTCTTTCTTGGTATTAAGTCTACTGCAACATCAGCATGTCACCCCCAGTTCCTGCTTCTCTCAGTGGGGTGGTGTCACACACTTTGGAGCTAGTTAAAATGCAATGACTGTGGTATGACATGAGTGAATACGGGATATACTTTGACAATGTTAGCTTTGAGTGCAATACACTTATCTGTTATATGTCCTTGTGCATTTTTGATTTGCTCTTGATAGATTATAGCAAATGTTGTTTCCAATGCCTGTCTTCCTACTGTTTGACAACTGGATTTAGCAAGCTGTCCTATTTTAATGTGCAGATGGTACTGTATTGATAGTTTGGTGGTTTGTGTGTTTGTAGCCATTATTTATGTCCGGATCTATTACCAGTTCATGACCAGGACATTGTTTATTGTTTCCAGGTGTTGGCCCTGAGCTAAGTGCTGAGAATATACTGCAAAGCATATCTGCAGCACTGCATGTCAACACTGGTCCAGTTGTGGGCCAGGGAGCTAGCAGGCAGACAATCATGAAAAACCCAGCAATCATAATGGATACTCAACAGCCTCACATCCAGCAGGTTTGACCAGTATAATTTATGCTTGAGATGGTATGCTAATGAAACTGTGACTGTTTCTCTGTCTCTGTCTCTCTCTGTTTCTCCCTTTCTCTCTCTCTGTGTGTGTGTGTCTCTCTCTCTCTGTCTCTTTCTCTGTTTCTCCCTGTCTCTCTCTCCTCCCCCCCCCCCCCCCCCCTAATTGGCACTTGATGGGTGAAGTGGTCAGTACCACGTACCAGCCTTTATTTCCCTAACATTTCTTGGTGCCTGCATTAGGGTAGGTCGGCCTGGCAGCCAATGTTAAGTTTAACAATTCGCCCTAATGCAGATTGGAATGCATGACCAACCAGGCTGGAAGGTGAGCATTTAGCCACTATTCTGCAATGACTCATATATATATATATATATATATATATATATATATATATATATATATATATATATATATATATATATATATATATATATATATATATCCTTCTAAATAAATAACTTTGTTATGAGATAATGGTGACAACACTTAAAAGACTGTCTGCATGGATATTGAGGAGATGGTACTAGTCTCATATTTTTTTGATCAAATGACACCCGAAGGATGATATGGTCATTTTTCACACCCTCTGTCTTTCCTCTTAGAATATTTTGAAGCTTACAGGCTGGGTCGACCCTTAAGGCTACGATTTCCTGAAAAAAATCTCACCCTCATGGAATTTGAACCAAGGCCTTTGGCTCCCATTAGTGGTAGCAAGTTAACTAAATATTTGTATTCACATTGTGACATGTTATTAGATTTCATAACATGCCTTGAGTTTCCTGATGTGATCTGTAGATCACCTTGGCAGAGTTATCTTGTGTTTGGACTAATGAACTTGCCTTTTATCTGTAGGTGATGATAACGTCAGATGATATCCACAAACAAGAACAGAAGGTACAGCAGGCCAGGCATCGACTACAAGATTTAATCCAGTCCCTGGAGTAGTTTCCCATGTATTTATTTTAAAGCTCAAATATAATACCATTTGAGGGTATGTAAAAATAAATGTTGCTGGTACAGGGAGCACTGTGGAAAATAAGACTATAAATAGACTTTACAACATAGAGATAAATGCACAGCTTGCACTTGAATGCATTGTAAATGTGCATAGAGTGTTTCCTGTTACATACACAGCTTGAAATGAGACTCTTCAAGTTTTCTTAATCATTTGATGGCCAACACTCATGAAGTACACACTTGTTTCAACAAATAATATATTGCATGATTTCTTGCCTGGCATATTTCGCTGTATCTAGTCATATGCATACTGCAAAAGTATATATGTTGTGTGAAAAATGAATGATACTTTGGCTAAAATATGATGCACACTTGTGTTAGACTTCTGTGGATTTCACCTTCTACACACACACGCAATGTCAGCGACGATGTACATCATATTTCAGCCAAAACATCATTCATTTTTCACATCACAAGATATATACCTCTGCAGTATGCACCGGACAAGTTGCAGTGAAATATACCAGGCAAGAAATCGTGCAATACTTTATTTATGGCGTTCGTATTTAAATAAAATATATGTCATGCCATTTGGCAACAACAACAAAAATAAAATCTAGGTGAACCTTGTTTAGAATTGAATCAGAGTAATTTATACAGAAGGGACATTTGCTGTGACTGTTCCATGCATTTTACAGATCTGTTGTTGATTCTAGAAGTTGTCTTCTCTTGGCAGCACAGTACCACTCTTATAAAAGTGCAGGTCCTGTGCAGCTGTTCCAGGATCTGGTATTTTCCAGCTAAGGTCATTGATGTTGTGAATTTTGGTTGGGAAATTTCATTGAAAAGTTTGCCCTTCTGTTCAGCCAGTCTTCTCTTATGTTGTTGCTGAGAATCTGTTTGACTGATTCCCATACTGCAGTTTTAGCACGTTATCTGCTTTCTCATTTCTGATATGGTTGTTGTAACTGGGAATCCACTGTAATGTTATACTGATGGAGTGGGATGCTATCAAATTGTGGATTGCTCTTCCTACTAGAGAGATGTGTTTCCATCATTTATATCCAGTGTTGTTACTTTATTTTTAAATACTCGAGGACAGGGCATCACTGAAAATCACATCACATGGCTTTTATTCGATAAGGTCAAACTGCTGATGTAGCATTTCAGTGGCAGTTCTGATTGCAACAACCACTGCTTCGTTGTTGGAGCAGTTATTACCACAAGAATCAGATAACTCGGAGGTGATTCCATCTGTGTACCTAACGCAAACACTGTATCCTGCAAAGGAGGTGGCCTTAAATGCTGAACCATCTGGACAAGCCTGGATTGCCATTGTGGGTGGTTGTTTATGGTGTCCAAGGGGAGGGAGTCATTATCCATTTTTTCAAGTGTGTTTTATTTGAAGAGTTCTTCCAGAGGAGTGGTCCAGAAAATTTTGACTTTCTCTTGTGAGTGTTAGTGTTTTTATTCTCTTTAGCCAAATTCAAGAGGTTGCTGTCTTTGTGTTTGTTCCGGGTATCCGGTTGCTCTGTTTGGGTGGTTTTTCTCTTGTCTCCTGTACCTGTTGACATCTTCAGTCAGTGCACTGTCTCACATGGTTCCTAGTTGGTAATTTCTCATAAAGCTATTTAGGAGTTGACCTCATTACTCTACAAACAAGTCTGTGACCCTTTGTTGCCACAGTCCAGAGATGAGATGGTGCTCGTGGTCACCATGGACTGGCTGGAGGAAAGTGTACTCCTTTACTGGCCTAGCATGGCTGAGATATAAATGGCGCAAGATGTTCCCACATGGTGCTAGTAAGCCATACGACAAGATTATATGTCTGTTTGCTTTTTTCTCCTGAGATTCTTGATGTGTCTATCTAGAATCAGCCGGTAGTCATGTTTTACTCATATGTAGACCATAAAATCCTCTTTTGTTAGCATTTCCTCATTGAGCCTAATGTACATGGCTCTCTTTGTTGAGAATATGGTATATACAGTGTTATAATTATTGATTTTAAGTTTTCACGGTTTATAAAATGCTGAGATTGTAAAGAGTGCTCTGTTGATCTTGGTTTCTGCCAGGATGGGATACTTCTGACTGGTCAAGATGACGAGATCATTTGCAAACAGTGACTTTGATGCACTCATGGATTTAGATAGGTCATTGATGAAGATGAGGAAGAGGATACAGCTTATGGAAGAGCCTTGAGGAAGTCTGTCTTGGAGAGTTATTGTGCACAAAGTTATGCCTGCATATCTGGTAGATATGTTTCTGTTAGTCACAAAGGCATGTATCCAGTTTGTTATTTTTCCTCCTATTCCCACCCTTCTCGTCTTCAACAAGAGACCCATTCTCCAGACTATGTCATAGTCTTGTAGGCCAAGAAAGTCTTACCAGGCTGTGTAGACATACTGCTAATGATGCCTGAAATAATCGCAGATCAGACTTAATGTGATTTGGAAAAATATTCAACTGACCATTAGATTCTATCAGACTGCAAAGTCAAAGATACTGACAGAGACAGTGGTGAAAATTGAAAGTATTCTCCTTCTTTGTTTGTGCACAAATAAAGATATCTGTTTCTCCACATGATCTCTGATCCCTGATACTGAAAATGAATGTAATGTGTATACCATGTGACTGGGGTGTGTCAGTTGGAGAAGCAAGTACTCAAACTGAAGACAATGGGAAAGATCCTCTGTCTGTAAACAGTGTACCACCAGTGAACTAGCTTCAACTTTTAAATGAAAGCTAAGATATAAAGTTATTAGTTGGGTTCAGGTACAGCCAGGTACACATCCCAAACCACGGTGTCATTTGAAAAAATATTTATGCAAACTATAAGAGATAATGAATTATATTTATATGTTTATTTACACAATGTCTTAGCTGGAGGAAAATGTACAAATGAAATAGTTCTGTGTAATGACATTGCCTAGAGACAGTGAGTTTAGGTATTCATGTACAAGTTGTTATGTCTGAAGTTGTGTTTAGTACTTGTACCACAGAAATTACATTCATATTTAATGTCACAAATGCTTTTGGTTTGCTTCACAATTCTTATGTCCACTTTCTTGTTTCAAGCATGCCTTTAGCTAACTTACAAGCAAAGTTAAGATTTTAGGCTTCTCCAAGCATTTTAATTATACTAGGCTTATAAAGCTCTGCAAACATTTTCAAAACGTCACTATATTTACTACTCTTATTGTTTTTAGTACTTTCTACTACATAATTATTACATTCGTATTTAATGGAAGTAACAGAGATGTGATTCCTGAGGCGAATTCCTTGTACTGCCAGAGTCACTAACAACAATTGTCTGAAATAGGCTAATGAAACTTGACCTTATAAACAACAATAAAGAAGAGACAACAATTGCCTGAAAGAGGCTAATGAAACTAGACCTTATAAATAACAATAAGGAAGAGACAAACAGCTTTCTTTGGTCATGTGAGAAGAGAGGGATTGGAGAACATCGTGACGACTGGAAAGATCAAGGGGAAGAGAGATAGAGGCAGACCAAGAGAAATTATGCTGAATGGACTAAGACGGTGGCATGGAGGGATATTATCAGCTCACATGACTTACAATCTTCAACTCTTGTGTGATTCCAGTGCTAATGTATGGATGTGAGAGTTGAAAATCAACGGTAGCTTTAGATAAAAAATTAGAAAATTTTGAGAACAAATGTCTTGGAAGAATTCGAAACCTCCACTGGACAGATTTCAGAACCAGTATGCAAATAAAACAAGAGACTAAGCAAGATGTTGTATCCAATTTTATAAGAAAACGCCATTGGAACTACATTGGCCATGTACTCAATGGACAAGACGAGACTCCCCAACCAAGCCCTCTTATGGTCACCAGTAGGGAACAGAAAATGGGGAAGACCAAGAGAGACCCTACGTAGAACCATCATCAGAGAAGGCTCATTCAATGGCCAAGTGAACATCCATTATCTACAACAGGTAGCAGCGAACCGCCAGACATGGAGAGCCATGACTTCTGCACTATGCACCGCCTTAGGCTCAAGAGGAAAGACTAACTAAGACTAACTAGCATGACTGTGGTATGTGTTGACCGCATGGAGGGATATTATCAGCAGAGTTGATCCAGAACACCAAAGCCCAATATCTTTGGAAAGACATGAACACCTGCATCAGCTGCTTATGATGATTGTGACTGCAGAGGTCAGCACCATCTGTACACATTATCATACTCAGAAACACGACTACGCTCAAACACTTGGTAAATTTCACATGGTTTTTACCAAGACAATACCTGTATGCACTTCAGTTACTCACTTCCTAAGTACTTTTCTTACCAAGCAACTCACCATATATTGATCAGTTATTCCTTTATTAGCTACAACACATTCAATTTTCTCTTTACTCAGAAGGTGATTTTTATTTTCACCCACACTTAGTTGTTACTGTGTTTCTATCACAGTTATTTCTCCTTATATAACTCCTTCGGTCAAAAGTAATAAATACTTCAACTTCTTCAGTTTCAGATAGTAAGTACGAGGGTATGTTAATAAGTAAGTCACAAATGGTTGTAGAAAAATAACTAAATATGATACCTTGAAACCAGTTTGTTTGTATACATGCATTGTCCCTTTATTTCTCAACGTACGTTCCACCAACATTGATGCACTTATCCTATAGTTTTATCAGTTATCCCAAACTGACTGCATAGATTTGCGTGCCCTGTTCTCATTTACCTGCCATTCCACAGAACTGTGTGACTTACTTATTGACTCGCCCGCATAACATTTTCTGCCCAACTACTATGCACCGCTTTACTGGAAATCGCTAGGGGCTAAGTCCACTGAAAACCTACCTTGGCGGGAGACATTTCGCGAATGACGCCGAAGTTGAATGTGAAGTGAAAACGTGGTTTAGAAAACAGAGCACGCAGTTCTATGCAGCCGGTTTGGGAGAACTGATAAAACTGTGGGATAAGTTCATCAATGTTGGTGGAAATCATATTGAGAAATAAAGGGACAATGTATGCATACAAGTAAACTGGTTTCAAGTTGTTATCATATTTAGTTATTTTTCTACAGCCATTTGTGACTTACTTATGAACTTACCCTCGTACTTTAATCCATTCAGTCACAGATAGTGATTACTTTAACACCTTCACTTACAAAATCATCACTTTTAAGTATTTCACTCATATATAATAATGACTAACTCCCTCAGTCACAGATACAATCATCACTTTTAAGTCTTTAACCACTATATCTATCGTTTTCTTTAGTTCCATCTGGCTAATTTCTACTCATAAACTGTGTCATATTTTCTATAAAATTAATTAAATGCTCACTGTATCATGAAAACAAATCAGGGAACAGTGTACGTATATCCTTGGATGTCACACTTTTTTATGCACTAATATATTCCTATATGGTTGTTGATTCCGATGGCTATTACTTATAGCTGTGAGAAAATACTGGCGAGAGAGGCAGAGGAATGCAGTGAAAAAATATATGTGGAAAGCATAAACAGCTGGACAACGAAAAATAATACTCTTCTTCTTCAGACGTCAATATGAAATAATACAATGAAAGCCTCAGTCAACTTCAGCGCGTTGGTATCCCTATAGAATTTGTCCTTAATTGGAGCGGGTGTAGGCCAGAACAGTTTTCTCTGTTCTGCATATGTTGGACACTGCTGCAACAAATGTTGAGCTGTCATTTTACCAGTTCCACAGTTAACATACATCAGTACCTGCCACCTTTAGTGTATTAAACATATTTCAGCCTGTTGTAGTCTGTCCGTAGTTTGAGGATTTTAACTTGTTCTTTTCAGTTGAGTTTGTAATACGCATAATTTTTCTGGTGACTTGGATGCTGTGATTTCCATTTGGTTCTATAACTGTTTCTTATAAATGTCTTGGCCTCATCGTAATCCATGTCTATATCAGTCTGACATAGTCTTCTACCTTCCTTTGCTAATTGGTCAGTTTCATTTCCATGTATGTTGCCATGAGAAAGAAGGAATCCATTGTAACTAAACACATCTTGCACCATCTATATCTCAGCTAAGTTAATATGTAACAGATGTCAAATAGGATCATCAGGGTCTGTTTAAGATCAGGCACATGAAGGAGTAGTTCTAGTTGTTATCATATTTAGTTGTTTCAATACTGAAGTAGAACTAGCAGACCTAATTACACAGGAAATCAATTGGTGAACCATTTGAGGCCGCTGAGACAGTACACAAATAAACACACATAGTATTGTTTGGGGCTCGTAGAAGGAGAAGAAGGAAGTAGAGACAACATAAAATTTGAAAGATATAGTTACCGACCGGGATTTGAACCTGTCACCTCCAAATGATGACAGTGCCTCGCTGCAGGAACAAGTGTACTTCGACGCATGACCAACTAGACACTCCAAAATAAAAGTGTCTTCATTAGTCATGTCTATCATACAGATGAACCTACAACTATGGAATACGGACAGAATTCGTATCAAACCATTGAGATAGCACCATAGGTCTCATACTTTTATATTTAACCAGCATAGGTCAAATAACAAATACACAAACACATTGGACCGTAATGCTGTATCTAGAATATTCACAAACATTTACAGAAGTGAAATGATTGGTCGATTCAATTTAGTACACGTATTACACAGGAAATCAATTGGGGAACAATTTGATGCCACTGAGACAGTACATAAATAAACACACATAGTATTGTTTGGCGTTCATAGAAGAAAAAGCAGGAAGTAGAGATTAGAGAAGCAGACCTAAGGGTTACAGTATAAACTATGCTGAAATTCAAAGGGGTTGTAATACAGTGACTTCATTCATATTGCAGCATACCTGGAAGTGACGATGCTTGCAGACTGACAAAGGAAGGTGGAAAACTTGCTCAGCCTGCTATAGACATAACTTATGGTGAGGCCAAGAAGCAATTATAGAACCAAAAGTATCCAGGTCACTAGAAAGATGACCCATATTACCAACAAACTATTTTGGCATACGCTCACAGTCCATCTATCCATCTTGTGACATGCCGATAAGTTTTGTCATCTCAATCACCAGAGTCGTGAATCAGCTCCGTGTTTCTGTCTCGACCAGGCCATCCAGGTATTTACTTCTCGGTCTTCCCTTGGTCTCTTCCCCTTGATCTTGCCAGTTGTCACCAAGTTCTCCAACTCATTTCTTCTCATAACATGCCCAAAAAATTTTGACTGCCTACGTCTAATGTCTCTAACCAATTTACGATCTTCATTTGTTTCTTGAAGGACTTGTTCATTGGTTTTTCTGTCTGTTAATGATATTCTTTGCATTTTCCTCAGAAACCACATTTTCACCGCCATCAGATATTTTTCAGCTTGTCTGCTCATTGTCCAACCTTCACCTCCATACAAATGTACAGGTTCTATGTAGCACTTCAACACTCTTTTTCTCGTTTCAGTTGATATCTTTTTATTGGTCAATATGTTTTTCATCTTGCAAAAGGCTACCTTCACAATGGCAATTCTTGTTCTAATCTCTTCAAGGCATCTCCCATCAGATGTTATGACTGTTCCGAGATAAATGTACCGATTCACTTGTATAAGAATATGCCCATTTACTTGTATATTTTTTTTTTTTTTAAGCATATCCTTTACAGGACTTAGCTGTCAACACCAGCATCTTCCTTCTTCCCAGTGACGACCATAATCTGTCTTCTTACAATTCAATTCTAATCCTAGGTGTTCACTGTGTGCAACAACCGCACCTACTAAATGTTGCAGGTCCTGTTCATTGTCTGCAATCAAGACTGTATCATTTGCACATATAATGTTATTGATGCATAGTTCCCCAATGTTGATTCCTTCCATATCTTCTATATTTCTGAAAATATTTTCACAGTACAGGGAAAAAAGATCTGGAGACATTACACATCCCTGTCTCGCACCTCTCTCAATAGGCAATAGTCCATGGTATTCTTTGCATTTTCCTCGGAAACCATATTTCCTTTGCCTGCCATTAGATGTTTTTTCGACCTGTCTGCTCACTGTCAACGTTTGACATCCATACAAGAGTACAAGTTCTAGGTAGCCCTTCAATACTCGTTGCAGTTGACATCTTTTTATTGACCAGTATGTTTACAATCTTGCAAAAGCTGCCTTTGACATAGCGATTCTTGTTTCAATGTCTTCAAGGCACATTCGTTATGATTGTTCCGATATAGTTGTACCGATTCACTTGTTTCAGAATATTTTCATTTATCCGATATATTACATTGTGGTATTTCTGTTTTCTTACAGAGGACTATAATATCTGTTGTCTAACAATGTAATTCTAACCCTTGTTGTTTACTGTGCACAATAACCTGATCGATGAGTATTGAGTTGTGCTTGTAGAACAAATATACTAAACACAGAAACATCGCTTGAGGTATCAGCGTATACTAAACACAGAAACATCGCTTGAGGTATCAGCGGGAGAACATTAATTATCAAAAGACAAAGGCTGCCGCTGCCTTTTGTACACTGTTCTCGCGCCAAGTGTTCGATCGTCAATTGTTAGCCGGGTGTATTTATGGGAGAGATAGACATCAAGAGATGCACGAACAGCAATATGACAGAATGTACAGTCACGGCAAGAGACAGGCAGTGTTTGAGATCCATTGTAGCCAACCTTCATTGTGGAGATAGCACCTGATTGATTGATTTATGGAAGCAAATCGATATTTATGCTTATTTGTTTCGTAAGTTGACATCGATCTCTGTACAAACTCAATATTTTAAACTCTGCACGTGATGGTAAAAACTCCACCGTGGAGCAAGCACAACATGAGGCTTCTGGTCAACAGAAATGTTCTCCCCTCGCTGAATGTTTCGGCCCCTTTACCTTCTTTACACTCTCAGGGGGCGGGCCCGTCCGGGTCATGACTCCCGGATGTCTTTCTCCTTTCGTACTTATTTATTGAGATATTTCCCTTGTCTCGTGATGATGTAATCTTCTGGAGGGATCTTGTGTTGCCGAGGATGTTCTTCTTGATAGACGGTGACTAAGATTGCAGACAAAGTTGATCCATTTACTGTGTATTCTTGTCCTACCCCGCATTACTCAAGGCCTTCACCGCTGCCTCGCCCAGTCTTTTTAGTGCCAGAATTCTTGCTTGTCTCTTAAATGTAATGACAAGAGAAAGAAATGCACATTTCGAAGTTTATCAACTGAAACTACACAAGACATCCCGTTGGCACTTCCATAAGTAGAGTTGATTCTGACACATATGCTGTCCACCTCGGTTGGGAAGACGTGTAATAAATCAGGGGCTTTTGTCTTAGGAGCCGACAGCAGAAGACCAGCTGTGCGACTTCCGAGACGACATACAACAGTCAACAAATGTAATTACAAACTGGAAGAAATAGTATGCGTCGAAAGATGGACGCAAATATCGCAGCTCACCGGTAAACAGACACACTAAAAATACCGTCCAGGAGGTCAGAATGGCCGAATGGATAAAAGCGCTTTCTCTTAACCTTCCAGTGTGCTGATGCTGAGGTAGCGGGTTCAACCCCAACACCGGCCAGTTGGACTAAAATATTGACTTCCCGTCCTTGACTTGGGGACGTAAATTACGAGTACACACACACGCACACACACACAACCACTTACACAGGAAGGACGAAGAAGGTGAATAAGTGTCGTTACACAGCCTCGGTCGGCAGGCTATTAGATCAAGAAATCACTTTTCTTTCTCCACCCTGGCACATGTTGGGAGAGAGTTGATAGTGTGTTGTGAAAGTGGGGTGATGGATTTTATGAAGTGAATATAAGAAGGACTCTATAAGTGCGTATTGTGAATGTTAGTAGAGTAGGTCCTTTGCAGAACGTCGCTCTCATGACCCCTCCCCTCACACAGCGCCTGAAAGAATTATCATGCCTCCTCATCGTTATTCCCAATGTGTCTTCAATATCCTGTGTCCACCATAATGTTGGTCGGTACCTGCCATTTCTTCTATTACTGGTCTGTCTACGACACACGAGGGCGGATGCTTACGAGCCTGTTTTCTCCCATCACTGGTCTGTCTACGACATACGAGCGAGGATGTTTACGAGCTTGTTTTCTTCTATGTTTCGTACATCATCTTGACATACGATAGTTTGTGCTTCAAAATGGCATAATAACTTTTACCCATGGGGGTAGCGAATGTGACTGATAAGGCCAGTTCGCGCTGTAAATGTTTGTTCACAGTGGGTGCATGTGAACACGTGGTCATTTCCACCATCATGCACCATCTTACGTCTCACACGCTCGGTGTGTGACTTATCTGCAATAATTTTCTCCTTTGTCTTTATTCCATTTCTGATGTTTGCCCTCCATGCAACACGTGGAGCGGCGACTTGCTCCCAATGTGCATGATCAATGCCTGTATCAGTCATGTCCCGCTTACACACATCTTTGTATCGTAGTAGAGGCCGACCCTGAGATCTCTTACCCATCTGTAATTTACTACAAAAAGATGTCCTTTGGTATTCTACCATCCTCCATCCTCCTAAGATGTACTATCCATCTAAGTCTACGAAGACTGAGCATGGAATAAACCGTCACACAACCTGATCTTTCCAATACTTCAGTATTTGTGATTTTGTCTTGTCACTTTATACCAAGAAATCTTCGCAGACACCGCATATGAAAGCTGTTTAAATTTTTCTCTTGGTGTGAGTAAGTTGTCCAGGTTTCACTGCCATAAAGAAGAGTACTAAGAACACAGGCTTCATAGACAAGGACTTTTGTTTTGGCAGTAAGCTTCCTGTTCTCCCATCCCAGACTTTTTTTCTTAACCTGTTCATTGTTGCTGCCGCCTTACCAATCCGGATGTTGATTTCCTGATCTAGGGATAATTTACTATTTACCACTGATCCTAGATATGTAAAATGGTCTACCATCTCTAGTTCGGCGTCCGTCAATAAAGATTGATGGTACCCCATGTGCACCTTGTGACATAATCTGTGTTTTCTTTTTGCTAATTGTTAAACCAAATTCAGAACAAACATTGGAGAATGCAGATAGTAAACATTGTAATTCTTCCTCAAAGTGGGTCGTAACCGCAGCATCATCTGCAAAAAGCAACTCTCTGATCAGTACCCTCCTAATTTTGGTCTTGACCTTCAATCTCTGAGCATTGTAGTGGCCGCCATCTGAGCGTGAGTGAATGTATATACCACCATCCTGATCACGAAAGGCATATTTCAGTAGAAGTGAAAAGTATATTCCAAAGAGGGTGGGAGCTAGTACACAACCTTGCTTAACTCCACTCTTGATTTCAAACCCCCTCTACCGTGTGTCCACCTTGTCGAGGTAGAGGGGCTTGTGTGTTCCAATGACCCCAAGAGCTATGCCGACGGTAGCACAGCTACTTGTAGGGTCACCCATGTCGGACAGGTCAAGGGAGAGGGACCAGACCAAGTGACACACAAACCTGCTGCCTTGTAGGTAGACTGGGGACAGTCAAAGGCTAGGGAAAGCACCCCAAACAAATGCTTGTCGAAATCGGATGTACTGAGCCACAGGCTTGACAAAGCAGTGCAACGTAACTTAATTCATGATGTCACAAATTAAAATTAATCGTTATGGTGCTAATCCCGTGAAGTCCCATCAGGCGGTGATAGTGCCGGGCCCCCTGCCTCGAGGGGGTCCACCCATGACTACTGGTGGTCACCTTCCCCTGTGCTGTGGAGTCAAGGCACAGAGGAGTAGGTTAAGAGCTATTGACCAAACACCCCGGACACTCAACATACTACAGTGGAATGCCGAAGGAGTTTATAACAAGAAAGCCTCCCTAACACAGCGTCTTCATAAAGATAGAATAGATGTGGCATGCATTCAAGAGACACACCTCAACGCCAATCGCACATTTTCAGTCGAGGGATATCAGGCCACACGTTTCGACCGCGAAGGACACAAAGGAGGAGTTATAATACTTACACGAAATACAATACCTTGCAGCGAAGTATCTGTGATCTCTGACAACCAAACGGAAATTATAGGTGTTGATATAATGATAAAGGACGTGAAAATAAGAATTTACAATCTGTATAGCCCGGCAGATAAGGACCTTACACTCTCAAACATGAAAATAACTGACTCAAACTGCATTGTTGTCGGAGACTTTAATAGCCGTTCAGAAAGATGGGGATACCCAGATACTGACAAAAGAGGAGATGAAGTGGAGGACTGGGAAATAGACTCAAATCTCCATCTACTCAACAAAGTGGATGACACACCGAGCTTCTACTCCAGAAGATGGATTACCACTTCTACTCCAGACTTAGCTTTCTGCACAGGAGACATCCTCCACAAAATCGATCGCCACGTGCTTGACCAATTAGCAGGTAGTGACCACAGACCAATCAAGCTTGTAATGAATATGGAGTATGTTCCACAGGAGCAAAAGCCTTTGCCCCGCTGGAATTACAAACGAGCAGATTGGGACAGATTTGCCATACTAACAGACAAATATTGTGAAAACATAAATACACGATATGGCAACATGAAGCAAATGGTGGAAAGTCTAAACAGAGCAATAATACAGGCGGCCACTGAGTCTATTCCAAGAGGAGCGAGGAAAAATTACAAACCATACTGGACTGAAGAACTACAAATTTTGGAGGACAAAGTTGAAGATGCTAGGAAGACCGCAGAGAGAGAACAAACAACTGAAGCGAACATCTCTCTCAAAGCCATCTCAGCAAAATATAAAAGAACAGTAAATCAAACAACAAGAGATTGTTGGAGGAAAAAAACAGAAAACCTGAATTTTGACAGGGATGGAAACAAACTATGGAAACTAGTGAAAGCCATGAACAATGAAGGACCAAGAAACAAACAAATAACAATTAAACAAGGAAATGCCTTGCTTACAGGAAAAAAGGCTGCAAATGCACTAATGGAACACTATGCCAGTGCAAACCACATTGATATTACAACTGAACAGAAGAAAGCAATCAAAGATAAACAGATACATCATAGAAATACAGAGACAGCAGCAGAATATATGATGGCAAATCTAACAATGGAAGAAATGGAACAGGCAATGAATACCCTAAAAAAGAAGAAATCACCAGGAAAGGATGGAATCACAAATGAAATGCTAATAGGACTAGGCACTAAGGCAAAAAAGAAACTACTAGCAGTCCTAAATTACAGCTGGAAGAGGGGAATAGTCCCACAGGCATGGAAGGAAGCTATACTAATACCAGTCCCAAAGAAAGGAAAAGACCTGGAAGAACCAAATGGCTATCGACCTATCAGTCTACTTAGCTGTGTAGGAAAATTAATGGAACGAATTATCAATGGCAGGCTAACATGGCATCTGGAAGAAAACCAACTCTTAACACCACACCAAGCAGGATTCAGAAAGTACAGATCCACTGAAGATCAAATAACCTATATAGCTCAGGAAATAGAGGATGCCTTCCAAGAGAAAAAGCACACACTAGCGGTCTGGGTAGATTTAGAAAAAGCATTTGATAAAGTATGGAAGGAAGGACTAAAAGTAAAACTGCAAAAAATGCATGTTTGTGGGAAAATGTACAATTGGATCAGCCACTACCTTGAGAACAGAACTGCCAGGACAAAAGTACAAGGACAAACCAGCAAAATGATGCTGTTGGAGCAAGGTGTCCCCCAAGGAGGAGTTCTTTCACCAACATTATTCCTAGCATATATAAACGACATCACAGACAATTTTCCAGCCAGAGTACACACATCATCCTTTGCAGATGACCTAGCCATATGGACATCTGAAGAATATATTAGTACAGCTAACAGCAGAATACAGCAAACCCTATTAGCGCTAGAGGACTGGTCAAAATCATGGCTAGTGAAGATAAGTGAGGAGAAAACAACATGCACAGTGTTCTCCCTCTCAACTAAAACTCAGCAACCTAATCTGGTATTGAATGGAAAAATATTGCGCCACGAAGAAAATCCAAACTATCTAGGAGTCACATTTGATCGTCGCCTGACATGGAAAACACAGGTTGAGAAAAATCGAACAAGAGCAAGGCAAAGAATGGCAATCATGAAAAAGCTTGCTGGTACAACGTGGGGAGCAGATGAGAAAGTTCTCAAGAAGTTATATACTGGACGGGTGAGGCCAGTACTGGAATATGGCATTGCAGCTTGGGCAACAGCAGCTAAGTCAAACTTTAACAAAATAAGTAGAGTCCAAAACCAAGGAATGCGAATCATAACTGGAAGCCTGAAGACAACGCCTATTAATGAATTAGAAAAGATCACTTGTTTACAACCAATGCAGGATAGAAGAGATAGCAGAGCCCAGCAACAAGCTGAAAAATTTAGAAGATTGACAGACCACCCTATGTATAAAAGGTTTAGTGGTTTTGGAAAGGGAAGACTGAAGCGTAGCAACTTTGTAGAAACTGCAAAACGAAAGATTAGGGCAGATCCCATACTTAACATGTCAACAGTCAGACCCATTTACAATGCAGACAAGTTCCCAGCTTGGAAACAGCAGCAACTGCCTGAGATGATAGAAAACATTCCTGGTATTGAGAAAAAGAACACTCAGCATGAAACCGAAAGAAGAGAAATAACCCTAAACTACATAAAAGAACATTACCCAAGCAGCAATTGGACCCATGCATATACAGATGGATCAGCCAAAAATTCAATAGAGAGTGGAGGAGGAGGAATTCTCCTAAATTTAAAAAATGGAGTGAAAAAAACACATTCAATGGCAACTGGAAAGTTTTCAAGTAACTTCAAAGCGGAGGTAGAGGCTCTGAAAACTGCAGCAGAAATGCTCTTGGTGGAGGAAAATAAAGAGAAGCAAATAGCTATCTTCACAGATGCAAAGTCAGCTGTCTCAATACTGAAGAGCAATAACAGCACAGAATTAGCTGACCTAAGAGCAGCACTCCATGGTCTATGCCAGAAATCCAAAAATGTTGTAATACAGTGGATCCCATCACATTGCAGTATACCTGGAAATGAAGAGGCTGACAGACTGGCTAAAGAGGGCGGACGGCTACCACAGCCTGACATAGACATACCCTATAATGAGGCAAAGAGGTTGATAAAAAGCACCTATAGAACCAAATGGGAATCAGAGCATCCAGGCCACCAGAAGGATGATGCATATTACAAACTCGACCGAAGAGAACAAGTAGCAATCTTCAGACTCCGCACAGGACATAACAGGCTGAAATACCACTTGTTCAACAAACTAAAGATAGGAGATACAGATGAATGTAATTGTGGAACTGGTAAAATGACAGCTAAACATTTGCTGCAAGAGTGCCCAATATATGCAGAACAGAGAAAGATATTTTGGCCCACACCTGCTTCATTCGAGGACAAGCTCTATGGAGATATCAACAAGCTCAAGTCGACTGCAGCTTACTTTAACTGTATTCAGGTTGACATTTAAATGTACATGAAGAAGTATTTAGACTGCCACACTTCATACCACAGGCATGTCGGTTACACAAGCCTCCCAGAGGCATGAAATGGAATATTGCTTGGATAGCAAATCCATTACGTGGAAAATCCGAATCGAAAGCTCACTGTGTGGGCTTCATAAAAGGAGGAAAAAGTGTCCTAGTGGCACAAAATTGAATATTGCTCGGATAGCAAATCCATTACGTGGAAAGTCCGAATCGAAAGCTCACTGTGTGGGCTTCATAAAAGGTGGAAAAAGTGTCCTAGTGGCACAAAATGGAATATTGCTCGGATAGCAAATCCATTACGTGGAAAGTCCGAATCGAAAGCTCACTGTGTGGGCTTCATAAAAGGTGGAAAAAGTGTCCTAGTGGCACAAAATGGAATATTGCTCGGATAGCAAATCCATTACGTGGAAAGGCCGAATCGAAAGCTCACTGTATGGATGTCATCTGCAAACTGCATTCTTCTGGCTTCTGGAAGAACAGCCTATGGTGAACGGAAGGCCCAATATACGGAAGTGAGGCTAAGCAGCCATGTGCAGGACGTGACGATTCCTTGGGTGAGCCCAGTACCAGAGTGCTGTGTGATGGCTCTGCAATTATGGAAGCCTCCTTAGATGGCGGGGAATGCCCATGGTCTGCCCCTGCCTTCCCTTGAGGGCTGACCAGGATGCCTTTGGCTGTTCTATATGGGCCAAGATGGGATGGGAGATAACACCACAACATTGAGTCTTAACGTCCTAAGAAACCCCCGGGAAGGTTAACCCGGTCAACAAATGCCCGCAGAAGTCGGATGTGTCGGCCTAACGGCGCAAGAACGCAGCTCTGCTGTAAACAGGCACAACGCAATCACGTCCGAAAAAAAAAAAAAAAAAACTCCGGATGAACGAAGAAGATTTCAAACTCTTCAGGAGTTGCACCATCAAATTTGATTATACCCTTCATGCCTGTGTGGAACGATTCCACAATGGACAGAAGAGTTGGTGGGCAGCCAATCTTCTTTAGTGCCTTGAACAGACCCTCACGCCTGACCAAATCAAATGCCTTTGTGAGGTCGATGAAGGCAATAAACAGTGGTTGATTCTGTTCATGGCATTTTTCTTGCATCTGTCGCAATGAAAATATCATATCAATGGTAGACCGGTTCTGTCGAAAGCCACACTGTGATTCGGGGTAGACTTGATCTCCTAGGACTTGAAGTCTGCGCAGAAAAATTCTGGCAAATACTTTTCCAACAATACACAGAAGTGAGATACCCAGAAGTGATATACCCAGAAGTGATATATATATATATATATATATATATATATATATATATATATATATATATATATATATATATATATATATATATATATATATATATATATATATATAGTAATCAGCTGATAAGACTTCAGCGTTGACGTCTTGTTCGTTCAGAACGCTATGGCAAACTACTGAACGTAAAATTGTTTAGTAAATCAACCTGAAGATGGGGTTGATCTCAACGTCTTTCAATGGACATGCAACGTTTAAAATGTGAATAGAATGTAAAAGTTCTATGGCCACGCAACTGAGGAACGCGAATAAGAGGTCCCAGCAATTAACCGCACATATTGTTAATGTGTGAGATATTTCCACTTCGGATTTTACTGAAGTCTAAACATGGAACCAGAAGACGTAACTCTGAAGACGGACAGGAACATGGATTTCTTAACTCATTCAGTGCCGATCAAAAAGTAGGTTTGAACCAAACCGAACCATGGCAAAGTTTAACACGAAAGCACCAGTACTTCAAACACGTATACTTTTTTTCCCCCGCGTTTCCATCCTGTTTCAGGATATTGCGGTCAAGACCAGCATCTTTCAGCTGTATGTTGATTCCTAGGCTAGATTACGCTCATCAGCACGCCACGACTTTCTGAGCGACCGGCTCCGTACTCTCATAAGTCACTGGCGCGACTCGAACCGTTCAAATTCTCGTGCGCTCAGGTCAACCACAAGAGTAATCGGGGTTACGGAGAAAGCTGCTAACGCCTCGGCCAGGGAGACCGGCGAACCAAACATGGTACACGACAAAATGAAAACGTTTTTGAAAGTAAATTTCCATTCACCGAGCACTGAAATTGCGTAAGAAGCCACGAAACGAAACAAGTAGTATAATGACACTAATATGGCGATATGTCGTCCTTCTGTCCAAATGGGAGGTCACATTTAGCGATATATTATCCCTTGACACTTAATCAATTAAAGTTAAAGAAAGCATAATCTGAGTGTTCAGAGAAAATGTAACGAAAAATTCCCAGTGCTGGAAGTTAGTGATGTGAACACCACGTAGCAAGATGGACAATTAATGCAGCTAACGAAGCGTCTGACATACGGCATTCGAGAGTTGTAATCAGCTGGTCGGACTCATTAGTCTCTTGCCAAACGTGAGCTGTAGACAGGGGCTAATGAGTATCGTAAAAACAGTGTTGAAGAACAAATGAAATAAGCACGGCAACCAGTAGTTTTTTGTCGCTTCCTCACACACCTTCTATTTTCCGTCTTTGAAAGTAAACATTCGTTGATTGAGCTCTTCATTCTCTTTTCTTCCTTCCTTCTCTTTTTATCCGTCTCTCTCTTCTCTCCCCCTCCTTTCCTCCACATCTCTATCCTCTCATATCTCTATTTCCTCTCCGTAGTCTCTCTCCGCTCCCATCCTCCCTCCTTTCCCCCATCTCTCTTCCTCTCTCTCTCATCTCCCCTCTCCTTCTCTCTTCCTCTCTCATCTCCTTCTCTCTGTCCTCTCCCCCTCTCTCAGAATAAACAAGGAGCAAAGCCTATTACACGATTGATGTTTGGTTGTTGTTGTTAAGGACCGCTTTCATTACATTCGTATATCTCCATAAGTGCTTAGGTCTCTTCCCGTAGATCACACAAGAGGAATCTCATCACAGTGCACGAACTCCGTAGCGCCAGCGAGGGTCCTCACGTGTGTATACCAGAATCACATTTGTTTCACATATTCTTTTTGTGGGCAGGTTTTCTAAGTTTAAATGCGGCCCGAGCAGCGGGCTATTCGGCCTGGTCTGATCGATGTCCAACTGTCGAGGGCGTTGTTAACTTCCACACAGGTCCTCCCTTGTACGAAAAGGTTAGGCGTCCGATCCACTACCCTAGGACATGTGTTTTTATGAGTTGGATTTGTAAGTTGGATTGTTGAGTTCAGAACCAATATAACAGCACTCATGACATTCCCATACGTGTTTCGCCCTCATATTCAGTGTTTACCTGAGTACGGCTCAGTGATATGAAAGACATGTACTGTTTAACGGTATAATAGCACATTGTTGTCACTACTTTACCCCGATCTAACGACTGTAAACAAAATAGCAGTCCATTCTGTTTGTAGTGCTTGCAGAGTACATGCTCGATTGTTGTTTTGCCCCTATGATGTGATCTGTTATATCGGCTCTTCCAATGGAAATGTGTCAAATGGAAATGTACATTTGGACATTTTACATTCTACTCCGTGGTGATTTTTTCCTCGTTTTATGAAAGACTATTATTTTAAATATTTTTAAAGTAATTAAGCTTTCTCATAGACATTTTGAAATCTGATAACTTGATTAGAAAACTTAATCAATTATTATCACCAGTTACACATAAGAACGTCATTTCATCCCACCCGACACAGAGATCACGTTGTGAAATACTTACAGTTACAGCTGATATCTCATTCTACACAGCAAACAGACACCCACTAACTATACTGACTGTACCGACAGTGAAAATAAAACTACTGCATATTCTCGCGCAGACATATACAAGTTTTTAGTGCCCCAGAGTAAGGGCTGGTGGTTCCACGCACTCGCATGTGATATTGGTGTCGCTCTAGAGCTCATGTGTCAAACTCAAGGCCCGCAGGCCACATCAGGCCCGGCGTACAATTCATATCAGGCCCTAGTGGTCTCAACTGACGTACAAATATATTCGGCCCAAGTGAGAATTTTAGGCAACAATATTTTTTAATGGCCACGATTTAAAATGCAAGTCATATTCCCAGGGGCGTCACTAGGGGGGTGCGGGCCGCACCGGGTGACACCATCAAGGGGTGACACCAAAATAAAAAAATTGCAAATTTGACAAAGCAGACATAGCAAAATAACAAAAATTTTACTTTGTCCGAGTTTGTCGAAGTTCTTTATTTATGTTTTACCTGAAGTATTGAAGTTATATTGTTCAATTTGTTTTCTTTCTTATGTCCTTATTAACTTTTTGACTTATTTTACAAACATTACTATATGCGATTATATACGGTACAGGAACACTCGGAAGAAGACCATGGTGAAAGTCTAGAGGGGTGACACCAAGAGTTTACCGCACTGGGTGACACCAACCCCAGTAACGCCACTGCATATTCTCTAATTAGCAGCCTTGCCATTTCGATCAGAATAAGCGAAAATAAAAGTTGCGTAGTGCGTAGATGTTCGTCGTTATAGTGACCTAGCAACGTTCAGTTGCTCGTTTTGGATTGGCGCATAAGAAATGAAAGTAGCGTAGTGCCCGGATATTACATCACCTTTTCCCGCTACGGCTAACCTGATATCAATTAAGCGTCTGTCGGTAGATGTACAGTCTGGTGGATGGATGAGTCTCCTTGGCGAAGTGGTCAAGCCTTCTGACTCGGGCTCCGAAGGTTGTGGGTTCGGACCCGGGCAGCGTTCTTCTGTTCACGAGTGCATTTTTTCGGAGAATCGTGAGGGTCGTCGCTGGAGTTACGGAGTTCGTGCTTTGAGCGACGCTTTCTGCGCTGTGGAAAGAGACTGAGCCATATTCAAACTCGGTGCAATGAAATCGACCCTGTCGACTTTTAAGCGACTTTTTTTTAAGATGCACAATCTTGTTTAAATCAAAGCTAGCCTTTAAAATGACCAAGAGAAAAGTTAATTCTGAAAACAGAGCCTTTCAATGCCGCAGAATATATGTTTACTGATATCGACGGTACACATGTGTGTCTAATTTGTGGAGATAATGTGGCTGTGATCAAAGAATATAATCTGAGACGGCACTACGAGACTAAACATCAAGACAAGTTAAACAGCTTGAATGACAGTAGAAGCTACAGAAGGTAGAAGAACTGAAGGGGCAGACGTTTTTCCACCAAAGCAAAGTCACAAACTGAAGCTGCTGTGAAAGCAAGTTTTCCTGTGGCCGACCATTTACAGAAGAAGAGTTTCTGAATAGCTGCATGATGAAAGTGTGTGACGTCTTGTGTTCAGACAAAAAGCAGATGTTTGCAAAGGTAAGCCTTATCAGAAATACGGTTGTTGATCGGGTTTGTGAGATGGCCACTGATGTAAAAACACAGCTGATCGAAAAGGGCAAAGACTTTGTTGCATTCTCCTTGCTGTCGATGACAGTAATGACACAACTGACACTGCACATATCTTTTTTATGTTCTAATTTATATTAATGTTTTAAAAATGTTTAATTTTTAGCTTGTTGAATGTTTATCCTGTTCGGCCCGTAACCTTACGTGTGATTTGAGTTTTGGCCCGCTGAGCGATTGAGTTTGACACCCCTGCACCAGAGTAAGAGCTGGTGGATTCAAGCACCAGCATGTGATATTGGTGTCGCCCTAGACACCAGTAGTTTTGCTCAGTAGTAAAGGACTGCGTTTGGTCATAGCCCATGCCGGTAGTGCGCATAATGGCTTACTACAGAATGCTTTACTCGTGTTCGCATCAAAGCATACAGACAATAGGGATTATCATAATGAGACGAATGGTATCGTATTTAGGGATTGGCTTGAGAATACAGTGCTTCTTTCCCTAGATAGAACGCCTTGTCTAATTATGGACAGTGCATCATATCACAATATTGTTGCCCCAGAAGACAAAATACATACGAAGGAAGCAATAAAGATATGGCACAGAAGGGAAAACATACCATTTCCAGAAACGTATTTCAAGCTAGAATTGTTGTCTCTTGTAAAACAGACTCAAAAAAGCAAGAAATATGAAATCGACAAGTTGATAGAAGAGCAACAATATTGTTGCCCCAGAAGACAAAATACATACGAAGGAAGCAATAAAGATATGGCACAGAAGGGAAAACATACCATTTCCAGAAACGTATTTCAAGCTAGAATTGTTGTCTCTTGTAAAACAGACTCAAAAAAGCAAGAAATATGAAATCGACAAGTTGATAGAAGAGCATGGCCATAGGTGCTTGAGACTTCCGCCATCCCATTCTCATTTAAATCCTATAGAACATCTGTGGGCTAAAATTAAACGACAGGTGGTAGCTGACAATACTACATTCAAATTGTCTGATGTCAAGATACCAACCCAGTCCGTGCTATTAAATATTGATAAAAGTTACAGGAAAAAATGTGAGTACCATGTGCTGAAAGAGAAAGATGACTATTGTGGAAAGAATGGATTGAATTGTATGCAACCGAGAGCAGTCTTCAAGCTACTGGAGTCGACACAGATTAAGGTCTGGGCAGATTGCCGACATTAATACACATTGCACCCACTCCCATACGAATCTGGTTACGCCTTGTGTCGTCACCAGAATTGACGTGCGTTAGTGTAAAACAAGATTGTTAGCTTGAATTCACTACACCTTCGCCAAAACATCATTGAAATGTCGCCGCTTTCCGTGATTTAAGTTGCCTTTGGACCTATCAAAGACATATTCCTTGGGTGTTAGTAAATATAAGATGGCAGGAAAATGTTCATAACGATGCAACAGACAGTTTTCAAAATAACTGAATGTGAATGAGGGCACGCAAATGTGAACAGTTATAACACCAGCTTTACCTGTACGTGATACTCTCTAGATTGAAATATGCTGCAATAAAATATTTTCATTTTATTGTCACGACTATTATTTTTTTGAGTGCATGATAAGGCTGACCCTTTGGGGTCACGTATATCGTGTAGGCGGATAAGGGGGGTGAGGGCAGATACATCACCACAACCTAGAGAGAATGGTTCGGCTGGAAAATACTAGAGAATCTTGCCAACACTCAGTACTGAGAGGAAAGGCCAGACGGACACATAATCAAGCTGCTACTGGTAACCAGTAATATTGTGACTGTTGAGTGGCTGTAGACGACGAGGACGGAGTACTAACGATAATGTTCCAAGTGTTGTCTCAATTCTTGACTCAGCTCAATTCAATCTCTAAAGGCAGTCATATTATTAGAGATTTTAACAAATGATCGCACAATAACTATGTTTTTAAACACCTGTTCTAAGAATTACAAATACGATGAAAACTCGAAATAGCTGATTGCGAAAATGTCCTCAGGCTGGTTCAATCGATACTTTCGTCCCACACGGTTCGGGCAGCTGCAAGGGAATGTTTACTCCGATGAGTGTTAGAGATCGTTTCATAGAAACTGCCGTAGTAAGCTTAATATGTTTTGTTTCTTCCATTTAGGCCAAGGAACACAGGAAGGTAGGCGTTGCTGGAATGCTTTAGTTAGAATGACAAAACTATTTCCTCATTTACCCTCTTCATATGACCACAAACTCAGTGGAAATATCAAAAGGCTCAAGGTTGACTGCTGCTTTGATTGAATTTATTTTTACTGACGTCTGGAAATTTACGAAGAAGAAGAAAAAGAAGAAGAAGAAAAAGAAGAAAAAGAAAAAGAAGAAAGAAGAAGAAGAAGAAGAAGAAGAAGAAGAAGAAGAAGAAGAAGAAGAAGAAGAAGAAGACGAAAAAGAAAGAAGAAGACGAAAAAGAAGGAAGAAGAAGAAGAAAAAGAAGAAGAAGGAGGAGGAAAATGAAGAAGTAGTAGAAGAAGAAGAAGAAGAAGAATGAAGAAGAAGAAGAAGAAGCAACAATATATTTTTTTCTGGATAAAGGTAACCAGAAAATGTAAACATTGAAAAGCTGTAAATGTCGACTGCTAAAAAATGTTTTGCATATTTATATTTTTATATATTAGCCGAGTATCATAAATATTGACTATTAACAAACAGAGAGAGGAACTGCGAAAGTAGCATTCCAGAAGAGAATCAACTCGATTAACATACACACATACACGCGCGCGCGCGCAAAGACACACACAACAAACAGTAACTTCCTTGAAACATAGACATTAGACAATTTCACTATGCATTACAAAGGCTGTTGTCATTTGACACAATCCTAGACCAGGGACAAGGAGATCGACCTTGGGCAGGCAGGGACATTTGACGTAAAGCTGAGATTCTACTTGTGTAATGGTGGGGTAGTGGAGACTGAGCCCTCCTCCGTGGCGAAGGGCTTACGGACGCAGTTCGGAATCCCGTATATCCGCGTTCGAAACACGGCTGCGCACGAGTTGGCAGCAGACCGCGTTGCGTTGCTTTCGCGTTGGTTTTGTTGCCTATAGAAAGCAATGGGCAATGGCAAACTATTGAACGTAAACTTGCCAAGATATCACAGCGGCAGAAATGCTGGTGTTGACTGCGATGTCCTGTAAAAAAGATATGCCGCCCCCCCCCCCACCAAAAAAAAATGTGGTGACAGGAGGACTTATGAAGAAATCGGCGTATAATGAAAGTGATCTTATAATGATAATCCAATACCGATCGATAATAATATATAAATAATAATACATTCATGAACGTGAACAGATGTGAATGGCAGAAACATAAAATTAATATGGCTTGTACTCTTTAGAAACTATACAACCATCTACGATGACAAAACGACTGTATGTAACTATAACACAATAGTAACGTTTAAAACATATAAATCATAGCTATTCCAACCCGAGCGACAGGGTTTGAGGGAGAGAAGAGACTACTATTCTGCTGCAATCTAAAATTACATAAGCTACAAATATTGTAACGCGCATGTCGGCCAACCTTTTGTCTACAGGGCAATATGCAGGTCACATCAAGGGGCCTGGTTGGCTGTTTAGATTTGTATAAATTAATAGAAAGTGATCTACTCTATGGTTACCAAAATATGAAATAAAAAATATTGTATATCTTATCTTATTATTAATATAATGTCATATAAAATGTAAAATACTGATTAAGATATTTAAGTAAAGCTTACACGTTTGCTTCTTAAACAAGCGATGCGGTTTATATAAAACGCTGGCTACTATTTTTCTGCCAGGGCAAAAATGGGAGGTCCTGGAAAGTTGCGGTTAAACAGGGACGGTTCCTTGTTGGCGATGTAGGGACCTGCACATAGCTGGTGGTGACATTCTGGAAAGTGTATATAACTTCATAAAACTGTACCAGTTGTCTTCAGTAGACGTGATTAAATCGTTCGGGATAACTCGTAAGTTTTTCTAGTGAACAAATGCTGCCTTAATCTACCGTACTATCCCATTCTCCGTATATTATATATGTATATATAGTGGTCCTTGCGCGCTGAGATCAGCTGTGAGAGGTTAACCTAGTTTTTGTTTTTGTTTTTAAATGTTCTGTCTTTTTGTGAGATTCACGCCCACTTCATTTTAAAAGTGCCGCATAAGAGTGTAGTACTGTTGTTGATATCACTTGATGTTTTAAGTTAGTAATTTTGAAGATACAGGAAATTTTTAGGTTAATAAGTCTAAATTTGTGAAATTCCCCACAAACAAATCGCTAATAATTAATTAGTTGCCTGTCCTATACACGAGTCACAATAAAATTCTTTATTTTTTTTCTTCTTCTGTGATTTACTAGCTACCCGTAGTTCATTAGTTTACCATTGAATTAAGTAGTATGTCAGCTTAAAATATGATTGTAACAGTTTAGTACTGCCCCTTGAGATTCAAGATGCACATTCCCCCTTTTAATCTATTTGCATATAAAACATGCAGTTGTGCTTGATCGTCATTGTATATTTTGTATAAATTCTTTTAATATTTACAGCATATGTAAATTCTAACATGATCACGCTGATTAACCGTTGTGAGTTCATGTGATACCGCGGCGTGATAATGAACAATCTAACACTAGTATAGAAGCACAAGTCTATATGTCTGTCTATCTATCTATATTTGTGTTTGTGTCTGTGTGTGCGTGTTTGTTTTTACATTTTAAATTTATGTTTTGTTAATTTGCAATTGATTCGGTGGTCATAGATTGATTAACTACCCAGAACAAAGTTTATTTTTATTGCTAAAAGGCTATACACATATAATTGTATCTGATAGAAGATTTTGGTATTGTTCGTTTTGTAGCACATGTTAATGCATTAATAGGTTTGTCCTTACATGATGGTAGGGCAGGGCATGGCGCAGTTGCAGTATCGTGTGGGTGTGTGTGTGTGTGTATATATATATATATATATATATATATATATATATATATATATATATATATATATGTGTGTGTGTGTGTCTGTGTGTGTGTGTGTGTGTGTGTGTGTGTGTGTGTGTGTGTGAATGGTTTTAAGTTCACTGTTCCTTAGAATCTCTTTGGAAAACGGAAGAGAATTGGTGGGGGGAGTTGGGAAAGAGGGGAGGGGGGGGGGTATATTGGATTTCTTTTGGTAAATATTATCCAGATTGACACACTTTGCCCGTAGTGTAATTTGGGATTGGGGGGGGGGGGGGGGGAAGAAGACAAGATGCCAATAGATAACGAGAAGCGAGTGTCCGTGTGTTTGAAACACTGGTCCCAGAGTCTAAAGTAATGCACAGCATTTTCATATGAATTCCAGTGCACTGCCGTATAGTTCAGGTCGTCGGATTCCAGAATAAGACTTTCGTCTATCCGAGTGAGGCTGGGGAAAACACTTTATTCCCACCTGGTACGGAAAGTACCGTTTTCACACTCGGTACGGAAAGTATCATCTTCTCACTCGGTATGGAAAGTACCATCTTCTCACTCGGTATGGAAAGTACCATCTTCTCATCCTGTACGGAAAGTACCATCTTCTCATCCTGTACGGAAAGTGCCACCTTCTCATCCTGTACGGAAAATGCCATCTTCTCATCCTGTACGGAAAGAACCATCTTCTCACCCGATACGGAAAGTACCGTTTTCTCACCCGGTAAGGAAAGTACCATCTTCTCACTCGGTACGGAAAGTACCATCTTCTCACCCGGTACGGAAAGTACCATCTTCTCGCTCGGAACGGAAAGTACCATCTTCTCGCTCGGTACGGAAAGTACCATCTCCAGGGGAACTGTTTCCAAGCTCAGAAACCAGCCAGGCGTGCAAGTCCGGCGCTAGAATTTAACATCCGCAGTCAGGCATATTAGGATTTCACCAAATCGTGATTCAGCAAGCACACAAAGACTACTGGATGGGATTAGGCCCTAGTTGCCAATGTTTCCGAACACATGTGTTACAATGTGAACAGGCTTTAACACCGAGATAGGACAACCTGGGTAAGCGGTCTTTATGCTGCAGCCTCTGTCGGATAATTTCTTATGTTACTTTATCACATGCGTGTAATCTATAAAACACTCGTTTAACTTTATCACATGCGTGTAATCTATAAAACACTCGTTTAACTTTATCACATGTGTGTTATCTATAAAACACAGGTATATGCATGTCTGTTTCCCAACTGAGCTCTGTATTAGCATCATTTGGAATGTGTATATTACTTTGTTTCTATCTACCTCTTCCACAAACCCGAAGCTGTTCTTCATTCATTCCCGTCAGTTTTTTTTTCATTCTTGTTCTTCTAATTATAATTCGTAATAGAAGTTTAGTAACGTGGTTGATGAGGTTGATTGTAGGAAATTCTTTGCATTCAATTACAGCTGGTCTTTAGGTATTGACAATTTCTATTTCATCATAGTTGGTGTTTCTTCTTTCTGTTGTTACACTTTAATATTCATAAATATCCATAATTGGAGAACCCCGTAGACTAGTGTGTTCTCTGGTATCTACTCCTGTCATTTACTTCAGTGAGCGCCAATCAGCACTGCCAATCTAAAGGGTTTAAAGTGGGGTTTAAAGGCTAGACAGTCGACTTCATTGCATCGAGTTTTATCCTATATATAAGGCTCCGTCTCTTACCGCAGCGCGGCCAGGCGAAAGCGACGAACAAAGCACGAACTCCGCAGCTCCCGCGACGACCCCGAGAAGTCTACGAGAAAATTACACTCATGAACCAAATGACTGAGTCCAGAAACGAACTCACAACCACCGGAGCTCAAGGTTGACGGCTTGTCCCCTTAGCCACGGTCAGTTTACGTGTGATGCAATTTACTTGTAACGTCAAACTCATGCAGAAGTATGTCAGCTTTGACAGCTCAACTCTCGTAGTGACAGAAGCTGTTTCATAGATGCACTGACATTATAACGCACGTTTATATAGCACCAGCTTTTGAATCTTACAGTATATTTATAAACAAGGTCACAACACCGGGCGAGAGAAAAACATTCTTACAACTGACGCGCCAGGATCCAGCAGCTGTTACATTGCCGCCAAACTGGGTCAAGGTAACAGAGGACTGACATAAAGCGGCCAGATTGGCTTTTATGTAAGTTCAACGAGAAACCTACAGAAGTGCTGGGTGAGTGTTGACAACAATGCAGTGCCACCGTCTATTACGTGACCATAGAAGCGAGTAACTCGCCTGCTGTAAGCTCAGGAGCTGCAGGTGGCCGAGGGTTTGGGAGATTTGGATGCCAGTCTAAAACACTGTGTGACATGGGATCTAACCCCGGTAAGGGAGCGTTTGAGTTTAATCTATCGGATATAAAATGATAATTGTACTAACCCTTACATGTTTAGTCCGACTTGGGCGCCTACTGTATAACCCTGGCACAGATATGTTCTTGGTTCTTTCACCACACTTTGCTCACTTATTTCTCTTTGTTTCTATATAACACTCTCTCCCATCGCTTGGTGCTGTCACCACACTTCGTTCACGTATCTCTCTCTGTATATAACATACTCTCCCATCCTTTGCTTCTCTCACCACACTTCGCTCACCAACCCTTGCTTCTCTCACCACACTTCGCTTACTTATCTCTCTCTATATAACATATTCTCTCATCCCTTGCTTCTCTCACCACACTTCGCTCACTTATCTCTCTATATATAACATACTCTCTCATCCCTTGCTTCTCTCACCACACTTCGCTTACTTATCTCTCTATATATAACATACTCTCGAATCCCTTGCTTCTCTCACCACACTTCGCTCACTTATCTCTCTCTATATAACATACTCTCTCATCCCTTGCTTCTCTCACCACACTTCGCTCACTTATCTCTCTATATATAACATACTCTCTCATCCCTTGCTTCTCTCACCACACTTCGCTTACTTATCTCTCTATATATAACATACTCTCGAATCCCTTGCTTCTCTCACCACACTTCGCTCACTTCTCTCTCTCCCTGCATATAACATACTCTCTCATCCCTTGCTTCTCTCACCACACTTCGCTCACTTATCTCTCTCCCTCTATATAACACAATATCCCATCCCTTGCTTCTCTCACCACACTTCGCTCACTTATCTCTCTCCCTCTATATAACACAATATCCCATCCCTTGCTTCTCTCACCACACTTCGCTCACTTATCTCTCTCCCTCTATATAACATACTCTCGAATCCCTTGCTTCTCTCACCACACTTCGCTCACTTCTCTCTCTCCCTGCATATAACATACTCTCTCATCCCTTGCTTCTCTCACCACACTTCGCTCACTTATCTCTCTCCCTCTATATAACACAATATCCCATCCCTTGCTTCTCTCACCACACTTCGCTCACTTATCTCTCTCTATATAGCATACTCTCTCATCCCTTGCTTCTCTCACCACACTTCGCTCACTTATCTCTCTCCCTCTATATAACACAATATCCCATCCCTTGCTTCTCTCACCACACTTCGCTCACTTATCTCTCTCCCTCTATATAACACACTATCCCATCCCTTACTTCGCTCACTTATCCGATCCGATTTGTAGGAAGAAAAACAAAACACTGACAACGAGCGTTCACCCAGCCCCTGCTGCTCGGTTATAGTTGTAGTGGTTTATGGTGCGGAATAAGTTTATCTCGTGTTCTGCGCCAGTGTTAGCTGGCTTATTGATTTGTAGAATGTGTGCCCGTGAAGTCAGCTGGGGGATTGGCCGGCGAGTTTTTCTTTGTGTCCGTTTCCTCCGGTGGTTTCTTTTGTCAGTGTTGGCTCCTGGCTCGTCTGGTTTGACTGGTTGCAATCCTTATAATACTCGTAGACACATTTGCCGGTTCGTTGTCTTATTTGCCATTCCCTCTCGTCGTATCTACCATCCTCATATTTTGCCCAATACTCTTCGGGAGTTAGGTTGTTTTGTCTTTCTCTTCAGAGCTCCGGTTGTCTTCACGTGTGTCGATTTACTCCTCTGGGTTTTCTTCAGGTGTCTGGCGGGATTCTGGTGTTCCCTTGAGATTCTTGGGCATCGTGGCTGGTCTACTGCGGTTTCTGATTTGAATGTGGTTTGGCTCCAGCTTGCGTCTTTTTGCTTCCTTTTTTTTGTGTGTCTTTAGGAGCTGTTCGAGGTTTTCTTGTTGGGTTTCATCTTGCGGCTTGTCTGTGGTCTTTTCCGTGGCTTCTGCTGGTTTGTTTTGGAATACTTCTCTTTCAGTGTTTAGCATTTCTCTCTCTGTTGTGATGGCTTGTATCTCTTCGTTCTTCTTTGTAGTCTGCACCATGTGCTCCACCTCTTGCTTGATGCTTAGCTGGATCTCCTTTATTTCAATCAATCAATCAATCAATCATGTGTCATGCCGGAAAGCGTGGGCGGTCATGACTCGCCATTTCACTCGATCACCAATGTCGTGGATCAGCTCAGTGTTCCTGTCTCGACCATGCCAAGTGGCCAAGCCATCCAGATCATCTTTTATTTCAGCAAGCAGTTTTTCATTGTCGTTGGTTGGTGCCGGTGTCTGAAGTAGCTTGATTTGATATTTTATCTCGTCAATCTAGTCTTGCAGTTGAGCTCTTTCGGCTTGTGAGATGCACTTGGCTGTCTCGCACCTCCGCATTGCTTCCTTATATGGTGTCTTTGTGGTAATGGTGATCTTTATGACGTCTCTGTGACTTTGGAGGTACGGACAGCCCAGGTGTTTTGCTCCATGCTTGCCAAGACAGTTGGCACACTTTGTGTTGTTGTTGGGTATTCGGAAGTCCTTGTTCGGCATGGCCAACGGACATTCCTTGAATGTATGGTGCTCGGCGCAGTATCGTCAGGTTTCTGTCTTGTTGCGACATGTTGTTCTGCTGTGGCCGGCCCTCTGACATCTTGAGCATTGAGTGATTCTTGATATGAATCCTTCAGGCTGTTGTACTTTCTTGTTTATCGATACCTGGCTTGGTATCTCGCTACCCCCAGTCGTCACCACCGCCAGCGTAGTAGGGATCTTGGAGTACATCAGAGTCCGCTCCGCCTTCAAGATTCGGACGTGGGGATTCTCCTATTGCAGCTGCCTTCAGGATCTGTTCATCTGTCAGCTCTACTTGGATGAGCTTGACAACCCATCTGATCGTCTGTGAATCAGTGTTTCCGACTCTGGTGCCTTTCTCCTCACTCTTCTTCTCAGCTGTCTTGGCCCTTGTGTGTGGTGGGGCTGTTGTCGATCTTCCTCGTGGTAGCTTCATTTGAGGTTACTTGATGTTCTTATTCTTTACTGCAGCTCGCCAGCAGATTCTCTCCGCTCGTCTTCTTTACGGTTTTGGCGGCTGCACATCTTGAGAGTCTGGTGTCTCTTAATGTTAGTCTTGCGACGTGACATTTTCCCCCACTTTCACCCCACCTCGCTCACTTATCTCTCTCCCTCTATATAACATACTCTCCCATCCCTTGCTTCTCTCACCACACCTCGCTCACTTATCTCCCCCCCCCCCCTCTGTATAACATACTCTCCCATCCCTTGCTTCTCTCACCACACCTCTCTCACTTATCTCCCTCCCTCTGTATAACATACTCTCCCATCCCTTGCTTCTTTCACCACACTTCGCTCACTTATCTCTCTTCCTCTCTATAACATACTCTCCCATCCCTTGCTTCTCTCACCACACCTCGCTCACTTATCTCTCTCCCTCTATATAACATACTCTCCCATCCCTGCCTTCCTCAGTAGCCCTACCAGCAAACCTGTCAGCCAGCTCATTTCCTTGTACACCCTCATGCTCTAGCACGAAAATGAATCTAATTTTTGCCAGCCGAGACCGCTCCAGAGACAGCAACCACTCTCTTCGGACCCACCCCATCTCTATTTCCCTGAGCATACTCATAGAGTCACTAAGGACACATGCCCGAGTGAATGTCTGTGTCTCGAGCCATGTTATTGCTTTACTTACTGCCATGATTTCCATAGTCAGATTACTTGTGGTCAAAGCAAAAGCACCAGACTCTTCTTTCACAATTCTCTCTCCGGCCTGAGCCGTAAAGACCCATGAACTTCTCACTCGTCGAATGACCGACCCATCCGTGTAAATGACAGCATCACCCTCTAAAGAATTCTCGAAGATCACCTGTGGATCTATTGTACTTCCGCCTCCACAGCACCTGGATTTTGTTGTCTGCATTTCCCGTCTAGTTGCATGCAATCTGAAAAGGACGTACAGAACTCTGTTGGCACTTGTACCCACTCCTCGCCAGGTTCTAAGTCCTCAAGTGAACACACCTGCTGAAGAATGTCTTCGGTTTGACCCATTCACGACTTTCCTCTTTTTAACCTGCTGCCATTTATCTTCTTAATTCCACAATGCAGTAGATGTTGTGTGTTTGCGTTGACTCTGGGGTAGGCACATGCTCGGGACATTTGTATTATGTCCCCCATTGTTGGAAAATCCAGAAAGTAGCGCATCGCCCTGCATGGCGTCTCTCTTGTACATCTAAGAATAATACGCATAGCTTCGTTCTATATCCTTTCCAACCTTTCCATCTGCTTATGGCTGAGAATCAGGATCGCCATCGAATACTCAAAAACAAAGAACCAGACCCTCGTAAAGAAGACATAGATGGCGCTGCTCACACAGTTTGCCGCCGCCATCAACCGCATCGCAGCCAAGCCCCGCTTGGCCCTTGTTATCACCTGGTCTATGTGCTCAGTGTTAGCAAGGCTTTGATAAAATCTTATCCCCAGGTAATTCATTGCCTGCGTTCTTTCACAGTCTCTGGGCACATATTTACAGTTGGTGTTGGAGTTTTTGATAATATGGTTATTCAAAGAGAACCATGTCACTGCTGCCTTCGTTGGGTTGATCATCGCCCCAGCTTCAACATACCAAGTACCCATGCGATTGAGTTCTGTTTGTAGTTCCACAGCAACCTGATCTCTATCCATATCCTGACAATACACTAACACGTCGTCGGCATATGACAGTGTCCTTCCCGGTCCTGTGAGCTGCTCGCTGGTGATCCTCACAGTGTAGGCGTTGAACAGTACCGGAGATAATGGTGATCCCTGTGGTAGGCCAGGATATATTGTTGTTGGTTCAGAAGTCCAGCTGCTACATCTAAAATCTACTTTTCGTTGGAAACGGGCTGCGGCGATCCAGCTAAGGAGGAATGGACTTATCTTGAGTTCAAGAAGCTGAACCATTGAAGAATCTAACTGTACTATGTTGTATGCGTCCTCAATATCAATCGCCGTAGCACAAGTTTCAATGCCTGAGTGAAAACCTTCATAGACGTCATAGGCAAAAACTGCTGCGTTTGTCCAGGTTTCTCTGTTTGGGCGTTACCCTCCACGAATAGTTTGGGGAAAAAAACCTCGTCTCTCTAGCTGGCTTGATATTTTTTTGGTAATTAACTTCTCCAGCAGCTTGTCTATTGTGTTTTGCATGGTTATTACCCGATATCCCTGAATTCTTGTGTGGTCTTTGTGTAGTACAAGGACATAGCTAAAGTATTCACTGGTACTGCGGCAGAGCTTACACTAATAAGGAGATGTCACAGCAGTTTCTGATTTCACCATGTACTGTGTCGGATGGAAAAAGCATACACACTTCGATGCCCATGTATTGTTGTCTTACAGCTCAGAATGAGAATACATAAATCAATAAGCAATCATATTTATCTCGAACGTGTCTCAGGACTTCGTGGTTAGGGCGGTAGAGGAAGTCTGTCGGGAAGAAATTTGTTTCGACAGTCTGATGAGCGTTGGTTTAAATTGGTAAAGTGTATGTCGTATTTTCAAAACCCGCATGAAACGTAAGTAATATCGTTAGATATAAACAGCGGCGATGACTTAAAAAATATATATACACTTTATGTTGTTTATGGTTGACGATAAAAAGAAAATGTCTTCATTTATCTCTGTTTCTACAAACTGTTGCATCGTGCCAACTGCGCTCTGTTTCAAGTTGCCAAGGCCTTGTGTGATGCACGCAATGTAAATATGGGTTTTGCTTATATGTGTAGGTATGGAGAGCTTTTATGTGGTCAAGGTGCTCGCTGTGTCGGACAATGATCTGTCTGACTTGGAAAGCTTAGGGTTCTGTTATGGAGCCGCGGTTGCGCAGTGGCTAGCGAGCTTGCCTGCCGACCCTGAAGTCATGTGTTCGAATTACCATAGAAGTGGATGTCTACATTTCTTCTCCTTCTTCTTCGTCTCTTCTTCTTCTTCTTCTTCTTCTTCTTCTTCTTCTTCTTCTTCTTCTTCTTCTTCTTCTTCTTCTTCTTCTTCTTCTTCTTCTTCTTCTTCTTCTTCTTCTTCTTCTTCTTCGCCGCCGCCGCCGTCATCTTATTCTTCTTCTTCTTCTGCTGCTGCTGCCCTTCTTCTTCATCATCCCCCGCTTCTATCTCTCTCTCTCTCTCTCTCTCTCTCTCTCTCTCTCTCTCTCTCTCTCTCTCTCTCTCTGCCTTTTCCTTCTTATTCTCCTCCTCTTCTTCTCTTTCTTCTCCTTCTCCTCTTTCTTCTTCTTCTTATTCTTGCAAAAGACACGCAACACTTTTGCTATTTTTTTGGGGCGTTCGCTGGCTTTGTACTCAAACGTAGTCCATACACATGCAACTACTTTTAGTTCCTGGACTATTTATTGCGTGTGGATTAGCTTTCTATATTACCAGTGTACCTCGCCATCAGGTGAACCCACTTCAACTTCTGAGGTACTTGTAATTTACGTCGCCAAGTCAAGGACGAGAACTCAACATTTGTGTCCAACTGATCTATGTGGGAGTTGAACCCGCTACCTCGACATTAGCACACCGGAAGTTTAAGAACGAGCACGCTTATCTATTCGGCCATATTGACCTCCATTTCTATTATGAAAAGGCCTTTGACAGCATTGATAAGGAATCTATTTGTAAATTGATAAGGCACTAAGATCCCACAAAAGGTCATTAACGTACTAAAGGCAACATATAAAGACCCGAACTGCAGAATCTATTCATTAGGGACAACTAACAGACACGCTTGGAATAAGAATAGGGATTATCCTTACTGTTTTTAGACTGAATTTCGAAGACAATAACTATCACAAGAAATGGAATTAAATGGGATCTGACAGAGAAACTGGATGGTCGAACTTTGCTGGACACAAAAGATGGGAGGACGTGTCGTGGACTTGTTGGGGTCCTATGCTCCACTGAGGGTTACACAAAAAAGAGAGAGAACCAGAAGGTTTAAAGCATGGCTGAAAAGACAAAACTGTCAAAAACTGTGTTACTGCCTATAGTACCTTGCGATGTAGGACAGGGAGGAGTGGGGTCTTGAGCCTGCCGCGAACTGTGCTGGTTATTGCTTACTATTTTCCCCAGACAACAACACAAAATCCACCACCTTACCTAGGTTTCAAACCCTGGACTCCATAATGAAAGCGTTGTAGCACTCGGCTAGACGCACCTTGATAACGACAAACATGGGTCAATGTGCTCATTGGTAAAGCTGAGGAAGTAATTGCCTTTTTCTGTCCCCGCTGCAGGTTGTATGTAAAGTGTATGAAGTATTGCACGCAGACAGGCACAAGTACGGAGCATCTAGTTATGTGCATATCACAACTATCTCTATTCGAAATGTAAACATGTTTCCCCACTCCTCAAAATAATGTTTATTCTCACAGAAAAATTGGTAACATTTAGTCCAACAACACACACGAGTTTTTATTTTAAGCCTTCTTTGTCTGGAAATGACATTACACATGCGCATTGTAGGATAGCGTTGCCTCGGGATTAATATACATTATTACCATACAAAGCAAATATATTTTGTCTCTTTGGCAGAGGTCTTAGCCGGGTGGCAGCCGGCACCTGAAAGGCACACGACCACTCCGTATTCTCACAATCCTTTAAAAACAAAAAAAAAGCAAGTAGGATGAGGTAATCTTCCGAATAACGGTCCCAAATTATTTATTGTAAAAAGTATCCATTACAGGGCCTCATTAGTTAATATAATAAAAATATTAAATATATAGAACTGAGATTGAAGTAAAGAATCATATAATTGAATGTTTTGTCGACCACTTACGGTTGGAGTATGTGGTGGACTGCTAGGCCGATCGATTGATGCAATAAATGTTTCTGGGCCCGGAGGGCCTTCACTGCTTTGGAGTGTATATCCATATCTTGTGCTACTCATCTTACCACGTACATGTCCCATCTGTCTGCTCTCATATTTATCGCCCCGGAACGAGCATAATCACCTAATGAGGCCTCGTAAGGGATACCTTTTACAATAAATTATTTGGGACTGTTATTCGGAAGAGTGCCCAGGATGGTATACTCCCTAAGCAAAAAGGATGATATTCTTACAATTGATCTTAGGGTTGTGGATAGGACGCCAGGCTTTCTTGGATATGGCCAACAATCTCAGAGAGTCCTTGTGCACGTTGCGGAAGTTGCACATCCACTAGTCAAATGAACATGGGAAAGAGCAGGCCGAATAGCCGCTGCACAGGCAAAAATGTCCAAGTTAAAAAAGCTACCTTCCAAATATTTGGCAGCATGTATGATTATGTTATATCCATATTTTGATCCTCGCCGTTACGGAGTTCGTGCACTATGCTGGATTATCCTTGTGTGATATGGAGGGAAGTGGTGGGGGAGGGAGGTGTTAGCACTTATGGATATCTCGATGTGGAATAAAAACGACCCTTTACAAACTAAACTAAGCAATCCCGACTTGTTAGGTCTTGTCCGATTTATGGATAGCAACCCGTGCTTGGCTTTAACGCATTGACAGTGGCGGACATTGGTGTGGTCTTGGAATGTATATTAGATGTGGGCACACGGAGAGCGGCTTTGGACCAAAACAGGTGATGGTTTTTGAGAGAATGCCAGGTAGTTGTAGGGGTCAGCTATTTCAAGACATATATCAAAACTTAGCGATGTGGCTGTCACCGAGTAAGACGCACCTTTACATTTACACACACACACACACACACACACACGCACGCACGCACGCACGCACTCACACACCTCACCCCCTTTCCTGTCTTACATGGATTGTTGTTTGTAGTTGATGGCAGACCCAGTAGAACCGCAAACAAATCGGTGGGAACCAAAGGAAATCGCTGTTTTCCATTCATGCTACCTTATGAATGAACAGTTAAGACATTCTTGCACTGATGTGTGAATGTGTGTGTGAGGGACCTGGACAAACGGAGAAACACATGACGGAGCAAGGATGTGCTTTCTGAAACCATCAAAGTGGACTGAGAAATAAACTACCAAGCAGTCGGCTTGAGAAGCAGGTGAAAAGCGTACCTCATCTCATCATCTCATCTGGTTCCTCTTGTACCTTGCCGTCGAGGTGAAGCATAAACAACGGGAGAGTTCCAGCTTATGGACTTCATGTAAGCATACATCGCTTAGAGAAATTACAATGAATAAATCACACCCCCCCCCCCCCCATCCCCAGAGAAGTAAACAGTAAGCTTTACTAGAACACGATCACGAGTAACAAAATGGACTAGGCAACCACAGCTTTCGTCAGCACACAAACAACAAACACTCACCGATACTACTACATGAACAACACTACATGAAGATATATATATATATATATATATATTTCCGCGTTTCCATCCTGTTTCAGGATATTGCGGTCAACACCAGCATCTTTCAGCTGTATGTTGATTCCTAGACTAGATTACGCTCATCAGCACGCCACGACTTTCCGAGCGACCGGCTCCATACTCTCATAAGTCACTGGCGCGACTCGAACCGCTTCCAATTCTCGTGTACTCACGTCAACCACGAGAGTATTCGGAGTTACGGAAAAAGCTGCTAACACCTCGACCAGGGAGACCGGCGAAGAAATATATATACAGTATATAAAAGTTACTCATTTGTATCCTTGTTGTGGACTGGACACCTGTTTCATGAAATCCGCATGTATGATTCTAACAAAGCGAATACCACATTTTAGAGAAATTGGATGAAGGCAGGCGCAATAAACAGGCATGTTTACACTCCGGACACTGCCACAGGTGCTGCAATCTCCTCCGGAGTAAATTCACGAGAGGACAACGACTAACTGTGCCAATCTGAAGCTCACTGGTGAGATCCTGGTAAGCTTAGTGTGTTTTCTTTCTTGACCACGCGAACTTCAACCCGAACTCTTGCATTCTGTCTGTTGATGGTACCGTCGCCCTGCTACTGAGTGAGTGCGTGGGCGACACTGTGAGCTGTGAAATTCGTGTGGAATGCTTTTACATCTGCCCTGTACAGTGACCTGCATGATCGAAACAATGGCTACCGGCTGTTGCTGAATTGACTGATTTGCCTTTTCGGTTCAGGAGTGCATTTTTGAGGAGACTCCTGGGAGTCGGCGCTGAAGCTACGGAGTTCGTGTTTTATGCGACGCTTTCGGCGGGTCGCCCTGCGGTAAAAGACCGAGCCATGTGAGAAAACCCGAGTCAGTGAGGTCTTTCTGGTGACTGCCAAGGCCATCGACGGTGAACTGTGGTTTTCGTGGATGAATATTGTGTTGGCATTCTGGCGGCGGGATTATGCACAGTGTACCTGTGCAGGCTGTTGGATTGCCGAGACTCCTGTCTGTGCCACTTTTCACATTGGACAGTGGGGAGCATTTTGTGTGGTATTCACTGGCACAGGAATGGAGCATAATGGAGACGACCCGTTGCCGTGAAGTTGGAACCTCGACTAACTAACTAACTGACTAACTAACTAACTGTTAAAAACGTCAGCCGCAAAATTCAGCCAAAGAGGAAATCGTCGTCTGAAAAGAAAACAAAAATGTCTTGATAGCAGAACTTCATTAGATCAACTAATAAATAGGAAAGGGCGAGCAACCATAGCAGATGTTGACTAGGTTAGTTTTGTCTACATAACATTGCATGATTCCAGGAACACGTGCAGCAGAAGGCATCATTTGGGGAGGGGGGGGGGGGGGGGGGGGGATGTTTGGCTGTTTGTGATTTCTTGCAAAGTTTACTTTCAGTAGTTTGCCATTGCTTTCTGAACTACCATCACACATGCCTGTATGAAACTAACACAAGGCGGTCTGCTGCTAAATCGCCCGCAGCTGTGTTTCAAGCGCGGTATTGCAAATTGCGTCCGTAAGACCTTCGCCAGAGGATCAGGAGAAGGCCTGTATGCTGACGGTTTATGTTTGTGTACAATTTGTACAAGTGTACGACCGTGCCGGGCCAGGGTTACTGTGTTCACAAGTGTACGGCCGTGCCGGGCCTGGGTTACTGTGTGTACAAGTGTACGGCCGTGCCGGGCCAGGGTTACTGTGTGTACAAGTGTACGGCCGTGCCGGGCCTGGGTTACTGTGTGTACAAGTGTACGGCCGTGCCGGACCTGGGTTACTGGGTGTACAAGTGTACGACCGTGCCGGACCTGGGTTACTGTGTTCACAAGTGTACGGCCGTGTCGGGCCTGGGTTACTGTGTGTACAAGTGTACGGCCGTGTTGGACCTGGGTTACTGGGTGTACAAGTGTACTACCATGCCGGACCTGGGTTACTGTATTTACAAGTGTTCGGCCGTGCCGGACCTGGGTTACTGTGTGTACAAGTGTACGGCCGTGCCGGACCTGGGTTACTGGGTGTACAAGTGTACGGCCGTGCCGGACCTGGGTTACTGTGTGTACAAGTGTACGGCCGTGCCGGACCTGGGTTACTGTATTTACAAGTGTACGGCCGTGCCGGACCTGGGTTACTGTGTTTACAAGTGTACTACCATGCCGGACCTGGGTTACTGTATTTACAAGTGTTCGGCCGTGCCGGACCTGGGTTACTGTGTGTACAAGTGTACGGCCGTGCCGGACCTGGGTTACTGGGTGTACAAGTGTACGGCCGTGCCGGACCTGGGTTACTGGGTGTACAAGTGTACGGCCGTGCCGGACCTGGGTTACTGTATTTACAAGTGTTCGGCCGTGCCGGACCTGGGTTACTGTGTGTACAAGTGTACGGCCGTGCCGGACCTGGGTTACTGGGTGTACAAGTGTACGGCCGTGCCGGACCTGGGTTACTGTATTTACAAGTGTACGGCCGTGCCGGACCTGGGTTACTGTGTTTACAAGTGTACTACCATGCCGGACCTGGGTTACTGTATTTACAAGTGTTCGGCCGTGCCGGACCTGGGTTACTGTGTGTACAAGTGTACGGCCGTGCCGGACCTGGGTTACTGGGTGTACAAGTGTACGGCCGTGCCGGACCTGGGTTACTGGGTGTACAAGTGTACGGCCGTGCCGGACCTGGGTTACTGTATTTACAAGTGTTCGGCCGTGCCGGACCTGGGTTACTGTGTGTACAAGTGTACGGCCGTGCCGGACCTGGGTTACTGGGTGTACAAGTGTACGGCCGTGCCGGACCTGGGTTACTGGGTGTACAAGTGTACGGCCGTGCCGGACCTGGGTTACTGTGTTTACAAGTGTACGGCCGTGCCGGACCTGGGTTACTGTGTGTACAAGTGTACGGCCGTGTCGGACCTGGGTTACTGGGTGTACAAGTGTACGGCCGTGCCGGACCTGGGTTACTGTGTTTACAAGTGTACTACCATGCCGGACCTGGGTTACTGTATTTACAAGTGTTCGGCCGTGCCGGACCTGGGTTACTGTGTGTACAAGTGTACGGCCGTGCCGGACCTGGGTTACTGGGTGTACAAGTGTACGGCCGTGCCGGACCTGGGTTACTGTATTTACAAGTGTACGGCTGTGTCGGACCTGGGTTACTGTGTCATGATATACTAGGGATGCACAGTGTCGATTTCATCTAGTTTCAGTTAGTTTGTTTACCTGACAACTCGATTAGCCTGAGTCTAAACAAACCAAGACTCTAATTGCTCTTCTCCACCTCCTCCCATCTCCTCGAATATCCTCCCATTTTACCATTTTATGTGCAAAGTTCATGTTACAGTGATGATATGTCGTATGTGTATGAGTTTCACGCGTTTAAAATATACACAGAGCAAGATCGCGTGCGCGCGCGCGCACACACACACACACACACACACACACCCACACACACACTTTGTTAGATTAGTGTAGTACACCATTAAAAAACATTAGAAACACACATGCCGTGATCATTGATACATTTGAAACATACCAAGGGCATATACAAACCTGTCGCAGAAGGGGTTAAGGCCAGTCAGCATAAAGATTATTGCCTCGTTGCCATTACATGTTCATACGAACTATTCCCACTTTGAAATGCACAGCTGCAGTTATACCACAATCAGTTGTCTTTAAACAAATACATTAAACAGAAGAGGGAAAAAATCTACCATTCAGCATTTATGTGTACGCCACTGCTCTTCCCCCATCTAATACGGTTTGCATGCTCAAGAAAGAGCGGACACAGAACAAGTGGAATATGTACTTTGTGGTCGGTAAGATTAGACACATCAAGGTTGCGCCGCCCCTTTGATTGCATTTTTCAAGGCTGAGCTGTTTAAAGAAAGGACGAACACTATCTGTGAGATGTTTATCTTGTTGATACATCATGCTGTCTTGTTAGACTCCATATTGTTTGTAGATGAATCAATAGTCTTTTCTCTTTAAAAACCAAACGTGCAGGTCCCTTTAACTGTTGATGGGAAAAATAATCAATAAAGAGTATGCGTTCTGTTATGTTGGTAACAGTAATCCCTTTAATGTTGGGTGACGGACAACTGTAGAGTTACAGATACTCACACTAAAAGCCGCGTCTGTGGACAATCGTGACATCACCAAGGTTACCGGGATTTTATGTTGGTTGCATTTCATTTTATTTTGGGCGTTCCCTTTGAACTTAAGCTTAGTCCATACACGTGCTAACACTTCTAGTGAACTGGACTGATTTTTACGTGTGGGTTAACTTTCCTATCACCAGTGCCCCTCGCCATCAGGCCATCCCACTCCGCCTTCAGAGGTACTTGTAAGTTACTTCCCCAATTCAAGGACGAGAAGTCAACATTTTAATCCAACTGTCCGGTGTAGGGGTTTGACCCGCTACCTCAGCATCAGCACACCGGAAGTTTAAGAGCAAGCGCTCTGTTCCATTCGGTCATTCTGACCTCCGTTGCATCTCATTTCTATTATAACCCTTGTAATGCGCTTGCGCTGAAACTTTCTTTGGCTGCGGAGTTCATGCCCTACACCAGTCTTCAACCTTGACTTCGAGTTCAGAAAGCAACGGTAAACTACAGCGTTGCAGGTCCTTAGGGCAGTGATTCTCAACCAGTGGGGAATAAGGGAGGGGAGGGGGGGAGGGGAGTTTACAGGGGGTTGGGGAGTTTAGCACCACAGATTGGCAGCCTAAAAAAAAATATCCTGGTTTTCTATTGAGCGTTTTGTTTCTTCTTCTTCTTCTTCGTTCATCCGGAGTTTTTTTTTTTTTCGGACGTGATTGCGTTGTGCCTGTTTACAGCAGAGCTGCGTTCTTGCGCCGTTACAATTTTCTGGCATTCTGGTGTCGTGTATTAAGTGACAATTCTTTTACGTCTTAACTGTTTGTTAATTGTAATATGATTAATTTGGCATGTTAATACAATATTGTGAATATAAAAAATGCACTATTTGAGGCTGACAATTCTGCAAAAAAAAAATAGGTGGGGGTGGGGGGGGAAAATTCTTCTTCTTCCGTTCGCTGGAAAGGGGGGGGGGGGGGGAATTCCTCTTCTTTCGTTCGCTGGAAAGGGGGAATGCCATTCTGACATACGATGAAAGGCTGCATGGGCCAAAATAAAGGTTGAGAACCACTGCCTTCGATCAACCACTAGTTTGATTGTCTGGGTAATTTGTCGGCAGTAGTTTGCCATTAGAGGTCTCCGTGGCCGCGGGGGTTAATGCGCTTACGCTGAGACTTAGATGTGCTGACGTTGAGGTAGCGGGTTCACTCTCTACACTGGCCAGTTAGACTTCGACATTCACTTCTCGTTCAGAAGTGGCAAACTACTGAACATAAAATTACCCGGTAAATTAACCTAGGGTTGGGGTTGATTGCAGCGCTCTGTAAAGAACATGCAACGTTTTGAGTTTGCCATTGCTTTCTGGACGAAAAGTGGACATTTAAGTCGAACTGACCAGTGCTGGGAATGAACCGGTACCCACCGTCAACTTACATGAAGTTTAAGAGCGAGCTCTCCTACCCTTTCGGCCATGCTGACCTATAATGGCAAATTATGTAACGGATAATTGCCTAGTAAATCAACATGGGGTGGGGTTGATCACAACATCTTAAAGGGCATGCACGATTGGAAACAAAACGCGTAAATTATGCTCGGTTAAAGTAGGCGTGAGACTGGAAAGAAGACATATTTTGTATCCGTGCTTCTGAACGCCGCTTGCTTTCCTTCTTGGCATTTGTGCAGTGATATCACAGGTGATAGATTTACCACAGGCAATTATACAAGTAAATAGGAGGTGACAATGTAGACACATTCTTGTAGCGAATTGTTGGCCTGCTATGCTTTAGAGCTCCGAAATTCCCTTAACAAATTGGTTGATATAATTTTAGATGCAATGGAGACGTGTTTTCGTAAAGTGGGAAACAAATAATCAGACTGGAAATGTCAAGCGATGATTATTTGGAAACGGTAAAAGAACGGTAAAAGAAAATTGCTCGAAACGATTCGGACGTTACGCCAGGTGTGGGTCGACCAGAGTGTCAGCTTGCTCTCTATGGCAAGTGGACACGCCAGATCCTTGATTGTTTCCCTGTTCGCTTTGAACTGAAGCATAGTTAAAACATGCTACAACTTCTCGTCCGCTGGACTAACGTGTGCGTGTGGATTAGCTTTCACTATTACCAGTGTGCCTCGTCATTAGGCGATCCCACTCCGACTTCAGAGATACTTGTTATTTACGTACCCAAGTTAAGGACGAGAAGTCAACATGTTAGTCCTACTTACCGGTGTATGGGTTAAACCAGCTACCTCGCCATCAGCACACCGGATGTATAAGAACAAAGATCCCCTGATTAAGTGGTCTCCCTTTACACATTAGACAGTATGCTAAGAATGCTAATGCCCTTTTTTATCGCCTTGTCGCCTGGTGACCAATATTTTGAAGCCCAGTCCGCCACAGGTTACGGCTATAGTTGATTCTTTACACTTTACAACGGGAAGCCCCACAAGGCAAGAAAATCCTTGGCCAGCAAGGACGGTTCCTAGGAGTGCGGAAACCTGTCAGTAGAGACAGCTGCATATAGGGCGTTAGGAAAGCAGGCCTTCATTGGCAAGACACGATTCATTGCCATCATCATCATGTGCCATGGAAATAAGCTTGGCCGATCGTGGTTCGCCATCTCACAGTCACCAGTCTCAGATGAGGTCTGTGGAAATCAGCATGGCCGAATGGATACGAGCACCCGCTATTAAATACCCGGTGTGCTGACGTCGAGGTACCTGGTTCAACCCCTACACCGGTCAATTGGACTAAAATTTTGACTTTTCGTCCGTTCTTGACTTGGGGGCGTAAATTACAAGTACCTCAGAAGTCGGGGTGGGTTCGCCTGATGGCGAGGGACTCTGGTAATACACGGAAAAATCATGCCGGTGCACTCCCCGGTGGTAGCACGTGTATAGATTGCTTTTGAGTTCAAAGCGAACGAACGCATAAAAAAAGAAGATATTTCATATAGAGGCTTAGATAACAATGTTATGTTATATATACTTTTGTCTATGGACTCATGTCTGATCCGGTTCCTTATTATGTATTACCATTATTGAACTGAGGATGAGAATCGTGTGATTTAGTCCAAGAGTCCTAGCACAAGATTTCCACCAGGACTCCAGTCTGTGCCTCCGCCTGTAACACAATTCTGTAGCCACCCATATACAATTTCTCCGTTTATTGGACTATGAAATTAATCTGATGCGACGATTATGTTAGTTAATCCTAGTACACATCGGGCACTAATTATGGCGTAGATTGTCAGTCTGTGGCTGGTTGTTGCGAACACTGTACTAGTTCTGTTGACCGACATATTGAGTATTCATGGCTTTCAGTTAAAAATAACGCTGACCGTTACTTCTGTTTGTCTGAGTCATGACCTGGTGACATATATTTGTTGATCTTGGGGAGAATAAGGGAACATTAAAACGGATGAGGAGGAGAATGTATCTTTATATAGTTGAGTTTCTGTGGCGAAGTGGTCAAGACATCTGACTCCGGCTCCGAAAGTTGTGGGTTCGATTCCGGGCCGCGTCCTTCGGTTCACGAATGCATTTTTCGGAGACTCCTGGGGGTCGTCGCTGGAGCTACATAGTTCATGCTTTCTGCGACTCTTTCGGTAGTTCGCTGCGGAAAGAGACTGAGCCATATGGGATAAAAACCTGGTGCAATGAAGTCGATACTGTTGACTCTTAAACGACTGTTTTATATGGTTAGCTTAACTGACGCAGTGCCGAACAGGAAGTAGGTGTGGACAAGACACAAATGGATGGCGGAAAATGGGAAGAAGGACAGTTATGATTTAAAAGTTGTTATTATGGTAGCAGACTTGTCTTTATATCAAATTAAAGGGATTTGCATAGGGTAAACAACTATACATAAGCCTATGGCTTCAGACGATTAATCATCCCATGGCACTTAAGACTTTCCCGTGAAAGCAGCGTAGACAGTTTGTCTCCACTGGTGCAGCGCGGTAGAGAGGCGGGTGTGGCCAGAAGATGCACAGAAAGTTAAGAATTGTGGCCACATTTTCTGTCACAATTAATGCGACGGTCATTCTTCTCGTGGCTTCATTCTGGGTTATATTTTCTGAATGTTAGGTGATCGTTTTATAAAGCAGTTATATTATCATTGAAACACTGTTTGCAGGTGTGTTTCGAAAATCCTTTTAATGAGATAACCAGTAAGTAAACACTGGTTCACCTACTTAATTAAGTCGTGCCGTGCAGCGATAGCCATCATATCATGTCTGTCATCAGCCTTCTGTTTTTCTCCTCCTGTACCGCCAGCCACCTCCGAATCTACTGTTCCACGATGCCAAACGACCCATAATTCTCTCCCTTGGACCGCCAACACCAACGCAAACGCGAGGAAGTCAATAAGTAAGTCACAAATGGCTGTAGAAAAATAACTAAATATAACAACTTGAAACCAGTTTATTTTTATACATACATTGTCCCTTTATTTCTCGTCAATTATTTATCTACTATACAATCTGATGCCAAGAAATCTGATACCAAGAAATGAGACAATTTGAGAACGTCTAGAATGAATCATGGACAGCAAAGAGACCAACTCAATTACCAACTGGTCATTCGGTTCCTTACTGGTGTTTTTCCCCAGCGATTCCTGGAGGTCGTCGCCGGAGCTACATAGTTTGTGCTTCTGTGCAAAACTGTCGGCAGACAGGAGCCGATCTGTGGAGACAGCCCGTTCTATATGGTTAAAACCCAGTGTAATGGAGTCGACCCTCTTTAACGGATTTTTTTTTTCTTCCGCGTTTCCATCCTGTTTCAGGATATTTGCGGTCAACATCAGCATCTTTCAGCTGTATGTTGATTCCTAGGCTAGATTACGCTCATCAGCACGCCACGACTTTCTGAGCGACCGGCTCCATACTCTCATAAGTCACTGGCGCGACTCGAACCACTTCTAATTCTCGGGTTATTCTAACAAAAATAGATGACGGAAAGTAAGTAGTGGTATGTTACAATTATGACTTAAACGTTATTAATATGGTAGCAGGCATGTTGTATTAATCAAATTAAAGGGGGTTGCATAAAGGAAACTACTGTATATAAGCTCATGGTAGCTACGGAAAGTCGCTCAAGACGATAAATTATCCAATGACACTTAATCAGGTTACCCTTTTTTTTAAAATGTATACAAAGCAGACGCCTTTGCATGATCACAAATGCACGAAGGTCTACTATTGTAAATATTGGTGGGAAAATTCCTGGCAGATTCCACACACAATTACGTCACGGCCACATTCTAGAACATTCGGTTTCAAAGTTACGCAGAACTGAAGAGAATCGCTGAGAATAAAGGACAGTGGAGTGTCGTGATCGGACGACTTCAACACTGGCATCGGGAATGCTAAACCTGATAATGATAAGTTATTTAAATATTGAGAACAACCCACTACTGGCAACGCTGATCGTATTCCGGTACGAACCTAAGGCCTTGTCCGCGTCAATATGGAAGCACTAGACTCGAGTTTCGCTCTCGTTTGAGCTCGTCAGTAGTGAATATTCTTGACTGGACCCGGGATCAAACCGGATCACTGGCGTGTGAGGCGGGTTTGTAACCACTAGACCACGCAGCACACGCTACACGCGACCAAATTATCACACCAGAATATCATAACGTCACCCATCGTAGGCTATAGCTCAAAATTTTCCCGATCGCCGCGACTGACATCCGTCAATCGATGTGGCCCCGAATGATCAGGTCTTCTCGACTGGCAAGGCGTTCGAGTGTTGTATGCGGGATTGCGAAATGCGCTCGTAAACCTTTTGCTACAAATCCAGTTGCTGATGATAAATATGGCTTATCACCATGCGATTGATGGTGATAAATATGGCTCACCACCATACTGTTGATGATGATAAATATGGCTTATCACCATACTGTTGATGGTGATAAATATGGCTCATCACCATACGGTTGATGATGATAAATATGGCTTATCACCATAGGATGATGGTGATAAATATGGCGCATCACCATACGGTTGATGATGATAAATATGACTTATCACCTTACGGTTGATGGTGATACATATGGCTCATCACCATACGGTTTATGATGATAAATATGGCTCATCACCATACGGTTTATGATGATAAATATGGCTCATCACCATACGGTTTATGATGATAAATATGGCTCATCACCATACGGTTTATGATGATAAATGTGGCTCATCACCATACGGTTTATGATGATAAATATGGCTCATCACCATACGGTTTATGATGATAAATATGGCTTATCACCATACGGTTTATGATGATAAATATGGCTCATCACCATACGGTTGATGATGATAAATATGGCTTATCACCATACGGTTCCTAAGGTGTCTCTCCGCAAACCAGGCAAGAATTATCCCGCTTTTGGATATAGGCCAGTGCCAGATGAATAATGGTACACTCATCATTGAACATCTTTGATGTAGCTTAGCTAACAATTTGCTCTGTTATTTCGTTTGTTGTCTGCTATCAGCTTTTCTCTGTTTCTCGAGTTCTCCCATTATAGGACTGCCAATCATTGCTTATTAGCTGACGGATATTTGCGTGACCCCGGCCGGCTGAATTCTGGGAGCATGTGTCGTCCAGGTGTCAGCCTGATAATGATGTTCTATGTCGCGGTCAGTAGTGTCACGCGCTATTCTAGTTTTGTATGGCATCGTTTGTGATAGCATCAATAGCGTCTTGTCTGCACGAAGACAAACAGAGCACGTCAGACGTCAGGTGATTAGTTTCTGTGGGAACCTGAAGCAAGTTCAATGAAATATGCATGTAAGCGGGGAGGGAAGGGGGAGGAGGTACATGCAGAGAGAGATTTATTTTCAAAAGAGAGAATTTAGAACGCAGAAACATCTGACATTCACTGTTCTAGTCTCTTATCTTTCCCACACTTAGATCATTCTCATTTCTCGCTTGTTGCATAGTTTCGTTGAGCAATTAAAATAATTAATTAAAAACACACGCACTCACACAATAAATCACACATGCGCGCAGGCACACGCACACACGCACACACATACATACACATAAACACACACATTGTTATTCATAACGACAGACAGAGATAGACAGGGGCAATGAGTAAAGGGTAAACATGTACGCATAGACATTAAAACAAGATCAGTGTTAGGTAGAGAGAAAGGCTTTGGGTTGTGTTAAGTCTGGTGCTCTAAAAACATCCAGTTAGGAATTACTGAGAGGTCTGTCAGATTTTATTTGCTTTCCAGTGTTAGGTTGTGGTTCTGTGTTGTTGCTCTCAGTAATCACTCCATTACTCAGTACTGTATTCAAAATTGTATACAACTAAAAACAGCGCAAAGGGGATCTAGGGAACATACCAAAGATGCGATCACAAAAGAACAAAACGTCAATTCTTGGTCTAGTGAATCAACGCTGAATTCAAACCATTTGGAACCCCTCTGCTGTGTGTCCACCGTGACGAGGTAGAGGGGCTTGTGCGTCCCAATGACCCCAAGAGCTATGCCGACGGTAGCACAGCTACTGGTAGGGCCACCCATGTCGGACAGGTCAAGGGAGAGGGACCAGACAAAGAGACACACAAACCTGCTGCCTTGTAGGTAGACTGGGGACAGTCAAAGGCTAGGGAAAGAACCCCAAATACATGCTTGTCGAAATCGGATGTACTGAGCCACAGGCTTGACAAAGCAGTGCAATGTGAAACCTGCTGCCTTGTAGGTAGACTGGGGACAGTCAAAGGCTAGGGAAAGCATCCCGAATAAATGCTTGTCGAAATCGGATGTACTGAGCCACAGGCTTGACAAAGCAGTGCAACGTAACTTAATTCATGATGTCACAAATCAAAATTAATCGATATGGTGCTAATCCCGTGAAGTCCCATCAGGCGGTGATAGTGCCGGGCCCCCCTGCCTCGAGGGGGTCCACCCGTGACTACTGGTGGTCACCTTCCCCTGTGCTGTGGAGTCAAGGCACAGAGGAGTAGGTTAAGAGCTATTGACCAAATACCCCGGACACTCAACATACTACAGTGGAATGCCGAAGGAGTTTACAAGAAGAAAGACTCCCTAACACAGCGTCTTCATAAAGATAGAATAGATGTGGCATGCATTCAAGAGACACACCTCAACGCCAATCACAAATTCTCAGTCAGAGGATATCAGGCCACACGTTTTGACCGCGAAGGACACAAAGGAGGAGTTCTAATACTTACACGAAATACAATACCTTGCAGCGAAGTATCTGTGATCTCTGACAACCAAACAGAAATTATAGGTGTTGATATAATGATAAAGGGACGTGAAAATAAGAATCTACAATCTGTATAGCCCAGCAGATAAGGACCTTACACTCTCAAACATAAAAATAACTGACACAAACTGCATTATTGTCGGAGACTTAATAGCCGTTCAGAAAGATGGGGATACCCAGATACTGACAAAAGAGGAGATGAATTGGAGGACTGGAAATAGACTCAAATCTCCATCTACTCAACAAAGCGGATGACACACCGAGCTTCTACTCCAGAAGATGGCTTACCACTTCTACTCCAGACTTAGCTTTCTGCACAGGAGACATCCTCCACAAAATCGATCGCCATGTGCTGGACCAATTAGCAGGTAGTGACCACAGACCAATCAAGCTTGAAATGAATATGGAGTATGTTCCACAGGAGCAAAAGCCCTTGCCCCGCTGGAATTACAAACGAGCAGATTGGGACAGATTTGCCATACTAACAGACAAATATTGTGAAAACATAAATACACGATATGGCAACATAAAGCAAATGGTGGAAAGTCTAAACAGAGCGATAATACAGGCAGCCACTGAGTCCATTCCAAGAGGAGCGAGGAAAAATTACAAACCATACTGGACTGAAGAACTACAAAGTATGGAGGACAAAGTTGAAGATGCCAGGAAGACAGCAGAGAGAGAACAAACAATTGAAGCAAACATCTCTCTCAAAGCCATCTCAGCAAAATATAAAAGAACAGTAAATCAAACAACAAGAGATTGTTGGAGGGAAAAAACAGAAAACCTGAATTTTGACAGGGATGGAAACAAACTATGGAAACTAGTGAAAGCCATGAACAATGAAGGACCTAGAAACAAACAAATAACAATTAAACAAGGAAATGCCTTGCTTACAGGCAAAAAGGCTGCAAATGCACTAATGGAACACTATGCAAATGCAAACCACATTGATATTACAACCGAACAGAAGAAAGCAATCAAAGACAAACAGATACATCATAGAAATACAGAGACAGCAGCAGAATATATGATGGCAAATCTAACAATGGAAGAAATGGAACAGGCAATGAATACCCTAAAAAAGAAGAAATCACCAGGAAAGGATGGAATCACAAATGAAATGCTAATAGGACTAGGCACCAAGGCAAAGAAGAAACTACTAGCAGTCCTAAATAACAGCTGGAAGAGAGGAATAGTCCCACAGGCATGGAAGGAAGCTATACTAATACCAGTCCCAAAGAAAGGAAAAGACCTGGAAGAACCAAATGGCTATCGACCTATCAGTCTACTGAGCTGTGTAGGAAAATTAATGGAACGCATTATCAATGGCAGGCTAACATGGCATCTGGAAGAAAACAAACTCTTAACACCACACCAAGCAGGATTCAGAAAATACAGATCCACTGAGGATCAAATAACCTATATAGCTCAGGAAATAGAGGATGCCTTCCAAGAGAAAAAGCACACACTAGCAGTCTGGATAGATTTAGAAAAAGCATTTGATAAAGTATGGAAGAAAGGACTGAAAGTAAAACTGCAAAAAATGCATGTTTGTGGGAAAAAGTATAAATGGATAAGCCACTACCTTGAGAACAGAACTGCCAGGACAAAAGTACAAGGACAAACAAGCAAAATGATGCTGCTGGAGCAAGGTGTCCCCAAGGAGGAGTTCTTTCACCACATTATTCCTAGCATATATAAATGACATCACAGAAAATTTTCCAGCCAGAGTACACACATCCTCCTTTGCAGATGACCTAGCCATATGGACATCTGAAGAATATATTAGTACAGCTAACAGCAGAATACAGCAAGCCTTATTAGCGCTAGAGGACTGGTCAAAATCATGGCTAGTGAAGATAAGTGAGGAGAAAACAACATGCACAGTGTTCTCCCTCTCAAATAAAACTCAGCAACCTAAGCTGGTATTGAATGGAAAAATATTGCGCCATGAAGAAAATCCAAACTATCTAGGAGTCACCTTTGATCGTCGCCTGACATGGAAGACACAGGTTGAGAAAAATCGAACAAGAGCAAGGCAGAGAATGGCAATCATGAAAAAGCTTGCTGGTACAACGTGGGGAGCAGATGAGAAAGTTCTCAAGAAGTTATATACTGGACGGGTGAGGCCAGTACTGGAATATGGCATTGCAGCTTGGGCAACAGCAGCTAAGTCAAACTTTAACAAAATAAGTAGAGTCCAAAACCAAGGAATGCGAATCATAACTGGAAGCCTGAAGACAACGCCTATTAATGAACTAGAAAGATCACTTGTTTACAACCAATGCAGGATAGAAGAGATAGCAGAGCCCAGCAACAAGCAGAAAAATTTAGAAGATTGACAGACCACCCTATGTACAACAGATTTAATGGTTTTGGAAAGGGAAAGACTGAAGCGTAGCAACTTTGTAGAAACTGCAAAACGAAGGATTAGGGCAGATCCTATACTCAACATATCAACAGTCAAGCCCATACACAATGCACACAACTTCCCAGCTTGGAGACAGCAGCAACTGCCTGAGATGATAGAAAACATTCCTGGTATTGAGAAAAAGAACACTCAGCATGAAACCGAAAGAAGAGAAATAACCCTAAACTACATAAAAGAACATTACCCAAGCAGGAATTGGACCCATGCATATACAGATGGATCAGCCAAAAATTCAATAGAGAATGGAGGAGGAATTCTCCTAAATTTAAAAAATGGAGTGAAAAAAAACACATTCAATGGCAACTGGAAAATTTTCAAGTAACTTCAAAGCGGAGGTAGAGGCTTTGAAAACTGCAGCAGAAATGCTCCTGATGGAGGAAAATAAAGAGAAGCAAATAGCTATCTTCACAGATGCAAAGTCAGCTGTCTCAATACTCAAGAGCAATAACAGCACAGAACTAACTGACCTAAGAGCAGCACTCCATGGTCTATGCCAGAAATCCAAAAAAGTTGTAATACAGTGGATCCCATCACATTGCAGTATACCTGGAAACGAAGAGGCTGACAGACTGGCAAAAGAGGGCGGACGACTACCACAGCCTGACATAGACATAACCTATAATGAGGCAAAGAGGATGATAAAAAGCACTTATAGAACCAAATGGGAATCTGAGCATCCAGGCCATCAGAAGGATGATGCATATTACAAACTCGACCGAAGAGAACAAGTAGCAATCTTCAGACTCCGCACATGACATAACAGGCTGAAATACCACTTGTTCAATAAACTAAAGATAGGAGATACTGATGAATGTAATTGTAGAACTGGAAAAATGACAGCAAAACATTTGCTGCAGGATTGCCCAACGTATGCAGAACAGAGAAAGATATTTTGGCCCACACCTGCTTCATTTGAGGACAAGCTCTATGGAGATATCAACAAGCTCAAGTTGACCGCAGCTTACTTTAACTACATTCAGGTTGACATCTAAAGGTGCATGAAGACCCAGAGGCATGAAATGAAATATTGCTTGGATAGCGAATCCATTATGTGGAAAGTCCAAATCGAAAGCTCGCTGTGTGGGCTTCATAAAAGGTGGAAAAGTGTCCTAGTGGCACGAAATGGAATATTGCTTGATAGCAAATCCATTACGTGGAAAGTCCGAATCAAAAGCCCATTGTGTGGGCTTCATAAAAGGTGGAAAAGTGTCCTAGTGGCATGAAATGGAATATTGCTTGGATAGCAAATCCATTACGTGGAAAGTCCGAATCGAAAGCTCACTGTGTGGATGTCATCTGCAGACTGCATACTTCTGGTTTCCGGAAGAACAGCCTATGGTGAACGGAAGGCCCAATATACGGAAGTGAGGCTAAGCAGCCATGTGCAGGGACGTGACGATTCCTTGGGTGAGCCCAGTACCAGAGCGCTATGTATCGGCTCTGCAAGTATGGAAGCCTCCTTGGATGGCGGGGAATGCCCATGGTCTGCCCCTGCCTTCCCTTGAGGGCTGACCAGGATCTTTGGCTGTTCTATATGGACCAGCTGGGATGGGGGATAACACCACAACAGTGAGAGTCAAACGTCCTAAGAAACCCCCGGGAAGGTTAACCCGGTCAACAAATGCCCGCAGAAGTCGGATGTGTCGGCCTAACGGCGCAAGAACGCAGCTCTGCTGTAAACAGGCACAACGCAATCACATCCGAAAAAAAACTCCGGATGAACGAAGAAGAAGAAGAAGAAACCATTTGGAACTGAGATAACAATGCAGATCTTTCTATACAATCTCGTAAGAAGTTTGAAACAGCAAAGTGACTCGGAGCTATATTTAATTACATCGCAACTAGAATTGGGCATAATTAAATAACGGCTGATTTCTCATCTCATCTCATCTCATCTCATCATGTTCCTCTTGTACCTTGCGGTGTCGAGGTGAAGTATAAACTTCGTGAGGGTGCCCGGTTATGGACTTCGTATATCGACATTCCCATGGATTCTGCTATTCCCTCCGTCCAACGTTTACGTGGTCGGCCTCTTCCTCTGTTTCCATCTGGTCTGTACATCATTGCTTGTTGTGGCATGCTGTTGACTGGTAACCTACTTACATGGCCAAACCATTTGACTTGCTGCTTTCTAATAAAATCTAGAGCAGCTTTAACCCCCACTTTAGTCCTGATTTCTTCATTTCTGATCTTATCTCTTCTTGATACGTTGAGTATTCTTCTCAGGAACCTCATTTCTGTTGTTGTGATTTTTCTTTTCTCTTTTTCTGTTGATTTGAACGGCTGATTTGAATAAGGATACTCGCTTGACGGAACAAACGTTAATGATGCGTTCGAAAGCGCCAAGGAGTGGACCAGACAGTGAATCTCCTAAAATTGTGAGGTTCATAATAAACCTATGTATTATTGCTTCCTTTCGCACTTATACAATATTATCAACTCTTAAAGGAAAGCAAGGAACAATATTAAACGATATCGAAGTTCCAGAAATAAAATATTTTCAGCATATACATAAACAGAAGCGCCTGTGTGTTATGGGGGTCCATAAGGAAGCAAAGACTAGTAACTCTGTGGCTTACCATGCATGTCGTAAGAGGCGACAAGTGAAGTTGGCGTCAGACTGACCACCTCATTCCGTTGACAACCTCAGCTGCAAAATCTAACCAGTTATTAACAAGTCTTCACAGGACTTGGCGTGAACTGGTTAAGGGCCTACGTTGTATTGGTAAATGAAAAATAACAGCTGAAGAAAAAGAAGTGTAAAAGAAGCAGAAAAAGAAGCTAAATAGCAGCAGCAGAAGAGGAAGAGGATCAGGGGGAGGCGGGATAAGAAGACGAAGGATGAGGAGGAGGAGAGAAGGAGGAACAGAAGCAAAAGAAGCAGCAGAAGAAGAAGCAAAAGAAGCAGCAGAAGAAGAAGAAGAGTTGGCGGCAGAAGAAGAAGAAGAAGAAGAAGAAGAAGAAGAAGAAGAAGAAGAAGAAGAAGAAGAAGAAGACGGCGACGACGAAGATAACGACAACGGTGATGACGAGGGAGACTACAACGAAGAAGACGACGACGATGACGAGGAGGACTACAACGAAGACGACGACGAAGAAGAATATGACAACGAAGACGACGATGACGAAGAAGAAGGAAGCACAGTGCCTGCTGAAAACGATCGTAGTCGAGAAGCAAGATTGCAGACACACAAGATTATTCTAATGGAAGGAAGCTTCAAGAGCTGGATTATACAGGGGATGTTTGGCGGCGCCATCATGGATTGAGGCACAGTACTCTTTGTTGAGCCATTGCACTCGACCGTTGTTGAGAAGATGGCAATTGATCTGATCAGAAGTGACAATATACAGTTTAGAGAGATCACGTCTAGGAAGCTTTGCAACTGCGTGTAGCTTTTGTTGTTGTGTTCACTTTCATGGCAGTTAAGCTGAGTGCAGAACCATCATCACAGCACTTGGGATATTCCCACGTGTGCTCAGTCTCCATCTTCAGCAACCAGCGAAGAATCCTGATACTAATTGTACCAGTGTGCCGTGGGTCTGTCCATCTGACATTTCATGGCACTGACATACTCATGTCATAGTAAAGTAGAGGATCTCTTTACACACCGTAGGTGCACTGGGCATGTGCAGCTAAACGCATATGTTTGTAGAATAATAGTCACTCGGTGGGTGATGTAGTCAGAATAATATTCACTTGGTGGGTGATATAGTCTGGCTGTCTCTACTATCCAAAACATTCCCTGAACCAATTCAAGGCTGGCTGGACATGGACATTCAGGCCAGGCTCCCAATTCTGTAATAGATTTCTGTATTAGATTTGTGTAATTTTGAATTCTGAATGCTGTAATTGAATTATGTAACTGTAATTGACAACGTCAGCACAGATAACACAGTAGTTTCAGTGGATGGTTCTGTGTTTTGTGACGAGAAATCTGGTTGGCGAAATCCAGCTACATTGGGAGGGGGGGGGGGGGGGGGGTGTATGTGTGTGTGTGGGGAGGGGTGGTGGGTGTGAGTTAGGCATTCATATATTCTAGGTCATGCATAATTAGGCTCTGTGACCAGTTCCCATTCTCGTGGCCTTCCCTGTTGAGATAATTCCCAGCAGGTGTTACAAATTATTCAGTACCCGGAGGATAAGAGCGCTCGTTCGGTGTGCTGATGCCGAGGTTGGGGATCAACCCCTACACCGGTCAGTTGGACTCAATGTTGACTTCGCGTCCTTGACTTTGTGACATAAATTACAAGCGCTTCTGAAGTCGGCGTGGGTTCGCCTCATGGCGAGGAACACTGCTAATATGGAAAGCTAATCCACACACACACACACACACACACACACACACACACACACACACACACACACACACACACACACACACACATCAGTCCAGTACACCGGAGGTGGTAGCACGTGTATGGACTACGCTTGAGTTCAAGGCCAGCGAACGCTGGGCGGTGGGGGGGGGGGGGGGGTGAAGAAAATTCGGTACCCACTACGAGGCTGGATCGAGCCCAGAACTCTACTGATATAACATGATCTTGTCTGTTGAGGATTCAACCCGTGACCGCTGCCTTTTCTAAATTTGCGCATTAACCACGATACTACTGAGCTGTTCAATGGATTTCTCAGATAGTTATTCGTCCATTCACATGTTTAGTATTGTATTTTGTTTTCCAAGTTCAGTCAGCTGTATTTTAAGTACCCCTCTAATGATTGTACTGCAGGCAGCAAGTGTTATAGAATGGCTATTTTTGGTGGCTGCAATACTGTAGTCAAGGCTGGCGCTTTCACTGCGACCATCGTTTTCGCTGTATACAGTGATATATAATGATATATTAGTGCTTGCTATCATTGTTGATCGTTGACCTAGATAAACAGCTCGCCATCCAGTCTAATCATAGTTGTTGAGTTGAAACCCAATGATCAAGCCTTATCGCGTGACATTTTCAGATTGTCTCGTCTTCCCGATATTTTGTGCACTTCGTCATTATTCCCTGCCTCCCTTGTCAACTTGTTCTATATGAAGAACATCATGCGTTCATCGGTTACTCCGTACTTGGCCAACCCACTTTCATTTTTCTACATGAATATGATGTAAGTATTGAGCAGTTTTATCTGGCAGTGTTAACTTTGACGTTCAAACTTCCTGCTATATCGATAGAAAGATAGTTGTGAATCTGCAGTTACCGCTGGGATATCTAACTTTCCACACTCGAAAAGTATCAATCAGTGACTATGTGTGTTATGTATTTTAGACAAGGATTCGTATATTCACTTGATATGACACATCCCTGTACCTTACAAGATGCAGCGAAATATTCCTGCCAACACACTGTGCTTCATATCGTTTATAACATTTTTGTTTAGAAGTTATTTTCAACATATAATGGATGCATACTTGGTGTAGAACGGGTTAATGAAATCTCGTTCTCGCCGCGTTGGTGACTTACGGGATAAGTGAGCCGGCCGCTCAGACAGCAATGGCAAACTACTGAGCGTAATCTTGCCAATAAACCAACAACAGCGATAAAATGCTGGTGTTGAGAGCGATGTCCTGTAAAGGATATGCGAAAAAAAATGAAATCTCTCTGTCCGTCAATCCGTCCGTCCTCTGTCTGTCTGTCTGTCTGTCTGTCTGTCTGTCTCATTTAGTTGTTTTTATTAATAGTTTCCCCATCCGGGAAGGTTAACCCGGTCAACAAATGCCCGCAGAAGTCGGATGTGTCGGCCTAACTTCGCAAGAACACAGCTCTGCTGTAAATAGGCACAACGCAATCACGTCCGAAGAAAAACTTAGGATGAACGCAGAAGAAGAAGAAGAGGAAGAAGAAGCAGAAGAAGAAGAAGAAGAAGAAGAAGAAGAAGAAGAAGAAGAAGAAGAAGAAGAAGAAGAAGAAGAAGAAGAAGAAGAAGAAGTTTCACCATAATTATACGCAGCGCTGTATTGTATTTCATTGAATTATTTCCTGCCTCGTGTATTGTTGCCAGGGCCGTTTTTTTTTTTTTTTTTAAATATATGTATTTCCCGTCTTATCTTTACAGATGGTATAAACGGGGCTGACGGAGACAGCATTGATTTATTTATGAATCGCAGAGAATACCACCACCACGCGGACAAGCAGAATTTATTGACGGGGAAGGTCATCTCATCAGATCTTGTCGGCTCAATTGTCAATACATACGGAAATCCCATTGTGGATCTGCTGGTGTTTTTGTGTTAAAACATCTGCGTGTGCCCAAATAGAGTAACATGGCTGGATTTACAGAGATTCTGACCCAACACATTCTAGTAACCAGTATTCTAATGGGCCTTATTGCCCTTGTTGGGTTGGTTGGAAATGGCCTTATGCTGCGGGCGCTGATAGTGTACCGAAAGTTGCGGACAGATTTCTACACCGTCTTTGGCTGCCAGAGCCTTGTGGATTCTCTGTTTCTCATGATCAGCGCCCCAGCCCACATCATGGAGATGGTGATGGCTACCGAAATCACCACGGATGCTTGGTGCAAGGGCAGCCACTATCTTATTGACGCTTGTAGTTTCATTTCAGCGGGTCTGTTGCTGGTGCTGACTGTACTCCGTGCAATTCTGCTGACAAACAGAAATGGCGGACGGCATAAGGCCAGCCATCTGCTCATCGTTTGCGTGGTGATTTCTGTGACAATGTTGTTGTGTTTGGTACCCGTTATGTTTTTGTTTACTTCATACCGCGGGATGTGTTACTATGAGGATCCGCTGAACCAACCAAGTTGGCACGCCTGGCTGGTCAGTTCATTTTCTGCGTTTGTTCCGCTGGCGTTGGTAATTCTGATATACTTACTGACCTACCTTCTGGGCAAACGTTATTTCCCAGACAGCTACTCGCCCATTGAGAAGGAGAAATCTTGGCTGGTCACAGTACATAATCATAGCATTCACAGTGTGCCAGATTCCTTACAGAATATTTGTTATCTACGAATTAAATGCAGATCTCACAGACGATTCACAGCTCTATGAAATGTACACAATCAAAAACTATTTGATGTGTCTTGTTATGGCGGACAAGGCAATACGACCTATTCTGTACACCAAACTAGCTTCGGACCTCAGTGAAGCCTTTGATGAAGTCATCAACTGCACCTACTGTGCCAAACATTATTCAATGGGCTCCAGATTTAACCGAACATGTGCCGCGTACACACCTCCAGCCAATCCCACAGCCGGTACCGCAATTACCAGTTCCACTGAGAGCAGCCTTATGCATAACACAGACAGAGCGGCGTCTTCGTCATCAGAAACGTCTGCTACGTCACAGACGCCACTGACGCGCAAAGATGACGATTTGGATCTGGCCATTGATATTCTGGAGGGCTGATGTGTTAGTTAATACAGAAACGTATTTCTGCATTCGTTAAGCCATGGAGTATTTCCTGTTGCACTCTGCAGAAGCAAGTTTTAGAGCATTATTATGTCAGAACTGTATGCTGAATCCGGATTAAGATAATGTCAATGAGCATTTGCATTTGAGCAATCCGATGATGATATTTGCATCATTTCTCTTATAATGTGCAAATAGGACCCAGAGAGATATTTGGTGCGGTTCTTAACTCTTTCTCTACCACGCAGTTTTTATGATAGCTCTTTTTATTCCCTGTATTTATTATATAAATAAATGTTGGTGTGAAGGAGTTAAATTAATACCTGACGAAACCAGTTAAAGTAACAACTGGATAGACTGAGTCAATTTCAAAGCTGGGTAGATTGAGTCAATAGAACAGTTTAGGATATTGGATCTATATAACAGCCGACTAACTCAGAAGTAGATAATAACAATACATCATATATGGAAAAGCAACAAACTCGGGATCAGTTGCTTGATACAGTATGAGTTACAGCAATACTTAGATGAGATTTGTTTCCTTCTTGTATGCAGCAGTATTGTTGTGCCTTTAGCTAAAGTTCGTTGTATTCAGAAAGATATGAAGTCAGTGTTCCCATCTGGATTGTTAATGTAAAATGCCTATTTTATTTTACGGTAATAATATATTATACAATTGTAATGTCTGTGCGTGTATGTGTGTTTCATTATATATAAATATGTATATAAGGTCAGGAGGTCAGCAGTGAGAATCATAAAAAGCCCAGCTACAAGAAAAATCAAAACTTGTGGTCCCCAGGCAAGGAAAGTCAACATTACTCTGCCCTCATTGTAACATACATTCCCGAGCCCAGATTGGTCTTATCGGCCGTCTTCGAACCCAATCCAGGACTGGACCCCCCCCCCCCCCCCCCTAATGGTCCTGTTAGCAGCGATGGACCATAACAACATCGACAAGAACAGCGACAAGAACTGGTGGCATATTAAAGATTATCAATTACAGATTGTTTATTCAACATATTTCTCTAGTAATCTTTCCTACCAACGTTAGTCTGCAGGTGTGGAAAAAATAAAAAGGGGCTTCTCTTTGCCATTTGTTATTGATTGCAGTAAACACCAACAGGGCAAAGACTGGTTGGCTAAGCGAAACAAAAGATGTCTTAAGCCTGCCCCAGCTCACTGGTGTGTAATTTATGGCTATTGTGTTTTTGAAAGAAGGTACAAGTGGTGATTTATGTAGCCTACGTTACTGAGATCCACGAGTACCTTTTGATAGAGCTTTAAGCATGGCAATGAAAAAATCATGGCCGAAATAACTTCCTCAAATTATCCTTGGATGGGTACGCGTGATATTTTTACAAAATTGTGCTCATTGGTCTTAGATAAGACTGTTTTATAACAAGATAAATGGCATTTTTTAAAAACCTTCTTGATTGTTTTCAACGAAGTGGGCTTTCATTGTTTTATCGTACATACGTGTAAAGATGATATCACACAACACTGTTCAATCTCAAGAAGAGTGGTTTCATTGAGAGAGAGAGAGAGAGAGAGAGAGAGAGAGAGAGAGAGAGAGAGAAAAGAGAGAGAGAGAGAGAGAGAGAGAGAGAGAGAGAGAGAGAATAACAGACAGGCAGCTGACTGTTAGTTGTAACAACACGCCTGTTATACTGTAAGTTAAATGTTATTATGTTTTTTATGTTTTACCCCGTGTTTAAATTCCTACTGATTTTTCTAAACCTTTTAAGGGTTGTATTTTCATATATATATATGCTTGAGGGACTATGCTCTCTCGAAAATGAAAAGAAGCTCCATCACAAATGTATGTTCATTGTGTTCAGATGCCAGCTGTTCAGTCTTTGCAACGATGCACAAAATCCTATATTGCGATAGATGTATGAAATGATCTGGATTATGTGTCAATTATATCATTATTTTATACAGCAGATAGCACAATCCATTCAGCACAGAGGTTTCCTTGCCTCGGTGAGAACTGAGTCCGGTTGCTGTTGTTCAGTTAGTATCATCAACAGCAGCTTTGTGATGTGCTTACCTAGATCATGACAACCGTATGTGGCGTGGTTTCTGCGGCCATCAATATATCAATCCTTGTCTAAAATACATAACACATAGTCATCAAAGTGACTTCCTGATTTGGTTTCTGGGTCTGTCAGATCAACTACCTCGCTCAGTATCTGAGTCTATCATATCAGCTTCCCGACTTAGTATATGGGTCTATCATATCAACTCTCCCCACCTTTTCGACTTGGTTTCTGGGTCTGTCAGATCAATTCGCAAGCTTGGTTTTAGAGTCCATTGATGCCACGTTGTTTGCTTAATGGCAGACAGGCAGGTCAAGGCCACAGAAGCCAAGCCAGTGCCAGTTGTCAAGAATGCCTTGATATCACGACAGATACCACTGGAAGCTTGTATACAACAAACAACAATTCGATTATCGTTTGGTTCATAATAGTTGTTGCTGACAGTTCATAGTATGATGAAATATTACCAGCTAGAAAACGTATATGAAATGTGTTGTCTTACGGTAAGAATTTATAATATATCCGTGAACGTGTTTGTAAATAGATACATTATCCTACTATTGTTATGGTGTGTGCAATACAGTCCTTTTTCATGTGAGTTACAAAACGAGTTTGAGATGTTGCATACAATCTATACTATTGTATGTCTGTGAATCATGGGCCGCGAATACCATAATCAGAAAGTGACTAGAGTCCACAGAAATGTAGCGATATAATGCTAAGAATGTATTAGATGTTTCAGAAAACCATTATTGCAAGAAGAACATTCACAGAGACTGGTAGTTTCCAACATCCAGCAGGACAGTTGTCATTTTATGGTATCTCATTATGAGACAAGAAGTTAAGGATAAAGTTGTTATAACCAAGAAGGTCGAGGTTGTGGCAGGCAGAGGTCGACAGGGGAAGAAACTGCTGGATGGGTTCACAGGTGGCATGGGGCCAGATCAGCCGTCACACATATTAACAATACAGAAGGGCAGATATTTCTGGAGGACATGGTTACCTGCGTGACAGATGATGATGATGATGGTGATAGTTGCCGTGTGAGCCAATGAATGAGTGGTTAGACACTCACGTTTATAAACAAGTTCGGGCCAGGCAACATGTATCTGTAAGAGATACAATTGAAACATCTCTAACCTGTACATCGTTTACAAACAAGTTCGGGCCAGGCAACATGTATCTGTAAGAGATACAATTGAAACATCTCCATCCTGTACATCAAGCTTTTCAGTTTTATTCGCTTGCTTTGAATTCAAGCGTAGTACATACAGGTACTGCTACTGGGGGGGGGGGGGGGGGGGGGGGGTGTGTGTGCACTGGACTGATGCGGATTAGCATTCTCTATTACCAGTGTCCCTCGCCATCAGGCGTACACACTTCAACTTCTGAGGTAGTGAAAGGCCCTGGTTAACGTCGGGGTTACGTTCTTGGAAAACGCGACTTTAAGTGAAACGACGTATAGCGAAACACTATTTCCCATAGTATTAAATGAAATTCAGTGTATTATGTAATGTTTGTTTTGATGGTTGTTCATATTTATTGGCTAAATAGAGGTGGGTTGGAGGGGGAGTGGTAGAATTATTGGGGTGTAGAGGCATTAAAACCACGACTCGCTCCAAAACTATCATCAGCACTACTAGTACTGCTCTCACCCGCTTTCTTAGCTAGATCTTCTTAGAGAGACTTTGCTTTCTCTTGGATAGCCAGCTTGCTCACCGGCGTATTCCGTTGGTTCTGTTCTTCAATCCAGACAATCAATAGTGCTTCCATGTTCTCTATAAGAAGTACTTCTGGTACGAGTGATCTTGGAAGCACTCAAAGGGGTTACGTTTTTAGCACTCTCTTTGATTTTGTCAGCACCTGCACCAATTGTCCTTATCGTGGTTGGAGGTAAACCATGGACTTTACTAATATCAACAGCCCGATCACCAGCCCCAAAACGACGTAAGACATCTAACTTCACCTCGAGAGTAACACTTTTCCTGGTGCTCTTACAACCAGACACACTGTCAGCACTTACTGTGCGCTTTGAACTCATAATTATGGGTGATGACACGATAAAATCCTGGAAAAACGCACTGCACATAATGTAAAATGGCGACGTTAACGCAGCGTAGCAACACAAGTGACGACGTTATAGCGGAACGTAGCGACGTAAAGTGAAGTAATGTCCCATTGTGACAATGACGTTATAGCGAAACGACGTAAACCGAAGCGACGTATAGCGGAACCTTCCTGTACTTATAATTTATGTCCCCAAGTCAAGGACAAGAAGTCAACATTTTAGTCCAACTGATCGGTGTAGGGTTGAACCCGCTACATCGCCATTAGCGCACCGGAAGTTTAAGAGCGAGCGCTGTTATCCATTCAGCCATGCTGACCTCTGTGCATCAAGTGATTTAAATTCTCTTGACCAGCACAGGTAAATAATCGCTGTAATTATGTGTTTGGTAGTTGCACGTGACAGTACTAGGAATTAGAGGCAACTAAGTAGATAGGTAGGTGGGTAGGTAGATATTATAGACACGAACATACAGATAGGTAGAGCAGACTCGTGGACAACAGGCAGGCAGATAGATATAGACATATTTGATTTAACCATTGATATATTGATTGATTGATTGATTGATTAGAGATGTAGACTGAAGGTGTTATAAGCTACTTTTTATCCGGTCATTCTGCCATTTTCAGCTTTTAGTGACATAGTTTGAAATGTGGCTGTCACCTTTATGAAATCATGGCATGTTCCAGTAGAATCGTGACCTGTTGGTAACGTTGTGAAACAAGCCTGGCTGGCGGACACGTGACAACAGGGAAGATTTAGTGTTAGAGGCTGCTGGAGAAAATTCTGCTGGCCCTGAAAACTGTCACTGGTGGAATTTAATCTCATTCGCTGGAAATTATTGCTTTCCTGTATCGATGAAGACATGGTCGGCTGGAAGTGCTTCATAACCCGATATGTGGTTGTTCCTGATTGTTATCACAATTGTTGTGTTCCACTGGAATTCTCACCGGTTGACTGACTTAGAGTGTAGCACGGACGACAGAAAATTGCCGTTGTCATATACTTTCTATAGGCAACCAGTAGCGCTACTTATTTATAGCTGAATTGCCAATATAACCCTCATTTGCCTCCTCTGCCAGCTCGTGGCGAAGGGATTACTGACATAGTTCGTAATCCCGCATACCGCGTTTCGAAACACAGCTGTGTTGGTTTTTTATGAAATGGTACGGGTGCCGGTCGTTCAGAAAGCAATGTCAAACTACTGAACGTAAACTTGCCCAGGAATCACGAGCAGCCAAATAATGCTGGGGTTGACTGCTACGTCCGTAAAGGATATGCAACTAACATGTTTATTTCTCCTCTATCGGTACATTGCTGTAGTTGTCTTACTTCTGATTTGCTGACGCTTTGATCACGTGACACACAGGCCGATTGTCGCATTCCAGGGGTATGAGTGGTAATATGACACTCAGACTGATTGTCGTGTTCCCTGGGGTGTGAGTGCTAATATGACACTCAGACTAATTTTCTTGTTCCCTGGGGCACGAGTGTTGAGATAGTAAGTACGCAGACCCACTTAATAGATAGGTACTTTTTAAATGTACAGATAGTTCCAAAGCAAAAATGGTTGTGTGCGTATGAAATGTTAGGCCTTTGGATATTCTAGGTAACGGCATAAGGAGGCTGCGAGGGCAGGTCATTCCTCCTGGCTCATTTCCTTCACAGGCAGTTTCCAGATAATGTTGTAATTCGCCCAGTGTCCATTTCTTTTAAACGACTTAGCCGACCCTAGAATTGTACCGATCCAAACATACACAAAATAACAATACTGCCATTGCTTGCTTGAACTCTGACCTGGCTTGCAAGCACATTAACCACGTCACTGCTGCTTTTTAAAAATATAGTTATTTTAAATATTGTTTATTGTAAATATTGTTATATTGTTTTTGTTTGCTAATAATTACTTTTAACCGGATCGACCATTCTACCACATGTGATTGTGGTCTTGTAAAACTGATCCTTTCAAATGTTCCCGTTTTATTGACATATTCGTTGTTCATTCTACAGTGAACTTTACACATTGCTTTAAAACTAAATAGAGTACTTTACACATTGCTTAAAGCTAAATGGAGTCAGTGCTTGCAATCTGTTACTTTCACGCAGCAGGGGGAGAATGGGGGATAATTGAGAGACTGGGGGCAGGCTGGGGCTCGCCTGCGGTGACTCAGTGTTGACGTCTGGTGTAGCATCCCCGCTGGTCAAGTGATGTGAGGCTAGATACATGTCGGTTTTTGTGTGTGGATTAGCGTTCCCAGTGTCCCTCGCCATCAGGCGAACTCGTTCCGACTCTGAGGTACTTGTAATTTACGTCCCCAAGACAAGGATGAAAAGTTACAATTTTAGTCCAACTGACCGGTGTAGGGGTTGAACCTGCTACCCCGACATTGACACACCAATGTCGGTTGTAATTTGGGTCATGTTACTGGTGGCCATTGTCGCGTGCGGCGTAGTAGCTAGTCCCCTCTTCTCCCGGCCTGTGATTATGAGTTCGAATCCGCATCGAGGCGGATGGTTTAAATTTACCGAACCAGCTTAAAATGGGTAATGAGAAATACCTTGTAATGCAAAGGCGTGATACTGACGAAACCTCCCACAGGGCACTGACTGGTCTATACAAATATGGGTCTAACACCACTTGCCCAGTGAGCATGAAGAAGTACAAAAGGGTCCTTTATTGGTACTGATCATTGTCTCGTATGTGTTCTCCCCACCTGGGGCACTGTTACATATGATTTATATAATATCGAGGCTGAGTTAGTACTTCGTGTGATATTCTATTCCGTGTGTTTATTTTAAGCAGTATCTCAAGAATGTTGCATTATAAACATGATATGCATATGCCGGTTCCATACAAGGACCAGAAGATGAAGAAGAAGATATGCATGATAAATGATACAAACTCTGCCGCGGAGCTAGCACGCCATGATGCCTTCTGATCGTCAGAAGTAGTCTCTCTTCCCGGAATGTTTCGGTTCTTTCCATACACTTTATTGGGGGGGGGGGGGGAGAGAATGGGGTGGGGAGTCATGACTCCGGGTGTCTAACATGAATACTGAATCTAATTAAGTAATGCTGACTGATACACTACCAAGCATATATTGTGGCCCCTGACCTTTTGGGTAGTGAGAAGAAAAAGAAGATATAATGAGGAATTTGGTGTTAGTTTTTTTGTTTTTTTTTATGTAAAGAACCCCTTTACACGCCTTAAAGCGCTTTGGGAATGTGGTGATAAAGCGATATTTTAATAGAACAAATCGACACTCGCTGGAGGATGTGGTCTGTGTCGGGAAGCCCGCCTTTATTTCCCAAGTCATTTCCTGGTACCCGTTAAATGCTGTGTCGACCTGCAAGCCCTGATCCATTTTAAAAGCCGCCGGGATTCTTCTTCTTCTTCTTCTTCTTCTTCTTCTTCTTCTTCTTCTTCTTCTTCTTCTTCTTCTTCTTCTTCTTCTCTTCTTCTTCTTCTTCTTCTTCTTCTTCCACCCTGAATGTTTTTTCAGACGTAATTGTGTTGTGTCTCTTTAGGCACCCTTGGGCCAACACATCCGACGTTAGCGGGCGTTTTTTAATCAGTTTAGCATTCCTGGGAGACTTTCGCTGTTGTGGTGCCGTCCACATTCCAGCTGGTCAAGTTAGAACGGTCTGAGACTTCACGGTCAGCCCTCAAGGGACGGCGGGGGCAGTGCAGGGTCATTTCCCGCTATCCAAGGAGGCTTCCAAGGAGACATGTGTTGGACGCTGTATCCGGAAGACAAGATAGTCAGAGCTAATGCGGGCACGAAGGACGTTTCGCTCGGACGTTTTTGCGTTGTGCCAGTTTTATTTGCAACCTTTCGGCCGGCACATCCGACTTCTGCGGGCGTTTTTACGGGTTTGCCTTCCCGGGGTTTTGAGGGGCATTAGCTTTTTACTGTTGTGGTGTCGTCCACATCTCAGCTGGTCAAGTTAGAACGGTCAGAGACATCACGGTCAACCCCCAGTGAAAGGCAGGGGCAGACCATGGGCATTCCCCGTCACCCAAGGAAGCTTCCATAATTGCAGGGCTGGTACATAGCGTTTAATTCCTCACTTCCATGTATTGGGTATTTCGTTCGCCCCGGCCATTCCCCACACGAACCAGGAATGGTCAGTCTGCAGACGACAACCACTCAGCAAGCTTTCGCTTCGGACTTCCACGTAATGGATTCGCTAGCCAAGCGTTCCATTTCGTGTTAATGGGACTTTTCCACCTTTGATTACGCTCACTCATTGAGCTTTTAGTACAGACTTACATCGTAATCATTACGTGCGACTGGGACGCTTTTTCACCTTTACTAACGGTCACGAGGTATGCTGCGTGTGGTGCCGGCTCAGCATCTTACCTCCATGCAGCAGAGAGCGAGTAACGACCAGGCCCTTTTATCCGGGGGATCCCTCATATCCCTCGGCTGAGAGCCGTAAGAAAGTGTCTGGACCAAGCATACAGCAGGTTCGGCATTTCACCTCCATTTAGCAGTGGTGAGTATCGGTTCCGCCCTCACATCTATGGGATATTGACTTAGAAGCGTTCAGCCATATCCTTCAGCTGAGAGCCGTAAAATATGTGTCTGGACCAAGTAGTGGCATCGTGCGCCTGATTCGGACTTTGAGTGCAATGGATTTGCTTTGACTGCCTATCCTCAGCCTACTTGCAGAGCAGCAGGTGTGTGTCTCTCTTGGTCTGGTTCCTATCCCTTGAGCTGTGTTACCGTCGGCATAGCCCTCGGGGTCATTGGAACACGCAAGCCCCTCTACCACGGCAAGGTGAAGACACGTCAGAGGGGGGGGGGGGGTGCGGATTGGAACCCATGACCAACGAACCGGCAGGCCAGCGTAATTTGGTATAAGGTCCATATTTTCTTCCACCCGACGACGGTCTTTATGGCCTCAGATCTGCGGCATACGTTTTAAGGTGCTAGTTCGACACTGTAAGCTCACTGGTTAAACCAGTGTTTCCCAACGTGGGGCCCACGCCCCACAGGGGGGCATTTCGATTGTTAAGGGGGGCAATTCGAAAATGGAAGAAATCAGCTAGATATAACAAAACGGTGAGACTTGAGACTGAAGTTAACTAAATTGGAACCTGACATAAAATCTCTTTGCAGCAAGCATCAAGCGCAAGGATCTCACTAAATTAAAAAAAAAAATTACTAATAATTAAAATAATATAGAAACATCTTTCATGAATATTATTTTGTACTTGAATTTCAGTTCTCCATTATATGTTTTGAAAATTTACTTACTGTGTTTGCTCAATAATTTCCTAGTGATTTCTTCCTAAAACCTATCGGTCCTTTGGCTAGGATCGGGTGCATTTGTTGCTCTCCCCCCAGTAGTGCGCCTGGTCTGGTCGGGGGCCGGGATGATCAAATAAAAACCCTTCACATATCTTCACCTTAGATGTGTGCCTGGTGGACCACTATGGGCAATAGCTCACAGTGAGACTAAGGGTGCACACAAAAAAGGGGGAGGCGGGAGGTGGGGGAATCAGCTTGTCTGGGGTAACCGCCAAACCAAAAAAAAAAATAAAAAAAAATTCACCCAACACACAGGGGTGCGGGACCGGGACGGGACCGGGAAGGGACCCGGGGGGGGGGGGGCGCTCTGGCCCCTCTGGGAACCGTGAGCCTTTCTAAAAAAAATTCCAGTTTCTTTAGTGAATATTTCAATTTTGTAATATTAAAAATGATGCATATGTTGGGGGGGGGGGGGGGCCATAATAATTTTAGAAAGGTTTAGGTGGGGCATAGCACAAAAAAGGTTGGGAAACACTGGGTTAAACAGATTCACCCCTATCACAACTGGGGATCTAATCTAAGATCACAGTGTTGACAGAGGTACATAAACGACTACATTACCACGGCTGCAGTCGCGCATTTGGTTGAGCATTATTCTGCATATAGGAATTCCCCGCTGATTCTGTTTCAGTTATTTCCCCATAACCCATAACTCGTTCAACCTAATAAAACGTTAGTTGCATATCCTTTACAGGACGTCGCCGTCAACCCCAGCATTTGTTGGCTGTTTGTGATTTCTTGGCAAGTTTGTGTTCAGTAGTTTACCTTTGCTTACTGAACAACCGACACCCATACCGTTGTATGGAAACCAACGCAAGGCATCTGCTGCCAAATCGCCCGCAGCTGTGTGTCGAACGCGTTTACGAGATTAGGAATTGCGTTCGTAAGCTCTTCACCACAGAGCCAGCTCAACCTCGTACGCTAATTATAATCCCGTGACCACAACAGCCAAATTTCTGAAATTATTTCGAAAGGAATTATTGTCCTTTGGAGGTAATGGCTAATATTAATCTATTTTGTTTCTTCGTCAGTATTTACACTCAGCTGTATTATCCGACAGTTGTACTTAATGAGCACAAGGTACAAGCAACCGATCAGTATATGTTTCCTGTAAAATTATGTTCTAACCATTCCATTTTTCCTTTCCTTGCTTTCAGTGGCAACGACCACTGTACATTGTTTACAATCCCGCGTGTAGACTGTTTTGTTTACAATCCCGCGTGTAGACTGTTTACAATCCTGTTCGTAGATTGTTTACGATTATCGATTGGTTGAAAACTTTACTTAAACTCTGTGTGTAGATTATCTACAAATCTATTTGTAGAATACAGTGCAAACCACGTAATACGATCTCAGATGTGGCGAATTTCTGTTGTGAAGAACAGTTCGTTTATCCCCGGCAATTTTTCTTCTTTGTCTTTGTTTTTTTTTAAAAGTCCGGTTAAGCAGAATCCGTTTATGACGAATTCTCGGATATACCGATGGCTCATTAATTAATTAATTAAGTCATTAATTAATTAATTCATTCATTCATTCAATCATTCATTCATTCAGAATCTCGCTCCCATAACAACCTTCCCGAAAACCTCTCGATGACCTCTCGATCATAAGTAAGATATCCCGCGTCCGATACACCCATCTGGAAATCATCCGCCACATCCTGCACCCATCTTCTCTTTGGCCTTCCTCTTCCTCTCTTCTCAGGCATATACCCCTCCATTATTGTTCTCTCCAAACTTTCGTGACGTTTCAAGTGACCAAAATATTTCAATTTTATTTGTTTTATCGTCTTTAATAGCCAATCTTCTTCAATATTCAGCTCTTGAAGTCTGGATGCATTTGTTCTTTTCTTTACCCAAGATATTCTTAGAACTTGTCTATAACATTTATATTAAAATGCATTTATGTGCTGCTCAGCTTGTTTAGTAAGTGTCCAGGTCTCACAGGCATATGTTGCAATGGGAAAGATGCATGCTCTTAAAAATCGAATTTTTGTAGTTCTGTCTGTCCCACTCCAGAATTTATTCAGCTGTTTTAGTCTTTTAAGAGTAATTGATAGTCGTTGTTTAATTACTTTCACTGTGTCACCGTTGTTGGTAATCAACGACCCAAGATATTCAAAATTTTCCACCACCTCCAATTTTTCCTCATTAACATAAATTTCTGTCTCCATAATAGTTTTATATGTATGCATTATCTTTGGTTTTGCTATGTTAAGATACAAGTTGTGATTTTCACTATTCAATTGGGTTGAAGCTATTAGGTTTTCTATACCATTCTGTGTTGTGGATAGCAATACTGTATCATCAGCATACCGAATCCATATCTTTGTAAAGAAAGATTAAGCAATTACAAGAAGTGGGAAATAGTGGCAAAAAGAAAAATAGAAATAGAACAGGAATTCGACATTCCAAAAATTAAAAATGTTTTATGGTGGACAAGTTGATTGTCACAGAATGAAGAACCGAAAAGCAGCGTTGAATTTAAGGATGTCATGGAAAGATATTGTTATTAACTCAAGTAAGGGTGCTAAAATACAGAGGAAAATTTGAATATTTTCATTTCAAAGTGTAAAAAGTACTGTTATTCTCTAAATATTTGTGCCAATTTTGTACATTAACACTTTTGGTGATGTACATATTTTCTGTGTCATACATTTGTCCTATTCAACATTAATTCAATATTGTATTGTACGTTGTAGATGCATTACCATTTGCTTGAACTGTGAACTCTTATCTGGATAAGATGAATTTCTGATAAGAAGGACTATTTCTTGGGTCCGTGGTGAATTCTCCTTATCAGATCTACACTGTATTTAGAAGTTTGTGTGTAAATTGTTCACAAGCCTATGTATCGATTGGCTTCAGCTCTTTGTATGGAATATTGATAAGTATGTGGGTAGATTGTTTACGCTGCCTGATGTTATTTCCAGTCATACTCATTCAGAAGAGAACCAGTTATAACCAGGTATAATCACTGCGAACATTGCTATAGTTATTATAGTAATTTGATTTCATCTCTGGGCGTGGTTCACGTTTTACACATACTAAACGAGCACAGATCAGGGCTTCTGTAAATTCCGGTGACCAAGAAGGCAAAGAACTAGACAACTAATTTCTTTAGGATACTGTACACGCCTATTTTTTTTAACTTCAGCGTTGACTTCTCGTTCAGAAAGCAGTGGCAAACTACTAAACATAAAAATGCTTAGAAAATCAACCCAGGGTGGGGTTGATCACAGCGTCCTCCAAAGGACAGACAATTTTTGCTGTAAATGTTAAATTAAATCACATTGCAGTCATGTGATCTGTTTGTGTGTATTTAATTCAAATCTGACTTGTTTTAAAACATAATTGCTAAACGCAGTATAAAAATGTGTTCATATGTATAACAAAAGATGAACACTCTCGGTCGTGTCAATGTAGATTTACTCTTAATGTGTGTGAAAATCTTAATTTTGGGACACCAATAATTACTACTAAATGTTTCTTGTAAATGAATTTCCTGTACTGTTTTGTTGTCATACTTCAATTTGAGAAAGATATCATATCTGTGAATGTACCATTTATACTTCGTATATGTTTTAGAAGTCTATTTCTTATTATTATCCAATAAAGTGCAATTTAGCAAGATAACGTTTATATGTTGACATATTGAGAAATACATTTGTATGTCTAAAACATGTGTGAGCTATTTACTGCAGCATATGAATACTATAAGTAAATGACCATGTAAATATACGTTTATGTCTGAAACCCGTGTATGCTATTTACTGCAGTCCGCATATGAATGCTATAAGTAAATGACCATCTAAATATACATTTATGTGGGACGCAGAGGTGTTTCCAAGGCACCAGGGCCGGGTTATATACTGGCCAAGACCTATTGACGCGTCCTCGTCGAGCGTCCTGGGCAACAGGTCCCTTCGGGGTCCTGGCTGAAGTCAATAGGATCGCCGATTCCTCCGAAGTCGGAGAGTGTCTGCCTGTACGGCGAGGAACCACCAGTCTGCGCACCAATAAGCCAGACATGGGACAACGGATACTCACGCAAACCTCAGGTCCTGTATGACATCACACTGATGTTGGACAACAGGATGCCTTCATCCGACATACAGGACTTTGCGTTGGAGCTCAAGCCAACGAACACAAGCAAGCAAGCATACATTTATGTATAAAACTGGGGAGCGGCTGGCCGAGTGGCTAGAATGCCGGATTTTCCTTTGGGAGACCCAGGTTCGAATCCTCGGTAAGGTGTGGAGTTTTGTTTTGTTTCTGTCGGGGGCAAAAAGAAAACTGTAACCTGCACAGTTCGTGGCGACTGCACTAGCCAGGCGGCCTTAATTCCTCAGGCTCAAAGACCGCTCTGCCATACACCTCAAGGTACTATATAGGCAGTACATGACGGCGTATGAATACTATAAGTAAATGATCATGTTCCACTCTTGAGACGTTTGAGATATAAATGCTCGCTCCATGTTTGTATAAACTAGTCGGCACTTGATGTGTGGCTATCAGCACGTCGGCGACCTTTAATGGCACCCAGAGCAATTTATGGTACCGATTTTAGACTGGCCGGTCTCCCTGGCCTAGGGTTTAGCGACTTTCTCCGTAATCCCGTATACTCTCATGAGTGACGTGCGCGAGAATCGGTGTCGGTTCTAGTCGCGTCGGTAACTTACGGGGTATGTGAGCCGGTCGCTCAGAAAGCAATGGCAAACTATTGAGCGTAATCTTGCCAAGAAATCAACAATCAGCTGAAAGATGCTGATCTTGACAGCGATATGCGAACAAAAAAAAATTAGACTGGATCGATCTGTGCGCCCAGGTCAATTAAAGATTATAACATTGCTGGGTACTCGAATACATGACCACCGGGCTCTCAAGCAAGCTCATTAGCCCTGCACCACCGCGGCGTCTACGAAAGCTGTAGGTGCAACTGTATGAAGCTACCGGTGTTTTTGGATCCCGACTGCTTGCAATTTATGTTGGCTCAATATACGATGACGTAAACACCACATACCATCATGTGCTGTTACAAATAGATTTTTAAACAAGAAGTGAACCTGTTTGTGAGGTACGCAAATCTGTTTTGTGTCCATTTATTCTACGTATCCAGTAATACCACGCGTCCAGTAACACGATGTGTCCAGTGAAACCACGTATCCAATAATACCACGTATCCAATAATACAACGTGTCCAGTTACCCACTTATCCAATAATACCACGTGTCCAGTAATACAATGTATCCAGTAATACCACGTGTCCAGAAATACGAAGTGCCCATTGATAACATGTGTCCAATGATCCCAGGCGTGCAGTGGTCGCCCTTCTACGTGTCGAGTGACCCAGTCGTGCAGTGGTCACCCTTCCACGTGTCGAGTGACCTTCCAGGTGTCGAGTGACCCAGTAGTGCAGTGGTCGCCCTTCCACGTGTCGAGTGACCTTCCACGTGTCGAGTGACCTCCCACGTGTCGAGTGACCCAGTCGTGCAGTGGTCGCCCTTCTACGTGTCGAGTGACCCAGTAGTGCAGTGGTCGCCCTTCCACGTGTCGAGTGACCTTCCACGTGTCGAGTGACCTTCCGCGTGTCGAGTGACCCAGTCGTGCAGTGGTCGCCCTTCCACGTGTCGAGTGACCCAGTAGTGCAGTGGTCGCCCTTCCACGTGTCGAGTGACCTTCCACGTGTCGAGTGACCCAGTAGTGCAGTGGTCGCCCTTCCACGTGTCGAGTGACCTTCCACGTGTCGAGTGGACCCAGTCGTGCAGTGGTCGCCCTTCCACGTGTCGAGTGACCCAGTAGTGCAGTGGTCGCCCTTCCACGTGTCGAGTGACCCAGTAGTGCAGTGGTCGCCCTTCCACATGTCGAGTGACCCAGTAGTGCAGTGGTCGCCCTTCCACGTGTCGAGTGACCTTCCACGTGTCGAGTGACCTTCCACGTGTCGAGTGACCTTCCACGTGTCGAGTGACCCAGTCGTGCAGAGGTCGCCCTTCTACGTGTCGAGTGACCCAGTCGTGTAGTGGTCGCCCTTGCACGTGTCGAGTGACCTCCCACGTGTCGAGTGACCTTCCGCGTGTCGAGTGACCCAGCCGGGCAGTGGCCGCACTTCCACTTGTCGAGTGACCCAGTCGGTCAGTGGTCGGCCTTCAACGTGTCGCGTGACCTTCCACGTGTCGAGTGTTTTGCCTCGTGAAACATAGATCAGAGATTCTGTTATGACTTTTAAATGTTGCATGGAAGGCCGAGGATGGCGATTTCTTTATGTCATGTGATGTTGCTCGTTGATAAAGACTGGTCAAAAAGTTCGCCAGTATCTGTGTATATCTCCTTTCGCCGAGCGGCCTAGTTATAGTTTTTGTTTATTTGTTCATTTGCTGGTTTCATGTAGAATCTTCTCATTCAGTGGTGCGTCGAGTGCAGCCGGAACAAACGCAAGACCCCAAGGGGAATGTAATATTATATTCATACAATTCTGATAAGAAATAAACAGCCCAGTACGGTATTGATTTATTAAGATATCTATACCTGAAGTCACACGGAATGAAGCCAAACAGTTTATGCTAAAGAAGAATAGTACACTAACAAAGAACTGGTGTCGTCGACCGCTACAGGCTGAGGAGAGGGGAGACAGAAATGATCCGAAGACATAGACTGAATGGTTGGATGCGCAGTGAGGATAATATGTCGACTAACTAACATTTCTATACCTTTTTTTTTTGGTATTCATTTAATGAGTCACCGGTGCAGATGTGCACACAGCACCGCTATGTCTGCTCGTCGTTATAGTGCTCTAGTACGCACATTAAACTGAAGACAGGGCAACACGTTTGGCAGTCAGCTGAGGTCATGTGTCTGTAACCTTGACATCATTCACTTCCCAAGCCTGTATCTCAGATAAACCCCTGTACTCAGCTGAATACAATCAGATAAGGCTGTCCCCACTTTCAGATTAACCTGTAACAGTCCTTCGCTGAACTTCCAATGACACTTTGAATGTCCATTATATGCTAATATTTTTGTTTTAATTCATTCTGTGCCAGCCAACTCGCACACGTTTATTGATCACACTTAATGTTGTATGTTATTCGTAACTCCTAGTTGTTTTTGTTTGTGATTCCTCTGCTCGACTGGATTTTAACTCTTTAAGTCCGTTCAGCTCGTTTGAACTCTGAAAAAGGGCTTGCATATATCGGGGATAACAAACGAACTTTGTTTTCAAAGGGTCACGTGTAACTGACACTATAGTATATTATATATACAAAGTACATTTTATGATTGAATGCTGATTTCCTGCACCGTGGCGACGGTGTTACGGACGCAGTTCATAATCCCGCATACCAGCTTCGGAAACACAGCTGTGGGCGATTTGGCAGCATACCGCCTTGCGTTTTAAAAAAAAATGAAAATGACATAAGTGCTGGTCGTTCAGAAAGTAATGGCATACTTTTGCACGTAAACTTGCCAAGACATCACAAACAGACCACAAATTCTGGAGTTGACCGCTACGTCAACTAACTTTGTTGGTGTTGCTGATTTCGCTCAATTCTTAAATATGATTTGCTTGTTAATACGCTTATCTGTAGCACGTATATTAACTCCTTGTGTAAAACAAAAAACCAAAAAAAAAAAAAAAAGTTATTTGCATGTCCTCTTACATGACGTTTCAATCAACCCCAGCAATTATTGATTGCATGTTATCTACTAGGCAGTTTATACGTTCAGTAGTTTGCCATTGCTGTCTGAAATGCCGACTCTCAAACCATCAAAATCAAGACAAGGCGACCGGCTCCCAAATCGCTTGCGGCTGATTTCGAACCCTCGATCCGCTATATTCGGGGAATTATGAAACTGTGCTCACTAACTCCCCCCACCCCCCCCCCCACCCCCTCCCAATTCACAAACTCCGACAACTTGTATTTTTCTTTTTTGCATATCCCTTACAGGACGTTGCAGTAAACTTCAGCTTTTTTCAGCTGCTGTTGATGTACTAGGCAAGATTACGTTCAGTAGTTCTCCATTGCTTTCTGAGCGACCGGCTCACATACCCCGTAAGTTACCAACGCGGCGAGAACCGCAACTTGCATAGGCACTCGAAATCCGCGTTTAAATTAGAAAAAACTGGGGAGGGCTGAAGAAACCATGGTAGAAGCAGTGGTGAACATGAAAATGCAGTGACAGCTGGAAAACGTGATGGGGAAAAGAGCTTAAGAACGACATACATAAATACCTAGATGGGTTGTCCAACTGGCATAGCCGGGACAAGAACGCAGACCTCATTCGAGGCTGGTGATCGCGTGAGATTGTGGCCCATGGTTGTCCACGTCTATAGTTTTGCCCAGGGTGATGACAATGAAAGCTGACTCCGAAATTATCTCAATAAATTAGTGTATCATGTTAGAACTGAAACATAAATTGTCAACTTTGTAAAGACGTGAATTAATTAAAATAACTTGGGGAATAGTAACACTTTCACATCAAATTTGTGTCTTTAACAACCCTTTAAACTGTTTGCTGGATACTAGATTAAAAACGACGAACTACAGTGATAATTCTTATCTTAATATTTTGAAAAGACATCACTAAACAAGCTTCGTTTTTAAAGCTGAATTGGTATGTATTAAAATATTGTCATTGGTAATATAATTCTTTGCACCCTTATTTTATCATGGCCCTTAAGGAAAGCAAATAATAGTAAATCTGTAACTGACCGTGCATGCCGTAAGATGCCACTAACCCTGGAAGGTTAACCCGGTCAACAAGTGCCCGCAGAAGTCGGATGTGTCGGCCTAAAAAACGCAGCTCTGCTGTAAACAGGCACAACGCAATCACGTCCGAAAAAAACTCCGGATGAACGCAGAAGAAGAAGAAGATGCCACTAAGGAGGACTGGTGTTGGGCTGGCTGCCCCCTCCTGTAGAAAATGTTAGCTGTAAAATCAAGCTTACTCCTAACAACAAGATGCCAACATGACAGGTGGCGTTTCTAGAAGAAGTAGGACACGATACGGAGACAGCCGCAAAGAATCTAGATCGCCGATTTATATATCCTTTCACCTAGGTAAATCTCCGGATGCTGCAGGAGATAGCAAACGATTGAATGGTTAGGCGCAAGTGAAGAAGAATACCCCTTTAGGGTTGTAATTAGTTTGGAAATGTTATTATGTCAGATAATGGATTATTTATTTTTATTTATTCATGTCTTTCTGTATTCATATTGTGTGCTTGGCCTCTTGTATGCAGGTATGTAGTGTTTATACTTGTGTTGTTCATATGGTGTAGGTTACTTACAGTCGTATATTTTGCTACTTCTGTGATTACATTTACAACTGCTCACTTAGCGACTTAAAATGTATTTTGCCTTACTTGTGTGATTTCCCTATTGAGGGGCGTTTATGTTTTCGTGATATTTTTGAAAAATTAAGACACCGATAGATTGCATGAATTTATTGCCTGGCATATTTTCGCTGCATCTCGTCAGGTACATACTGCAGAAATAACACAACATAAACTAAATTAATTAGATAAATTCTTCAGGCTGAATTATATATATTGAAATATACTAATGTCTTCAAATATACTAATTACTTTAGTTTATGTTATGTGATTTCTGCAGTATGTACATGATGAGATCAGCGAAATATGCCAGGCAATAAATCGTGCCATCTATTGTTTGTCTTCGTTATTAAAATTCAATACGGGAAAACAGTGTTTGAACTCGTGGTATATTGTTTAGTCTTGCTTTGCCATGCTTTATGATTATCTTTAACATGATTGTCGTAGTTCATTCCATTAGTTCATATATTCTATTTGTGGTATTCGTTCTTGCCAGATTTGTCTAAAACTTGAGTTTAATTGCACAGTTTGCGTGATGTTTATAGCAGTTCATGAAAGGGTAATGCGTCGTTGCTTGTTTATCTGACTGCTAGGCAGGTCCGCTACTTGCCTGGCAACTGCCAGCCACGAAAGATACATACGGCATGTCTATGTAGGTCAGCAGTTCTGTGCTTTTGCTGCACTTAACTGGCATTTTAAAAACACCCAGATAATGGAGCCAAAGTATGTCAATATATTCTCCTGAATTGCGCACTAAGAAGCAAGATGGTTTGCAAATCTGTCAACGGCGTTTGAAATGAATAACATTTTGGCACGGAGAAAATTGCTGTAATGTATAACAGCATGTAATTGTTAAGGCAGCCATATATTATGGTTGGTATAAAATACACATTTCCGTAAAATATGTGAACCGAGTGGTGGGGCTTGCGACTGTAGAAAAGAATTAGTTGCATATCCTTCACAGGACGTAGCAGTCAACCTCAGCGCTTTGGCTGTTAGTAATTCCTGGGCAAGTTTTACGTTCTGTGGTTTGCCATTTCTTTCTGAACGACCGGCATCTATAGGCCTACCTTTTTCGAAAAAAACCAGCACCACTGTGTTTCCAACCAGGGTATACGGGATTACGAAGCGCGTCCGCAAATTCTTCGCCACGGAGACGGTGTGCGATTATAAATCTGCATATTGCACGCCTGCAGCCACTATTTTCTACAGCAAGGATTCTGAAACGTGTTCATAGACCACATCCCTAGCACTCCCATGCAGGCATTTTGATTCTCACTGGTGCTACGGAGTTTGTGTACTGTGTTGAGAATTTCTGGTGTGATCCATAGAAGGAGACTGGAGAACTCAGTCGGTATTCTTGGGCAATGAAAGTGATCCCTTACCAACCAAACGAAAACAGCCTGCCGCAATGAAACACAAAATATACGCGAGTATGTTTATCCGGTCAACAAACACCCGAAAGAAGTTGGATGTATCGGCTGAAAGGCACGAATATCCCAAACTGCTGTAAATGGACACAGCGCATTTACGTCCAAAACAAACATTTCGAACGAATGAAGACGAAGAAGAAAAAGAAGAAACACAAAATATGACTGGAAATCTCGACAAAAGGAAAAACATACACACATGTACAAGCGAACGTTTCCATCCAATTCTTTATCCCCCAACACCAAAAACAAAACAATAAAAACACAAATATAAAACAAAAGTAATTAACTTTTGACCTCAAAGCAATCTCATCAGCATACAAACTGGGAATGAAGACAGGGACCATCTCAACACAGTGCATGGACTCTACTCGTGTGTACCAGGGCCTCCAAGGGACGTCACGAACAGTAATGGTGACCTACTATACTTGTCGTAAGAGACGATCAAGGCTAGTTGGCGTGGCACTGACTACCCTATCCCGTAGTTACATTTAGCTGCACAAACCCAACCACCGTGTCTCCGGTATGGAGATAAAGAGCAGAAGACAAAGATGTGCACGAGCTCAGTAGGGCTAGTGTCGATCACTTGTGTGGTTATTAGAGTCACATATACTATGTGCACGAGCTCAGTAGGGCTAGTGTCGATCACTTGTGTGGTTATTAGAGTCACATATACTATGTGCACGAGCTCAGTAGGGCCAGTGTCGATCACTTGTGTGGTTATTAGAGTCACATATACTATGTGCACGAGCTCAGTAGGGCTAGTGTCGATCACTTGTGTGGTTATTAGAGTCACATATACTATGTGCACGAGCTCAGTAGGGCTAGTGTCGATCACTTGTGTGGTTATTAGAGTCACATATACTATGTGCACGAGCTCAGTAGGGCTAGTGTCGATCACTTGTGTGGTTATTAGAGTCACATATACTATGTGCACGAGCTCAGTAGGGCTAGTGTCGATCACTTGTGTGGTTATTAGAGTCACATATACTATGCTTGCGAACGCGGTTTGTGAGCCCGTATACCCGGGTTCAAAACACGGCGGTGCTGGTTTTTTCGAAAAAGGTATAGAGACCGGTCGTCCAGAAAGCAATGGCAAACTACTGAACGTAACACTTGCCTAGTACATCAACAGCAGCATGACAATGCTGGTGTTGACTGCAACATCCCGTAAGGGATACGCAACAACAAAAAAATACTATATTGTATGTGTATATATATGTGTGTGTCTGGGGGGGGGGGGGGGGGACGTTCTAGTATTTGATACTTAATCAGGACAGTTGTCCCTATCCAATTACTCTTGTCAATTGTCAATGACGGAGAGATTTTTCATGCGCACAACAGGCAAGGAGCCTTCTAGTATTTCACTTTCTCCTTAGATGATCAATATATCAGGTCACACACACACACACGCGCGCGCACTCTCTCTCTCTCTCTCTCTCTCTCTCTCTCTCTCTCTCTCTCTCTCTCTCTGTCTCTCTCTCTCTTTCTCTCTCTCTCTCTCTCTCTCTCTCTCTCTCTCTCTCTCTCTCTCTCTCTCTCTCTCTCTCACACACACACACACGCGCGCACACACTCAGAGATGTTACCATGGGATCACAAAAGACATTCTGCACTAAGGGAAACAACTCCAAATTTCTTGTTTTTTTCCCATGTCCCAAAAAACGTATTGTTTGGAATCAAACAACCAGATAGAAACAGCAAGAATAAACATCTTCTTTTTTTACTTCCGTGTTTGTCCTACTATGGAGATACCGATGTAGGGACTTTTGCACAAAATTATATTCACAATTCCGTTAAAACTAACTTAATGTCACAATTATCACTTTTTGTTGGCTCTCTTTCAACTCGAGTATTTCACACATACACACCTTCTACTCCTACTGTTTTTTTTTTTATTACAGCAATTGCTACTGCTGGGAAGTGCATTGAACTGATTGATGCCTGTAGATTACACTTCCCCATTATCAGTGTCCCTGGTCATCAGGCACCACGACTTCTGGGGTACTTGTATTTAACGTCCACAAGGTAGGGATGCAAAGTTAACATTTAAGTCCAACTGACCGGCGTGTGGAACAAACCTTCTACCGCGGTCACCAGAGACAGTTTAAGCGCGATCGCGTTACACAATTCAGCCACGTCGGCTTCAAATATTACTCTCTTTAAAAAAAAAAGGGGGGGGGGCTGAGAGGTTAAGGTATCTGACTCAGGCTTAGAGGACACAGGAATTAGGATACAGAGATCAGGATGTAGGGTTCGATCTCAGCAGAGGGCTGGGAATTGTTCCAAGAAACATTGATACTTAATGCTATCATGTCCTCCCTTATCTCTTGGGTAATAAGATCGGATACGTTGTGCCAACGACTTCGGGCCGAGGAGCGCAATTGGGATAGTGCAAGCCTTATCCTAGTGCGAGGAATTGCAGCCTAAAGACTAACTGTCACGGCAGGGCAGACCAGGCCCTAAGCTTTGGTCGGCAATTGGTCTATGATCGAAGTTTCGACATGCGGACAGTTAGAGCATGCTTTGCTGATCCTGCAGCTTGTCTGGACTCATGCTCATGCTGCTTGGGTAAAACATGGTTTCTAAGTAGGCAGGTCGAGAGAGGGCTCATGCTGCTTGGGTAAAACATGGTTTCTAAGTAGGCAGGTCGAGAGGGGGCTCATGCTGCATGGGTAAAACATGGTTTCTAAGTAGGCAGGTCGAGAGAGGGATCATGCTGCTTGGGTAAAACATGGTTTCTAAGTAGGCAGGTCGAGAGAGGGCTCATGCTCATGCTGCTTGGGTAAAACATGGTTTCTAAGTAGGCAGGTCGAGAGAGGGCTCTTGCTGCTAGGGTAAAACATGGTTTCTAAGTAGGCAGGCCGAGAGAGGGCTCTTGCTGCTAGGGTAAAACATGGTTTCTAAGTAGGCAGGTCGAGAGAGGGCTCATGCTGCTTGGGTAAAACATGGTTTCTAAGTAGGCAGGTCGAGAGAGGGCTCATGCTGCTTGGGTAAAACATGGTTTCTAAGTAGGCAGGTCGAGAGAGGGCTCATGCTGCTTGGGTAAAACATGATTTCTAAGTAGGCAGGTCGAGAGAGGGCTCATGCTGCTTGGGTAAAACATGGTTTCTAAGTAGGCAGGTCGAGAGAAGGCTCATGCTGCTTGGGTAAAACATGATTTCTAAGTAGGCAGGTCGAGAGAGGGCTCTTGCTGCTTGGGTACAACATGGTTTCTAAGTAGGCAGGTCGAGAGAGGGCTCATGCTGCATGGGTAAAACATGGTTTCTAAGTAGGCAGGTCGAGAGAGGGTTCATGCCTATGCTGCATGGGTAAAACATGGTTTCTAAGTAGGCAGGTCGAGAAATGGCTCATGCTGCATCAGTAAAACATGGTTTCTAAGCTCAGCCCAGCTTTTGTGCTATGGACATGTTTAACTCAAATTTACAAATTATCGTCTATCAAGACGGCAAGGTGCCAGTCAGTCAGTCAGCCAGTCAGTCAGTCAATGACTCAGTCAGCCAGTCTGTCAGTCAGTCACTCCGTGAGATCGTATAACTAGCCTTCTTGAATAAGGACGAGAAACAGGAGATCACGTGATCAAGTTGTGCATGTAAACAAAATCCTAAGGTAGTTGACAATCTCAAAAAGTACTCCGCAAGTCCAGCACTATGGCATAATTGTTAGGTATGAAAAGCTGCCCTCGGTTAGATAGAGCATGTTACAGTGGACGGAATCTGTCTAGGGAAAGCAAACCTTTCATAAATGCACCATGAAGTAGTATGTACTGACCTTTAAAGTGCATAATTAGGTGTGACGCACTTCCAAAGAAAGTGTAACAAAGAAGAAGACGACGACGACGACGAAGAAAAGGATGAAACATTGTCTGAAATCTGTCTCAACCAATTTCCATCTTCAATGCATAGATTAACACCATCTGTACAAAGCACACAACTGTCAGCTTTTGTTTACTTTTGTGTGTATCCACATTACGAGAGCTTTTGTTTAATTGTTCTGTGACCGAAATGTTCCACGTAAATGCTGGGTTAGATTACCTGCAAGCTCAAATAGCTCATTATTGCTCAGTCCAGCCATCTATCACCACAATGCTAATTGTTGCTTAGTACAGCGATTTATCACCGCAGTGCTCATTGTTGTACAATACAACCATTTATCACCACAATAATGCCAGGCTGTTGCAGCTTCCATGCAGTCTATGTTTAGGAAGTACTGACGTATTGGCGGTGCTATAATGATTATTGATGTACTGTAACAGAATCCACGCTCTGTTACACGTTACTGTTTTGAGGCTTATTCAGCTGAAGTCACGCCTTGCTCGTGGTTTTAGTTGAATAAGCCACTCACAGTGGTGGTGTTATTGTTTTGTTTCTCTTGTAGTGCCTGAGAAAGAGAATAGGAATGTAGCTACCATTGCGTTTATTTTGCCGTGACAAAGTAAGCTCTTACTTGTTCTATATTCGCTGCTATTTCAGCTATATATGTGTTATTTTCACAACATAACTACTGCTGACCCCATTTCGTTTATGTATATGAGATAAGGGTGGTTAGAGAGTTGGAAATATTGGAGACATCGCAAAGATGAAATAAATAGCCATTCAATTCAGATCAGATCAACCCACAAGCCCAGTCACAAGTCAGGCAATAGTTAACGGATATGTGCAAGTTATTAGTCATTGTTTTAGTCCATCTCTATATTTGTGATCCAAACAGCATTACCGATTCGAAGATTTACTTCTGAGATAGTTGCTGCATCGGGGGTTTGTGGGGGTGGGGGTAGGGGGTGCATGGAAATGCCTGAGTGTAGTGTATGTACGACACGCCTGCCACTTCCTGCCCTATACTAAGTTTATGCTGGGACGATCAGGGTGTACTAGGTACTTGAATCAACGATGACGATGATCCTTGAATCTAACCACGATCCATGAATCTAACCAGTGCTGTGCTTGAGAAGAATGCTGGGGATATCGTGGAGAGAGAAGAAAATCAGCACCGGGCTCCTCAAAGCTGCAGTTATCACAAAATCACTCATCAAAACCGGCAGGACAAGACAAATGGCAATTTTGGGACATATCAACAGAAACGGTGGAATATAGAAATGAGCCTTATGTGGAAAAACACTGGAAAAGAGAGGCAGGGGAAGGCAGAGAAAGATGTATGTGGAAAACTCTACCAATTAAAAGTTAGTTGTATATTCTTTACAGGACGTCGCAGTCAACCCAAGCATTATTTTTTGCTGTGTGATTTCTTGGCAAGTTAACGTTCAGTAGTTTGCCATTGCTTTCTGAACAACTGGCACTCATACCATTGAACGAAAACCAGCACAAGGCAGTCTGCTTCCAAACGCCCGCAGCTGTGTTTCAAATGCGGGATTGCGATTGCCTTAGTAACCCCTGCGCCACAGCACCGGTTGACAAGTTGGCAACAAATAATTGTATGATCAACATCAACATCGAAATCATCGAAACATCAGTCGACAGAATGGTTTGGCGCGGATTTCTGATCTCAGCTCAAGCCCGGGCACCTGAAGAAGAAGAACCAACCAGTCACTCAGTCATCAGGTTGTACTAGGTATTTGAACCAGAGATAGTGCGCTTGGAATCCTCACAGTTAGCTGTAGTTGCTTTGAGTTAGATGACGTCTGTTTGTGGATGCTGGTAGGTAGTCCAATCAAAAGAGATGACTTGGCACGTGACGGACATATTAGTAGTCATAAAAGCATTGTGGGTAGTGCAGTAGTTTGATAGTGTAGCTGTCCAGGTTCAATCCTCACTTGATAAAATATTTGACACATCTCTAGACATGATTTTCTAACGCCGTGACTTAGTAAACACACACGACTGTCATTTCATGCCCTATGTGTGTTGGGATTATTTTTAACTGAAATTCATTTTTCCTAGTAATTGCTGTATGTGAATTCTCCCTGAGAGCATAGGTGATAAGAGTCGTGTTGATGATGTATATATATATAGTTCACCCTGAGAGCATTGATGGTAAAAGTCGGGTGATGTTGAATATAATTCACTCTGAGCGACATTTAAATGTATAAGTGTCTTGTGATGTTTGATATATTTTACCCTGTGAACATTGAATTATATGAAAGCCTTGTGGCATTTCTCATATTTCACCGTATAATTATTGAATCATATATCTTGTGGTGTTTTTTTTTCATAATTCATCCGGTATGCATTAAATAATATATGAGTCTGATGATGTTTCATATAATTCACATAGAACCACACTGCATTGTGGAAAAGACTTTTATGTAAGACATACATAATTCACTCTGTGAATGTGACATTATCTAAGAGTCGAGTGACGCTAGACACAATTCATCACGTAAGAATTGATTGGGAAGAGATTTGGTGATGTTTCGTATAATTCATGCTATGAACATTGAATTGTATAAAAGTTTTGAGGTGACTGACAAAATTCACGCTGAGAACATTGAATTGTGTTAGAGTCCTGTGATGTTTTGACATAATTCATCCTGTGAGCAATGACGGACCTGGTCTAAAAATATTTTTGCCAGGAGACAGAGCTACTTAAATGCCAATAACATTGTTAACACATGTCTAATTTTTGTAAAGGGAAAGGGCACAACATCAGGGTACAACAGAGTTCACTTGCCACCTAGCAAGCTGATATCCTGACCAACCCGCCACTGTCTGTCTGAGGGCATTGCATGGGAAGTCTGATGGTGTTTCGTATTATTACCCCGGGAGCATTGCATTTAAGAGTCTGGTGGTGTCTGACAAAATTCAACATGAGAATAGTGAATTGTATTAGATTCTTGTCATCTTTGACATAATTCACCCTGAAAATATTGAATTGTATAAAATAATGACTTGTAGTAAGTGACAACATTCATGCTGAGAACACTGAATTTTTTTTTTTTTTTAAAGTCTTGCAGTGATTGACAAAATTCACTATGAAAACATTGAATTGTATAGAAGTCTTGTGATGTTTGACATAATTCACTCTGAAAACATTGAATTGTAGTTTTTTGTGTGTATAAAGTATTGTAGTGATTGACACAATTCATGCTGAAAACACTGAGTTATAAATTTCCACTGTGACTTGATGGTAGATCGGAGAAATATTCTGTTATTTTGACAAGGATGTTTCTCCAACAAGAACACAGCTTTTTATACAGGCTGGTGGAAATGTTCACAAAATGTTGTTCTTATGTCTTGGAAAGACTGATATGGAAATGGCATTGTACAGTTACATCAATTTCTGCTACATGTGTATTAAAGTGTGCTTTTCTTTTTACAATCGTTTATTATAAACAATATATTCCCGTAGTGAATTTAAACACACAAGCCACAAAAATATGTTTGCAGAATTTATTGCCTGGGATGCGGCGAAATGTGTCAGGCAATAAATTCGGGCAACATATTGTTTGTGGCTTCTATATTTAAAATCGTATTATTATTTTTTGACCTTTACTTGGTAATTATGTTATCTTTTCTCTAATAAATGCTACTTCAGAAGTGTAAATAACATTTATAAATGTTGTAATGACACGTTTTCAGCAAGGATGTTTGTTATCCATATCGTTGGCACGAAGATACATTAATTACCCGTTATCTTTGCTAATAAACCGTGAAAGATGTTTCTCCGATGTCACACGCTATAATTATCCGATCGCTGATTGGCCGAGCTGTCTGTAACCTTGATAACCGCCCCGATTTAAAGAAAAGACAAAATTAGTTCTAGAACAAGTGTTCACGTGAAGAAATCTCACGTGAAGAATGCATGGAATTATTGATCTTAGCCTCATCGAACTTTGGCTCAGTGGACCGGTTTAGACTGCCGTATGAAACATTCATATGCAGTAGGAGAAATAAAACACAAAAACAAATAAAAGACCAGAAATCTAAGCTCTAAATGTCTGTCAATATAATCGCATCCTAGAAGTAATGTGACGTATTATTTTACACAATGATTCCAATTTTGCATGATTAGTTTTGTCGTTTTCATAAAACTATGACCCGTTTTCGCAGTTTTCTTTCTTGACTGAATGGTGTTGTTTGTCTAAAACTGTAATGTTGTAACATCACAGAGTGCAACAGTGAGCAAAAAGAATACAACTTTTTGTTGTAAGATCTTCCTGTTTGTGATTCATGTCGTGTTCACTACAACAACACCAGCGCGTGACGTGATCTGTTGCGTAATAGTTGATATATCAAATAGTAACACCCGTAAGCCCACTCTTTAGTTTACTTATAACCATATATGTCCCAATGCTGTTTTAACTCATCGCATCCCGATTTCACTTATATTTGCGGTATTTTTTGCATGAGAACTTTTTCGCTTAAATAAAATCCCGAAAACAGTTTTTTTTCCCCGTAGTGAATTTCAGTGAAGGAGATACAAACAATAGGTTCCATTTATTTATAGCCTGCGATATTTCTTTGCCGGAAGTACCTACGGTATGGATGAGATGCATTGAGAACAACTAAAATAATAAAAACAATGTTTTCCCGTAGTGAATTTGAATAACGAAGACACGAACAATAGATTGCAAGATTTATTACCTGGCATATTTCGCTGTATCTCGTCAGGCAGATACTGCAGAATTCACACAACATAAAGTAAAATAACTAGATAAATCTTTCAAGCTGAAATATACACATGTTCGCACAGTAATGTCAATTGTCTACCGCGGTAATTTTAAACTGACTATTATGTCTTTCTTTTTGCACAGAATTGGCCTATGTAGATTAATCATTATGGTTAAAGTTTTCAGAAGCCAGATGAATAATATTGGCAGGACATTTTTGGGAGCTTCAGGAGACAGCGAAATATAGAACGGCGTAGTGTGAGTTGGTTGCGGCCTATGCTAAATGGAGGGAGAGTGGCAAAACAAGAGGCATTGATTGATAAACGCACAATGCTTGATACAGATGTAATGATAATATAAATAGAAGAATCATCAAAAATGAAAGTTAATGTGATTTTCTCCCACATGTTTGTTGCAGTTGTGAATACCTCTGCATGTACTATAACAGATGTACAGCACTGTTTATTTTTCAGTTCCATAATTTTTGCTTACTCTGTCTTAAAGATAATTTGTATCTCATGAATTCAAGTTATGTGCGAATTCCAGCGTGTGCCAAACTTCTTGTAATTCTTAAATACTGTGTTGAATTACCAAAATGTCCTTGCGGCAGCTACAGTTGGCAATGTCCCGTGTTGTACTCATGTTGATCACTGTTTTTAAAACTCATCCTCCTCCACCAGATTATAAATATGATCATTTAGTGGTGGCATCACAAATAAAGGGTTCTGTTAATAATAACATATAACAGTACAGAATGACAGTCACCAAGTCGACATCGGATGAAGGTATGGTTTTTACATTACATCCCTAAAAGTCCAACTTCGTGTCACCTTACAAGTCTGCCTAGTTTATCGTCAGGTTTTTACATTACATCCCTAAAAGTCCAACTTCGTGTCACCTTACAAGTCTGTCTAGTTTATCGTCAGGTTTTTACATTACATCCCTAAAAGTCCAACTTCGTGTCACCTTACAAGTCTGTCTAGTTTATCGTCAGGTTTTTACATTACATCCCTAAAAGTCCAACTTCGTGTCACCTTACAAGTCTGTCTAGTTTATCGTCATCATCATCACCATCTTCTTCTTCTCCTCCCCCTCCTCCATCACCACCTCTTCCCTTTTTCATCGACCTGAGCTCCCAGGTGTATCTAGCCTGAGTACCAGGAATTTGTATGGAAAGGAAAGGTGGCAAAGGAAAGCGTAATGTTGACCGTGTGTGACCCCGAGTTCAGGTTGAACTGAAGATAAGGGACAGGCACCACATACATATTATGCCCCATGACTGAAAAGGGGTTCTTTACTTATCTTTTTTTAGGATCGAACCCGCAAATCACTGCTGACCAGTCTGTACACTAACCTCATTGCCATAGGGTTTCATTTTTTAACTGATTCAGTGCGAAACAAAAAAATAGGTTTGGTCCAAACCTGGTACACAATCAAATAAACAAATATTATAATGTACATTTCCATTCACTCAGCATTGATATTACTGTAGATACCATGAAACAAAACTATATAGCACGATGACCATAGTATAGCGATATATCGTCCTTCTGTTCAAATATGGCGATATATTATCCCTCAGCACTCAATCAGTTAATAATAGGATTCTATTTAAAATTATTAACCTGGTGTGTGTGGTGGTGGTGGTGGTGGTGGTGTGTGTGTGTGTGTGTGTGTGTGTGTGTGTGTGTGTGTGTTGAAAAGGGGTGGTGGTGGGGGGGGGGGGGGGGGGGTTACAAGAAAATATCGACATTTTAGTTAGTTAGTAGTAGGTAGTTGGTTGGTTGGTTAGTTAGTTAGTTAGTTAGTTAGTTAGTTAGTTAGTTAGTTAGTTAGTTAGTTAGTTAGTTAGTTAGTTAGTTAGTTAGTTAGTCGACAGATCATCCTCATTGCACATCGAACCATTCAGTCCATAAGTGCTCGGATCCCCTCCTCAGTAAATCCCGCAGCTTGTAACGGCTCGCGACACCAGTTCTGTATTGGTTTATTGCTCTTCTTTGGCTTCCTGCGTAGTGTTCTTGTTTGGCCATGCCTCTTTTAACTTGCTGTTCTCGCAGCCTGACCATGGTTGTAGATCGCAGCCTGACCAGTCATCGCTTGTAAACGACTTACTTCTCGTAGAGCATTCAGTCTGCCTGGTCCATCGACATTTTAGATGTGCGTAACTCTGGTTATTCAACACTCAAAAATATACATTTACAGTTTGGGTTAAAAACATGTAAAGCTGCTCAACTTGGATCTCTTATGTTACAATCGCCCCTTTAGCGCCCTCCCCCGACACAGAAAGTCAAACAGTTTAGCTATCAGTTGATGCAGAGCAAACATTTAAAATTTTGAAATGATCAAAACTGTCATCATTAAGTATCCTGTCAAATGGCTGGGGCGATCGTGTTTCTTCACATCTTGCGATCTCAAACAGAATGTATCATCTTCGCTTGCTGGTAGCTCTCCATGACATTATGAATAATTGTCGGAGATCTTTTCCTGCTGTCTTCCTCTGATATTTTCCCAGACTTCTTTAAAGTGACTATAGTCTGCTCCGATGTTCCTGCTGTCTTCCTCTGACGTTTTCCCAGACATCTTTAAAGTAGCTTCAGCATGTTCCTGCTGTCTTCCTCTGTCTTTCCCATACATCTTTAAAGTGGCTACAGTATGTTCCTGCTGTCGTCTTCTATCCCTTTCCCATACATCTTTAAAGTGGTTACAGTATGTTGCTGCTGTCTTCCTCTATTTCTTTCCAATGAATCTTTAAAGAGGTTACAGTATGTTCCGGGTTTTCTTTACTCATAATGTGGTAATCATTGTCGCCGTCCTCTTTCTAATGTATGTGATAAGTTGTCTTTGTGTCATGGTCTTTTTCAAATCACTTAGATTACTCCTTTTGTTTGTGAAAAACAACACAACTCCAAAATTTTATTACCGGGTCCCGTTATCTGTGTACAATAGAAACAGAGTGTATGGATTTGTTTACACACAACATAACAGTATTCAATATAAATGAGGCGTACACAAGATCTTAGTCACCACGGAAGTTAAGAGTTTGTAAACTGTTTGTTTTTAATCCTAAATAACATGTGTATGTGAATGTGTGCATGCTTGTAGACGCGCTTGTTTACTCGTTGGTATGTGTGGGCGCGCGCACACACACACACACACACACACACTTACACACACACACACACACACACACACACACACACACGAGCAACGGTTATGATGATCCCCTGACTTGTGTAGAGGAACACACACAGCTACGGAGTGGAGCAGCTCACAGATCTGGGCGTTCACTTCTGGCTCAAACAGATCTGGTTGGACTGTGGGTTCTTACGTAAGAAGAAGGGAATGGTTATAGTCCCCTGTAACATGTGAGCAGTTGATTAGACGTAAAAATACATCCCTGGAAGCAGTGGAGATGTGGTTTTATAGAAGAATGCTGTAAATTAATTGGACAGCCAAAATTAGTAAGCAGGACGTTTTACGAGAAGCTGATTCGCAAAGACAATTTATCACAAACATCAGACAGAGGCACTCATCCTTTTTTTGGTTACATTATGAGAAGACAAAAACTGGAACATGTTATAACAACCGGAAAGATTTGCCTAAAGAGAGATAGAGGAAGACAGCGTGAGAAGATTATTGACAGTCGTGTATCATAGCACGGAACGGAGTCAACACACGAATTGATCCATGACGTAGAAGATCGTAATTTGTGGAGAGGCATGATCTCCCACGCCAGCCGACAATTCACTGGATGATGATGATGATTAGACGTCTGATCTTCTCGGATAAGGACACACATTTTGTAGGCCCTTATGCACGTTGCCCACTGTAAACGTCGATTGGAAGGTGGGCAGCAAAAGCGGCAGGCCAGATGGGCCGCTCATCAGGCACAGGTTTTACACTTAGCCAATAGACTCACAAGGATGAATATTTATAGAGCATGTGGCTCTGGCTTACACTCATTCGGTACTCGCCGGGAGTTACGGAGTTTGTTTACTGTGCCAAGATTCTCCTTGTGTAGTCAGTGGAGGAGACGGGATCAACTGTGGAACCGTGTAAAGTGGATCACATTAAGCCGGGAGTGCAGGGAGTGGCCAGCAGGGGCCACGGAAGTGGAAATCCAGCAACTAATTCAGGACAATGCTCACTCGAGTGATGCTGATTATCTACACAGATTGTTCGGTGTCAAGAGGTGAGAGAAGTGGCTGGGGTTTCATAGCCAAAGCTAATGGTCGATGTTTGGGGCAGGAGAGCGTGGCATATGATACCACAACATCCAGCTTAAGAATGGAAGTGGAGTCAGTCACTGCGGCTCTCCGCTGGATGGAGAATATGACACACACACATACATCGTGATTGTAACTGACGAGGGTGAGGACTTCGTGCGGAGTAGCTTGCTTCGCTTCGGAGGTCACAGGTGACAAGCATCGCCTGGATCTTTTCTCCGGGGCATGCCGGTGTGCTGGGAAATGAACAGGCGGACAGATTGGCTGGCTCTGCAGAACTTGGTGGAGTATTGATACATGACAGGGCAGACGTGGTTGCGGCCTTGTGGGAGCACGTGCACACCTCGGAGGAGCAAATGGATTACCATGGTCTGGTAAGAATGAGACAACGAGGAGTGACGAAGGGATCTGGCCGATGCTCAACGCTCAAAGGAAAGGCGAGACGGACTTATAATCAGATTGATACTGGTACTATTAGTGTTGGAACTCTTCGCTGGCTGCTGAGGATGGGGACGGAGCACTTATGGGAATGCCCCGAATGCTGTGATGTCGATTCCTAAATCAATCAATCAATCAATCAATCAACCGTGTAAAGTGGGTGATACTTTATAGACCGACCCAACCAGATAGACAGACAGACAGACAGACAGACAGACAGACAGACAGACAGACAGACAGACAGACAGACAGACAGACAGACAGACAGACAGACGGGCGGGCGGGCGGGTGGGTGGATGGATGGAGAGACAGACAGACATAGACAGACAGATAGATAGATAGATAGATAGATAGATAGATTGATAGATAGATAGATAGATAGATAGATAGATAGATAGATAGATAGATAGATAGATAGATAGATAGATAGATAGATAGATAGATAGATAGATAGATGGAGGAAGGGAGGGAGAGAATGTGTGTGTGCGTGCGTGCATATGTGTGTGTGTGTGTGCGCGCGTGCGTGTGTGTATAACAGAGAAAGGTAGATATAGAGGGCGAGAGACTTAGAGGGGAAGTGAAATCATGTGCCTAAAGTGTGGTTGTAATATACTTTCTTTCATGTTTCTGTCCACACCTAAGTGAACATTAACTAGATGAATGTATTCGTGTAGATATTATATTTACAGTTATTTTTACCCTTATATATTAGCCTACATAAACCTTGCTGATGTTTGCGGTATGAACATGTATTTTCAGTTTGTTCTATGAACATCAAATACTTCATATATCATATGATATGCTGTCTTTGAGCTATTGTTATTAAACTGTCATTACATAAATACCACCAGCTTAGTTTGTCATCTCTGGATACCTGTCACATGTATGCATGGCAAGTGTCGCAGCTTGTTTTGTCTTGTGTCTCGTCTAGTCTAGTCTTATGTCCTATCTTGTCTATCCATAGGCTAACGTCACACTAGTTTATTGTCTTGTATGGTCTAGTATTGTACTCTCTTGTCGCATCTTGTAATGTCCACTGGCGAACTCTGTACTACTTTAATCTAGTGTAGTCTTGCCTTGTATAGTGTAGTTTAGTATGGTCTTGTAAAGAACTGTTTTGTCTTATCTTGTCTATCCACTCGCGAACTTTAGTTTGTCTAGTTTTTTGTTTTTTTTAAAAATCTAGTCTAGTTTTATGTTATCTATCTATCGGCGACCTTTAGTCTAGTCTAGCCCAGTAAAGCTTAGCCTAGACTAGCTTAGAAAAGTCTAGCCTAGCCTAGTACTCGTGTCTTATCTTGTCAAACCACTGGCGAACTTTAGGTTAATTTAGTGTACTCTAGTGTGGTCAGTTATAGTACTCTGTTGTTTTGTCTTATCTTGCCTATCCAATGGCGAACTATAGACTAGTTTAGTGTAGTCTTATCTTTTCTTGTCTTGTATAGTCTAGTGATTGATTGATTGATTGATTGATTGATAGTCTAGTAAGATCTATTATAGTACTCTCTTGTCTTGTCTCATCTTGTCTACTCATTGGCGAACAGAAAACAGCTGCGTAGGCTACTTTCTGTTTCTTGCCTGCCATTAACTTTTGTTGGTAGTTTATTGTCTTTCTTGTACCCAGCGTATCACTTTGGCCATCAATATCCCTCACCGTAGTAGGACATCTCTGATGTTTAGAATGCAGCTGCATTTATGTCTTCCATGTGATACAAAAGTTCATATTTTTACTGTTGTAAAACGTGAATGTGCAGAATGTGAATGAACAAATTAAAGAGATCTTATGAGCAAAGAAGATGAGGTTCCTGAGACGAATGTTACGAATACCTCAGACACCCAGAGTAACTAATAACGATTGCCCGGAAAATGCTAATGAAAGTAGAATTGTATATACAGTTATAAGAAAGAGGCACACAATGTTCTATGTCGTATAATGTGGAGAGGGTCATCGAGCAACATAACCGCGGCTGTAAAAAAAAAAGATCAGTGTGAGAAGAGGTACAAGTAGACCTAGAGAAATGATACTGTATGGATTGGTGGGATCTCATCAGCAGAGCTGATCCAGAACATCAAGGAATAAGGTATGTGGAGAGATATGAACACCTACGCTGGCTGACAAAGCTCATAGTGATGATACGGCCCATACCCAGCTACCTCCTACTTCTTCCTGCTGTCTAACGTCCTCGACCACGACTGAAGAGTTCAGGTACGGCAGACATATCCGAGACACACAAAAAAGTGTGTTGCCCATGGTTATGTTTAATTTGTCTTAAAGGGTCCACTCTATGACTATGAATCTCAAATCTTGAACTTCACATATCAAACTTAGAAAGGAGCTAGCGACAATGGAGATGTGGTGTCTTCTTTAGGTGCTCAGAATCCCTGTGACATACAAGAAGATCAGTATCCAAGCATGCAACTTCTGCTTCTGCTGCCCTTTATCCCTTAATGGAGCATAGGCCATCAAACAACTCACACCATCCACCCCATCCTCTGCTATCTGCTGCTGCTCACTCCATACCCTCTCATTGTTCTGAAATGATGTTCTCTGATGCTTTAGGTCTCCGTCAATGTGGGTATGAACGGATTTTCTAGTCATCCATTTCTTAGGTTTTCACAATGTGTGTCCTATCCCACTCTAGCGTCCTTCCCTCACCTCTTGATTCGCTGAAATTGTTCTAGTTCTATCCCGTTCTCGTTGATCTAGTCCATCTGTTCTGCGCAAGCACCACTGAGTGAATGTTTGTAGCTTATTCATAATTGTTTTTGTGGTTCTCCACTCAAGGGTGAATGTAAGCAAGGTTGTGTACTAGCTCCCACCCTCTTTGGACTATACTTTTCACTTCTATGAAAAATGCCTTTCGTGATCAGGATGGTATATACTACATTCACTCACGCTCTGATGGCGGCCTCTACAATGCTCAAAGATTGAAGGTCAAGACCACAATTTAGGAGGGTACTAATCAGAGAGTTGCTTTTTTGCAGATGATGCTGCAATTATGATCCACGCTGAGGAAGAATTACGTCTACTATCTGCATTCTCCAATGCTTGTTCTGAATTTGGTTTAATGTGTTTTGCATATCCTTTACAGGACATCGCTGTCAACACCAGCATCTTTCAGCTGTATGTTAATTTCTTGGCAAGATTACGCTCAGTAGTTTGCCATTGCTTTCTGAGCGGCCGGCTCAGATACCCCGTAAGTTACCGATGCGATTCGAACCACTGCTGATTCTCACCGTCATCACGTTACCTACGAGAGTATAAGAGATTACGGAGAGAAGTCGCTAACCTCTAAGCCGGCTTTGGTTTAATAATTAGCAAAAATTAGACACAGATTATGTCACAAGGTGTACATGGGGTACCATCAATCTTTATTGACGACGCTGAACTGGAGATAGAAGACAATTTTACATATATAGGATCAGAGGTAAGTAGCAATTTATCCCTAGATCAGGAAATCAAGATCAGGATTGGTAAGGCAGCAACAACAATGAACAGGTTAAGGAAAAGAGTCTGAGAGAACAGGCAGCTTACTGTCAAAACAAAAGTCCTTGTCTATCTAGCCTGTGTCCTTAGTATTCCTCGTTATGGCAGTGAAGCCTGGTCAACTTACACACACCAAGAGAAACGTTTAAACAGCTTCCATATGCGGTTTCTGCGAGGAATACTTGGTATTAAGTGACAAGACAAAATCACAAATACTGAAGTATTGGAAAGATCAGGTTGTGTGACAGTTTATTCCGTATTCAGTCTTCATAGACTTAGATGGATAGGACATGTTAGAAGGGATGATGGTAGAATACCAAAGGACATCTTTTTGGTGAATTACTGATGGGTAAGAGATCTCGGGGCCGACCTCTACTACGATACAAAGATGTGTGTAAGCGGGACATGATTGATACAGGTATTGATAATGCATATGGGGAGCAAGTCACCGCCGAAAGTGTTGCAAGGAGGGAAAATATCAGAAATGGAATAAAGAAAAATGAGAACATGGTTGCATATAGGTCACACCATGAGCGTGTGAGATGTAAGATTGTTCGTGATGGTGAAAATGACCATGTGGCCGGTCTTCCTGGCCAAGGAGTTAACGACATTGTTCATAATCCCGTATATCCATGTGGGGAAAACAGCAGCTGCGAGAATCGGCAGCGGTTCGCGACGCGCTGGTAACTTACGGGGATATGTGAGCCGGTCGTTCAGAAAGCAATGGCAAACTACTGAACGTAAAAACTTTCCTAGTACATCAACAGCAGCTGAAAAATGCTGGTGTTGACTGAAACTGTCCTGTAGGGGATGTGCAACATAAAATTAAAAAAAAAGAACAATTAACAACATTAATGTCAATTAAATGGGCAAACTATCGCAGACAGCTTGTGAACTTTAATTCCCTTGATGATTTCCCCTGGATTCTATGAATCCCGCAGTAGTATATATTTTCCTATCTTCCGAGGAATCACACTTCCACAGATATGATTGTGCGGCCTCATTCTGAAAGCGTTCTACACCATGAAATGGTTATAATAAGTGATCGGGGCTTTAGACCATGATAGTGTTAGAAAAATTAAATGTCTATTAAAATTAAGCATACCCAGGAGCAACAATAAAATAGAGAAGTCCCTAAGTTAAAATTGACGAGAGAGAGAGAGAGAGAGAGAGAGAGAGAGAGAGAGAGAGAGAGAGAGAGAGAGAGAGAGAGAGAGAGAGAGAGAGAGAGATGAGAGAGAAAGACAGAGCGAGCGAGAAAGAGAAAGTGAGATAGAGAGTGAGAGAGGACGAAAAAGAGAGAAAGAGAGGGTGAGAGTGGATGAAAGAGTGAGAGATTGAGAAGGAGAAAGAGAAATTGAGATAGAGAGTGAGATATAGAGTGAGCGAGGATGAGAGAGAGATAGAGTTAGAGAGGGAAAGAGACAGTGAGATATAGAGAATGAAAGAGGGGGTGAGAGTGGATGAAGGAGTGAGAGACTGAGAAGGAGAAAGAGAAAGTGAGATAGTGGGTGAAAGAGAGTGATTTAGAGAGTGAACGAAGGTGAGAGAGAAAGTGAGAAAGAGAGAAAGAGAAAGTGAGATAGAGAATGTGTGTGTGTGTGTGAGAGAGAGAGAGAGAGAGAGAGAGAGAGAGAATGGATGAAAGAGTGAGAGATTGAGAAAGACAGACAGACAGACAGACAGACAGACAGACAGACAGACAGACAGACAGACAGACAGACAGACAGACAGACAGAATGATAAGAAACAACTACTTATTAAACAGTATAACAATACGCCTGTGATATCACTGAGACCTATTTTATCAATGTCAACTGCCTATACCGGAAGACATCCCGAAATTCTTAAAGCAGTGCCATAATCATTCGACCTCTTAATAATAATACTATAAGATTCATTTAAGCTGGTCGAACTACTGGACACCAATGACCTTAAACAAAAACACGGAGGCCAGCATGATCGAATGGATAAGAACGCGTGTTGTTAAACGTCCGATGTGCTGATGCCAAGGTACGGGTTTCAACACAATACACCGGACAGTTGGAGTAAAATGTTGACTTCTCGTCCTCGGCGTTGGGACATAAATTACAAGTACCTCTTACCGTTCTCAGACATCCTAATCCGACGTCTAGAGGATGACGCCATCCAAAGAGCAGTCTATCTAAAAGGAACATGGACATGCCAATGCTTGAATTTCAATTGTGATCCGAAGGTTGTGGGTTCGATTCCGGGCCGCACCCTTCGGTTTACGAGTTAAATGTTTCGGAGACTCCTGTGGGTCGTCGCTAAAAGCTACGGAGTTCGTGCTTTGTGCGACGCTTTCCGCGCTGCGGAAAGAGACCGAACCATATGGGATAAACCGGGTGCGATGAATTCGACCCTGTCGACTTTTAAGCGACTTTTTCAATAGCATTGCACCCATCCAGTATAAGCGTGGGTTGGTACGGACCCTATTTAATCGAGTTAGGAAGATTTGCTCAGACACACTAAAGGACGAACTAAGTACCCTTAACCAGACTCTAAAATGTAATGGATATCTAAACGGTTGCATCAAACTTCACTACCAGCCACCCAAACCCACCACCACAGAATGAACGGCTCCCAAACTGCAAGTGTATCTTCAGCTAACCCTTCGATGAGACAATGTAGTAAAACAAATACACGATCACCTTAAAACAGTAGTAAACCGAACATTCTTTCCACATCGAGACCTACTCCACCTGTCTCCTGCAGGCAAGCAATATCAACGTTAAGACGGTTGAGTTCGTCATCAATCACAGTCATGTTTCACACATGGTCAATATTCGTCTATCACACCCCCTCCTCCCCCCCCCCCCCTTAAAAAAACTAGTGTGGGGAAACCCAAAAGTAAATTTAATATGGGAATTTTCCCATTTTCCAGGAAATATCCGGACTTGGTAATATGTCATTTCGCCGTATTCAGAAACGGCAATATCCACAAATAAAGTAGAATTAATCTTTGCGTTCAGAGTTTTGTACTAAGAAGAACACGGTGCAATTTTCGTAAAATAAATAATAGTAAATCCTACGACAGATAACAATACGGGAAAAATCGCCAAAGGTAAGCCATACTGTATGTGTTTACAAATTACGAGTGCATCAGGAATATTAGGTAAATCTTAATTTTTAAAAAAATACATCATCATTTATATGTTAAAGAAGATCAAGTAAGCACATCAAATGTATGTGTCAAATGAGTGCTCATTTTAAAACATGTAAAACTTAACTTTAAAATACATGAAATGAAAAATAATGGAGATAATATGAGGTCACTATAGTTGCAATGTTACAATGAATAAGGAACTACATTCAACTGAACAACCCCCCCCCCCCCCCCACTCCCACACACTTTCCCCACCAGGGGTTAGATTTTGGGAAACGCCTTCGAGCTTCACTACCATATTTATGGATTCAGTGTACATAGAATATCCAGATAATACAAGGGATATGGCCAAGGTTTCAAAGGAAAGTAACGCGGTAACAGTAATGAGGAAATTCAGACAATCAAGATAACAGCAAAGTGATTCTTCTTGTTCTTCTTCTACCCTGTATCCTCCAATGGTACATAGGCTCTCCACCACACCAAGCCAAGCCATACTATCTCTTGCTATCTCCTGCAGTTCTCTCCATGTAATCCTAACAGTATTCATCTCTGTAATTCTCTTCTCCTTGTGTTTTGAGGTCTCCCACCATTTCGTATGCCTTGCGGGTTCCAGACAAGAGAGTGTCTAGTTATACTGTCCTCGGGTTTTCTCCGTGTGTGTCCTTCCTAGCGCCAGCATCTTTTCGTCACCTCTTGGTTGAGTAGAGTTTGGTTAGTTCTCTGTGTGAGCTCTACGTTGGTGATTCTGTCAAATAATTTTATTCCAACTATCCTACGCACACACCAGTTAGTGAATGTGTTTTTTTTTAGTTTATTAGTAATTTTTTGTTTCGTTGTTCGGCATGTTTCTTACCCATATCTAAGTACCGATTTAACATTGTTGTTAAAAATTTTAAGTTTGGTGATAAATTAAACTTCCTTTGACTTCCACAAATTTCCGAGTGCTATGAAAGCTCATCTTATCTTTCAAATTATTATTTTAATATCCATAGAGTTCCATATCTGGAGGTTTTTGTTGTTGTTGTTGTTGTTGTTGTTGTTGTTGTTGTTGTCGTCGTCGTTGTCTTCATAACCCAGTCTATTGTCAGTAAAAATAATAATTGTGATAAAAAGCATCCCTGCCGCACTCCTGTTTTTATTTCAAATGCATCTGTCAGTTTACCCTCATTAAGAACTCTACACTTCATATCTGCATATGCTGTCCTTATTATGTCAATGGTTTTCTGTGGGATCCCAAAGTGTCCCATCAGTCTCCGACGAGAACAGAAGATTTACTGAATACCAATCATGGTGCACACTCAGTGGCGCTATCTTCATTAATAATTTGTACCTCTTATCCTGCCAAACATTTACACCACTTCCAACTAAAATAATGACTGCAGTTTGTGCAAACCCACCCTACTTTAACTCTTTTTTTCAATCAATCTCTAGGCTCCAGGGCGTGATTGGAATCGATCATCGGGATATTAACCCTTATATTCTCTTTGAGTCAAACTGTAATAAAATGCAAATAAATCCGCAATATCAAGAAAAACTACACTCCTTAATTAAAATCCTTCATTCTCCGAGATGTCGAGAGTGTCCTTGACGATGTGGTGACACCGCCTGCATCGAGCTCCGAAGGTTGTGGGTTCGATTCCGTACTACAAAATTTGGTCCATGAGTGCAATTTTCTCGGAGATTCTAGAGGTCGTCGCTGGAGCTACGGAGTTCGTGCTCTGTGCCACGCTTTCGGCAGATGGCTCTGCGGGAAAAGGCAAAGTCATATGGGAGAAAACCTGGTACGCTCATCTTGTTCTTTAAACCCTTGTTTTCCCCAGATGTTTTCTATTAAGTCACTTATGTCCCTTTCACACGCTAGGTTCACAGTTATAGAGTTAAAGTTAGTTGCATTTCCTTTACAGGACGTCGCAGTGAACACCAGCATATTCTGCTGTTGTGATTTCTTGGCAAGTTTATGTTCAGTAGTTTGCCGTTACTTTCTGAACGACAGGCACCCATACCATTTCGTCAAAAAACCAACGCGAGACGGTTTGCTGCCACATCGTCTGTAACTATGTTTCGAACGCGGGTATGCGGGATTACGAACTGTGTCCGTAAACCCTTCGCCAAGTTATAGATTGGTGACTATTAATAACTATTCAACTTTACTACGGGAAATCATTGTTTTAATTTTAACTATCGTGATTTCCCGAACCGCATACTAGCAAACTGGGTAGGCTGGAGTTAGCACAGAAAAGGTTCTCAACTTGTGTGAGTTGTGATGCTGTTTGGAGGGGACCTCCTCCTTATGCTTTCTGTTGGAATTAATACGCAATTACTGTAGGACTTGGTCCAGTAGTTCTCCCAGCAGAAGACCAGGTATGTACATTACAATAGTCAGGTAATTAATGCTGGAAGGTTTTGTCTCGTCACTCTAGACTGAAAACACCAGTTAATGTATTCTTGGTTCCTGTTCTCGTTTGCTTTGGGATGGATGAGAAGTTCTTGATACTCCTGAATCAGACCTCAGACGTGTTCATTTTCCTTCTTGTCATCTTCAAGTTCGTGTATACATGTCATCAAACGTTTTCTACCCTACCCTATTTTCTTATATTACAGAACCATTATGCTTTAACATACTGAAGAAACAAGAAAATCCTGTTCTGATAGCCAAAGTATAGTTGTGGGAAATTTAAAACAAACAAACAAACAAGCAAATAAACAAACGCACAGATACATAAAAAATAATTTCACGTTTCCCCCAGACAGAATAATAAGCGCATTGCTATACCTTTCCACATCCAATTATTATTAATGAGAGTGGTTAGAGTCTTATAGCAGTGATTTTTAATACAGGTGAAAATAATAGTTTTTTTTTTTTTTTACTCAGTTAGCAGGCGACAAACGCAGGCGTGAAACTCTTGTTCGATCGCGATCGTGGCATTATCATTGTTGTTGTTTGTGTCATCAAGAATGATGATGACCATTCACTTCATCCAATCGGGTTGAAAGTATGGAGCCGTGAGTTCTAAGATGGCTGGTAAGGCCTATTTTAGCTCGAAATGTTCTTTGACAATGTGGGCAAAGAATGCTTAACGATCTATGAGGAGGAATCCTTGCAGTGGTTTTTCTGTCCAGCCTTTTCTTCACAGCTCTTGCAGTCCTAGTTGCTTCACTATAGTATGTCCCGAAAAGAATGCCTTCATTCACGATCAATTATTTTGAAAACTGTCTGTTGCATCGTTATGAAATTTTTCCAGCCGTCTTATATTTACCCCCACCCAAGGGATATGTCTTTGATAGGTTCAAAAACAACTTAAATCATCGAAAGCGGCGACATTTCTTTGATGTTTTGCTGAAAAACTAGTGATTTCTCGCTAACAAATTTATGTTTACAGTAATGAAAGCCCCGCCAATTCAGATGACACACAAGGCGTATCCGGATTCGTATGGGAGTGGGTGCAATGAAAGAAGTAGCTTAAAATCGACAGGGTCGGCTGTATTGCACCGGGTTTTTATCCCATATGGCTCAGTTTCTTTCCGCAGCGCGGAAAGCGTCGCACAAAGCGCGAACTCCGTACCTCCAGCGACGACCCTGTGGAGTCTCCGAAAAAATGCACTCGTGAAATGAAGGACGCGGCCCGGAATCGAACATACAACCTTCGGAGCCCGAGTCAGAAGGCTTGACCACTTCACCACGGAGAATCCCGAGAGGGGTGCAATGTGTAATATTAGTAAAGACAGAGAATTTACAGAGGCATGGGGTAAATAATTTGTAAATTGACAGGAAAGTAGAAGGAATATATTTCTTACCTTATTTTTCATTTCCTTCTTGTTTCTTCCATCCATTCATCATGTGCCATCCCGGTAAGCGTGGGCGGTCATGTTCTGCCATCTCACTCGATCACAAGAGTCGTGGATCAGCTCCGTGTTTCTGTCTCGACCATGCCACAAGGCCAAGCCATCCAGGTACTTGCTTCCAGGTCTTCCCCTTGGTCTGTTCCCCTCGATCTTACCAGTTGTCACCAAATTCTCCAATCCATTTCTTCTCATAACATGCCCAAAGAATTTTGACTGTCTACGTCTAATTTCTCTAATCAATTTACGATCTTCATTTGTTTCTTGAAGGACTTGTTCATTGGTCTTCTGGCTGTCCATGGTATTCTTTGCATTTTCCTCAGAAACCACATCTCTACAGCCATCAGATGTTTTTCATCCTGACTGCTCATTGTCCACGCTTCACATCCATATAAAAGTACAGGTTCTATGTAGCATCTCAACACTCTTTTTCTCGTTTCAATTGACATCTTTTTATTGGTCAATATGTTTTTCATCTTGCTAAAGGCTACTTTTGCCATGGCGATTCTTGTTCTAATCTCTTCAAGGCATCTCCCATCAGATGTTATTACTGTTCCGAGATAATTGTACCTACTCCCTTGTTGAAGAATATTCCCATTTACTTGTATATTACATTGTGGTATTTCGTCCTTCCTCGTGACGACCATAATCTGTGTCTTTTTACAATTTAATTCTAACCCTAGTTGTTCACTGTGTGTAACAATCGCATCTACTAAATTTTGCATGGCCTGTTCATTGTCTGCAATCAAGACTGTATCATCTGCATATCTAATGTTATTGATGCATCGTCCCCCCAATGTTGATTCCTTCCATATCTTCAATATTTCTGAAAATACTTTCACTGTACAGAGAAAACAGATCTGGAGACATTACACATCCCTGTCTCACACCCCTTTTAATAGGCTGATATTGGCTTACTTCATTATCAACTCTTATGGCAGCTTGTTGTTTCCAATATATGTTTTTTACAAGTCTAAGATCTTTTCCATCAATTTGTAGATCTTCAAGCATCCTTATCATGTTGACATGTCTCACTTTATCAAAAGCCTTTGTGTAGTCAATAAAGCAAAGGTGTAGATCTTTGTTTACTTCTATAGAACGTTCGATTATGGTTCTCAGTATATACACAGCATTTACTGTACCCTTGCCTTCCACAAACCCACATTGTTCTTCTCCTATTTCAGGTTTGTATTTTCCTCCTAACTCTTTGCATGATAATTCTTAGCAAAATCTTTGTGATGTGACTCATTATACTAATTGTTCGATGTTGATCACATTCCAAGGCTCCCGATTTCTTTGGGATTGCAATAAATACAGAATTACATAACTCCTGAGGTATATTTCCAGTATCATATATTGTATTAAGCAGACTGGTAACTTTATCTATTCCATATTCTCCTAAAGCATTAATCATTTCTGTTGTGACGCTGTCTGAACCGGAGGTCTTGCCAGATTTCATGTGGTTAAGAGCATTCTGAACCTCCATCTTCAAATTGCTGGTCCTTCATTATTATTTTGAACATTATACTGTTCGTCTCCTGTTATCGTCATAAAGGTTTTTCACGTCAATCTGACCATTCATGTAAGATCTGATCTTTTTCTATTATGACTCTTCCATCTTTTGTCTTTAGGCAGCCTGCTGATGTACGTGTTCTTTGATTAGTAAGCTCCTGAATTTTTTTGTGCATTAGTTTCGCATTGTTACTGTTGTGATGTTTTTCAATTTCTCTGCAATTTTTCTCAAGCCATGTTTCTTTTGCCTCTTTACATAAGGTTCTCACTTTTCTGTGAATTTCTTCATATTTGGCAGGATTATTTTTGTTCTGTCTTCTTGTTTCCATTAGTTGTAAAATTTCTTCAGTCATCCATGTCTTACGGCCCACTTTCCTTACTTTTGGAATAGTTTTTTTCTGCTGCACAACTGATTGAATTCTTCATCATTTCCCATTGATCATCTACATCTTGAAATAGGATCTCTAGATCAGACAATATATCAAATTTGTTCTTTACTTCTATGTTAAAATTATCTTGTATTTCTTTGTCAGTTTTCAATTTGCACAAGTCATATTTAGGGTTTCCTACTGTATACTTGACTTTCTTTAACTTTACCCTCAATGTGCCTGTAATTAATCTGTGATCACTGTAACAGTCTGCATTTGGAACTGCTTTTACGACTGTTAACGCATTTCGAAACCTTTTGCTAATCAGGATGTAATCTATCTGGTTTTTAATCCTGCTGTCTGGACTCCTCCATGTCCATAATCTTCTAGGATGCTGTTTAAACCAGGGGTTTCCTACAACCATTTCTTGTTCTTTTGCCCATTCTACAAGTCTGTATCCTCTTTCACTTGTTTCTTCAGCTGCTGGTTAATAAAGTGTACACAAGTATTCGTGTTAGCTTTTTATATTGAGTTTGTGAAAGCTACCAAATAGCTGTGCGTTAATGTGCGTATGGAGTGACCAGAAATGATACCGCAATTTAGTCATCATGTTTCCATTTTAAGGATCTGTTCAGCTGTCTGTGTAGTTTGTTCACACGTACACATGGGTGACAGACCCGCTTTGAGTCTTCGTGAAAGATTGTCTACTCTGCTGTTTACCGTTCAGAGACATAACATGATTACCTGTTTTGCACTATGAAAATAGTTGTCAGTGTCTCTGTAGTGGGCTTCCTTCTTAACGACCAAGATATTGGTCCTCTTTTCATTGAAGTTTATAGATTTATTCGTATGCACGTGTGTTGTCCCCTCATTTGACAACGTGTTTGCTCTCACGTTTCTTGTTATGCCACAATATGTCAGTTTCCATCGCAATATTACTCTTCTGTTGGTATTCAATGCGTTTAGTGTGTGTGTGTGTGTTTTTTTTTTTTCTTTTTTCAATACAGTTGTTTGTCACTGCTGAGGGCTTGCGGAATTGAAAATTCATCACTGTGGAATACTAACTGTTGCCATTGACATTATGCTGATGCTGTAATGTTTAGGGCCTGCAATCCTTCTGAATATTTATAGCAAAATATCCCAGTTGGTGTGCACGTGGATTAAGGTCTGCGATCTGCTCAGACCTTAATCTGTGTCGGACGATTCCAGTAGGTTGATGACTGCTCTCGGTTGCATAAAATTCAATCCATCCTTTCTCCAATAATCCTCTTCCTCTTTCAACACATGGTCATCACATTTTTCCAGTAACTTTTATCAATATTTAATAGCGCGGACTAGATTAGTATCCTGACGTCAGACAATTTGAATATAGTATTGTCAGCTGCCACCAGTCCTTTAATTTTAGCCCACACAAGTTCTATCTAGTTAAAATGAGAATGGTACGGCTGAAGTCTCAAGCACCCATGACGATGCTCTTCTATCAACTTGTCGATTTCTTCTTCTTCTTCTTCTGCGTTCATCCGGATTTTTTTTTTCGGATGTGACTGCGTTGTGCCTGTTTACAGCAAAGCTGCGTTCTTGCGCCGTTAGGCCGACACATCCGACTTCTGCGGGCATTTGTTGACCGGGTTAACCTTCCAGGGAACTTGTCGATTTGATATGTCTTGCTTTTTGGAGTCTGTTTTACAAGGGACAACAATTCTAGCTAGAATTACGTTTCTGGAAATGGTATGTTTTCCATTCGGAGTCACATCTTTATTGCTCCCTTTGTGCTCGATGCTGTAGGTATTTTGTCTTCTTGGGCAACAACATTGATATCATGCATTGTCCATAATTGGACACGACGGTCTATCTAGGGATGGAAGCACAGTATTCTCGAGCCAATCTCTAAATACATTACCATTCATCTTATTATGATAATCCCTATTGTCTGTATGTTTTGATACGAACACGAGCCCAGCACTCTGTTGTAAGCCATTATGCGTATTACCAGCATGGGCCATGACCAAAAGTTGTGCTATACTACTGGGCACATATCGCTTTATCTGTCCATCCACTGATTGCCATTCCTTATCATTTGTGTGGTGCGCATTGATCCACAATTAATCCAAACACACTATGCCATAATTTTCTTTGCGCATTTCCCTTATTTCACGTAGGTATCTGCTTCTCATGGCTCCTAAATGTGGTTGCTCGCAAAGATTATTTCTACCGCCCTTGTACTTTCAAATAGTGAAGATAATGTCCTTATAATTTTCCACAAAGTTGTTTTGGATAGCTCCATGTTATTGTTCTTTCTGAACCAAACCCTAAGTTTTCTTACAGTCACTGTTTCTTTGGCATCCAGCATTTTTATAATGCTGGATAATCCTGGATATAAAATCCAAAATTTTTATAATTTTAGGAGTCTCCGTGGCGAAGTGGTCAAGCCTTTTGACTCGGGCTCCAAAGGTCGTGGGTTCGATGACATGATGACGAGTTACATTTTTCGGAGACTTCTGTGGGTCGTCGCTAGAGCTGTGGAGTTCGTGCTTTGTGCGATGCTTTCCGCGCTGCGGAAAGAGACCGAGCCATATGGGATAGAACTCGGTGCAATGAAGTCGACCCTGTCGTATATCAAGCGACTTTTTAAAGCATTTTTATAATAGCTCGCCTTATGACATCTTTGTCAAAGCTGTCGACGAAATGACCGTTTACTCAAACCCAATGCATGCATTGTTCTTTTTTCGGAATTTGTAATAGTATAAAACAGTTTCCTGCGATCAGCTCCTTGACAAAAATATGTGTACAACTTCATAGCGATTTTTTGAAGTGTATAATTTCGTATTCAATCCCATTGAAAAATATTCACACATTTCAATGTTAGCGATAAGTGGTAAGATTTAAAAAAAAAACACAACAACAACATATTAATCAGGTTTCATGAAATAACGCACATTTTGAGACACCTCTGAATGAACAGTCCTAGTTTAAACAACGCGGGTAGTTGGCATAAGGCCAATCCCGTGAAAAAACGAACAATATTCAACAATAAACGCTGATTGTCTGGCTACGCTGTAATACATTTAAAATAATGAATTTCACCTCAGACCCGTAAATTATATACCGCATATAAACAAACTGTGAAATCTGCTGTAAAATCTCTAGAACAAAATTTTTTTTTGTTGGGTGGACATAATGATAAGGTTATATACTAAATCTCATAATTTTCCCTCAGTTGGTTACTGAGATATGGATGTTTATATTGGGGGGGGGGGGGGGGGGGGGGGGGGGAACGCACTATAGTGACTGTCTTTTAGGGAGCGAATCTGAGTCCTCATTTGTAGGGTGTGGATACTGGGAATGGACGCTCTTTCTAGGACTTTAGTTTTGAGATCTTGTCTTACCATTTAAGCTTCAATAGCTTCCTAAGGCAGACTGTGTGGGCGTGGTTTAATTTCCTAGCGTGTCGCTGGTAAACAGTCCAGGTTTCACAAGCGTATAGCAGTGTGGATAATACGACTGCTTTGTAGACTTTCAGCTTTGTTTGCAGTCTTATTCCATTTCTGTCCCACACATTCTTGTACAGTCTGCCAAATGCCACGCTGGCCTTGGATATCCTTGCATTCACTTCGTCATCAATTAAGGCAGCTTGTGACACAGTGCTGCCAAGATAGGTGAACTTGTCCACAACACTTAGACTATGACAATTCACTTTGATATTCGGCACAGTGTGATTAACACCAGTAGCTGGCTGGTACATAACTACAGCCTTCTCCAAGTTGATATTGAGCCCAAAGTTGGCACAGGCATATGAGAAAGCTGAAACATTGTGTTGCATGTCTGCCTCTGAGTTGGCATATAGAGCGCAATCATCAGCAAATAGGAGCTCTCTGACAGTGTCGCTGGTAGTTTTGATTTTAGCTTTCAGCTTTTTGAGATTGAACTGTCCATCCATGCGGTAGTTGATGTCTATTCCAATGGCGTTGTCCTCGAATGCATTCGTCAGCACAGCTGAAAACATAAGCTGAACAGTGTTGGTGCCAGGACACAGCCTTGCTTCACTGCATTGGTGACAGGAAGAGCTCAGACAGCTCACCATTTCCTGTATTCTTGCATGCATACCATCATGAAATAACCGCACTATTTGGACAAACTGTCGTGGACAGCCATAGTTCGTCATAATCTTCCACAGTATTTCTCTGCTGACTGTATCAAAAGCCTTGATAAGATGAAGAATGACTTGCGCGATGAATTGGATTAAAGTGTAGAAAAGTTGCACAATTCGTCGACCACACTCTCTCGCATGAGTCCATCTGAATCCAGTGGCAAGACAAGTTAAGACGACTGGACACGAATTCAGGTGCAATGGATGTCCAGGGCGCTATACGTGCCTTGCCGTGCTCATCACGTTTCACAACGCTTTGCAGCTAAACGCCATCTTGCCCGTTGAATCACCAGCGATTTCTTCTGCGCAATCTGCCGAATCGTGTCTTCACATGCTGGGTAGGCATACCTAGTTCACCGATTGGTTTGACACCAAATTGTTTAACCACAAGAGAGAGAGAGAGAGAGAGAGAGAGAGAGAGAGAGAGAGAGAGAGAGAGAGAGAGAGAGAGAGAGAGAGAGAGAGAGAGAGAGAGAGAGAGTTAATTCGCATAATCTTGTAAGTAGTCGCCCATAATAAGACTCTTGTCTTTGCAGTTCAAGACATTGGAGTCCGGTATAAGGGTTGCGGATTTGACAGTTATGGCGGAAAAAAACAAACAACAACAACTGGAGATGGCCACTCATGCTGCGGGCGTTGAAGATGTCTCGGCAGTTGGATATAGTAGAGTAGGCCATTACATGTGGATTTTATGTCAGCATTCACCAGTGTGTTGACGAGACCCACAAAAGAAGCAAGGAATAGTAGCCTTGTAAGCTACCGTGCATGTCGTAAGAGGCTAGTGATGGGAGTTGGCGTGAGACTCGCTACTTCGACCCGTAGAAAATGTTGACTGCAAAATCAAACTAATCATGAACAAATCTGCAAAGGGCTTGGCGTAAGTTGGTTGAGGACCTATGCATGTCTACATTTCACGCCCCAATGACAATTTCTGCTATGGAACTAAAGTATACTGATCATATTAATCGAAGTGGGCGACTTAGTCAAAAAATGTGGATCTAATTCCACATCACCGTGATGCTTTAGTGGAATTTACACGAGAGCTGTCTTAGACATCTAAATTGACGAACAGACACGTGAAAATTGCCGACTGTCTGCATTCTAATCCACAGGTGCTGCCATCGATGATCAGACGATGTCTAATATAGAGAGATCTCGGAGAGCAAGAGCGGAACAGGGTGAGTATTTTTTGGTACACGTTCAGCGGATTTATAATTGAGAGCATTCTGGCTTAGGGGATAGTGAGGTGCGCAGTTTCATCATTCCCCGTCATACAAGGTCGAGGGTTCGAAATCAGCTGTGGGGGATTGGAAGCAGACTGCTTTGCGTTGATTTCATTGGTATGAGGTGTCGGCCGTTTAGAAAGCAATGGCAAACTACTGAACTAAGATTGCCTAGTAAATCACATACAGCCAATAAATACTGCGATTGATTGCAGAGTCCTGTAACGGACATGCTACTGACTATTAACTGAGAAGAGCAAATGTGTGAGAGAAGTGGGTGTGTGTATGTGGAAAAAATATGTTACTTACGAATTGAAACAAAATCTTCTACTTGTTACTTAAACTGTTCTCACGTGAAGAATTTAACCGGTGATGAACTGGAGAAAATGGAGAAGTGTTTCAACTCCAGCCTTTGAAACGTCGTCGGTGACCACTGAATGGCTGTATATCCATCTGATGCCACAATATAGTCCAAATACAGATCACACAAGACTAAATAGTTGTATGATTATCACTTTACAAAATACATATGGCAAGGTTATGGAGAAGGTGATAGCGGACAAATTGCGAGAGCCCCTATAACATGATAAGGGGACATATGTGAAAGAGACGATGGCAAAATCTGTAGCAGATAGGGTGACTATACGGGACAGAAGTGATGAAACAGTGTGTAAAAAGGGGATGGGGGAGGTGAGGGGAAACTGTGACATAAGGGATGCGAACATAAACAATACATCCATATGTTACCGCAGCTATGTTAACTTATATGAGTCTTGATTTTCTAGATCAGTGGTTCTCAACCGGTAGGGAATTCCCCCCCCCCTCCCCAGGGGGAAATTTTAGGGTTTCCAGGAAAGGGGGGGGGGGGGGAATTAAGATTATTTCAAGATCGCGTTAAAACAACAACCGATTACTTGATATTGTTTTTCCCTTCATACTTTACTCTTCTGTAGATCTCACCCTTCTAAAATTCATTTTATAAAGTAAGTAGACCCACAAATTACGTTTTATGTGGACGTCTATACTTGTTTTAGAATGTGCTATTAAATTTAGCTTCCATTATTACGTATACTTTGAAGTGCGGGAGGAAGGGGGGGGGGGGGTGACGTTCTGAAAATATGGTGAAGGGGGCACGGGCCAATTTTTAGGTATGGAATATGAAAAGGGGGAATGACATTCTGAAAGTATGGTAAAGGGGGACATGTGCCAAAAAAGGTTGAGAACCACTGTTCTAGATCATGACGCTGTGAAGTGAAATAAACTTCCAATAGAGTGACCAATGTGGCATTCTGTTGTCTCGGGAATCTCCACTCAGTTCTCTCAAGAATCTCCACTTGATTTTTTCGAAGAATCTTTACCTAAAATCTCTCAAGAATCTTCATCCAATTGTCTCAGAAATCTTTACCTAAATTCTCTCAAGAATCTTCACCCAATTGTCTCAAGAATCTTCACCTAATTTCTGTCAAGTATCTTCATCCAGTTCTCTCAAGAATCTCGACCCGATTGTTTCAAGAATCTGCACCTAAATTCTCTCAAGAATCTGCATCCAGTTGCCTCAATAATCTTCACCCAATTTTTCACAAGAATTTTCATCCAGTTGTTTCAAGAATCTTCCCCCAAATTCTCTCAAGAGTCTATACTCGGTTGTTTCAAGACTTCCACTAAATTCTCTCAAGAATCTCCACCCAGTTGTTTCAAGAATCGCCACATCTAGATGACCAGGCAAAATGACCTAATGGAGACAAGAACACAGACCTGATCCAAGACTCTAGCCAACGTGTGATATAACGAACAATTATCGCACAATCGTTATCCCCAAGGCAATTGATCATGATGGAAATTTGACTTCACATTCTGTCTTTCGTGTTCATGTAACAACAATGCTTGGTTGGTATTATCAATGTTACTTTCTTCAGGCGCATTTGAAACAGAGGTGAGCTTTGGCGGCAGACAGGACCTCCCGACAATAAAAGAAGAATGCCAGAAGAACCCAGGTCATGAGACGTTTATCTCTGTTGAAAACCTGTCACTAGATCACTTTCCTCAAGAATACCGGGATCCGGAGGTGCTCGAATGTGCCAGACTACAGGCTCTGCTGACTGTCTGCTTGGTTGTACACTACACGAGTCCTGCTCGACCAGAAACTCTCCCTGGATCGAATGACCCGTATCCGTTTTATACAATGAGAGGCTCGAGAGGAGCCCGCTGTGGTACCGGATCTGTTGAACTAATCCATGATTATAATCAAGACAACACCAGTCGTAAGTGCTGGTGTAAAGAATGTATTCAGTCAGGGGATCCGAAAACGGACTGGGGAAAGATAATTATCCAGACGGCGAAGCATGTTGTGTTTAACGTCGAAGAATGCCAACAGACTGATATTGAATTATTTTATGACACCGAGGAACGTGATCAGGTTTATACGCTCAATGGCACTGTTCAGCAGGAAGACTTGAAGTCTGATTGGTGTTTGATATATTGCCCCACACACGACATGGAGTTGGTGAGGAAACTGCAGGGCCCAGAACATCGGTTTCGCGAACTGAAACAAAATCTCTTTGAGAAATACAGGCATATGACACCCAATCTGACTGTTATCGTCTCACACCCCCATGGATGCCAGAAGCATATTACAATTGGAAGGTGGACTAAAAGAGAGGAATTTGGACCAAATCACACTCGTTATGTCTATACCACAGACACATGCCCTGGCAGTAGTGGAGCTAGAGTGTGGTTATTGGCGGAGCATGAGGAGTGCAGGTCGCTCTGCCACATACACAGCCAGACCATTGACGTTCACAGAAACATGAGTGGAATTGGGTGGTATTAGTACCACCACACTGCATAAAGCTGGTGTTTTTAAGAGGGCGTTATATACTGAAGCCAGAGCTACCTTACTTGTCTACTGAAGTTCTTATATGGAGTTTCATTGTTATTTTAACTGTTTTGTTTTTCTCGTGCGGTTGTACCTTAAACAGTTTCCACGTGAAGAATCTAAACGTTGATTAACTGGAGGAAATGGTGAAGTGTTTCAGCTCCAGCCACGAAACATCGTCAGTGCCCGCTGAATGGCTGTATATCCGTCTGATGCTTCTACATAAGCCAAATAACGATCACTCAAGACTAAATGGTTACAGGATTATCACTTTACAAACTACACATGGCACGGTTTTGGAGAAGGTGATCGCGGGCAAACTGCAAAAGCCCCTATAACATTGTATACCTACTGCTCTCAAGAAGACTGAGGAGTTACCCACCAGAAAAAGACATTTGGACAAATGCAACGACTCTGGCGTGCGATGTCTGTGAGGAACTTATAAGTATAGAACCGTGGCAATTGCCTTGGATCTAGAGCAGTGGTTCTCAGCCTCTTTTTTGGCCCATGCACCCCTTCACCATATGTTCAGAATGTCACCCTCCCCCCTTTCGTATTTCCTCCCTATAAATTTCCCCCCTTCTCCACCCCTACACACTATACGTAAAGATGGAAGCTAAATTTAATAACACATACTAGAACAAGTCTAGACGTCTACATAAAACGTGATTTGCGGGTCTTCTTACGTTATAAAACGAATTTCAGAAGGGCGAGAAGTACAGAACTGTAAAGTATGGAGGGAAAAATAATATCAAGTAATGGGTTCTTATATTAATGCGATCTTTAAATAATCTTAATTCCCCCCCCCCCTCCCCTACCCGGTTAAGAACCACTGGTCTAGAGGATGCATCTAACAGGGACATTGGATCTAGAGGAGGCCTCCAACGGTGACCTTTGATCTAGAAGAGACATACGACAGGAGTAAGTTAGACGTTTTATGTATACGCTTATGGACACAGAGGTCTGTCTTTGGATCGTCAATATTCTATACAAACATAAGTCCATTCTGCGCATGGGCTCGTAATACTTCTAATATTGCACTATTGCACTGCTGTTACCACGGTGATCTGCCTTTTCGCCGATGTTTTTCAAGGCCTACACAACAAGGATACATGATGTCTTTTGTTGTGTTTAGCTCTTATGTCTGCAAGTTTTTTTTTGTTTTTTTTTGCTGCCATTTGTGATATAAATATTTTTAGAAAAAGTGAATTATTTTATCAGTTCTAACATTTGAACTGGATATTCAGCACTTCTTATCGTTGACTCTACTGATATGCTAGTCACCAGCAAATATATAATTTTGAATAACGAACACACAAACAATAGATTGCACAATTTATTGCCTGGCATATTTCGTTGCATCTCGCCAGGTAGATATTGCAGTATTCACACAACTTAAAGTAAAATAACTAGATACATCCTTTAAGATGAAATACACACATGTTCGCACAGTAATGTCAATTGTCTACCATGGTAATTTTAAACTGACTATCATGACTTTCTGTTTGCACAAAACTGGCCTATGTAAATTAATCATTTTGGCTTCTGCAAACTTTAACAAGCGACTATGTTGTGTATTAAACAACACGCGAAACGCATTGTCTCTATCAATCACATGGCCGGTTTCCAAAACATGCCTTGCAATCGATGATGCAGGACGTCTGTGGTGTGTCGGTTTTGCCAGGCACCCTTAGCCTGTGTGCAGCATTTTGTCAATCCAATTAGGTACGTTTTCAACGACCCTGCTGTTTAACTGCCGCTCTGTTCTGCCAATGTAGGTAGACTGGCACCTGCATGTGAATTGGTAAATGCAATTGGATGTGGCGTACAGAGGACAGATTCTTTTACTGCTGGGGTAGGATATATTATGAGATATATTATTAAAATACTTTTGATTGCATTGATAGCTTACCAATCAAATAATGTATATTTTGTGTGTTAACTTTTCACATATGTAGTTGTATATGAGTATTAATTACAGCAGCTATACACAGTTCTGCTGATTTAATATCTATACTATAAAAGGCAATGTATGTATGTATGTGTGTCCGTTCTTTATGCGTTCGCGAACTTTCCATCCGATTGAGATGAAATTTTCTACATGGTTTCTTTTCATTCCCGTGCAACCAACTGTCATAGTTTTGTACTTACTAAAAGCTATCTACTTACTAAAATTTAATAATTTAAATTTACATTATCATTTCTATATAGCAGGGGGACTTAACATAAGAAAAGTTATTTCAAGGGGCATAACTTTTAATAACATTGCTATTATTTTATATATAGATTCTTGCATTGTTTTCAAAGATTTAGAAACTCTTTGTCTACAGTTATTTACAGGCATATGAGTTATAATAAATAATGATATAATCTTTAGGCATTTTCATAGTTTTCATAAAAATAATGCATCTATTTAAATAGTGATGAAAATTTTCTAACTCATCTTTTTATTTTTCTACAACAGCACATTAATTTTTTTTTAACATTCTCATATGTATGGCGCGTTACACCTATATTTGTTGTCAAAGAATTAGTGTGCTCTTTGTGGTGAGTTGATCATATCAGAAGATCAGCGATGTCAAAAAGTGCTAACGCACTTCTGATTTGATTTCTTCTCGGCACTTTGGTCAAAATCTAGTCCAGTGTTTCAAACATTTCAACCAATATAAGGGAAACTGTTATTTATTAATTAAATTCTCCTCCGTGGAATAATTGGTGAAACTGCTAACTATAAACTTGTGTATTTTTTCCGGATTTTGTGGTGATATTCGTTGGATTTGATATTCTGGATATTTCCCCGGAATTATTACCTGAAACAACAAATTTCAATATGTATTCGAATATCACTGAAGTCGGGATCTCGATAAATGACTACTTCTTCTTCTTCTTCGTTCATCCGGAGATTTTTTTCTCCGGATGTGATTGCGTTGTGCCTGTTTACAGCAGAGCTGCGTTCTTGCGCCGTTAGGCCGACACATCCGACTTCTGTGGGCATTTGTTGACCGGGTTAACCTTCCCGGGGGTTTCTTAGGACGATTGACTCTCACTGTTGTGGTGTTATCCCCCATCCCAGCTGGTTCATATAGAACAGCCAAAGATCCTGGTCAGCCCTCAAGGGAAGGCAGGGGCAGACCATGGGCATTCCCCGCCATCCAAGGAGGCTTCCATACTTGCAGAGCCGATACATAGCGCTCTGGTACTGGGCACACCCAAGGAATCGTCACGTCCTGCACATGGCAGCTTAGCCTCACTTCCGTATATTGGGCCTTTCCGTTCACCATAGGCTGTTCTTCCGGAAACCAGAAGTATGCAGTCTGCAGATGACATCCACACAGTGAGCTTTCGATTCGGACTTTCCATGTAATGGATTTGGTATCCAAGCAATATTCCATTTCATGCCACTAGGACACTTTTCCACCTTTTATGAAGCCCACACAGCGAGCTTTCGATTTGGACTTTCCACATAATGATTTGCTATCCAAGCAATATTCCATTTCATGCCACTGATGACACTTTTCCACCTTTTTATGAAGCCCACACAGCGAGCTTTCGATTTGGACTTTCCACATAATGGATTTGCTATCCAAGCAATATTCCATTTCATGCCTCTGGATCTTCATGCACCTTTAAATGTCAACCTGTATGTAGTTAAAGTAAGCTGCGGTAAACTTGAGCTTGTTGATATCTCCATAGAGCTTGTCCTCAAATGAAGCAGGTGTGGGCCAAAATATCTTTCTCTGTTCTGCATACGTGGGCAATTCCTGCAGCAAATGTTTTGCTGTCATTTTCCAGTTCTACAATTACCTTCATCGGTATCTCCTATCTTTAGTTTATTGAACAAGTGGTATTTCAGCCTGTTATGTTCCTGTGCGGAGTCTGAAGATTGCTACTGTTCTCTTCGGTCGAGTTTGTAATATGCATCATCCTTCTGATGGCCTGGATGCTCTGATTTCCCATTGGTTCTATAAGTGCTTTTTATCACCCTCTTTGCCTCATTATAGGTTATGTCTATGTCAGGCTGTGGTAGTCTGTCCGCCCTCTTTTGCCAGTCTGTCAGCCTCTTCGTTTCCAGGTATACTGCAATGTGATGGGATCCACTGTATTACAACTTTTTTGGATTTCTGGCATAGACCATGGAGTGCTGCTCTTAGGATCAGTTAGTTCTGTGCTGTTAGTGCTCTTCAGTATTGAGACAGCTGACTTTGCATCTGTGAAGATAGCTATTTGCTTCTCTTTATTTTCCTCCATCAGGAGCATTTCTGCTGCAGTTTTCAAAGCCTCTACCTCCGCTTTGAAGTTACTTGAAAATTTTCCAGTTGCCATTGAATGTGTTTTTTTTCACTCCATTTTTTTTAATTTAGGAGAATTCCTCCTCCTTCATTCTCTATTGAATTTTTGGCTGATCCATCTGTATATGCATGGGTCCAATTCCTGCTTGTTTAATGTTCTTTTATGTTGTTTAGGGTTATTTCTCTTCTTTCGGTGTCATGCTGAGTGTTCTTTTTCTCAATACCAGGAATGTTTTCTATCATCTCAGGCAGTTGCTGCTGTCTCCAAGCTGGGAACTTGTGTGCATTGTGTATGGGCTTGACTGTTGATATGTTAAGTATAGGATCTGCCCTAATCCTTCGTTTTGCAGTTTCTACAAAGTTGCTACGCTTCAGTCTTCCCTTTCCAAAACCATTAAATCTGTTGTACATAGGGTGGTCTGTCAATCTTCTAAATTTTTCTGCTTGTTGCTGGGCTCTGCTATCTCTTCTATCCTGCATTGGTTGTAAACAAGTAATCTTTTCTAGTTCATTAATAGGCGTTGTCTTCAGGCTTCCAGTTATGATTCGCATTCCTTGGTTTTGGACTCTACTTATTTTGTTAAAGTTTGACTTAGCTGCTGTTGCCCAAGCTGCAATGCCATATTCCAGTACTGGCCTCACCCGTCCAGTATATAACTTCTTGAGAACTTTCTCATCTGCTCCCCACGTTGTACCAGCAAGCTTTTTCATGATTGCCATTCTCTGCCTTGCTCTTGTTCGATTTTTCTCAACCTGTGTCTTCCATGTCAGGCGACGATCAAAGGTGACTCCTTAGATAGTTTGGAATTTTCTTCATGGCGCAATATTTTTCCATTCAATACCAGCTTAGGTTGCTGAGTTTTATTTGAGAGGGAGAACACTGTGCATGTTGTTTTCTCCTCACTTATCTTCACTAGCCATGATTTTGACCAGTCCTCTAGCGCTTATAAGTCTTGCTGTATTCTGCTGTTAGCTGTACTAATATATTCTTCAGATGTCCATATGGCTAGGTCATCTGCAAAGGAGGATGTGTGTACTCTGGCTGGTAAATTTTCTGTGATGTCATTTATATATGCTAGGAATAATGTTGGTGAAAGAACTCCTCCTTGGGGGACACCTTGCTCCAGCAGCATCATTTTGCTTGTTTGTCCTTGTACTTTTGTCCTGGCAGTTCTGTCCTCAAGGTAGTGGCTGATCCATTTATACATTTTTCCACAAACATGCATGTTTTGCAGTTTTACTTTCAGTCCTTCCTTCCATACTTTATCAAATGCTTTTTCTAAATCTATCCAGACTGCTAGTGTGTGCTTTTTCTCTTGGAAGGCATCCTCTATTTCCTGAGCTATATAGGTTATTTGATCTTCAGTGGATCTGTACTTTCTGAATCCTGCTTGGTGTGGTGTTAAGAGTTTATTTTCTTCCAGATGCCATGTTAGCCTGCCATTGATAATGCGTTCCATTAATTTTCCTACACAGCTATGTGGACTGATAGGTCGATAGCCATTTGGTTCTTTCAGGTCTTTTCCTTTCTTTGGGACTGGTATTAGTATAGCTTCCTTCCATGCCTGTGGGACTATTCCTCTCTTCCAGCTGTTATTTAGGACTGCTAGTAGTTTCTTCTTTGCCTTGGTGCCTAGTCCTATTAGCATTTCATTTGTGATTCCATCCTTTCCTGGTGATTTCTTCTTTTTTAGGGTATTCATTGCCTGTTCCATTTCTTCCATTGTTAGATTTGCCATCATATATTCTGCTGCTGTCTCTGTATTTCTATGATGTATCTGTTTGTCTTTGATTGCTTTCTTCTGTTCGGTTGTAATATCAATGTGGTTTGTATTTGCATAGTGTTCCATTAGTGCATTTGCAGCCTTTTTTCTCGTAAGCAAGGCATTTTGTTTAATTGTTATTTGTTTGTTTCTAGGTCCTTCATTGTTCATGGCTTTCACTAGTTTCCATAGTTTGTTTCCATCCCTGTCAAAATTCAGGTTTTCTGTTTTTTCCCTCCAACAATCTCTTGTTGTTTGATTTACTGTTCTTTTATATTTTGCTGAGATGGCTTTGAGAGAGATATTCGCTTCAATTGTTTGTTCTCTCTCTGCTGTCTTCCTGGCATCTTCAACTTTGTCCTCCAAACTTTGTAGTTCTTCAGTCCAGTATGGTTTGTAATTTTTCCTCGCTCCTCTAGGAATGGACTCAGTGGCTGCCTGTATTATCGCTCTGTTTAGACTTTCCACCATTTGCTTTATGTTGCCATATCGTGTATTTATGTTTTCACAATATTTGTCTGTTAGTATGGCAAATCTGTCCCAATCTGCTCGTTTGTAATTCCAGCGGGGCAAGGGCTTTTGCTCCTGTGGAACATACTCCATATTCATTACAAGCTTGATTGGTCTGTGGTCACTACCTGCTAATTGGTCCAGCACATGGCGATCGATTTTGTGGAGGATGTCTCCTGTGCAGAAAGCTAAGTCTGGAGTAGAAGTGGTAAGCCATCTTCTGGAGTAGAAGCTCGGTGTGTCATCCGCTTTGTTGAGTAGATGGAGATTTGAGTCTATTTCCCAGTCCTCCAATTCATCTCCTCTTTTGTCAGTATCTGGGTATCCCCATCTTTCTGAACGGCTATTAAAGTCTCCGACAATAATGCAGTTTGTGTCAGTTATTTTCATGTTTGAGAGTGTAAGGTCCTTATCTGCTGGGCTATACAGATTGTAGATTCTTATTTTACGTCCTTTATCATTATATCAACACCTATAATTTCCGTTTGGTTGTCAGAGATCACAGATACTTCGCTGCAAGGTATTGTATTTCGTGTAAGTATTAGAACTCCTCCTTTGTGTCCTTCGCGGTCGAAACGTGTGGCCTGATATCCTCTGACTGAGAATTTGTGATTGGCGTTGAGGTGTGTCTCTTGAATGCATGCCACATCTATTCTATCTTTATGAAGACGCTGTGTTAGGGAGTCTTTCTTCTTGTAAACTCCTTCGGCATTCCACTGTAGTATGTTGAGTGTCCGGGGTATTTGGTCAATAGCTCTTAACCTACTCCTCTGTGCCTTGACTCCACAGCACAGGGGAAGGTGACCACCAGTAGTGATGGTGGACCCCCTCGAGGCAGGGGGCCCGGCACTATCACCACCTGATGGGACTTCACGGGATTAGCACCATAACGATTAATTTTGATTTGTGACATCATGAATTAAGTTACGTTGCACTGCTTTGTCAAGCCTGTGGCTCAGTACATCCGATTTCGACAAGCATTTATTTGGGATGCTTTCCCTAGCCTTTGACTGTCCCCAGTCTACCTACAAGGCAGCAGGTTTTACGTTGCACTGCTTTGTCAAGCCTGTGGCTCAGTACATCCGATTTTGACAAGCATGTATTCGGGGTGCTTTCCCTAGCCTTTGACTGTCCCCAGTCTACCTACAAGGCAGCAGGTTTGTGTGTCTCTTCGTCTGGTCCCTCTCCCTCGACCTGTCCAACATGGGTGGCCCTACCAGTAGCTGTGCTACCGTCGGCATAGCTCTTGGGGTCATTGGGACGCACAAGCCCCTCTACCTCGTCACGGTGGACACACAGCAGAGGGGTAAATGACTACGATGTCCAGCTACTTCACCAGTCCGGAACGATAGTGTGTTCCATAACTGGTCCCGGGGCGGCTGCGAAAGCAACACCTGCACTTATTTGAGTGCCCTAACTGGTCCAGGAGGTGTATCTTTTGGGGGAGTCGTCGACCTGCATAGGTTCGAAGTTCCCACTAGGTGGTACTTTCACCTGTCAGCAGAGGTTCAGAAAGCCGTGTATGACAAGATACACGGCAAAATGTTTTCTCTATCAAGTCTAGGGATAGATATATCACTACAACATCTAGACAAAGAAAGGGACAGGCTGACCATCCACTGGCTACCTGTCACGATTGCTCCTCAAGGAGTTAAAAAAACTGGTGCACAGTATTACAGGAGACGACAAGGCTGAGGTCTTTAGGATAAAGAATGGGGCTGGCAAGTGGGGAGCGCTCTGCAACCCAACAAAGGAAGTCCCACATTACATACGGATCTACACTCCCGGTATTACGAACAATAACCACAGAGTGTTGATCACGATGCCAGGGAGAAAGACCAATTGTCCAGCATGTGGCCAAAACAACCACTGGGCAAATAAATGCCCTTGTCGACGACAATCGACGATACCAATAGCAGCAACAGTAAGTGTTCAAAGCCAAGAAGATTTCCCACCACTCGAAAGAGAAACCTCTCCACAGGGAGAGATTGAACTGACACAAACCTTCAGTAGTCAAATCAACACACAAGAAAATAACACACAAGAAAATAACACACAAGACATCAGTCCAAGGAATGAAGACTCTGACGGCTTTCAAGTCGTCAGCAAACCAAAGAAGATAACATGGGCTAACAGAAGACTGCAGTCAAAACACAGCGACGACACAGAAACAGACGACTTATCACTGTCAAAGAAAGAAAAAGTCAAAGCCACTATAGGAAAGACAAAGGAAACTGAACAAGAACAGCAAGAGGAGACTCAAGTTCAAGACGAAGACGACGCATACAGCATACCAGACACTCTCTTCGTAGACACAGATACAAGTGATAAGAACGCGGATCAAGAGGATCCTCTCACACAAACTTTTGATACTACAGACTTGCTCGCCTAAATGTACTCATCACGGATAATAACTTTACGTGTGATTCTATACACTTATTATATCTCTTTCATTCGTTTTTACTTAAATTATAATGACTAGTGATTTAGTTATTATTATTTTAAACATTTGTGGTATACGTACAAAATTACAACACATTATCACACTAATAAAAAAACACAAACCAGACTTTATACTACTACAAGAAACAAATATATGTTCAAAAACATTCGCACAACATATCACCACACAGCTAAGCCTCAGACATTCATGCTTTAGTTTAGGCACACACAAATTGGGTCAGGAACAGCTATTCTGCAGACATCAGACAGGTGGGACATAATTAAAACACACACGGATAACCAGGGACGAATCTCCATAGTACAGGTAGAAAACACTATACATGCATACACCATAGTGAACATACATGCACCACCTAATTACAATCATCAACCAAATTTTTACCAAGAATTAGACACCTTACTTATACAAACATACAGAGGGCAAATGTTATCCTTGCAGGGGATTTCAATTTTGTACTCTCAGATTTGGATATCGTAGGGGCAGGCAAAGCAGGAATCAAGACACAATTAAGGAGAAATGACAGAAATGGAATACATCAACTGGATATACTAAAGAATACTCTAGAAACTCACAATTTAATAGACGCTTTCCGATACAGACACCCTAATAACATTGCAACAACACACAAAAATAGAGCTTACAATAGATCAGCCAGATTAGATAGAGTATACACACCTTCAACACACCACATAATACACACAAAACATCTACAAGAGACTTTACAATACACAGATCACAAAGCAGTACTAACACATATCACTACCGACACTACAAACACAAGGCCATCAAAAAGAACACCACATTGGAAGTTCAATAACTCCTTACTCCAAAACACAGGTTATTTACAACATGTGACACAACTTATTCTAACATACACTAATAGTACACCCACCGACAACATAACACAAATTTGGGATTTACTAAAGAATACAATACGATATAGAACACAACAGTTAGCATCCATCATACATAAAGACAGACTACAACAAGAACATATCATAGAGACAGCAATACAACTCACAAAACAGACTGACAGGAATGCACCACACCTAAACACACTAGAATCACAATTAGAACAACACCAGCAACACACATTCCGTGGTGCACACCTTCGAACTAAACTTACTAACATATCAGAAGAAAGTCCCAATAAACAACACCTTGCATTAGAACAAAACATTCAACGCAACAGACAAATAGGAGCAATAACAGACATGCAAGGAAACACACAAACAGAGACAGTACATATACTAGAAACATTCCGACAGTGCTACACTGACCTATATACAGCAGAACCCGTCAACACACAAACACAAAATAGGTTCCTACAATACACAAAGAAATTGTTAGACACAGACAAAGACACACTAGACACAGAGCTTACATTAGCAGACATAACACATGCACTCAATCAAATGCAAAAAGACAAAACACCAGGACCAGATGGACTCACAGTAGAATTCTACCAAAACTTCTTTCCTATCCTAGGCAATTTCCTTCTAAAGGTCTACCAAGAAGCTTTTAACAAACACGAACTCCCAAACACTTGCAACATGTCATATATAACACTCATACCTAACGACAACACAGACAAAACACAGCTGAAAAACTATAGACCCATCTCATTATTAAACACAGACTACAAAATTCTAGCAAAATCACTTGCAAACAAAATAAAAAAAACTTCATGCCATCACTCATCCACCCAGACCAACAGTGCAGTATTCAACACAGAAACATACACCAACATACACACTTCATTAGAGACTTCATTACATACACCCACCAGAAAGACTGTCAATCCTCCCTTTTATCTTTAGACCAGGAGAAGGCCTTTGACAGAATTTCACACTCATACTTACATAAACCACTAGCACACTGTAACATAGGACAGTACTATAGACAGTGGATAGAAATATTGTATAAAAATCCTGAAAGTAAGGTACTGGTGAATCATTCACTCACTGGCAGTTTCAGAATCACTAGATCTGTCAGACAAGGGTGTCCACTATCACCAGTCCTATATGTACTCACACTAGAACCACTCTTAGAAGCAATTAGACAGGACACTAACATTAAAGGTACATTTATACAAGGGTCTGGAGAGCGGAAATTAATTGCTTATACAGATGACACCGCTTTCTTCCCTACAACCAACACTTCCATAACGAACATACTTCACACCTTCAGACAGTTTGGTGAAGGAAGTGGGGCCAAAATAAACACACAGAAGTCTAAAATAATGGGTCTGGGGAAGTGGAAGAATAAAGCAGATTTCCCCCCGGATCTAACAGTCACAGATAACATGAAGATTTATGGGATCACTTTTCCATCCAATCCCAGAAAAACACACACAGAAACATGGCAATCACTGACAAAACAAATTATAGACATACTACATAGGTTCAAATACAAGACATCAACAATTTTTGTACGAAGCACAATTGTAAACACCTTCATCATTCCTAAAATAATATTTTTAGCCACAGTGTTAGACCCCCCAAAACAAACAATCACAGACATAAACAAACACATCAGACAATTCATCTTCAGCAACACAATCCACAGTATAAAGCACAAGACTTTAATACAAGATAAGAAACGAGGGGGGGGGGTAGCATTACAGGACCTTAAACACAAAAATACAAGCATTAAGAATCAACCACATAGGACGCATCATCAATCATCCAGATCAACACTCGCTAGCATTATACTATATTGCAATTAGATTACACAGAATTAAGAAAATAGACAAAACAACACCGCACTATTACGGCACACTACCGCACTTCTACAGAACATGTATGCAAGCAATTCAAGGTAACGAACACTTAATACAACAGACAACCAAGCAGATATACAAATATTTAGTGAAACAACAAGCCCCACCACTACACCTGAGAATCAAAAGAGGATACAAATATCATATGAAAGACTACAGCTGCACCTTCACTAACTTACACAACAAACATATCACATCGAAATCCAAAGAAATAACATACAGGCTAATTTATAATATGACCCCGACAACAGAGAGAGAGAGAGAGAGCTGCACATACATCCAAGCAAATAGCCCCATGCAAATTATGTAGACAAAATATTCAGGAAACAGAGGACCATCTCTTCTATGAATCAACAATCACAGCCACTAAGACTGCACTGCAACAATTAATAGAAACACACACAAACAAGAAAACTGACGCTTACAAAGCCATTTTCCTAAATACAATACCCACAGCCATAAAAGACAAACACACTAAACTTCTTGTTGCACTAGCGGAGTATAGAAACACAATATGGTCGAATAGAAACTCGGCCACCCACAATCACTACACAATATACCCACACATACTAGCAAAGATTTTTCAACAGAAAATAAACGACACCCCAGCTAATTCTCGCCGATTAGATTCCAAGCAGCCCCCACCCTATCCCCACTTCAGAAGTCTCTTCCAACACGTTACATTAACAAGCCATAGGCACATGTTCACAATTTCTATACTACCACCAAGCGATCACCATGTTTACCACTAAGACCAAAATATTTTGGGACGTAACAAAAACAAAGAGGACCAAATAAGTGCGACAATAGAAATGTCCCTTTCCTATTGTGCGGAATGAGTATCATAAATTGGCACAACCTAGGACAAAGTGGTGATGGTAGGGAAAGAGAGATGAGAGGGGAAAGAAGGTAGGGAGGAAAGAAGCAGAAAGAAGGAGAAGAGAAGGGAAAAGATGTGGAAGGAGAGGAACAGCAAGGAAGAAAAGCAGAGTGGGTGGCAGGGGAAAAGAAATAAATGTCAACTTCTGTCTTGAGTAGATACCAACAGTAGGAGCGGGCTGGCTTGATCATGAAACGCGCTGTGACATAGCCAAAGGTCTGTGATAAGCCCCCGACAACGACCGCGCCCACCAGGCTCCCACGCGGGCCCACCAGCGAGGACACGGCCGCTTCCGGGCGGCCCTTGCCCTTTTCAGCACACCGTTGGCAAATTTGTGGGTGTTTGGAAGCATAGAAGGTCCGTTCTATGCGCGCAAGAGTCACACTTCCCTAACCACTCAATGTCCCCCCCTCACAGCATTCGGGGCATTCCCATAAGTGCTCCGTCCCCATCCTCAGCAGCCAGCGAAGAGTTCCAACACTAATAGTACCAGTAGCAATCTGATTATAAGTCCGTCTCGCCTTTCCTTTGAGCGTTGAGCGTCGGCCAGATCCCTTCGTCACTCCTCGTTGTCTCATTCTTGCCAGACCATGGTAATCCATTTGCTCCTCCGAGGTGTGCACGTGTTCCCACAAGGCCGCAACCACGTCTGCCTTGTCATGTATCAATACTCCACCAAGTTCTGCAGAGCCAGCCAATCTGTCCTGCCTGTTCATTTCCCAGCACACCGGCATGCCCCGGAGAAAAGATCCAGGCGATGCTTGTCACCCGTGACCTCCGAAGCGAAGCAAGCCACTCCGCACGAAGTCTGCCCATCCTCACCCTCGTCAGCATGCTTTCTGAGTCAGTTACAATCACGATGTGTGTGTGTGTCGTATTCTCCATCCAGCGGAGAGCCGCAGTGACTGCCTCCACTTCCATTCTTAAGCTGGATGTTGTAGGTATCATATGCCAGGCTCTCCTGCCCCAAACATCGACTATTAGCTTTGGCTATGAACCCCAGCCACTTCTCTCACCTCTTGACACCGAACCATCTGTGTAGATAATCACATCACTCGAGTGAGCATTGTCCTGAATTAGTAGCTGGATTTCCACTTCCGTGGCCCCTGCTGGCCACTCCTTGCACTCCCGGCTTAATGTGATTATAACTCTGCACAAGTCTGACTGCTCCGCTGGCACTCTGACCCACTCCTCTCCACGCCTAATGTTCTCCAGGGGGCACACCTGTCTGATCGTATCCTCTGCCTGAGCCATCCATGATTTCCCTCTTATCAGTCGCTGACCCTTAACTGCGTCCAGCGCCTCATGCAGTGGGTGGTCTGTGTCTGCAGCTACTCTGAGGTATGCCTTCGCCTGCATCACTTTGAGCCTACCAGCAACAGTCGGCAGACCAAGGATGTAACGAATACACACTACTGGGGTGTCTCTCGTGCATCCCAGAATGACCCGCATAGCTTCGTTCTGTATGCGCTCTAACTTCACCAGCTGACTCTCTGAGACAGTGAGCAGACCTAATCCATAATCAATTACTGAGAGGATCAAGTGCTGGTATAGTGTGAAAAGCATTCTCTGCTCTATGTCCATTGCAGCCATAGTTTTAAGTGCATTGAGTCCCTTTAAGCGTGTGAGAACCCAAGCGTGTGAGAATGATGGGTTTAGAGTGAATGAGGGGAAGAAATCATCACCACATCATAGTCGTTGTTGTCTCCGTCATCATTATCACCACCATTATCAACACCATTACCATCAATCACGTTAGAATGGGATGACTGAAAGCGTACGCCAAATCACACGTTCCCATTACGTCATATTGTCTTAGTTTAATTTATTGCTCATAATTTATGCATATTATGTGAATATAATTTGTAGTTTTGATGATGGAAACACATTTGTACACCAATTCGACACACAAACGCCCTGTTAAATAGACCTACACAAATACCATACACACAGCACGCCTGTTAAAATACTAACAATACAATTGCACAATTTGTTTCTAACACTCAATAAACGTTTAAAAAAAAAATTTCAAAATAAAATAATAATTATAAATGTCATATTATCATAACTGTATATGCATGTATTTGTTTTATTAACATATGTGACACATAACACTAACAAACGACAACGCTCTGTAATATACACAAACAAAGAAACACACATTACACCTTGTAAATATACATTGATTTGTATGAAATAAACGTGTAAAAAAAAAAAAAAAAGAATTGCTTCATAAGAGATGCTGAATGAAAGAATGTATGAGAGGAAATAGAGAAGAAGGGCAGAATGTAGGACGGGCCTGCGATTTTCGTTCGTTTAAAAAAAAAAAAGTACTTTTTTGTGAGAGAAAGTTAGTTGCATATCGTTTGCAGTACTCTGCAGTCAACCCACCGCCCACCATTTATTGGCTGTTCGTGATATCTTGGTAAGTTTACTTTAGATAGATCTCTTCCAATCATATTTTCTTCTATCAATCTATCTATTCTTCTATTCTATCTATATTTTTAACGGGAACGGGCCGAACATAGATAGATAGATAGATAGATAGATAGATAGATAGATAGATAGATAGATAGATAGACAGATAGATGGATGTATGGATGGATGGATGGATGGATAGATGGATGGATGGATGGATGGATAGACAGACAGACAGACAGACAGACAGACAGACAGACAGACAGACAGACAGACAGACAGACAGACAGACAGATAGATAGATAGATAGATAGATAGATAGATAGATAGATAGATAGATAGATAGATAGATAGATTAGATAGATAGATCGGGAACGGGAGCTTATATGACTACTTATATGAATTAAATAAATGAGATGCTCCCCACCAGGGACTGGGTGAAGCCGGGCCGGGTCAGACAGACGGACAGACAGATAGACAGACAGACAGATAGTCGGGAACGGGAGCTTATATGACTACTTATATGAATTAAATGAGATGCTCCCCACCAGGGGCTGGGCGAAGCCGGGCCGGGTCAGACAGACAGACAGACAGACAGACAGACAGATAGATAGACAGACAGACAGACAGACAGACAGACAGACAGATAGATAGATAGATAGATAGATAGATCGATAGATAGATAGATAGATAGATAGATAGATAGATAGATAGATAGATAGATAGATAAATAGATAGATAGATAGATAGATAGATAGATAGATAGATAGATAGATAGATAGATAGATAGATACCCGCCAGGGCCTGGGCGAAGCCGGACCGGGTCATCTAGTTATACATACATTTCATTGCATGGCTCTGAACTTGGAACCTGAGAATGTTGGTGTAATAGTCCTTGGTAATGACAAGCTCATCAAAGAGAGAACAGTAGGTACTAAACGTATTTTAACATCCGGTGACGGTGTCCTTGTTTATAGATTGGAAGATTTAGGTGCAAATGTTTAGAGAAATGCAGGTTGCAGTGGATGAAGTGAGTGAAGGGTGCATGGAAACGTGTTCCGCTATCAACCCGGATAAGCAGATGTATTATGGTATTCTGTCAATCACACAATTGTTACATATGAAGTCTCGAACATCAGTGGCGTCACTGGGGTTGGTGTCACCCAGTGCGGTAAACACTTGGTGTCACCCCTCTAGACTTTCACCATGGTCTTCTTCCGAGTGTTCCTGTACCATATATAATCGCATATAGTAATGTTTGTAAAATAAGTCAATAAGTTAATAAGGACATAAGAAAGAAAACAAATTGAACAATATAACTTCAATACTTCAGGTAAAACATAAATAAAGAACTTCGACAAACTCGGACAAAGTTAAATTTTTGTTATTTAACATTAAAATTTCTGTTATTTAAAATTAAAAGTTTCCCATCCTGGTCTTCAAAGCTGCAAACCTGTCAATCACATCATCAAAATCAATATCTTTCACCATATCACTTTCAATTGATAATATAGCCAGATCAGAAAGTCTTGACTGTCCCATGGTTGATCGCAAATAGTTCTTTATAAGTTTCAGTTTTGAAAAGCTCCTCTCACATGAAGCCACAGACACACAGATCGTAAGAAATAGTTGTAGGCTTAGTGAGAGTATTGGGAGAGATTCAAGGAAATCCCAGTCAACTATGAATTTTAAAATATCAAATATTGACCAGTCTTTGGCTTTGTGGATATCAATATCTGCTGCCTTCAGGTGTCTTCTCAGCCTTGGTATTTCTTTTAAAAGCTCTACTTCGGATAGCTCATCATAGAAAGTGGTCAATTTTGGAACTGACACCAGCAACTCTTCTTCAGTTGCTGATAGAAGACTCTTGGCTTGAACAGCCTCAAACATATTTGCTACTTCCTTGATCGCTGTTGATCTGGTCTGGAGTTCAGAATGAAAACGATCAATACACTCCAGCATCGCCCTATTGTTTTCTTCTTGCATAGTGAGTCCAGCATCTGAAGCATCTCTGAGTTGTTCCCCTGCCATTCTCTTCTGTTCTTGAACCTTAATCTTCTCTCTACTGTTATTCCAAATTGGTCTGCTTTTAAAAGTGCCTGTTCAATTGCATGCTCCCCTAAGTGACTGCGCTTCTCCTGCAGAAAAAGTCTTAATGCCTCTAACTTGGTCACTACTTTGTCAAGAGTTAAGCCTTTAGTCTGCAGATACTGCTGTGTCAAATTAACTTCCTCAAGTACAGCAGCCCAAAAGTAAAGGTAGCACAGAAACGTGAAATCACAGACACGGATGGCAAATGCTGCAAGGCACAATTAATGGATTCATATACAAATGTAACCGGCGGTCAACAATATTCGTTGCAACACTTCTTCTTAACTTTTATCAGGAAGTTTTGTCGCCAATGCACGACTGTCATTTCATGACATATATTTTATTATTTTATATTGCGAATTGCTGGCGAATGTCAGTAACCGCATCAATTATTGGGGGGATCTGCGTGTGGCAGTCTCAACAGTGACTCGTTGGTTCGAAAAATTACACAACCGTTATTTATTTTTCTATTTCCATCTTTTTAATTAAAAAATTAAATTAAAAATTAAAATATATATTTTTCAGACAGATAGAAAAACGTGTGTATGCCGTAATTATTAATTTATTGTAGTAGTAAACTACTAGTATACTATAGTATAGTAATACTAACTTTTTAAAGTGGAAGCCTGCCGCTGTTTTTCTCCTTTAAAATTTATGCCCTGTCCTAATTAATTTACTTTAAAATATTTATATTTTTGTGATATTGATAAAATTATAAAATTTCGAAAAAATAATTATTTACATAAAAAACGAACCTGTAAACAACGTCTGTCATTTTCTGCAACCACGTGACTCCACACGTCATTAATTGGCGCGTTTGCAAATGACCCACGATTCTACTCCGACTCCGAGGCTCCGAGCAGCTCTGAGCTCTGAGTCTTATTCATTTAAGCACCAGACGCTCTGCATGGTGGCACCCTGTGCCTGCTCATGTATTTAACAATGAACGGTTATGAAACCCGACTAGACAGAGCTATGTCTGCTTTGTCAAATTTGCAATTTTTTTATTTTGGTATCACCCCTTGATGGTGTCACCCGGTGCGGCCCGCACCCCCCGCACCCCCCTAGTGACGCCCCTGTCGAAGATCACTGTAAATGGCAGACCGATCAAAAGAGAGAAAACAATTGAATACCTTAGAATCCCCGGGAAGGTTAACCCGGTCAACAAATGCCCGCAGAAGTCGGATGTGTCGGCCTAACGGCGCAAGAACGCATCTCTGCTGTAAACAGGCACAACGCAGTCACGTCCGGGAAAAAAAAATCCGGATGAACGCAGCAGAAGAAGAAGAATACCTTAGAATAACATTTGACAGAAATTTGTCTTTCAGAGTCAACATTCAAGCACACTCATGGTGTTGGCAGTGGCAGATATTGAACATAGATGTGTATACACCCTCTACCAACAATCGGTTCTTTCAATGATGAGCTGGAGTTGCTGACAATATGGCACAGCTAGCCGGAGAAGCTGGAACGCATGCACAATGAGACCATGAGAGTTATTTTGGGATGTACAAGGGCAACGCCCATTATGTGTATGCAATATATACTGGCTCCGCCGTCTATCTGTGATAGGCACAGGATCGTGCGCGGGCGCAAGCCTGTGAATGTATGATTTCTCTGTATTTCTTTTATTATCTCCATACTTTCATCTATTCGTTGTGAGTGTCTGTTTACTTGAATTAAGAATTCGTTTTCTTTATATTGACTGTTACAAAGTAATTTATAATAAATGAATAAACGAACAAACTCTCATTGTTTCCTGGTTATGTCTTTTAATGTAATTGTGTGAAGCGTTCTTTACATCCGTTTGTAACTATCTAACTTGTACTTCTTCGTACATCTTTAGAAGTCAACAAGAATACATATCCAAAGAAAGCAGCAGTCAGTTTGAAATAACATACTCACTGAATGCCTGACTTTTCAAACAATGGAACAATCTTTACTGGGCATTCCATGTCTAAATATTACACGCATTCCTGATTAATTACCGAACAACAAAGCATGATACTTCCCTTTGTTGCGGGGATGTTTTTATTTTTAAATAGACCAGAATTCCCAGATTACAAAGCCTAAAATGGGTACCAGAAAACTTTATGTGAAGTAAAGACAGCCGGTGTGAACGTTTTCTCTATTAACATTTTTTTCAATTAAACATTTTCTTCAACTAACATTCTCTTCAATTAACAGTTTTTTAATTCTCATTTTCTCTTCATTGCTTCCATTTTTCCATGCTTTTGTTCTTCTCGTCCTGTCGTCACCTTCTGATGTAGTCACAGGAGATCTCATTGACTGTAGGCCTATGTTGTGTTTGTGAATGTGTTTTTTTTGCTGATGAAGGCTAATCGCCGCAAAGTTCTGTATGTGTCTTAACTCTCTTATGTAAAGCTGCACTACTTTGTGTCATTTTACTCTGATACCATAGAACGTTCTACGAAACACCCTGGAAGGCTAACCCGATCAACAAATGCCTAAAGAAGTCGGATATGTTTGCCGAAAGGCACAAATATGGCAGCTCTCCTGTAAACAGACAGTTGTACTTCCGCCTACTGGATATCTGGTGGAAGGAAAGGGTGTCTTTTGTGTCAGGTCTATTCGGAAATTCCCCAAACTATTGAACTCATCACACTATCCAGTGCCGCCCACCGGGCGCTGGAACGCAAATTATTCCTCCCTACGACGCTTGACGGCAGAAGTGGAAGATGATGATGATGAAGATGATGATTGAACTCATCTGTTATTGAGAACTTTCCCATTCCTATTTTTGATCAGTTTACATCATTGAATATACTTTCCTACTATTTTCATTGTGGTGCTGTAAATACCCCAGAGATTTCATTTCGATGCTACCATTTCAGTTTCTCTTGTTAGATCATCTTAATATTGTCGCTTGCCAGCCTTGATAAATTTTCTATCTTACTTATTAGCTTCTATGTAATATCTGTATGTGCTGTAATTTTAGTGTATTTCGGGTTTCAAGTAAAGTGAAGTAAAGGAGCCTTATTACGTGTTATATGCATATTTGGCATATGGTGCAAGTCCAATATTTTATAGGCCAATCGGCACTCGGAAAGGGTGATCAATCTCATGCTTGCTGTCTTTGCTTCCCAAGACAGTTCATCGTACTCATTTAAGGCTGCGTCCACCCGGAAGGCCAAACTCAAAAGACACACGCGAAAGTGAAAAAAGGCGCAAGGAGGAAAAGCACATCGAAAAGCTCCTATAGGCAATACATACAAAATAAAAATAAAAATAAAAAAAGGAGGCAAAAACACCAAATAAAAAGTCCTTTAAAGGACTGCAACTAGTGAAGCCAGACGAGCCAGGAGCCTGCACTAACAAAAGAAACCACCAGAGGAGACGGGAACAAAGGACAGCCGCCGACCAATCCCCCAGCTGACGTCACAGACACAAACGCTTACATAACCAGTCTGAGATAGGACTTACTCGTAAGAGCGCACATGACAAGAAAGAGGGTAAAGGTACCCACAAAAACTACGGATCTCAACAATAACCAAAGCTGAGGAGGCAGATTAAACGAGACCGAATTTGGAATTTGTTTTTTCGAAAACTGGAACTGGAAATGGAACTGGAAGGCCAATCAATTTTTAATATCCGGCTCGATGCGTATTTGAACCCATGACCACTGGGCAGCCAGGCAAGCGTTTTTGCGACTGCAGTAACTCAGCTCTCTGCTCTAGTTTTGCTATTATTCCAATCTGCCTTTTTGGGTTGATTTTTCTCTCTATTTGTAAGGGGTTTCGGGCGTTATCCATGCTTTATGTTTGTGTTCTCTTTTGTTCAAGGTCTTCAATACATAATTCTTTCTAAATGCCTCGAACATGCTGCCAGCACTATTCCGTACTCACTATGTCTACTTAACCGTTGCAGGACATGATATTTATAAGAAGAGATTGCGACCACTGAGTGTTCATTAGTTATTTGATGTCTGACATATCTTACACTGTACTAATTTCCATGTTATAAGTTATATATGTTATAAGTGTTATAAGATGCTACATGTTCTTGAGTTTTAACTTAGTTTTACTTATCAGCCGCTGGTGATCTGAATCTAGCTGTAATGTCGAGATCTGTTTCCTAACTTGACTTTCGTGTACCCGTACTAATACTGTAATTTCTTTGACTACCTACAGTACTTTGAAATTTCATCTACTAAAATTATCCCCTAACTGATGTATCCTTATCATACGTTGGCGTGTATTATTGAATAACATTCAAGAACAAGAATCGTCATAGCATAGGTAACCTTTTGCAAGTCTGAAAACGTACCAACCAATGAAACTCTGTCAAATGCAGAGAGAAAAGGCGTGGTAAAGCGCTATGGGCATGTAGAACCTATACTATTTTTGCATATCAAACATGAAAAATAAGCAGACACACCGAGAAACATCTAATAGCGTTGAAAATATGGTGTTTTAGGAAAATGCAGAGAACACCTTGCACTGCAAGAATAACGAATGAGACTATCATTCACAAAGCAGCTGACATTCATAAATTGATTAGAGAATCTAGAGAAATTAGACGTCGGCAGTCAAGGTATAAGGGGTTAAGGACGCAGTTCATTATCCCGGATACCCGCGTTCGAAACACAGCTGTGTTGGTTTGTTAGGAAATGGATGGGTGCCGGTCGTTCAGAAAGCAATGGCATACTACTCAACGTAACATTATCCAGGAATCATGAACAACCAAAGAATGCTGGGGTTGACTAAAACACCCTGTAAAGGATTTGCAACAACTTAAAAAGTCAAGATTCGTGACATGTCAAGAGGAGAGATAGATTTGAAAACGTAGCGACAGCTAGCAAAAGTGATGGGAAAAGAGCAAATAGAAGACAAAAACCATAAATACACACGTCATAATCGGAACAAGAACACAGACCTGTTCTAAGATTGTGGTGATAGTGTGAGATGGCGAACCATGACCGCCCATGATTTTATCAGTATGGCACATGATGATGGTAATTCTGACCTTCACCTGGCAAAACAGAAGTTCCACACAGCGCATGCGCAGGTGCTCCAACGTGCAGTTCCGCCGTGCCTGATTTCGCTAACCGGCAGAAGAAAGGCTATCATGCTGACGACAACTCGATTGGCGTCCTCTTTGGTGAGGCGAATCCCCAGAGTGTTACCAAAAGTAAGTATTGCATTAATTTGTGTGCACAAACATGTCCTTATTATCTATGAATATATTTCTACTAGAAATGCATTCTTCGACATTAATTTACGCAACCACTCAGAATATCATTGAACAACTTTGAAGGAATGTCCTCCTCCGATGTCTGCTAAAGAAAGTGGGTAAGGTCAATGAGAACTTGTAAGTTATTCCCCAACAAATATGGATGTATTGACAGTAGTTAGTCTGAAAAGAAACAAAAAGGAGTGAAAAAAAAACAAAAAACAAAACAGATACACATATGTAAAAATGCAATTTTACATCATTTATTTTAATTTGAGCATATCATAATTTGATATTTGAATTTGAACTAAGTGAAGTTAGTGCCAAAGAAAAAGTCAAAAAGTTAATGAATGTAAATTTCCATTCACTGAGCATTGCAATTGCAGAAGATGCCATGAAACAGAACAAATAACATGCCATGAAGTTGGTACTGCGACTAACTAACTAACTAACTAAATAACATGATGACCCTAAGTATGGGAATATATCTCCTGTCTAAATGAATGAGAGGTCACATTTGGCGATATCCTTGCACTAAAAATCAGTTAATATGTAATTGTTCTGCATATTTATGAACACAATTTAAAAAAAAAAAGAATCTGGGGAGTATATGAACAAATAGTTTGCTGAACAGTCTCACACCCACTGTCTTGGGTTTAAGTTTCACTTTAGGGTTGAGTTTAGGACACATTTAATTTATTGAATGGAAGACTAGACTGGCTGGTCTCCGTGGCGATGGACTTATGGATGCGATTCGTAAGCCCACTTACCCGTGTTCGAAACACAGCTGCAACCGAATTGGCAGTAGACCATGTTGCACTGCATTTTAACGAGTTGGTATGGGAGCCGGTCGTTCATCAAGAAATAGCAAATTACTGAACATAAACTTGCAAAGACATCAACTATAGCAGTAAAATACTGGTGTTGACAGCGATGTCCTGTAGCAAGGATATGCAAAAAAAAAAAAAAAGACTAGACTGAAATTGGCAGGGGGGGGGGGAGGGGGGGGGGGGGAGTGGCTGTTTACTGTTTACTAAACTCCACAAACTGTAACCTAAATTGAGCAATGAGAGGGGCTTAGTAAAGTAGTTTATTACATTTTACAAGTGGAAGTTGGAGAGGCAGGCAGGGAAAAGATGATGGTCAGTTTGACATGACATTCACAAACATAGTAATAAGAAAAACATTTGCAGGACATAAGGCTCTGATATGATCACCATCTCCATGTGGCATAGACTATAAGAAGTAAATTTTACAATGTGCTATTATAAATTTGAGAGGAATGGCCTACAGTGCTCCTCAACAGATGTGACATAGATTGATAGTCATGTTGGACCTGGTTTGCCAGGAATGGATATAAATAGACGTTCGTGCAACAGCTGATAAGTGACAATTCATGCTTATGTGGTGTGATATACACTGATGGGTCTGTGGTGAGAGGAAATAAAGTGGGTGGGGCTTCGTTATAAAGGTCAAGGGACACTGGAAGAGGAGAGGCTGGGTTTTGATATAATTATAACATGTTATTAGAAAATCTAAATTTTAAAAATTAAGAACACTATCCGAAAAACAAAGTTCTATTTGTTATGTACATGCTTAAATAGTTTTATAGCATGAGGATGTTGGTTTGTGGAAATTTGTCGATAAACAGCACATATTTATTGTCAGTGGAGCTTTAGTTTTGTTTGATATTTTGGAACAGGTTGGCCAAAATGCAGTTGCTGCTGGATGTGTTTCTGCAAGACATATTTGTTTAACTGCTCCAACATTCGCTGCAGGTAATGAACCTATTTGGTTGAGTTCTTTGAGATTGTGTGTGTGTCCATGCATGCATGTAAAAAAACCTGTTGTTAATCTGTATTGTGTGTAATTAAAAGTCACTTGTGTGTTACTGGGGTTCAAAGGGATGGTTAGTACCACTGACCTACCTTGCATGTCGGAAGTGGCAACCAAGGATTGCTGTGAGATTGGCTACCTCTTCCCTTAGTTGCAAAATCCAACCAGCCGTGAACAAGGCTACAAATGGCTTGGCACTAGTTGGCTGAGGGCCTATGCTGCATTGGAAGGAGAAGGGCTAAAGAAGAAAATTAAAAGTAAAGGATCCTGTTTTGTTCAATAAGGCATATTGGGCTTATGGCCTCATATTTCTTTATATCATTCAGCACTCGGGTGGTGTGGTTAATATCATATGGTACTAACCTTATATTTCTTTAGGTCATTCAGCACTCGGGTGATGCGGTTGATATGGTACTAGCCTCATATTTCTTTAGATCATTCAGCACTCAGGTGATGTGGGTAATATCACATGGTACTAGCCTCATATTTCTTTAGATCATTCAGCACTCAGGTGATGTTAATATCATATGGTACTAGCCTCATATTTCTTTAGATCATTTAGCACTCGGGTGATGTTAATATCACATGGTACTAGCCTCATATTTCTTTAGATCATTCAGCACTCAGGTGATGTTAATATCATATGGTACTAGCCTCATATTTCTTTAGATCATTTAGCACTCGGGTGATGTTAATATCACATGGTACTAGCCTCATATTTCTTTAGATCATTTAGCACTCGCGTGATGTTAATATCATATGGTACTAGCCTCATATTTCTTTAGATCATTTTGCACTCGGGTGATGTTAATATCATATGGTACTAGCCTCATATTTCTTTAGATCATTCAGCACTCGCGTGATGTTAATATCATATGGTACTAGCCTCATATTTCTTTAGATCATTCAGCACTCGGGTGATGTTAATATCATATGGTACTAGCCTCATATTTCTTTAGATCATTCAGCACTCGCGTGATGTTAATACCATATGGTACTAGCCTCATATTTCTTTAGATCATTCAGCACTCAGGTGATGTGGGTAATATCACATGGTACTAGCCTCATATTTCTTTAGATCATTCAGCACTCGCGTGATGTTAATATCATATGGTACTAGCCTCATATTTCTTTAGATCATTCAGCACTCGCGTGATGTTAATATCATATGGTACTAGCCTCATATTTCTTTAGATCATTCAGCACTCGGGTGATGTTAATATCATATGGTACTAGCCTCATATTTCTTTAGATCATTCAGCACTCGCGTGATGTTAATATCATATGGTACTAGCCTCATATTTCTTTAGATCATTCAGCACTCGGGTGATGTTAATATCATATGGTACTAGCCTCATATTTCTTTAGATCATTCAGCACTCGGGTGATGTTAATATCATATGGTACTAGCCTCATATTTCTTTAGATCATTCAGCACTCGGGTGATGTTAATATCATATGGTACTAGCCTCATATTTCTTTAGATCATTCAGCACTCGGGTGATGTGGTTAATATCACATGGTACTAGCCTCATATTTCTTTAGATCATTCAGCACTCGCGTGATGTTAATATCATATGGTACTAGCCTCATATTTCTTTAGATCATTCAGCACTCGGTTGATGTTAATATCATATGGTACTAGCCTCATGTTTCTTTAGATCATTCAGCACTCGCGTGATGTTAATATCATATGGTACTAGCCTCATATTTCTTTAGATCATTCAGCACTCGGGTGATGTTAATATCATATGGTACTAGCCTCATATTTCTTTAGATCATTCAGCACTCGGGTGATGTGGTTAATATCACATGGTACTAGCCTCATATTTCTTTAGATCATTCAGCACTCGCGTGATGTTAATATCATATGGTACTAGCCTCATATTTATTTAGATCATTCAGCGCTCGCGTGATGTTAATATCACATGGTACTAGCCTCATATTTCTTTAGATCATTCAGCACTCGGGTGATGTTAATATCACATGGTACTAGCCTCATATTTCTTTAGATCATTCAGCACTCGGGTGATGTTAATATCAAATGGTACTAGCCTCATATTTATTTAGATCATTCAGCACTCGTGTGAAGTTAATATCATATGGTACTTGCCTCATATTTCTTTAGATTATTCAGCACTCGAGGGGTGTGGTTAATATCATATTGTACTAGCCTCATATTTCTTTAGATCATTTAGCACTCGGGTGATGTGGGTAATATCACATGGTACTAGCCTCATATTTCTTTAGATTATTCAGCACTCGAATGGTGTGGTTAATATCATATTGTACTAGCCTCATATTTCTTTAGATCATTCAGCACTCGAGGGGTGTGGTTAATATCATATTGTACTAGCCTCATATTTCTTTAGATCATTCAGCACTCGAGGGGTGTGGTTAATATCATATTGTACTAGCCACATATTTCTTTAGATCATTCAGCACTCGGGTGGTGTGGTTGATATCATGCCGGTCGCTTTTACTTCCCAAAACATTTCCTGGTGCCCAAACTAGGCTGGGTTGACCTGTGATCCCCAGGGTTAAAAAAAAAAACAACAAATCTGCCTTGATGCAAATTCAAACCCATGAGCATCGGGCCGGCAAACATACATGCCAAGTCACTGCACTACCACAGCTCCCTCACTTGTATGTACCTGGTTTTTGCTTTGTTTTAAGATAGTCATAAATATAAGTACTTGGTCATGATGTGTCACCTAGTAATACTTTTAGTAAATGTGTTACTTTTATATTATTAACTTGCATGTCTCATCTTTTAAGGTCCCAAAGGTGCAGAAGTCTCTTCCATCTTGGAAGATAGGATCCTGGGTCAGTCATCTGAAGTTAATCTAGACGAGACTGGCCGCGTATTGTCCATTGGTGATGGCATTGCTCGAGTCTATGGCCTCAAGAATATCCAAGCAGAGGAGATGGTGGAGTTTTCGAGTGGTCTCAAGGTAATCTTAAGTAACAGCAGATTGTTCACGGAGTTGTGCTTGTTCATTGTTAAGCACTGATTGTGTTTGCTTGAAAGCATATAAAGCTATTTTCCATATTTTATGATCTCAAAGGAAAAGTACAATTCGTTTAATAAAGAACTGACATTTAGTTAGAAAGGGGATTAAAAAGCCTTTTCAAAGACACTCAGTTTTTAAAAAATTAATTTGCTTTTTAGAAAAGATTAGAATTAAATAACTATTTAGTCATAATACTTTAAAAATAATTTGTTCTCCTAAAAATGTTTGGTCTAAAGGTTGTGGGGGTTAAAATGTTACTCGAAGTAACATAAGCCCTGCTTATCTTTGACTCTGCTGCTTTGCTAATCACCAGCAGATGTATTATTAAAATACCCATTGCATTGATAGTTTCCGAATCAAATAATAGATATGTTGTGTGTTAACCTTATGTAGTTGTATATGAGTGTTAATTACAGCAGCTATCCACAGTTCTGCTGATTTAATATTATACATAAATTTCAGGGCATGGCTCTGAACTTGGAACCTGACAATGTTGGTGTGGTAGTCTTTGGTAATGACAAGCTCATCAAAGAGGGAGATATAGTGAAAAGAACAGGTGCTATTGTGGATGTACCGGTTGGCTTGGAGCTGCTTGGAAGGGTTGTTGATGCTTTGGGAAACCCAATTGACGGCAAGGTACTTTGTAGCATATACATGTGGTTTGTGTCTAATGTTGTTCATAAGTTGTTCACTCTTGTGCATTGTGTCTAAAGTTGTTCATAAGTTGTTCACTCTTGTGCAAACGAATGAAATCTGATACAGCTGAAGACTTGTGTTGGCTACCCTCTGGGAGAATGTGATTTATGCAGAATAGACAGCCTATTGTGGTCTAGAGAGAATGCAGCAGCAAGGGGTGGTCAGAGGGTCTGGTCAATAGTTGTCATTCAGAGGTAAAGCAAGACGTACATAATAATAATATTGCAATGGGCACCATTAGTATTGGAACTCTTCGCTGGCTGTTAAAGAGGACTGAACGCTTTTGGGAATGCCCCGAGTGCAGTGATGTCGGTTCTTAACTCATCTTCTACCTGTCTTTGTCCAATGGAGCATTGGCCCTTAGCTAACTAATCAAGCCCTTTGTGGAATCGATCATGATTGGTTGGATTATGCAGTTGTTGTCTAAGGTATGAAGTGATCAGTCTCACACCTACCATCCTTAGTTGCCTTTTATGTCATGCATGGTAGGTTAAAGTGTTAACTATTCTTTGCCTGCCTTATTGGCCCTGGTAGCACATCAGTGAAGCAAAGTGCTCATTCAGTTTAAATGATGACTTTCAGCACAGAGTGAGCATCTCTTAGAGATTGGTCATCTGCCATCTTGTGAAATTGTTGTGGCTCTCTAGCAATCTCTCATTGTGCAACATTTGTAGTTCTTGGCAGGCTTCTTCCCACTAAAGGTCAAGGTACTCACAAAGTATGATGAGAAAGATGACGGACAGACATGCTTCAGGCAGAATGGCAGGCTGCAATTCAACAATCAAAAATAGAGAGCATCTGTTGTATTTTTCCCCCAGGACATGCTGGTGTGGTGGGAAATGAGCAGACGTAGATTGGCTGGGTCTGCACTGCTTGGTGGGGTATTGGTGCATGATAAGGCAGGCATGGTCGGGGCCCTTGGAATCATGTGTATAGTGTGGAATTCAGATCAAGGTCAATTTTCTGTTATTAGTCAGACTAGTGTCTGCTTCCTAGGATGTCCTGCAAGAAGGTGAAGGATGATATTAGTCAGGGGGATATCTACATGGGGGATGTCTTCTTTCAATCCATGCCGGCTGGCATTGGTGATCATGTCTGCCCACAACCCGTTACATCTGCTACCAATAATATCTGATATTATTGTTTAACCATGATGTCAGATTGTCTGGCATCTTCTCTCTGTGTCTACCACACTTCCCCTCCAACTTTCCTATTGCTACAGCACACTCCAGCTTTCTTCTCATGATGTACCCAGAGAATGTGAACTGTCTTTATGATGCAAGTAACTAATTTCTTTTGTAAGTTGATTTCTTTCATGACATCATCATTATGCTACTAATGTCCATGGTGTTCTCATCATTCTTCTATAAGTCCGTCATTTCCACATAATTCATCATTAGTGTGCTAATCTTTCATGATTTGCTTCTGTACATCAGGATTGGCTCAGTATAGCTCGTAAGAACTCCTTTTCTGATCTATGTTGACAAACAGAATATTCTTTATCTTATGAAATGCTGCCTTTGCTTGGGCTATTTTATATTTAATGTAATGCACCTTCCTTCTGCTGTTCTCTAAGTACTTAAATACATTGGCTTGTTTGAGACATACTTCCATGTACTTTTATATTACATTTGGGAAGATATGTTTGTCTTTAATTGACATTGCCGACTGGTGAAGGGGTTATGATTGCAATTCATAATCCCGCAAACCATGCTCGAAACACAGCTACGGGCGATTTGGAAGCAGACCGCCATGCGTTGGTTTCCATGTAATGGTATGAGTGCCGTTCGTTTAGAAAGCAATGGCAAACTACTGAACATAAACTTGCCCAAGAATCACAAAAAGTCAAAAAATGCCGAAGTTGACTGCTATATGTTTATAAAAGCTATGCAACTAATAGACATTAGTTAACATTAATCAAGGTATTGTTTATAAAACATCTGCGACTGTTCCATTACTTATGTCAAGATAATACTGGCCTAAGCTACAATTACTGTTCCAATTGTAACTGCGAAGGTAATCATCATCATTGCATATTAATCAAGGTACTAAAATATATAGCATTATTTAGTTTTTTTTGACCATTTTTCAGAAGTATTCAAAGTATATATTTCTTAATTACTTTAACTTACTTATAAATGCTGTATTATTTTACATTTCCAAGGGCCCCCTGGGTTCTAAAACAAGAGCTCGTGTAGGTATAAAGGCACCAGGAATCATTCCCCGAACTTCTGTGAAAGAACCTATGCAGACTGGTATTAAGGCAGTGGACAGCTTAGTGCCAATTGGTAGAGGACAGCGTGAGCTGATCATTGGTGACAGACAGACTGGGTAGGTATCATGATTAGTTAAAAAGCCTAGTAATTCATGTTTTACGCTGTAAAAGATCGCGTATATACCTGTGTTGTGTTACACATATCCACACTGGATATACATATTGTTATTAATAATTCACAGAAAAACAGCTATTGCCATTGACACCATCATCAACCAGAAAAGATTCAATGAAGCTGGAGAAGACAAAAAGAAACTCTTCTGCATTTATGTTGCCATTGGACAAAAGAGATCAACAGTGGCTCAGCTAGTGAAGAGGCTTACAGATGCTGGTAATCATTTGTTATAATTTTAAAATCAAAACATAAAATGGGAGGTGGAGGTTTTTTTTTCCTGTTCTCTTGTTATCCATTTTGCACAACTATCTCTGAACATCTAATCTCAAGTTTTTTTGGTACGCTTTGAGGAGAAATAGTTTGTGTGTATGCCTTCGCTCGCTTTGAACTCAAGTATACTCCATGCATGTGCTACTACTTCTAGTGCATGTGGTTTAGCTTTCCCTGTTACCAGTGTCCCTCACTATCAGGCAAACCCACTCTGACTTCTGAGGTACTTGTAATTTATGTCCCCAAGTCAAGGATGAGAAGTCAACATTTTAGTCCAATGTGCTGGCGTATGGGTTGAACCCGCTACCTCTGCATCAGGAAACCAGAAGATTGAGAGCAAGTGCTCTTATCTTATCCATTTGGCCATGCTGATCTCATTTAGAGACAAATGAGAAAACACAAAATTCATGGGAAAAGAGCTAGGATAAGATAGAAAGATAACCACCTGGGTGGGTTGGCAACATTGCATAATTGGGACAAGTCCTGATCCAAAGCTGGTGATCATTAGATTGCAGACAATGACTGCCCATCCTTGTCAGCTTGGCACATGATAATGATTTGTCATCTCAATGTTATTGGTCTTCTACCATGTGGGCTCCAGCTGTGTTTTTGTTGGGTCTGCATGTGGAGAATGTTATCTTCGTTGATTTACTTTACATGTCAAGAGGGTTACACTAGTAAGTACACTGGTAACTGACAAATAGTTGTGCATTTTGTTGTCAAAACTGTTAATTGTTTGAGTTTCAGGAGAATTCAGGTAATGATTAAAACTACAGATTAAATAGCTTAAAAGAGATGAAATATGAGAATCAATCTGCATTACAGATGCCATGAAATACACCATTGTGGTGTCGGCAACCGCCTCAGATGCTGCCCCACTGCAGTACTTGGCCCCCTACTCTGGATGTGCCATGGGTGAATTCTTCCGTGACAATGGCATGCATGCTCTGATCATTTATGACGATTTGTCCAAACAGGTATGGTTTCCACAGATTTCTCTGCTATATTTGAGATTGTCTTGCTATTTATTTATCTATCCCCTTATGGATGATGACTAGTTACTTTTGGTACACACTCAACATTAAAAGTCAGGGTGGTTGTAGATCTAAAGCCATATGTGTCATGTGAACTGCACTGAGTTTTGTGTAGTGTTACAGGTAAAGATAGTTCCATGGCAGATACTGCCATAGGGGTTTGAATGGCAGGGTCTTCACATATTCTAGGTCACAGCATAATGAGATGGGGTGATAAGCTTCCTTCTCTTCCCAGAGAATTTGGAAATTTTATCCTGTGCCCATTTTATTAATCTGGGTCAACTCCAGAGCCATACTGGTTGGGGAAAAAGTGTCCTTTTTGTGCCGTATTTAAAATAAAAACTATAGAGGACAGAGGAAGGCCATAGTATTGTGGAGCATTTAAGAATGGTCATATAAAAACTAAATAGGAAGGAAGACTTGTGGGTGGAAGGTTATGTTTGTACATGTTAATTTTATAAGTTTAACAAAGGTAAAGGTATTCCCATGGCAGATACAGACTTAGGGGAGTGAACTGTTAAGCCTAATGTGGTTGGATGACCAGTTCCCTTCATTGCACCTTTTCTTCCCAGAGATTATGAAAATAATCCCACACTCATTGTACGTGGGTGGGTTGACCAAACTGGTAAAAAAACAAAAATAATTTAGCTACTACTGGAAATTGAACCTGAGCCACTATGTGACTGCAGCTTATTTTATTTGTTTATATTGTTATTTTTGTTGATTGTTGTAAAGTTTTACAGCATTTGTGTGGTTAAGGGAAAGTTTTTGTATTCAAATATGTTTTTTGTTTTTTTATATAGGCTGTAGCATATCGTCAGATGTCGTTGCTGTTGCGTCGACCCCCTGGCCGTGAAGCTTACCCTGGTGATGTCTTTTACCTGCACTCCCGCTTGCTCGAAAGAGCTGCCAAGATGAATGAGACCCATGGAGGAGGGTCCCTAACTGCTCTGCCAGTCATTGAGACCCAGGCCGGTGATGTGTCTGCATACATTCCAACTAATGTCATCTCCATCACAGATGGGCAGATCTTCTTAGAGACTGAATTGTTCTTCAAGGGCATTCGACCTGCCATTAACGTTGGTCTTTCTGTCAGCCGTGTGGGATCTGCTGCACAGACTAGATCCATGAAACAGGTCAGGCTTTGTTTATATTCCTGACACAAATATCTCTGGAATTTGTCTAGGTGATGTTAAAACATGACAGATGAATATAATTTTATTATTCAGTAATTGTCTGTTGACGCACATGTATGGGCTGTAGCCAAGAGCTACAAAACAAATATCCAACAAACAAAACTCTTTATGCTAGATAAAACAAGACAGAATGGTCTACGTTGCCTTGTCACTCTTGCAAAGATATGCATGGGATAATTAATAACCATGCACAATCTTTATTTCAACACATTTGTATTCTGGCAGTTATCAAAACATTTACAAATCTAGTAGTAAACCACAATGTAGCCACCCAGTTACCTAGGCTGCACCTGCCTGAACATATTGTGGGTTTCCTAAGCAGAATCTTTCACTTCCATGCTTTGTTTTCCTTGGTGGCAAGTGTTTGTTGTGCAAGATGAAAGCTATTTCTAATGCCCAAACCCGTGATGCCTGTTGTATTTCATATCGCAAGATTTAATGACGTTAAAACTAGGTGTGCAATTGAAAATAATTTAACTTTAATTCAGGTCGCTGGCTCCATGAAGCTGGAGTTGGCTCAGTACAGAGAGGTTGCTGCCTTCGCACAGTTTGGCTCTGACTTGGACCAGGCAACACAGAATTTGCTGAAGAGAGGAGTTAGACTGACAGAAATCTTGAAACAGGGCCAGTATGGTAAGCCATTGGGGTGTATTGTATAGGGCAGTGTTGATTTTGTATGGAGAACCATGTTTCCGATATTTAATAGTAATATTTGTGGTTTCAGTCGTATGCCATCTTCATACTGATGTTTGACTACGATGGATCTCCAATATTTGTCTCACGTTTGGGTAGTAACATCAGCTTTGTATTCATCCATCTCTTGATACCTTACCACTTGCACTGTGACTACTTATTGATTTTCTGGTTTTGACTTTATTAGCGTGATGTTTTTTTAGTCTTCTAATATGGTGAAGCCGGCTCCATGGCCGAGGGGTTAGCAGCTTTCTCCGCTAACCCCGAATACTCTCGTCACGTGACGCGACGAGAATTAGCAGTGGTTCGAATCGCAAAAGTGACTTATGAGAGTATGGAGCCGGTCGCTCAGAAAGTCGTGGCGTGCTGATGAGCGTAATCTAGCCTAGGAATCAACATACAGCTGAAAGATGCTGATGTTGACCGCAATATCCTGAAACGGGATGGAAACGCGAAAAAAAAAAAATATGGTGAAAATATTTTCTCTGTTTTATTGCTTCCTTTCATTTCTGGCTTCTCAGGGGATCCTATAAGTAGAACTTCGATTAGATGGAAAACAGAAATCTCTTAATACATATGTACAGGAACGAGATTTCATTGCGGACTTGGGATGAAAATGAAAATAAAATCCTTTACTCCCCCGATGTGTCTCCACCTTGACGTGGTGGGGGAGCTTGCGTGTCCCACAGACCCCGTTTGCTTGCCGATGGGTGAAAAATTACATATCGGACAGCTTATGGGATAGGGACCAGACTAAGAGAGACACAACCTGCTGCTCTGCAGGCATAGACTGAGGATAGCAGTCAAAATTTAAATGAGGTGCACAAAGGCAGAATTTCTTGGTCCGGACAAATCTCTTAAGGCTCCCTGTCGAGGGCTGTGGCTGAACGCCTCTAAGCCACAAACCCTCGGATCTTAGAGCCAGGCTGATACCCGTCTACCGGAAAATAGAAACATGATACTGAGCAAGCTACATGCTCAGGTCTGATACATGTTCGAAGGCTCCCAGCTGGGGGATATGAGAGTTTCCCGGATGAAGGGGCCTGGCCGTTTCCCGTCCACTGCTGCACGAAGGTAAGGTGCTGAGCCGGCAGCACATGTAGCCTACCTCGTGAGCGAGTACAAAAAAGTCAGAAAAGTGCCCCAGTCGAAGGGTTACGGAAACTGTCTGTATCTAACTCATAGAGAGTGTAGACAAAAGTGGAAGAATGTCTCATCAACGCGAAATGGAACGCACGGCGAGCGAACCTATTGCGTGGTCTGAAGTCACAAGCAAAAGCTTACCGAGTGGATGTCACTCGCAGTCTGACCGCCCCTGGTGTGTGATTGAGCGATCAGTGGCAAGTGGGATGCCCAACACATGGAAGTGAGGAACTAAAGCAGCCATGAGCAGGACGTGGAAACTCCTTGGGTGAGCCCAGTCTCAGAGCAATATGTGCCGGCTCTGCAATTATGGAAGCCTCCTTGGATAGCGAGATAATGCCCATGGTCTGCCCCTGCCTTCCCTTGAGGGCAGACCACGATATCGTTGATCGTCCTATCTTGACCAGCTGAGATGTGGGTGACATTACAACAGTCTAACGTGTCTCGAAACCAGAGGAAGGTTAACCTCACTAAAAAATGCCCGCCGGAAGTCGGAAGTGTCGTCCTACGGGTGGCAAACTAAAAATTGACACTACGCATTTACGTCCGAGTGAAATGTCTCGTCCGAATGTCTCCCGTGCTAGGAACAGCTCTGACTACCTAGTTTCCGATGCCGCTCTTGTTCGGAACAGCTCTGACTAGGTATTTTTCCGAATGTCCGCCGTGCCTGGAACAGCTCTGATGGGTACAGGGACAAGCACATGTCCGAAAACTCGCTTAGTGGAAACCAACCGCAGAGCTGACTGGTTTGTGCAGGAACGGCCCAGGGCGAGCGAAATGCCCAATATATTGAAGTGAGGAACTTAAAACAGCCATGAGCAGGACGTGACGATTCCCTCGGTAAACCCAGCACCAGAGCGTTATGTGCCGGCTCTGCAATTATGGAAGCCACCCAGGATGGCGGAAAATGCTATGGACTGTCCCTGCCTTCACTTGAGGGATGACCGTGTAGTCTTCGACTGTTCCAACTAGACCAGCTGAGATGTGGACGGTACCACAAAAGTGAGAGTCTCCCAGGATTGCTAACCTGGCCAAAAATGCACGCTAAAAGTCGGATGTGTTGGCCTGAGGGTTTCGACCCGAGGGTGCCTAACCAGACACACCGCAATCACATCTGAAAAAATCACTCCGGATGAATGCAAAGAAGAAGAAGAAGAAATCCTTTAAAAGTGGATAATTTATCAATCTGTTCAGCATGGCATTTGATATCATTGACTGTTGTTCTTCTAACACCGTAAATCTGGGCAATACTAGTGGCAGTTTCACCTTCTTCAAACATTTGATAATTTCAAATTTCTGGTTAAAACCTAGCACTACATGCTTCTACTTTTCAGCCATTTAAAAATTTTACAGAATAATAAAATCAAAGAGATTAATTAGGCCTGACTGTTTTAGGCCTACATATAAACGGAAAAATCAAAACGCCGCTTAAAAATACAGAACAGTAGCACTATCATAATGTTATGTCAAAAAAGTTAATCAGGGCACTATGAAACAAAACATTTATTTGAACACACAGGCTACTCTTTCACGGCTGAGACCAGTATGTAACACAATAGCGACTGGTTAGCGATAGGTTTGTGGCACGCCAGATCTAGCTGAATTCCTCCGCCACCGACGATTAGTCACTTCCAGCTTTATACAGAAGGGTGTAAAAGTAATCCCTGGACAATTTTAAAGGTCTGTCTGAGTGTTGATACTCGCAACTTTTTTATTAGATGGTGACGGATAACAGAAACTGACGGTTAAACAAGTGACAGTTAATCAAAGTTTTACTGTAATGTCCTTTTGCTTCCATAAAATAGGATGTATTCTTCTATATATATCCACATTTCTGTTCAGTGTTTTAACACTATGTTGTTACATTCTGTAGCTGCTGTAAACCCTTTTACCCAGAGACACCAACAGTTTTGACTGCGCATGATTTTTCTAGATACCTTAAGCCAGCTTCTGCGTGCCTAAAGGATTGTGACTTATACTAATAATACATCTTAAAATATTGGCGAATCAGTTTTTCTTTTAATTGGGATGGCTGTAAACAAAAATGTCTGTGCCCATTAGTGAAAAAATTTAGCTTTGCCAGTTAATTCGCAATGGATGAGATAATGCTCCCAAGATAGGCTGTGAAAAAGGTAGTGGATCTGATCTATTTACTTTACAAGAAATGGAGGTGATGAACAATAATGATGCTGAAGACTTGTAATCGGGATTATTCATGAAAGATATCACAGATAACTGAGTTGATGAGTAAACTGTACAGGACCTGTTTACATGCCTTGAGGCATGTAGTGCTCACACCATATTTGTATAAATCAGTCAGTACTTGGCGTCTGATGTGATCACCATCATGTCAGCTGCCTTTATTCTCCAGGAAATTTCTTGGTACAGATTTAGACTGTTGACCTGGAAGCCCAAGTCAGTTAAAAAATAATCCCTGCCTCGGTGGGGATTCTTCTTTGTTCATCCGGAATGTAGTTTTAGACATAATCGCGTTGTGCCTGTTTTCAGCAGAGCTACAGTACTGCTGGCAAGCAACTGTACTAGCCACTTTGCTACAGTGGTTTGCTGCTGGGTGATAAAATCAGGACATTTTAGACCTCCTTCGAAGCTCTCCTTAGATCTCGGTCCTTAGTTGTCTGGATCAACTCTGCTGATGACATTCCTCCATGCCACCATCTCAATCCATCCAGCATAATTACTCTTGGTCTGCCTCTGCCTATTCCCCTCAATCTTTCCAGTTGTCACGATGTTCTCCAATACCTCTTCTCATCCATCCATCATGTGCCATGCCAATAAGTGTGGGCGGTCATGTTCTGCCATCTCACTCGATCACCAGAGTCGTGGATCAGCTCCGTGTTTCTGTCTCGACCATGCCATGTGGCCAAGCCATCCAGGTATTTAATTCTCATCACATGACCAAATAAAGCTGTTTGTCTCATATAATGTTTGTTTCATTAGCCTCGTTCAGGCAGTCGTCGTTAGTTACTTTGGCAGTCCACGGAGTTTACATCATTTGTCTCAGGAACTACATCTCTGTTGCTTCCAATCTCTTCCTAATTTGTTCATTTACATCCCAAGATTCACCACCATACAGTAAAACAGGTTCTATGTAGTACTTCAGCACTCTCTTTCTTACATACAATGATAATGACTTATTGCATAAGATATTCTTCATTTTCTGAAATGCAGCTTTTGCCTGCCCTATTCTGCTCTTAATTTCTGTTGTGCATCTTGCATCTGATATTATAAATGCTCCTAGGTATTTAAAATTATCCATTTTGTTAAGAATTTTCCCTTCTATTTCACATTTTGGTGTTACCTTTTTCTATGATGTCACCATTGTTACTGTTTTCTTGATATTCAAGGAGCCCTTTCTTTGCTTTCTCTGTTACTACAATTTCCAACAATTAATGTAGATCTTTTGCATTAACCGCCACCAATACTGAATCACCTGCATAGCATGAATTCCAGAGTATCACTACAGGATATTTTAAAGTTGGGGTTAAAAGGAAGCTTGATTTTGATGTGCAGATTTTACATTTAATTACTGTTTCCACAGTACCCATGGCCATTGAAGAACAAGTGTGTGTAATCTACTCTGGCGTGCGTGGATATCTTGACAAGCTGGATCCCTCCAAAATCACCCAGTTTGAGGCAGAGTTTTTGAAGCACTTGCGCAGCTCTCAGCAAGACCTCCTGAAAACCATTGCTACAGAAGGCAAAATTAATGAGCAGGCTGACGAGAAACTCAAACAAGTGGTGACCACCTTCATAGCTGGATTCCAGACAGCTTAGGAAATATTTGTTACATTGTTCACTTTCATAGACATGCTGAAATGTTATAAATTCACACTTTCTGTAGGGTTTGTGTTGAATGATAATTAGTTAAGAAACAAGATGCAGTGAATTTTAATAATTACTGTATCTTTGTTAAGAAACAGAAACACACCTTTTGATTATAGCACTAAATTATTGTGATACTTGATTGTTTCTGTTACTTAGCAAGCTAAGTTAAATTGAGAATGTATGGGTGATACGTGCAGAACTGTTTCATTGTTGATTGAATAAATTAGTTTAAAAGAACAGTTTTGGTGTTGTTATTTGGTGAATGAAAAGATTGGAGAGTAATTTAAAGAAAATTAATTTCAGCAACTGCATTCACTTATTTGTAGGTAACAGACTGATACCTTTGATTTACTGGTCAGCAGAGTGATGTCAACATTAAGGCTTGATTGTTCTAAACATATAGTATGTAAAGGGCCCTTTAGGATGCCTTGAGGTCTGTTGGGTATATAATGCCTAAACGATATTTTATTATAGACCAATCAGCAGCCAAGATGGGTGATATCATTGTCCTACCACCTTTGCTTCCCAGAACATTTCCTGGTGCCCATTTTAGGCTGGGTCAACCTGTGAGCCCAGGTCAGTGTAAAAATCGTCTCATGGTAAACGAATAGAACAGATCCCTTTTCATGTCATGAAGCGACTTGGGTATAGGGAGTCAAGTACCTATCCATGCTTTAACACCTGGATATTGGGAATAAAGTACCCTTTCCATGCCTTAACACCTGGGTATTGGGAGTCAAGTACCCTTTCCAGGCCCATAGTTATATTTTTTATCGACTTTTCGGCACTTGATGTGGTCAGTGTCGCATTGGCCGCCTTTACGTTTGAAGACAGTTTCTGGTACTCATTTTAGGCTGGGTCAACCTTGGTGTCCGGGGCAATTAAAAAAAATAGAAATCAGTTTTTGGAGATTGGGCTGGCAGGCTAGCCATTGTGCTACTGCAGCTGGCATTACATGGGAGCGTTCCTTACCGGTTGTGATGGATGACCCTTGCTTAGATAGGAAGGTGGGTTCCAAATGTTGCTGTATGTAGCCGAGGCGCGGTGTTGGGGTGAGCGCCCAACATTGCTTAAATACCTCAATGGCTCGTGAATACATAACCTATGCAGCAAAAGTCCAACTCCTGGCCTTCACGTGGCGGGCCCGTTTAAACTAACAGGAGAAGGGGCGACGGCGAATCTCTGGCGCCGGAAAATAACCAGTATGCTCTAGATGTGTATGCACGTACATGCATGCGCAGACAGGTGTGTGCGCGTGTACACATCTACACTCGAGTGAGACCACAGTCTGCTCTAGCAAAGAAAGGTGCTGAAGTCGGAGGCAACCAGCCAAGAGGCGCACCACAGAAATCAGGATATCACGCAAAATGGAATATGTCGACTACTGCTAATCGTTATGGTGCTCGCCCTGCTTTGGACCCCCAGGCAGGTGCAGTGCCGGGCCCTGTGTCTCGAAAGGGTCCAACCCCAACTACTGGAGGTCCTTCTCAGATGTCCTGTGGAGCCAGGGGACATGAGAATAGGATGACTGGCCTTACCAAACGAAGACTTAAAATAATGCACTGGAATGCGGAGGGAGTCAGCAACAAAAAAATAGAATTAGAAAACATCTTGGACCAAGAAAAAGTAAGCATATGTTGCTTGCAAGAAACTCACCTCAATGAAAATATAGCCTTCAAAATCAGAGGCTACCAGTGTTACCGATCTGACCGAAAGGACAGGCGAAAAGGTGGGATACTGACCCTTGTAAGAAATAACATCATGGCTTCCCAAATCAAAGTCTACATGGAAGGGGCTGAGTATCAGACACTTAAACTTAAGACAGGTAATACAGATCTACATCTGATCAATTACTACTGTCCAAGTACTACTGTCCACAGGCACTGGACACACTACCACTAAAAGAAAAAATGATTGTGTGTGGCGATTTCAACAGCCACTCGCAGAGCTGGGGCTATGATCACATGGACCAGAGAGGAGAGAGACTGGAAGACTGGCAGGATGAGAATAGATTCATGTTGATTAACAAGCCGTCCGACCCACATACTTTCTACTCGAGATCATGGCACTCTACAACTACACCTGACCTGGCTTTTCATTCACCAGACCTGGAGTGGAACATTACACGAATTATTGGGAAACAACTTGGTGGCAGTGACCATCGGCCAGTCTTTCTAACCGTAGAAAATGAGCTTGTAAGTGAAAGCAGCACCCTCTCGAGGTGGAACTACAAGAAAGCAGACTGGGCAATGTACAAGCATCGCACATATATTGGTTAGAAACCTGAACACTGAGAAAGAGATAAATAAAGTAGTTGAAGAGTTTGGGAAATGCATACTACAGGCAGCGCGAGAAACAGTACCAAGAGAAGCCCGTAAACAATATAAACCCTACTGGAGTAGTGAACTGGAACAGTTGCATAATGATGTTGAAGTGTGTAGAAAGCAAGCAGAGGCCACACCCAGCCAAGAGCACCACAATAAATTCCAGCATGCAAAAGCCAAATTTCAAAGGGCCAAGCTGCAGGCTAGACGGAAAAGCTGGCAGGAGAAAACGGAGTCTCTGAACTTTGAAAGAGACACAAGGAAATTGTGGAAGCTAATAAAACAGCTTAATGATGAGGGCACAGGGAGAAACTCAAAAATTGCGCTACATAAAGATGGAAAAATCTTAACAAGAAAGCAAGCAGCTGACCATTTTGCGGACTCGTTCGCACAAGATAGCAATATCAAAATTAGTCCAGAGAAACAACAAGAGATTCGAGAGAAACGACAACATACAGGACAGAAGGAAATAGTACATGAGGTCCTGGAGGCACCCATCACAATCAGCGAACTGGAGCTAGCCATATCAAAACTGAAAATGAGAAAGTCACCAGGAGCTGATGGTATCTCCAATGAAATGATCAGGAACCTAGGAACAGAGGCCAAAACAAAGCTGTTGCAGATCTTCAATAACAGCTGGACCTTAGGCAGTGTTCCACAAGACTGGAGAGAAGCAATCATGATACCCCTCCTAAAATCAGGGAAAGATGGTTCCATTGCCTCTAGCTACAGACCAATTAGCCTCACCAGCTGTCTCTGCAAAACACTGGAGCGCATCATCAATCACAGACTGCAGTGGTACATTGAAAGTAAAAACATCCTTGTGCCACAGCAGGCTGGCTTTAGGCAGTGCTACTCTACGGAAGATCAGACAACCTACCTCTCTCAAGAAATTGAGGATGCATTCCAAGAGAAGAAGCTGGTGCTTGCGGCATGGATAGATCTGAAGAAAGCCTTTGACAAAGTCTGGAAAGAAGGTCTGATGAAGAAACTGAGAAACTCCAAAGTCAATGGAAGAATGTACAAATGGGTGAAAGCATACTTGCACAACAGAAGAGCCCGAGTACAGATAGACGGACTCAAGAGCAAGAAAGTACTACTGCGTCACGGTGTCCCCCAGGGCGGAGTCTTGTCCCCCACACTTTTTCTAATCTTCATCAATGATCTTGTTGCTCACCTACCGCATGGAATTAAAGCAGCAATGTACGCCGATGACCTGGTTCTATGGAGCACAAATGAATATGCATCAGTGGCCACCAGATTGCTACAAAGAGCTGTAGATACATTTGCTGCATGGGCAAATAGATGGTGTGTCAGCATAAACACTGACAAGTGCAGCACCACCCTATTTACCCTCTCTCCAAAACAAAAGGCAGGGATCATCCAGATAAATGGAACACCCCTAAGAGAAGATAAAGAACCAACATACCTTGGAGTAACATTTGATGGCAAGCTGACATGGAGAAAGCACATCAACAAAGCAGTAGCAAAAGCCAGAAGGAAAATAGCCATCCTGAGAAAGCTAAGTGGAACCACATGGGGAGCCAGTATGAAAATACTTAGCAAAGTTTACCAACAGAGCATACGACCACACCTGGAATATGGGTCAACTGCGTGGTGTTCAGCATCAAAAACCAAACTACAAGAGCTGGACAAGGTGCAAAATCAAGCACTTAGAGTCACCACAGGAGGGATGAGATCAACCCCTATAGTGGAAATGGAGAAGATGGGGAGGACACAGGCACTGAGTGAGCGCAGAGATACGAAAACGCTAATACAAGCAGAAAAGTTCCTCAGTTTGCCAGGCCACCCTATGAAGAACAGATTTGAAAACCTAGCTATGGGGCGGTTGAAAAGAAGTAGTTTTATCCACCAGGCCAAACGACTCTGCAGAGAAACCACTGATCTGCCCACAGTTGGTATCCCCCTAACAACTATTCCAGAGCGAACTCCATGGAAAGATGAGCATAGACTATCGTTACAAATGCCAGACAAAAGTGAGAGGAATATTTGACAAGGAAGAACAGAACAGTGTGCAGCGCAGAACAGCCACTCTCAGCTTCCTTGATGAAGAATACCCACAGGATCTCTGGATCCGAGTCTACACAGATGGGTCAGCACAAAATGCTGTTCGAAATGGAGGAGCGGGAGTGTACATAGAATACCCAAATAATACTAGGGACACAGCCAGAGTACCGACAGGAAAGTACTGCCATAACTATGATGCCGAAATTGAGGCAACCAAGATAGCAACAGAGAAATTACTAAATAACAACAATGGTACACAACCTGTGGTGCTACTAACAGATGCAAAATCAGTACTCGAGGCGATCCTCTCTGGGAAATTGCCAGTACTAAGGACACTACTTTCTGAACTTAGCAGTCAGCATAAAGTCACCATACAGTGGATAGCATCCCACTGTGGAGTACCCGGAAACGACAGAGCTGATCAATTGGGTAAGGAAGGAGCCAAAGAAGAACAGCCTGATGTGCCCGTTACATACCACCAAAAGAAAAGAATGATCAAATCAGTCAGAAAGGCACCGAAACCTGCTCAAGATGACTACCACGTTATGGACAGACCAGAACAAGTCATTATTCTGCGCCTCAGAACAGGACACAATAGATTACGCAACCACATGTATACAAAATTCAAGATTGGTGAAACAGCCATGTGCACATGTGGATTGGCGTCGCAGACAGCAGAGCACATACTCCAAGACTGCCCAAAATATAACATATCTAGGCAAACCTTCTGGCCTAGAGAGACGACAGTGGAAGATAAACTCTATGGACCACTGTGTGAACTGAAAAAAACAGTTCAATTCATGCAAGAGACGACATTGCAGATATAGACATATTTCAAGCGAACGAAAGAAGAAGAAGAAGAAGATAGGAAGGTGCTTGTCAAATAATTTATTTTCACATTTTGTTGAAAGATATGCAAGGAAGGCAGAAAATGCATACATCAGTAAAGTCTCAGTGAGAGAAAAAAAGTACACATACTAAAAATTATTTTCAAACAGGCTTAAACTCGTTTCGTTTCATCTTTTTCAGTGATACACATATTCTCTCTCTTCCCCCCCCCCCCCCCCCCCCCCCCCAGATGTAGGTGTTATTAGGAAATTTTCAGATAGGCTTTTGGTGTTCTGACATGTGGCATAGTCAACTTCTGCTGGTCTGTTGAGTCACAATAAAATCAACTAAATGTTGCCTACATTTTGAGTAAATTCAAATTCTTTTTCTCAGGTATAAAACATCTATTTTAGCTAAATGCGTATCATGTATTTATCTGCTTCAAAACTTCCATTCTTTGGAATTTTATCTTTGTTAACTGAGGCAAGGAAAAGCCTTCTTAAGAGTATATTGAGCCAATTCTGAAGGATGGAAGTGAATCATGGACAATTAGCCGAGAAGTGAAGAATTATCTGGAGGTTGCAGAAATGTGTTACAGGAGAATGATAACACTGTGGAGGCCGACATGAGAGAATGGATGAGAGAATGAGCTCTTAAACTTCCAGTGTGCTGATGCCAAGGTAGCTAATCCATGTGCAAACATCAGTCCAGTGTACTAGAAGTAGTAGTTGTGTATGGGCAAGGCTTGATTTCACAGTGAGCGAATGCAAAATAATAATGGACCGAAAGAATAATGAAGATATCTTGAAAGAATTCACAAAGAGAAATGTTTACTCACATCAGAAAGAGACAGTCCACATTCCTTGTGCATGTCATAAGAAAGGGAAAGAGCTGAAGCATGTCACAACAGGAAAGTTGGAGAGGGGGGGGGGAGAGACCAAGAGAGAAGATACTGGGCAGTCTGACATCAAGGCATGGAGGAACATTAGCAAGACAAGAGGGCTGTGGACATACATGACCACCAATGTCACACTGCATGGACTAAGAAGAAGCATATACTCAATATGTCTCTATCCATGGAAATTGGTTCTTTAACCCTACCAGACCTGAGGCCCTAACACTAACTGTCCCCTATACCTGGGCTGCTGAGCATTAAAGAAAAAAAACCAACATGATATAGAAAAATATTAGTTACATGCAAACAAGTGGTTAGAATAAGATGGAACTTGGAGACACTAGAAAATAGGTCTACCTTTCATCTAGCACCAATATTCCACCTGTGTATGCCAATCAACCCAGCAGGATGAGCCTTGTTTCACACAGAGGTACTTCTTGCAAAGTGAGCACCAGATGTTGCTCTTCACCTTCTTGCATGGGTTGTCTTTGCTTGTTCTACCTGGAGTGCTTTTCCATGCACACAACACAGATATGATTAGACGATGTCCCAGGGGGAATCTCTGGAAAATGATTGTCAGGGGTCATCCGCTGAGGGCAGGGTTCCTTTTGTGGGTGGCGGTGGGCTGATATCCTGTATCTACCAATACGTTGCAGGCACAGTTTCTGGATATATCTAGTGAAATAATCTGGCTTTTTTGAAGCAGCTTGCTGCTTTGAAGCATACAAGATATAAGAATTACAAATGGCCCACATAACATTTTTTATTAAAAGCCACCGGGGCCAGCGGTAATAACGACGAGACGGTCATTTTTGTCACAGCCACCCATATATTTATTATAGTCTTTCGCCAGCTGTGGCATCTGTATTTCTTGCGCACTGCCATCTTTATTTATTCTCTTTATTACAACATTTTGGATTGGATCATGGTAGTTTGAAATAAATGTGATGGGCTTTCTATCCTGCAAAACTAAACATGTTACACTTTCTTGACATAGAAAGTCAAGACTGTAGTCAGTAGACTGTCACCCCTAGCAAGTTTTTTTTTACACTTTTCACGTTAAACTACACAAAGTCAATGCAAACACATGGGGGCAGACATTTGCAATGACTAACCATGAGATTTGACCACGACTGGTTGGCTATTTTTAGTTAGTGACACATTTTTTTCACATACTAGGCAAAATACCGAAAATTAGGTCTAGCGGCAGAATAGGAAATTCCCGAAGAATGGGTACAGCGGTCTGGTAGGGTTAAAAACAAAGTTTAATAATATGCATTCATTGCCTCTGACTTTTTCCCCCCCACTGATCTTTTCAGTCATCATGATGTTTTCTAATGCCTCTTTTCTCATTATATAAGACAATTTTATAAAAACCATACCAGGGGAAAGTTAAAGCTGGCAAGAAACACATATATAGGGATGCAGGGAGAAGGGTAACATGAGATGTATGAACAGAAGTATGTCAGTGTATAATGACACCATGGAGCAAACACAAAAGGAGGCTTCATCAGAAGTAATTCTCACTTTCATGTGCCTTTCGTCTGTTGTGTATCCAGCTTCAAAACTTTTTCTCCGCTGATTGCTATTGTCCCACAAAAATGCTGCTATGTATGCCTAAAAGCCTGTCCAACAGCTATTATGCCCTTAGGAAGATAAACATGAACTTGGTGCATCGTGATATGCTTACTTGTCATGGTACCATCTGACTTGGTTGGGAGAAAGCCTGCTTTGTTTCCCTGGCGAAATGGCCAGGGGCAAATACTTTGTCTTTTACAGAATCAGTCTTAATATAATGAAAAAAACCAAAAACAAACAGCTCAAGAATGTTCATTAATTTTAATTATCCTAAAAGCATCATGTCTTAGACAGTTGCAATAAACTCTTTGGTTGCTTACAATACTGCCAGGGTCACAAGCAACTAAAGTAGTCACTACCTGGGACAGAAGAGTTCAAGTAACAACTGGAATATCATCAAGTGTGCAGCCCTTGAGTTGTTGGATTTAAAGCTACTTATCATGCTTCTGGTATGCGGTGGGAAAAGTTCGATGCCAGCTTTTGTCATTTGCTGTGGGAGAGAAATGCTGGCTGCCTATTGCTCTAAATTTCATATACCCAGAGCAGGTTCACACATCACCAATGGTATCTGCTCTGCCACTCACTTCCGTGCTGCAGTCTTGCAATCTCTGCATGCCTGGGCAACGAGTGTTATTTTTGTCGACATCGTCGCCTGCCATAGATTTTGCCTTTCATGACTTTAAAACAGCTGTATGCTCTAAGACACTACAGTACCATTAGTCTTTGTCATAGACCAGCTTATCCTTGCTATCCCGAATGCTGTGATGTCGGTTCCTAGATCAATCAATCAATCAATCAATCCTTGCTATAAAAATGCCACATTTTGAATGTTTATTGTCAGTATATAGATCAATATCAGCCTACAAGGAGAGGTGCAACAGAGGCCAGAAGAGCGAAATGGGAACACTTTATAGAGGAGGAGATAAAACACTGGGAAAGTTCTGGAAATTGCACAGACAGATGCAAAGAAAAGATTGTCCTGCCACAGGGGGTACAATATACAAAGATCACTGTTCGCCTTTGACAACAAAGACAAAGAGGAAGCTTTCCTGCAGAGATTTATAGCAGACAGATCAGAACGATGGAGACATCAGAGACTCGGTGAAGATCTCTCAGGTACTATTAAAGATACCTTCTGTGAAGATATCATGCAGCCACATGAATAATATGAGTTATGGAGAACTTATGGAGATGGCTGCTTGCTGTAACCTGAGCATCAGGACGTCATCAGTACCTTGGGATTGGATGCACAGCTATTTAACACCACTTCCTAACAGAATAAAGTAACAGCTAGTGGAGTATGGGGTTAATATTGCAACCATCTATGACTTAAAGAGTTAATAACTTTCAATGCAAAAATAGTGTACAGCTCCTCGCACACCATTATGCCATATTAATCAAGAAGGCCATATTCTCTTTTTTACTATATACAGCACAGTAGAAAAGAAAAAGACTAGTGCCAAAAAAATGAGCAGTCTGTCTGTGAATTCACGTCTGCCATACTTAGTTAACAAGCGTTGTGAGTTTTGTATGTGCCCTCCCATTGTGTGGAATTCATCTTGAGTGTCGCCCACAACTTGAGAAGACCCAGCTGAGTGGAAGTAAAGAAGCATTAATTAATTGCAAGAAACAATACACTACAACAATACTAAAATTCATTTCTTCTTGCATATAGTGTATGATGTGACGAGGATTTTAAAATTAAAAAAACACAGCTGATAATTCACACAGAATACTTAATTTAGGATTTCGTACGTAAATGGCACCCATTTCAGGCCAGGTCAACGTGGTAGCCCAGGTACAATTAAAGAAATGCCTGCATCTCAACATGGATTCGAACACATGGCCGGCTGTTAAAAGTTAGTTGCTATCCTTTGCAGGATGTTGCAGTCACTCCAGCATTTATTGCCTGGTTGTAATGTACTAGGCCAGTGCTTTCTGAACAGCCAATGCCTCATAACACTGAAATCAACGCAGAGCGATCTGCTTCCAAATCACCTGCAGCTGATTCCGAACCCTTGACTCGGTAATTCAGGAAATTGTGAAACTGCATTTCACTAACCCCTTAGCCACAGAAGCTGACATGAACTGTTGTACAGTAACACAATTTCAGGGACCTGATTCTTGGTCTTTTTCAGTTTTTGCCTTATATTGTTGCTGTTGCCATGAACTCTATAGTTATTCATTCTTGACAAAATAATGGAATTGACGTCTGGAGATCATTTGGTTCCCTCCCAACAGACAACAAAAACACTCAATCTAAGCATCTTTATGGTTCTTACTTGAAGAGTGCTGTCACCAAATGGTAGGATGGCATGGTCAAGCAGGATGTCGTGGCTAGTGTCCTGCAGACTTTCGCTATTTTCTCTGATAATTTTCTCAAGTTAGTTGCATGTCTTGTACAGGACACCACAATCAACCCCAGCATGTTTTGACTGATTTACAAGGCAAGTTTATGTTCAGTAGTTTGTCATTGCTTTATGAATGACTGATGCTCAAACCATTGTTAAAAATCAACACAAGGTGGTCTGCTTCCAAATCACTTGCAGCTGATTTCAAATGTGGGATCCTCCGCAACAGATCATTTAATGAGGACGGGCTGGTCCAGAGTCTCAGCCAGTGCACTGACAATTATATTACAGTAGCACAGTTCCATGTTTGAGATTGATAATGTAGATTATTGGGATGAAGCAAACATGTTGGAACTACAAAAGTAGAAAAGCAGAAAAAAACGTGTGTACAACACAGAAACTTCATTCTTAAAGGTAAAAGCAGTCCTATAGCAGACCCTGCCAATGGGGAAGTGCTAGGGCAGTGGTTCTCAACCGGTGGGGAATTCCCCCCCAGGGGGGAATGAAGAATGTTTCAAGATCGTGTTAATACAAGAACCGATTACTTGATCTTGTTTTTCCTTTCATACTTTACGCTTCTGTACGCATCACCCTTCTGAAATTCATTTTATAACGTAAGTAGATCCGCAAATCACATTTTATGTACATGTCTAGACTTGTTTTAGTATGTGCAATTAAATTTAGCTTCAATTATTACGTTTACTGTGTAGGGGCAGGGGGAAATTTTTAGGGAGGAAATACAAAGGGGGGGGGGGGGGATGACGTTCTAAAAATATGGTAAAGGGGGGGGGGGGGAATGATGTCCTAAAAATATGGTGGGGGGGGGGGGGGGGAATGACGTCCTAAAAATATGGTGAAGAGGGAAACGGACCAAAAAAGGTTGAGAACCACTGTGCTAGGGCTTCATATTCTAGGCTGCAATATAGGAGCTGAGATAGCCAGTTCCCTTCCTTATTATCTTTCCTTCCCATTCAATTCTACAATTGTCTGGCACCCAATGTAACAAGGCTGGGTCAACTCCAGAGCCATGCTAATTGATAAACATAACCCTGCCTCTCAGAAATTCAAAACAATATATTCCCTTGGTGAAGTTATAAACACACACACCATGAATAAAATATTGCATGGTTTATTGATTGGCATATTTCACTGCATCTTGTTAGATGCATAATGCAGAGGTACATAAAATGATATGTATCGGACAGTTGGACTAAAATGTTGACCTATTGTCCTTGACTTGGAGACATTAATTACAAGTACCACTGAAGTTGGAGTGGGTTCGCCTGATGGCGAGGGACACTGTTAATAGGGAAAACTAATCCACACACAAAATTCAGTCCAGCACTGCTGGAAGTTGTGTGTATGGACTAGACTTGAGTTCAAAGCGAGCAAGCACCAAAGAAAACATAACAATTCTTAAGACAAGAAGAAAAATGAGATAGTCTGATGATTTGCTTACTCAGTGTGGTCACATTCATCTCACTCTGCTTCACCTGGTCAGCCATGGTGCGATTCAGACTCATCAACATCTCAGAAATATCATTGGCAGTCTTAGCCAATGTTTCCTTGTTTCCCTGGTTTCTGATTTGTGAATAAAACATGGCCAAAAGGTACTATTACAAGTTGAAAAAACGTAGACAATTAAATTACTTATCAAACGTGTACACTCACACAAACAAGTATGTGTGACACAGTATTTATTTAAAAAAAAGATAGACAATCACACTCATAGAAACAAATCTGTTAAATATTAGAAAACATTGACAATTGCAATTCTTATCAACAAAGTACACACACAGAAACAAGAATGTGTGAAATAGTATTAAAGATGTAAACAAATTACAATACTTATCAACTTGTGTGAAATAGTACTGGGAGGGGGAGGGGGGGTATAGGTTTGATGTAAAATTTTCAATTTTGTTTATAAACAATTGAGTAAAGAACTCCTAGTGTGACATATTGGAGGAAATTTGAAGAGCATTGTGTGTAGGTATCTTTGTGCAATGAAGATATAAACAAACAAACCTCAGTCATTTAATCATTCCCACTTTTCTGTATGCACTTCTAAGATTGTTTATACTGCCCAACTACAATGTATAAAAACCTGCTTCAATGCGGATTTGAACATAGGAACACCGAGCTGGCAAATAAGCTTTCTAGCTATTATGTTACTGTGACTCCTCCATACATTATAGTTATCTCTCTCTCTCTCTATATATATATATATATATATATATATATATATATATATATATATATATATATATATATATATATATATAGACATAGTGCAAAGAAAGGACTCTCCTTGAATATCAAGAAAACAATAACAATGACGACATCAAAGAATAAGGTGACACCAAAATGTGAAATGGAAATAGAAGGGAAAATTCTTATCCAAGTGGATAATTTTAAATACCAAGGGGCATTTATAACATAAGATGGAAGGTGCACTACAGAGATTAAAAACAGAATAGGGCTAGCAAAAGCTGCATTTCAGAAAATGAAAAGTATCTTATGCAACAAGTCACAAATCATTGAATGTAAGAAATAGAGTGAAGAAGTGCTACATAGAACCTGTTTTAGTTTAGTCAACGGATCAACATCACAGCACACGGGTGTAACCCATAAGTGCTCCATTCTACTCCTAACTCAAGCCTGAGTCCAGAAAATCTCAGCTCAGTACATGAACTCCGTAGCTCCGGCGAGGATCCTGAAATACTTTGGGTAGATTTTTAACTCAAAAGTTTGTCTGGGCAGCGCCGCTAGGCTACTCTTTTTCAATTTCTAACCGCCAAGGAATTTTTTCCCATGCGCAACAATACACACGTGCGTCCGATCTCACTACCCAGAGACCAGGGTTGTTACTAGAAGTCCACAAGAAAAAATCCCAGCCCTTACCGGGGCTTGAACCTGGGACCTCCAGCACTTGAGGCGGACACCATACCTCGAGACCACTCAGCCCCCCTGAACCTGTTTTGCTGTAAGGCAGTGAATCGTCGAATGTAAATTAACAAATTAGGAAGAACCTGGAAGCAGCAGAGATGTAGTTTTTGAGACAAATGACTGCCAAAGTAACTAACAACGACTGCCTGAAAGAGGCTAATGAAACTGTGTTGTTGTTGTTTGTCCATCAAGAATGATGATGACCATTCATTTCATCCAGTGGGGTTGAAAGTATGGAGCCGTGGGTTCTAAGATGGCTGATAAGGCCTATTTTGGCTCAAAAATGTTCTTTGACAATGTGGACAAAGAATGCTTGACGTTTCTGGAGGATTTCCTGCAGTGATTTTTCTGTCCTGCCTTTTCTTTACAGCTCTTGCAGTCCTGGTTGCCTCCCACATGACTGCACCCTTGTGTAATGATGCACGCCACGAATTTCGGTCTCTGACGCAGGAACTCTCTGACGGTGTTGCTGTTGATTTTGGTTTTAGCTTTCAGCCTTCTGAGATTGAATAACTTTCCATCCATACAAGAGTCTCTGGCTGCAGTCATATGGATGGAAAGTTATTCAATCTCAGAAGTCTGAAAGCTTTATACAACAATAAGAAAGAGACAAACAGCTTTCTTTGGTCACGTGATGAGAAGAGGCAATGGAGAACATTGTGGCAACTGGAAAGATCGAGGGGAAGAGAGGCAGAGGCAGGCCACGAGAAATGATGCTGGACGGATTGAGACAGTGGCATGGAGGAATATCATCAGCAGAGTTGATCCAGAATACCAAAGACCGAGATCTGTGGAGAGACATGAATGTCTACGCCAACCGGCAGGGCACTTGATGACGATGATGATTATATAAACATGTGTTATACATAAAACTATAATGTATGGAGGAGTCGTAGTAGCATCATGGCTAGTGAGCTTGTCTGCCATCTCGAATTTCATATGATCAAGTCTATTTTGAAGCAGGTTATTAAAATTTATCAGCGCTCCCAAATTGACCCAGCTTACAACGGGTAGCAGAAACTGTCTGAGGGAAAAAGGCGGGCATGCACACATCATCCATAGAGTACTGATTTGTCTATACAAATATGGGTTTAGCACCATATACTCAAGGCGTGTACAAGAGTCATTTACTATGTTTACTTACTTACAGTATATGGATATATATGCTACTGGCAACCAGGAAGCACATTCAGGAACAGGTAATGTGAACATACTGACATAGAAAGAAAACACTATTTGAGCACCAGTAGGAAGTATTTCAAAATCAGTGTGATGCAATAATAAGAAAGTTCAATTTCAACTTTACATGCTATCCTTTGTTTTCAACAGGCATTGTAACTGTGCTGTACACAATTCTCACATTTCTTTATACACTTTCCAGCATTAATAATGTGATACAAAAGTAGGAAGGCCAAACTTTTACAGTAAACCTGCTCTATTGTATGGCTAGGAAACATGATAATAATTCATTTTCTGAAAAATAAAATTTCATGACCAGAATAAAGTATTAAGATGCTGAGTATGGCCAATGTAGAAACTGGGGAAGGGAAAATATCATTGAAAAAGCAGACAAGGAACTAATACTTCAGGTGAAAAAAGTATACAATGATGCTACAGTAATAATAAAACATGGCTAGTAATTTTATTACGAAACCATAGTAAAAGAAAGTGAAGAGAACCCAAAAATGTATATGGAAAACATTAGACATTAACGTGGAAAATGTTACAAAGACTGACAAAAGCTAATGGATTTGCGGATGAAGGGTTAATTAAGAGTTGGTTGAAGATCTCTTCTCCATGTTGAACTAGTAACAACAATGTCTTTGAATAATATCTTCTGACACAAAATACTTAAGCCTGACTAACAGATATTTACACAATTCATCAAGTTCATTTGCTCTTTCAAAAATGACAAACCTTTTTCTAATCTGTGAGGAGCCATTCAATAACTGTTCTTTGCTCTTCTTGTCCAATGCCAACTTTGTACTCAATATAGCCTGACGGAAGCTGGTAACAGTGCTGTTTAAAAACATTCAAGATCCAGTCACATACATCATACTTTTTTTATCCAGATGTAAGTTTATGTTGACCAAAGCAAACAAATTTCAAAACTAAATAGGACTTCAATCAACTTTAAAAATCTATGAAGCGAATGACTGTCAAAATAAAAAAAACTTGTGGGAATGTCCTAGGTGCAGTGATGTCAGTTCTTAGCTCACTCTACTGTGTTGATCAGCAAACACATTAAAGACAGCACTATTTTTGCTCACAATGTACAACGTAAGTGTATATATTGTTGCTTATATGTTGACCTGAGTAATGATTAATGAGACTGGCTACCTTATCCTGTAGAAAACTTTAGCTGCGAGATCCCAACTAATCATAAACAAGCCTACAAAGGGTTTGGTATGAGTCGTTGAGGGTCTATGCTTCATTTGGGAGATGGAAGGCAGAAGAAGAAAAAGTCAATTCATGTGTTAATTCTTCATCTAGGTTGAGTGCTTCTGTAACTGTTGAACCAAGCTATGCACATTTATTATCTGTTTCAAGTGGTTTGACATTCATTTTAGATGCTCAAAGATGCATCTGCTCCCTGGTGTAATTTTAGTTGTATTTATTCTTATTACCAAGGAAAATGTGCTGCCAGTCCTCACCATGAGTGTCTGCATCTTTTTGTCAATGATGCAGTCATTGTTGCACACAGCAAAGTTACTGTACTAATATATTCTTCAGATGTCCATATGGCTAGGTCATCTGCAAAGGAGGATGTGTGTACTCTGGCTGGAATATTTTCTGTGATGTCATTTATATACGCTAGGAATAATGTTGGTGAAAGAATTCCTCCTTGGGGGACACCTTGCTCCAACAGCATCATTTTACTGGTTTGTCCTTGTACTTTTGTCTTGGCAGTTTTGTTCTCAAAGTAGTGGCTGATCCATTTGTACATTTTCCCACAAACATGCATTTTTTGCAGTTTTACTTTCAGTCCTTCCTTCCATACTTTATCAAATGTTTTTTTCTAAATCTATCCAGACCGCTAGTGTGTGCTTTTTCTCTTGGAAGGCATCTTCTATTTCCTGAGCTATATATGTTATTTGATCTTCACTGGATCTGTATTTTCTGAATCCTGCTTGGTGTGGTGTTAAGAATTGGTTTTCTTCCAGATGCCATGTTACCCTGCCAATGATAATGCGTTCCATTAATTTTCCTGCACAGTTAAGTAGACTGATAGGCCGATAGCCATTTGGTTCTTCCAGATCTTTTCCTTTCTTTGGAACTGGTATTAGTGTAGCTTCCTTCCATGCCTGTGGGACTATTCCTCTCTTCCGACTGTAATTTAGAACTACTAGTAGTTTCTTTTTTGCTTTAGTGCCTAGTCCTATTAGCATTTCATTTGTGATTCTATCCTTTCCTGTGATTTCTTCTGTTTTAGGGTATTCATTGCCTGTTCCATTTCTTCCATTGTTAGATTTGCCATTATATATTTTGCTGCTGTCTCTATATTACTATGATGTATCTGTTTATCTTTGATTGCTTTCTTCTGTTCGGTTGTAATATCAATCAATGTGGTTTGCACTAGCATAGTGTTCCATTAGTGCATTTGCAGCCTTTTTCCCTGTAAGCAAGGCATTTCCTTGTTTAATTGTTATTTGTTTGTTTCTGGGTCCTTCATTGTTCATGGCTTTCACTAGTTTCCATAGTTTGTTTCCATCCCTGTCAAAGTTCAGGTTTTCTGTTTTTTCCCTCCAACAATCTCTTGTTGTTTGATTTACTGTTCTTTTATATTTTGCTGAGATGGCTTTGAGAGAGATGTTCGCTTCAGTTGTTTGTTCTCTCTCTGCTGTCTTCCTGGCATCTTCAACTTTGTCCTCCAAAATTTGTAGTTCTTCAGTCCAGTATGGTTTGTAATTTTTCCTCACTCCTCTTGGAATGGACTCAGTGGCCGCCTGTATTATTGCTTTGTTTAGACTTTCCACCATTTGTTTCATGTTGCCAAGTCGTGTATTTATGTTTTCACAATATTTGTCTGTTAGTATGGCAAATCTGTCCCAATCAGCTCGTTTGTAATTCCAGCGAGGCAAGGCTTTTGCTCCTGTGGAACATACTCCATATTCATTACAAGCTTGATTGGTCTGTGGTCACTACCTGCTAATTGGTCAAGCACATGGCGATCGATTTTGTGGAGGATGTCTCCTGTGCAGAAAGCTAAGTCTGGAGTAGAAGTGGTAAACCATCTTCTAGAGTAGAAGCTCGGTGTGTCATCCGCTTTGTTGAGTAGATGGAGATTTGAGTCTATTTCCCAGTCCTCCACTTCATCTCCTCTGTTGTCAGTATCTGGGTATCCCCATCTTTCTGAACGGCTATTAAAGTCTCTGACAATAATGCAGTTTGTGTCAGTTATTTTCATGTTTGAAAGTGTAAGGTCCTTATCTGCTGGGCTATACAGATTGTAAATTCTTATTTTCACGTCCTTTATCATTATATCAACACCTATAATTTCCGTTTGGTTGTCAGAGATCACAGATACTTCACTGCAAGGTATTGTATTTTGTGTAAGTATTAGAACTCCTCCTTTGTGTCCTTCGCGGTCGAAACGTGTGGCCTGATATCCTCTGACTGAGAATCTGCGATTGGCGTTGAGGTGTGTCTCTTGAATGCATGCCACATCTATTCTATCTTTATGAAGATGATATTTTAGGGAGACTTTCGTGTTAGAAACTTCTTTGGCATTCCACTGTAGTATGCTGAGCGTCCGGGGTGTTTGGTCAATAGTTCTTACCCTACTCCTCTGTGCCTTGACTCCACAGCACAGGGGAAGGTGACCACCAGTAGTATGGGGTGGACCCCTCGAGGAAGGGGGCCCGGCACTATCACTGCCTGATAGGACTTCACGGGATTAGCACCATACTGAGTAATTTTAATTTGTGACATCATGGACTGAGTTAAGTTGCACCGTTTTGTCAAGCCTGTGGCTCTGTACATCCGATTTCGACAAGCATTTTTTGGGTACGCTCTCCCTAGCCTTTGACTGTCCCCAGCCTACCTGCAAGGCAGCAGGTGTGTCTCTTGGTCTAGTTCTTATCCCTCGACCTGTCTGACACGGGAGACCCTACCAGTAGTAAGGCTACCGTCGGCATAGCTTTTGGAACACGCAAGCCCCTCTACCACGACAAGGTGGAGACACATCAGAGGGGATATCACGTTCAAAACACAGAAATTTTGGCAGCAGTCCGCCTTACATAGATTTTTAAAAATGAAATGGTATTGTTGCCGGTCTTTCAGAAATCAATGGCAAACTACTGAACACAAACATCAGAAGTTCTTGGTCCGGACACATACTCTAAGGCTCTCTGTCGAGGGTTGAGGCTGAACGCCTCTAAGCCTTAAACCCTCGGATGTGAGAGCCGGACTGATACCCACCTACCGAAAAATAGAAGTGAGATAATGAGCAAGCTACATGCCCAGTTCAGATACCTGTCTGAAGGCTCTCAGCTGGGGGATATGAGGGGTCCCCAGATGAGAGGGCCTGACCGGCTCTCGCTCACTGCTACACGGAGGTAAGGTGCTGAGCCGGCAGCACAAGTAGCCTACCTAGTGAGCGAGTACTGAAAGGTAGAAGTCCCCAGTCGAAGGAAATGGTTACGAAAACTGTCTGTATCTAACTTATAGAGATGTGTAGACAAAGGTGGAAAAACGTCTCAATAACAAGAAATGGAATGCACGGCTAGCGAATCCATTGCGTGGTCCGAAGTCAAAAGCAAAAGCTTAACCTAGTGGATGTCGCCCACAGACTGACCATTCCTGGTGTGTGCTTGAGCGACCAGTCACAAGCGAGATGCCCAACACATGGAAGTGAGGAACTAAAGCAGCCATGAGCAGGACGTGGCAATTCCTCGGGTGAGCCCAGTTTCAGAGCAATATGTGCCGGCTCTGCAATTATGGAAGCCTCCTTGGATAGCGAGGGAATGCGCATGGTCTGCCCCTGCCTTCCCTTGAGGGTTGACCGTGTCTTTGACTGTTCTAATTTGACCAGCTGAGATGTGGGCGACATCACAACAATAAGTCTAACGTGTCTTGAAACCCAAGAAAGGCTAACCTCATTAAAAATGCCAGCTGAAGTCAGAAGTGCCGTCCTACGGGTGGCAAAATAAAAATTGACACTAAGCATTTACGTCCGAGTGAAATGTCTCGTCCGAATGTCTCTCGTGCTAGGAACAGCTCTAACTATCTAGTTTCAGAATGCCGCACTTGTTCAGAACAGCTCTGACTAGGTAGTTTTCCGAATGTCCGTCGTGCCTGGAACAGCTCTGACGGGCACAACGACAAGCACATGTCCGAACCGAAAACACGCTAAGTGGATACCGTCTGCAAACCTGTCTGGTTTGTGCGGGAACAGCCGGGGCAAACGAAATGCCCAATATATTGAAGTGAGGAATTAAAGCAGCCATGAGCAGGACGTGACGATTCCCTCGGTGAGCCCAGCACCAGAGCGCTATGTGTCGGCTCTGCAATTATGGAAGCCACCCAGGATGGCGGAAAATGCTATGGACTGTCCCTGCCTTCCTTTGAGGGATATGACCGTGAAGTCTTCGACTGTTCCAACTTGACCAGCTGGAAGGTGGACGGTACCACAAAAGTGAGAGTCTCCCAGGAATGCTAACCTGGTCAAAAATGCACGTTAAAAGTCGGATGTGTTGACCTAAGGGTTTCGACCCAAGGGTGCCTAACGAGACACACCGCAATCACATCTGAAAAAACATTCCGGATGAATGCAAAGAAGAAGAAGAAGAACGCAAACTTGCCCAGGAACCACAAACAGCCAAAAAGTGCTGGGGTTGACTGCTACATCCTGTAAAGGATATGCAACATTTAAGAAAAAGTAACACACCCTTTTACAAGACTTAACATAGTATTTTTAAAAGTTGCATATCCTTTACAGGATGCAGCAGTCAATCCCAGCATTTTGTGGCTGTTTGTGATTCCTGGGCAAGTTTACATTCAGTAGTTTGCTATTGCTTTCTGAACAACCGGCACCAATACAACTTAAAAAAAGAAACAATGTAAGGTGGACTGCTGCCAAATTGCCCACAACTGTTTCAAATGTGGTATGTAGGATTACAAACTGCATCCGTAACCTCTTCACCACAGAGCCGGCTACATGGAGCCATGTTACTTTACTTAAAAAAAGAGAACCATAAGTAAATTCTTCAATCAAGATTCACAGTTTAAAACAAAAATTAGTCTTAAAATGTTTTTCTGAACAAGACACCAAATTATAATCAGTAATCTCACTTCAAAGTAGTTGACAGTATTTATCTTCACCTGGATAATTTCTGTCGAAGACTTTCAACATTGACAAGGATAGCATCCCTGTCTGAGTCACGGATCTGTTCCAATCCCAATCTTTCTAGTTCCTGGGAAGTTGAAAAAAAAATGTAACAGTATAAACTCCATCTGTACCAAGGAATTCACCCTGAGTGTATTACTGACTCCATACCAGATATACTTTTAACTCCTTCAGTATCACCCAGTTGTTACATTTTCTTACTCAGTATTAATTATTATTTTAACTTCATGTGTCTCAAAGTGCTATTATGTTTTTAAAAAACCCCTCATACACACAAATATTACTTTAGTAATAAATGCTTGTGATAGAAATGGTTCACATAACAACCATCTGGAACAGAAAGTGGTAAAATTGAATATCCCTAGACGGCATAATATTACCTAAGTATTTAATATCAATCAATCAATCAATCATGTGCCATGCCAGAAAGCGTGGGCGGTCATGACTCGCCATTTCACTCGATCACCAGAGTCGTGGATCAGCTCAGTGTTCCTGTCTCGTCCATGCCATGTGGCCAAGCCATCCAGGTATTTTCTTCTCGGTCTTCCTCTTGGTCTGTTCCCTTCGATCTTGCCAGTTGTCACTAAGTTCTCCAATCTATTTCTTCTCATAACATGTCCAAAAAATTTTGACTGTCTACGTCTAATTTCTCTAATCAATGTACGATTTTCATTTGTCTCCTGTAGTACTTGGTCATTGGTTTTTCTATCTGTCCATGGTATTCTTTGCATTTTCCTCAGAAACCACATTTCTGCAGCCATCAGATGTTTTTCAGCATGACTGCACATTGTCCAAGTTTCACATCCAAACAAAAGAACAGGCTCTATGTATCCCCTCAACACTCTTTTTCTCGTTTCAATTGACATCTTTTTATTGGTCAGAATGTTTTTCATCTTGCTAAAGGCTACTTTCGCCTTGGCAATTCTTGATCTAATCTCTTCAAGGCATCTCCCTCAGATGTTATGACTGTTACGAGATTTAATATACTGAATTAATAATCAGTTCATATTTGTACACACCATCTATCAAGCTTCGATTAGTCTATAAATATGGGTTGGCACCATATACTCTGTACGCCTCAAGGTGTGTAAAAAGGGCCCTTTACTTAAAAAAACAACTGATATTAATATCTTTCAAATATTGCAATAAGCTGTATGCCAATGGCAAGCACTTTATCTCCAGGAACGAGTCACATAAATCTGTTATAACATTTATTACAGTGGTGTGAGATTTTATAAATAATAGCAAATTTATCCAAACAAAACAAATCCTCTATTTGCCAATGGAATATTCAGATCAAACTACTCTGTTGGGGTACAGGGCCTAAGCATTGCTACAAAAATGACATACAGAACAACAAGCCACTGTCAACAGGTTGTATTTCATATTGACACCATTTCAGTTCTGCAAGTTTTCAGTAGTGACAAACCAAATTGCCAAAGCTTACCTGGGCTAGGGGTTAACGTCTTTCTTCATAATCCCATATATTCTTGTGAGTAACATAACCTGCACGAGAATCGGTAGCGGTTCTCGCCACGTTGGTAACTTACTGGGTATGTGAGCCGGTCGCTCAGAAAGCAATGGCAAACTACTGAGCGTAATCTTGCCTAGTACATCAACAGTAGCCAAAAAATGCTGATGTTGACTGCAACGTCCTGTAAGGGATATGCAAAAAAAAAAAAAAAAAAAGAACCCTAAGGGTAACAATAATATAAGAGAAGCACTAAAGTGCATACCATCCCATTGTGGTAGACCAGAAATGAAAGAGCAGATAGCTAAGAAAGGAACACAAAGAGACCAAACAGATAATTCAATCACCTTCCATTAAAAGAAGACCTGTATCCGGTCTATTAGAAAACTACCAACAACCAGGCAACTATTACAGATAATTTTGTTCTGTATCAAAAGAGGATACAACAGACTGAAGGTTTACCTAGACATGTCATATTTTGGACATACTCCAAGACTGCCCAAAATACAACATATCTAGGCAAACTTTCTGGCCTAGAGAAACAACAGTGGAAGATAAACTCTATGGACCCTAAGTAAACTATAAAAGACAGTTAAATGTATAAAAGAGACAATAATGCAGCTATAGACACATTTCAAGCGAACAAAAGAAGTTGAAGAACATGAACAGACTGAACAATCACTTACAAAGAATTGAAGTGGGTCCCTGTGCACATATGGACTGGCAGAATAAACAGTACAAAACATCCTTCAAGACTACTGCATGTTTTGTCAACTGTGGACTGAACATTGGCCCATGGTCTACAACAAGCTATTTAGCAACTGTGGTCAGGTCTTAAATGCAGCAGCATACATTAAAAATAACAAATTTCTTGTGCAGACATTATAATAACAGCGAAGAAGAAGAAGATAACAATAAAAGTGTAGACGCGCGCTTGTTATTTTCTTTTCTTTTTTAAAAACTCATCAACTACCATGAGTCACTGATAGCTATAAAGAAAAAAATAAAGAGTAATTCATCCATATTTAAGTAATGTGATAAATTATTACGGCTATTTTGTTCCGAAGATCTGAAATTTTTTGTCTGCCCACAGCACTGAAATCATCAAGTATGTCCGTAGTGTCAGCATCATGACGAATGTCCTAAAAATAAGAAAAAGGGATTAATACAACAATTACTGTCTTTGCAGAAATGATAAAATCAGTCACCAAGACATATTATCTGTTTATGCAACATTATTTTGATTATATTTTAGCTGCTAAATATGCTTTTTTCAGCATGAGATACACTAAATGTAACATTTTACTTTAGTCCTATTATTAAATTTATTTAAATGTATTCATAAAATTTGTAATGTGTTTTCTATATTTCTCTTTATTTTCTATACATTTTTAATGGTAGGAATATATCAGCTGGTCTCCATGGCCAAAGGCTTGCGAACACGGTTCGTGAGCCGCTTACCAGGCGCTCGAAACTCAGCTGCAACCGATTTTTGCAGCATACCACGTCGCGTTGTATTATAACGTGTTGGTATGGGAGCCAGCCATTCAGAAAGCAATGGCAAACTACTGAACGTAAAACTTGCCTAGTACATCAGTTGAAAAATGCTGGTGTTGACTGCAACGTCCTGTAAGGGATATGCAACATATAGATCATAGACATAAGATCACCATTATCTCCGGTGCTATTCAACGCCTACACTGTGAGAATCACCAGCGAGCAGATCACTGGATCGGGGAGGACATTGTCATATGTCGGCGATGTTTTAGTGTATCGTCAGGGTAAGGATAGAGATCAGGTTGCTGTGGAACTGCAAACAGAACTCAAACGCATAAGTACTTGGTGTGCTGAAGCTGGGGCAATGGTCAACCCAACAAAGGCAACAGTGACATGGTTCTCTTTGAATAATCATATTGTCAACACGCCAACACCAACTGTTAATCTGTGTTCAGAGACTGTGGAAAGAATGCAGGCAATGAATTACCTGGGGATACGTTTTGATCGAAGCCTTGCTTATAATGAGCACATAGACCAGGTGATAACAAAGGCCAAGCGGGGTTTGGCTGCGATGCGGGTGATGGCGGCAGCAAACTGTGAGCAGCGCCATCTATGCCTCCTATACGAGGGGCTGGTCATGTCTGTTTATGAGTATGCGATGGCGATCCTGACTCTCAGCCGTAAGCAGATAGAAAGGATGGAAAGGATACAAAATGAAGCTATGCGCATTATTCTTGGATGTACAAGAGATACAGCATGCAGGGCTATGCGCTACCTTCTTGATTTTCCAACCATTGAAGACAGACTACAAATTTGCAGAGCACGTGCCTACCTCAGAGTCAACGCAAACACACAACATCCACTGCATAGTGAAATTAGGAAGGTGAAGGGCAGCAGGTTAAAAAGAGGAAGGTCGTGGATGGGTCAAGCCGAAGACATTCTTCAACAGGTGTGTTCACTGGAGGACTTAGAACCTGGCGAGGAGTGGGTACAAGTGCCAACAGATTTCTGTACGTCCTTTTCAGTTTGCATCCAACTAGACAGAAAATGCAGACAAGAAAATCCGGCTGCTGTGGAGGCGGAAGTACAAGCGTTGATTTTCGAGAATTCGTTAGACGGTGATGCTGTCATTTACACAGATGGGTCGGTCGTCTGACATGTGAGAAGCTCATGGGCCTTTACGGCGCGGACCGGAGGGAGAATTGTGAAGGAGGACTCTGGTGCTTTTGTTGAGACCACAAGTAGCCTGACTATGGAAGTCATGGCAGTAAGTAAAGCAATAACATGGCTCGAGACACAGACATTCACTAGGGCATGTGTCCTTAGCGACTCAATGAGCATGCTCAAGAGGATAGAGAAGGGTGGATCCGAAGAGAGTGGTTGCTGTCCCTGGAGCAGTCTCAGCTGGCAAAGATTAGTTTCATCTTCATGCCAGGGCATGCGGGAGTACAAGGAAATGAGTGGGCTGACAAGCTCGCAGGTATGGCTAATGTGGAGGGCGGACGCGCCATGGACCAGGCTGACATTCTAAATGCACGACGAGTGGTAAGACTTTTCAAGAAGCAAGTGATGACTGCGAATCTACAACCATGGCCAGACTGCAAGAACAGCAAATTAAAAGAGGTGTGGCCAAACAAGAACACTATGCAGGAAGCCAAAGAAGATTGATAAACCAGCACAGAACTGGTGTCGTTAGCCGCTACACGTTGCGGGATTTGCTGAGGAGGGGATCCAAGCACTTATGGACTGAATGGTTCAGTGTGCAATGAGGATGATCTGTCAACTAACTAACTAACTTATACAAATGGTAGTCACACTGGACAGTGGGTGTCGGGAATGGACAGTGGGTGAGACAAAGCATCCATGCAGCAGCTGATAAGTGACAACTTATGTCCAAGTGATGTGATATATATATGGATTGGTCTGTTGTGTGAGGTAAACGGAGTGGGTTGCAAAGGTTAAGGGACACTGTACAAAGAGGAGTCTGGTGTATGATATCACAACTTCCAGCATGAGAATGGAGGTGCAGGCTGCAATGGCAGCATTCTAATGGCTGGAGAATAGTACAGAATTACATGTTGCTTTTATGACCCTCACAAAGATTGCTTCGTAAAATAGAAACAGGTATTTTCTGTGTGGAGTGGCTTGCATCACTCAAAAAGATAAAATTCAAGAGCATATAATGGATTGTTGTCCAGGGCTTGTTGGTGTGTGAGGAAATGAACAGGCTGATAGATTGGCTACTGCTATTCTTTTAGCCGGTGTGCTAGATTATGATAAGGCTGATGTGGTGAAGGTGAAGAGAAAAGTGCAGCAAAACAAAGGGCCCACTTTTGGAGAGGCTGATTTAACAGGGGGCGTTACTTCTAAAGTTTGAGTGGGTTCACCTGATGGTGAAGGACAATGGTAATAAGGAAAGCTAATCCACATGCAAAAAATCAGTCTAGTGCACTAGAGATGTAGCATATGTATGGACTATTCTTGAGTTCACAGCAAGTTAACGCCCAAAAAAATAAATAAAGGGGGTTGAGAAAAAGAGTCTGCATGGCACTCAATGTGTAGAGGAAAACCCAGGTAGATGTTCACTCAGACTGTCACTGGTACTATCAGCAGGGGAACTGTTTGTCTGCTACTGGAGAAGGGGATGGACCATGTGTGGGAATGTCCCAAGCACAGTGATGTTAATTCCTGATCTCATATTTATAACTCCTGCTCAATTTCAGCTAGTAAAATTGAGGCATCAGTATATTTAAGGTTGTTTATTATACTTCTGTTAATGTTTATTCCAGGCAATTCTCCAACTTGTTTCACAATATTTCCTCTGAATAAGCTGAAAAGGCTTTGGGAATGACATGTAACCCTGCCATACTCTTTTTTATTGCACCCCTGCCATACTCTTTTTTTATATCTATGTGACATGTGTGAAGAGCAATTGTTTTCCTATTTAACTGTTGCTATTTGTTCCCAATAAAAGTTGCTAATTAGACTGATATCTTTTCCCATCTAATCCCATATTTTAAAGGCACGCAAATAACTGTTTATGCTGTACTTAGTAAAAAGCTTTCGTGTAGTCTATAAAACATACATGAATAGTTTTTTTGAACTTTTACAAAGAATAGTATTTTTTTAACTTCTATATATGTTTCAATTAACATCCTTTATAAAATTATAACTTTTCTGATGCCCTGCTTTTAAGGAAACCAGTTTATTAATCAGATATTTCTTTACCTATTTTATTGTGAATTCTTTTTTATATGATCTTGAGGAATATCTGAGTTATATTGCTCATGTTGCTAATACTAATAGTTCTGAAATCTTCACAATCAGTAGCTATTGGTTTCTTTGGCAGTTTGGTCAGCTTATCCAAGTTTAATTTTTTTGATATTATTTTCCACCTCATCTTTCAGTATGGACACATCTTCCATATGTTTTTGTTTATAATGTCCCCTTGGTTGGTTATAATTTACTATTTTCCTTGTGTATCGTACATCTGGTTTTTGTTTTTAATGTCTTTATGAGTCCATTAGTTGTTCTTATCAACAAGGGGATCTGGAGTGTCAGGTATTGGTAGTACCTTTGGTAAGGATGACTGTCATGCTGTTTTCAGGGCCCATTGCTGACTGGTCCAAGCCTGACATGCAGCTCACGCCTGTAGCTCCTAGTAGTTGTCAGAATGCGACAGTGGCCACCTCCAGGCAACAATTGTTACAGGCTGGCTAAACCAGAGGGTAACCGATTTAGTGTCAAACCAATCGGCGAACTAGGGTAGTCCTGAAGACAGGATTCAACAGACTGTGTGGAAAAAATCGTTGATGATTCAACGGGAAAGGTGGCGTTTACCTGCAAAGCTTTGTGGAACATAATGAGCACGGCAAGGCACATTGAGTGCCCTGGTCATCCACTGCACCTGTATTCATTTCCAGTCGTCTTGACATCTCTTGCCATTGGACTCAGATGGACTCAGGCGAGAGAGTGAGGTCGATGAATTGCGCAACTCTTCCTCACTTTAATCAAATTCATCTCACAAGTCATTCTTCATCCAACTTTAAGAAAGAAATCTTTCAATGCTGGGCAGAGCATTTCAGTAACATATTAAATGTAGTCTCCTCCTTTGATGATGAAACCATCAACTGCCTTCCTCAAGTCCCCACCAATGATACTCTTGATGACCTGCCAACCATAGTGGAAGTAAACAAAGCCATCCAGCAACTTTCCAGCAGTAAGGCGCCTGGTCCGGACTCCATCCCAGCAGAGATATACAAGGCAGGTGGGCCGGTCCTAACAGAGCAGCTTCACCAAGTCTTTACAAACATATGGGTGAACAAGACCATGCCACAAGATTTCAAGGACATGTCAATAATCCACCTTTACAAACATAAAGGAAACCGCCAATCCTGTGACAACCATTGAGGCATCTCCTTGCTCTCAATTGCAGGGAAGATACTCGCCAGAATACTTCTCAATCGCCTCATGGCCCATCTCGATCAAGGTCTTCTTCCTGAGAGTCAATGTGGCTTCACAAAAGAACGAGGAACTGTTTACATGATTTTCACTGCAAGGCAGCTGCAAGAGAAATGTCAGGAACAGAACTCTGAAATGTTCTCCAGTTTCATTGATCTCACCAAGGCTTTTGATACAGTCAGCAGAGAAGGACTGTGGAAGATTATGGCGAAATATGGCTGTCCACGAAAGTTTTTCCAAATAATGCAGCTATTTCATGATGTTATGCAGGCAAGAGTTCAGGAAAATGGTGAGCTGTCTGAGCCCTTTCCTGTCACCTATGGAGTGAAGCAAGGCTGTGTCCTGGCACCAACACTGTTCAGCCTCATGTTTTCAGCTATGCTGATGAATGCCTTTGAGAACAACAACATTGGAATAGACATCAACTACTGCATCATGGAAAACTGTTCAATCTCAGAAAGCTGACAGCTAAAACCAAAACTAACAGCGACACCGTCAGAGAGCTCCTGTTTGCTGATGATTGCGCTCTATATGCCAACTCAGAGGCAGACATGCAACACAATGTTTCAGCTTTCTCATATGCCTGTGCCAACTTTGGGCTCAATATCAACTTGGAGAAGACTGTAGTTATGTACCAGCCAGCTCCAGGGATTAATCACACCGTGCCGAATATCAAAGTGAATGGTCATAGACTAAGTGTTGTGGACACATTTACCTACCTTGGCAGCAGTGTGTCACAAGCTGCAACAATTGATGACGAAGTGAATGCAAGAATCTCCAAGGCCAGCTGGCCTTTGGCAGACTGTACAAGAATGTATGGGACAGAAATGGAATAAGCCTGCAAACAAAGCTGAAAGTCTACAAAGCAGTTATATTATCCACACTGCTATATGCTTGTGAAACCTGGACTGTTTATCAGCGACACGCTAGGAAATTAAACCACTTCCACACAGTCTGCCTTAGGAAGCTATTGAAGATTAAATGGCAAGACAAGATCCCAGACACTGAAGTCCTAGAAAGAGCGTCCATGCCCAGTATCCACACTCTACTAATGAAGAATCAGATTCACTGGGCTGGTCACTTGACTCGCATGCCAGATCACAGGCTCCCTAAACAAATTTTTTGCGGCGAGCTGCGTTATGGTAAACGCTTCCAGAGGAAATGCTTTAAAGACACTCTGAAAATCTCACTGAAAGCTTTTGGAATTCATCAAGACACTTGGGAGACTGCTGCCAAAGACCAAAATTTGTGGCGTACATCATTATGCAAGGATGCAGTCACTTGTGAAGCAAGCAGGAGTGCAAGAGCTGTGAACAGAACAACCACTGCAGAAGATCCTCCTCCTGGAATGTCAAGCATTCTTTGCCCACATTATCAAAGAACATTTCGAGCCAAAATAGGCTTTATCATATCAGCCATCTTAGAACTCATGGCTTCATACTTTCAACCCCACTGGATGAAATGAATGGTCATCATAATTCTTGATGGACAAATAACTGACACTTTTGATATAACACTTTTGATATAAGGCCCTAATATTACTAAATATCTGATGAGGTAATATTCTAAGCTAGTTGTCCCTTTATTCCATTTTTTAAAGATTCGCAAGGATTGCTTCTGCCTACTCTGTCAATCAAACAACGAACACATCTCTTGACACATCTTATGGCTTATGGATGTAAAAATAATAAATACATTTGAGGGAATTTGTGCCGCGACCCAAACTGAAAACACAAGTGATTAACTGCGTCACCCCCGCCTGATCCAGTGTCCCCAAAATGGCTGCTGTAAAGACCATTCATGCTTACGACGTCATTCATTCATTCAAATATCATGTGACAATAACAGACACCATCTTAGGTTGTGTAGAAAAGCTTAATCTAATATTCCATGCATAGCAATTGGTTGAATTATCGTGATCTTTTAAATAAATTGAATTATTTGGCAAAATGTAAGTAATTTTATTTTCTAGAGCTTGTTTACTTAATTTTACCATATTTTTAGATGGATATTCAAATTCTGCACACATTTTAAAATATATCTGGAGAGTTTTTTGTGTGGATATCGCTTGATATGTCATTAAAAAAAATATTTCTATGAGGTCTTTGTGAATGGAACTCCAAGATCGCAGCTGCAGGCTGTGGAAACTTTTAATGCTCAAACGTGCAATTTGAACTACTAAAGTTAAGAGAGAATACAAGTTTAAAGATTATTAATAATTTATTTGTATACTTGTACTATTTTTTTTATAACTTAACATGACGGAACATATTATTGAAGTCAAGTTTTCATACCCCTCTGTGACTCGTTTGAGAAAATCTCGCATGGGCTTGAAGTAGAGATAAATGGGAATCATGTCAATTTTTTATATGGATTAACCGATACTTATATGGGAATACCTCCGCTTAGAAATGACATACAGGCATTCTTTAGGTACCATTAGATTTGGTTTTTCAAGGCTAGTTAGTTAGTTAGTCGACAGATCATCCTCGTTGCACATCGAACCATTCAGTCCATAAGTGCTCGGATCCCCTCCTCAGCAAATCCCGCAGCGTGTAGCGGCTAACGACGCCAGTTCTGTGTTGGTTTATCAATCTTCTTTGGCTTCCTGCGTAGTGTTCTTGTTTGGCCACCCCTCTTTTAATTTGCTGCTCCCGCAGTCTGGCTATTGTTGTAGATTCACAGTCATCACTTGGCTCACGCAAGAGTCTTACTTCTCGTAGAGCATTCAGAATGTCAGCCTGGTCCATGGCGCGTCCGCCCTCCACAGTAGCCTCACCTGCGAGCTTGTCAGCCCGCTCATTTCCTTGTACTCCCGCATGACCTGGCACGAAGATGAAACTAATCTTTGCCAGCCGAGACCGCTTCAGAGGCAGCAACCATTCTCTTCGGATCGACCCCTCCTCTATCCTCTTGATCATGTTCATTGAGTCGCTAAGGAAACAAGCCCTAGTGAATGTCTGTGTCTCGAGCCATGTTATTGCTTTACTTACTGCCATGACTTCCATGGTCAGGCTACTTGTGGTTTCAGTGAAAGCACCAGAGTCCTCCTTCACAATTCTCCCTCCGGCCCGAGCTGTAAAGGCCCATGAGCTTCTCACATGTCGGACGACCGACCCATCTGTGTAGATGACCGCGTCACCGTCTAGCGAATTCTCGAAAATCAACGCTTGTACTTCAGCCTCAACAGCAGCCGGATTTTCTTGTCTGCATTTTCTATCTAGTTGGATGCAAACTGAAAAGGATGTGCAGAAGTCTGTTGGCACTTGCACCCACTCCTCGCCAGGTTCTAAGTCCTCAAGTGAACACACCTGTTGAAGAATGTCTTCGGCTTGACCCATCCACGACCGTCCTCTTTTTAACCTGCTGCCCTTCACCTTCCTAATTTCACTATGCAGTGGATGTTGTGTGTTTGCGTTAATTCTGAGGTAGGCGCGTGCCCTGCAAACTTGTATTCTCTCTTCAATGGTTGGAAAATCAAGAAGGTAGCGCATCGCCCTGCATGCTGTATCTCTTGTACATCCAAGAATAATGCGCATAGCTTCATTCTGTATCCTTTCCATCCTTTCTATCTGCTTATGGCTGAGAGTCAGGATTGCCATTGCATACTCCAAAACAGACATGACCAGCCCCTCGTACAGAAGACATAGATGGCGCTGCTCACAGTTTGCTGCCGCCATCACCCGCATCGCTGCCAAACCCCGCTTGGCCTTTGTTATCACCTGGTCTATGTGCACATTATAAGCAAGGCTTCGATCAAACCGTATCCCCAGGTAATTCATTGCCTGCGTTCTTTCCACCGTCTCTGAACACAGCATTACAGTTGGTGTTGGATTGTTGACAATATGATTATTCAACGAGAACCAAGTCACTGTTGCCTTTGTTGGGTTGACCATTGCCCCAGCTTCATCACACCAAGTACTTATGCGATTGAGTTCGGTTTGTAGTTCCACAGCAACCTCCTCTCTATCCTTACCCTGACGATACACTAAAACATCATCGGCATACGACAATGTCCTGCCAGGTCCAGTGATCTGCTCACTGGTGATTCTCACTGTGTAGGCGTTGAACAGTACCGGAGATAATGGTGATCCCTGTGGTAGGCCAGGATATATTGTTGTTGGTTCCGAAGTCCAACTGCCACATCTAAAAACTACTTTCCGTTGGTAGAGGGCTGCAGCGATCCAACTAAGGAGGAATGGACTTACGTTTAGTTCAAGAAGCTGAAACATTAAAAAATCCAGTGGTACTCTGTTGTATGCGTCCTCAAGATCAATCGCTGCAGCAACGGTTTCAGTGCCTGAGTGGAAACCTTCATAGACATCATGGGCAAAGACTGCTGCATTGGTCCAGGTTTCTCTTTTTGGACGGTACCCACCCAGGGTAGGTGGGAAAACACCTTGCCTCTCTAGTTGGCTTGATATTTTCCTGGCAATTACCTTCTCCAGCAGCTTGCCTATTGTATTCTGCATGGTTATAATTCGATATCCCTGAATTTTTTTGTGGTCTTTGTCAGGCTTCGGCAAGGGAATCAGATAGCTGTGTAACCATTCCTCCTTGATGCTAGCACTCCCTATACTGTTGTTGTACATGTCTGCTAGTTTCTCTAGCTCATTGTCGGTACACCTATTTATGTCGTCGTATCTTATGCCATCAGGACCTGGAGCACTGTTTTTTGATCGTCGAAGCACAGCCTTGATTTCTTTCACTGTCACTGTGTCTTCATCCGAAGTGTTCTGGGCCTTGCATCTGTCTGAGGTGACCTCCTTGGCCAGATTTCGGCCTCCCATGTCTGTCTGGTTGCTCTGCTCAAGGTAGCGTTCAAAGAGGGCTTTGCCCTTGTCCTCGTCAGTCCTCTGCCAGGTGAGGTCAGCACCTTGGAAGTCAGAAATGCTCTTATTCTTGACTACACCACTCATGCTTTTATGTAGTCGCCAGAACAATTTCAGTGACTTGTCTGTGCTTACTCTTTGACACACCTCTGCCCATTTTTCGCTTTTAACCACCTTGACCAGTTTTTTGAAATAGCTTACTTTTGTGTGCATCTCTCTTTCTAAGTGCAAGCAGGGACTAGGATGACCAGCTCTGTTCTTCTTGGCATTTTGCCATCTCCTTACAGCACTACGCTTATCCACCCAAGCCTTCTCCACCTCGACACTCCACCACGGTGGCTGCTCCCAGCTTTTTTTCCTGCCCTGAAACGTTCTGCGCTTGTCACGTCTTATTTTACTCACCACATCTTGCCCTGTACTGTCATACTGGAACGTCTTTACCTTTAGCTTGTGCTGCCTGGTTCTGCCTTTCTCCACCAATATGCTGCACGGGTGGTGGTCGCTGCCATGGTGTCCTAGGACACTCCATCTACACACTGTAGTGAGTGAAGGTGAAACTAGCGCCAGATCAATAGCACTGTCCTCATCGCCTGGACGGCTTGCTGTCCTGGTGACACAGCCACTGTTAATACAAACCAGGTCGATGGTTTCCAGTGCAGTCTCGAGCTCCTCCCCTTGTGTATTGGAGGAAGTGTTTCCCCATGCTCTGCCTTTAGCGTTGAAGTCACCACAGAAAATAACATTTCTCTCGTGGCCTAATATGCCACTTAAGCACTGCCACTTCTGGGCGTCCATACTCGCATTGCGGGCATAAACATTAACCAACACGAATGGTATACTGGAATGAACTCTCAACGCCTGTATTTGTATATCGTCACTGTCCCAACTGGACATGTCTAGCTCTGACGCCACCATGCTGTCGCGAACGAGAATCGCCGTTCCCAGATGTCGTCTGTTGTAGAAACATTTGAAGCCGGCAATTCGGAGTAGCTGATCGCCCAGTCTCGTCTCCTGGAGTGCTACAATGTCGTTCCTGTAAACTAGGGTTTCTAAAATAGAGCCCCGTTGTTTTACACTGGCACAGTTCCAATATAGAATACGGATATTCCTGAGTCCTAGACGGTGACACTTGAGTCTAAAACGCCTCAAACCACCGCGCTTACCTTGCTTCTTTGTCCCTGCGCGGCTACCACGCCGCTTCGTTATGTTGACTGCTGACCGCTCGGAAAAAACACGTTCTTCCGCCATGTTGAAAAAACGTAAACACAGACTGCTGAGAACCACACACGCTGCTTAAAATTCACTCAAGGATGGCTTCGCTCGATGCACGAACTCCGTAGCACCTGCGCAGATCTTGAGTAGAAACTCCTGGTTGTACATCCTGGCACACCAATTACACGCAAGAGATGAATAAATCCATCCCCTACGCGAAAAAGTTAACGAACACAAAACAACACGACCGTCCATCGCCATCTTGAAACCGGAAGTCAAGGCTTATCTATCTGTGGTGGTCTCATTAGTAAACACTCAATTTTAAAATCATGATTGTTCCTGCTATAAAATATTTACTGCATTGGGACCTTTCTGTCTTGACAGATGATAGTTTGGTTTGGTAAACTGTGCTTCAAAAAGGCATAATAACAACCCATGGCAGTGGCACATGTGGCTGATAAGGCCAATTCACGCTGTAAATGTTCATCCACAGTGGATGCATGTGAAAACATGGTCATTTCCACCATCATGCACCATCTTATGTCTCTCACGCTCTGTGTGTGCTTTATCTGCAAACATTTTTTCCTTTGTCTTTATTCAATTTCTGATAATTGCCCTCCATGCAACACGTTCAGTGGCGACTTGCTCCCAGTGTGCATTATCAATGCCTGTATCAATCATGTCCCGCTTACATACATCTTTGTATTGTAGTAGAGGACGACCCTGAGATATTCTACCCATCTGTAAATCACCAAAAAAGATGTCCTTTGGTATTCTACTGTCATCCATCCTCCTAACGTATCCTATCCATCTAAGTCTACGAAGACTGAGCATGGAACAAACTGTCACACAACCTGATCTTTCCAATACTTCACTATTTGTGATTTTGTCTTGCCACTTAATACCAAGTATTCTTCGCAGACACCACATATGAAAGCTGTTTAAACGTTTCTCTTGGTGTGAGTAAGTTGACCAGGTTTCGCTGCCATAAAGAAGAGTACTAAGGACACAGGCTTGGTAGACAAGGACTTTTGTTTTGGCAATAAGTTTCCTGTTCTCCCACTCTTTTGGCTAACATTGGAAGTCTTCGTGACGAAGTGGTCAAGCCGTTTAACTCGGGCTCTGAAGGTTGTGGGTTTGATTCCGGGCCACATCCTTCGGTTCACGAGTTTAATATTTTGGAGACTCCTGTGGGTCGTCGCTAGAGCTATGGAATTCGAGCTTTGTACGACGCTTTCCGCGCTGCAGAAAGAGACTGAGCCATATGGGATAAAACCCGGTGCAATAAAGTCGACCCTGTCAACTTTTAAGTGACTTTTGTGTGTGTGCTAACATGTTCACTGTTGTTGTTGCTGCCTTACTAATTCTGATGTTGATTTCCTGATCCTGGGATAATTTGCTATTTAGCTCTGATCTTAGATATGTAAAATGGTTTACTACCTGGGGGGGGGGGGATTTTAAGGTTTCCAAGGGGGAATGAAGATTATCTCAAGATCGCGTTAATACAAGAACCGATTACTTGATCTTGTTTTTCCCTTCATACTTTACGGTTCTGTATGTCTCACCCTTCTAAAATTCATTTTATAAAGTAAGTAGACCCACAAATCACGTTTTATGTGGAAGTCTAGACTTGTTTTAGTATGTGCGTCTATTATTACATATACTGTGTAGGGGCGGGAGGGGGGTTTAGGTAGGAAATACGAAAGAGGGGGGGGGGGATGATGTTCTGAAAATATGGTGAAGGGGGGCACAGGCCAAATTTTTAGGTAGGAAATATGAAAGGGGGTGGGGGAATGACGTTCTGAAAATATGATGAAGGGGCGCACGGGCCAAAAAAGATTGAGAACCACTGGTCTACTATCTCCAATTCGGCATCGTCAATTAAGATTGATGGTACCCCATGTGCCCTTTGTGACATAATCTGTGTCTTCTTTCTGTTAAATTAACAGTTAATTTTACTGTTAATTGAAATTGTTAAAGTTTTAAACCAAATTCTGAACCAAGCAATGATTGGAGAATGCAGATGTCAAATAGTACAAAAGTTTACAAAAACATCTAGAATAAGCTGAGTTTATTTTCAAAATGAGGACTTTATAAAATATTTCGATCTATACGCTGTCATTAACCTGGATTATCGCTTTCGCTTCCAAATCAAGCTTTACGATATCCTGCAAACATAACCTGACGTGTATATCGTCGGCCATGTTTGTTTATACGTACGTACTTATGATTGTCGCATTCTTGCAATTAAAAACATATAAATAACTCGTGTAAATAAATATAATATTTCTTGACGCCCATGGCTATCGACTAACGCTTATGATTATTTTACTTTTATCTAGATATGTATATATTAAAGTATAACATTCAATGTCGTAATACTGTGCACTTGCTGGCAACATGGAAAGATATCGTCTGCCACAGGTTGGCAACATGGCTGGCTTGTGTCCAAGTTAATAATTGGCAGGCTGAGCAAGGGTGCAATAATATTAAATATGGCCATTGTTCTTTCCATTAATCCTATAGTATACAACTGAAGTGTTAATAGAATAGAAAGAAAAATAGTAATTTAGTTCAAAAGCTCAAATGAATAATATGGCGAGGTGAGACATTGTCGCGTTTACAGGAAGGCCCCGGTTCTGGTTGGTTAGCGTCGGGGTTACGTTCTTATAAAACGCTACGTATAGTGAAACACTATTTCCCATAGAATTAAATGAAATACAGTGTATTATGTAATGTTTATTGTGATGGTTGTTGATATTTATTGGCTAAATAGAGGTGCGTTGGAGGGCGAGTGGTAGAATTATTGGAACGTAGAGGCATTATTACATTAATTAATCAGTAACCCACAGTAACACCATCCATAACCCATTAACTCCCTCCAAACTATCATCAGCACTGCTACCAGTACAGCTCTCACCCGCTTTCTTAGCTAGATCTTCTTAGAGAGACTTTGCTTTCTCTTGGATAACCATCTTGCTCACAGGCATATTCCGTAGGTACTGGTCTTCAATCCAGACGGCCAATAGTGCTTCCATGTTCTCCATAAGAGTACTTCTGGTACAAGTGATCTTGGAAGGACTCAAAGGGGTTACATTTTTAGCACCCTCTTTGATTTTGTCAGTACCTGCACGAATTGTCCTTACCGTGGTTGGAGGTAAACCATGGACTGTACCGATATCAACAGCCCGATCGATCGCCAGCCTCAAAATGACGGAACACTTCTAACTTCACCCCAAGAGTAACACTTTTCCTGGTTCTCTTACAACCAGACACACTATCAGCACTTACTGTGTACGTTGAACTCATAATTATGGGTCATTACACAATAAAATCCTGGAAAAACGCACTGCACAAAATGTAAAATGGTGACGTAGGCGCAGCATAGCAACCCGGATGGAATGTAGCGATGTAAAGTGAAGTTATGTCCCATTGTGACAACGACTTTATAGTGAAATGACGTAAACTGAAGCAACGTATAGCGGGGCCTTCCTGTATTTTTAAACTTTATATATTTTAATACATGATGTGTTCTCATTGTACAGTGAACATATAATGAGATCTACAGAAAATATCTAAGGGATCCTGGTTGGTGGACACAATACAAATAACTTACATTATGCTGATGACCCCATTTTGATAGCAACAAATCAGAAGGAACTACAGGAAATTATAGATACAGTGGTTGTAGACAGTGAAAAAATGGGCCTTAGCTTGAATAATAGACATAAGCCATGGTGATATTAAAGAAACAGATTGTGCCTAAATTTGCAATTAAAGTAAATGACCTTATTCTGGGGCAAGTGCAGACATTCAGATATCTAGGTATCTAGATATCTAGATATCTCCGTTTTCCTCCTAACTCAAATCTAAGTTCGGAGAAACTCAGCTCAGTGCATGAACTCCATAGCACCAGCGAGGATCCTGAAAATACTTTGGGTAGATTTTTAACTCGAAATTTTGCCCGGGCAGCACCTTTTTCGATTTCCAACTGCCAAGGGATTTTTTACTTGCACAACAATACACACGGGCGTCCGATCTCACTACCCAGAGACCAGGGGAAATTTTATTACTAGAAGCCCACTTGAAAAAATCCCGGTTATCACCAGGGCTTGAACCCGGGACCTCCAGTACTCGAGGTGAACCCGTACCTCGAGACCACGCAGTCCCCCTGGACAGTTAGTAACAGGCGAAGAAATCCCTGGAAGCCTTGGAGATGTGGTTTTATAGAAGAATGCTTAAAGTTAATTGGTCAACCAAAATGAGCAATCTGGACATTTTGAAGGAAGATAAGTTGCAAAGACAACTAATCACAAACATCAGAAAGAAGTACTCATCATTGTTTGGCCACACTTTGAGAAGACAAAAACTGGAACATCTTGTGACAGGGAAAGAGAAAGGAAGACAGCATAAGAAAATTTTTGACAGTCTTGTGTCTTGGCATGGAAGGAAGTCAACGTACGAATTGATCCGTGTCATTGGAGATCGCAATTTGTGGAGAGGCATGTTTGCCCACGCCAGCCAGCAAGACACTGGATGATGATGATATTTTAATTTCTGTTATGTTATCAATTTAATTCATAATCTACTAATTATATTTTAACAAATTAACTTTAGATTAAAGACAGCTTATGAAATTATGAGTAGTGAAATAATTTGACACACTGCATACAGTGATAAGAAATTATCAACATGTCGCAGGTAATTTGCAATATGTCATCTCTGTCACGGCCCGCCGGAAAGACCTGTGCCAATTTTCTGCCTCGTGAGAATAAATGTAGTCACAAATAATATACAGCACAAAGATAGTATCAGGACATTGTGTAAATAGGAAGTGCTGATATGCCATGGTTTATACAGACCAGGCCTTCATTTGAGCATGATATGACCATTCTTGGCAAACAATAGTGTAATTAATGAAGGAAGAATCAACTGTATTCACTGCTGTGATCATTTCAGTGGTAGAGTATGGACTAGGAATGCTCATTGTCTTGAAGAGTCAGCTAGTGAAACTAGAGGGCATACAGAATGAAGCTATGGGGGTTATTGGCTTTGTGTTAAACTGCAAACAAGTGTGGGGATACATAGCAAAAACCAGTGGCAATGTGTAGCAAAGTAGAGCTTGGTATATGACACCACAACCTTAAGTCTGAGAATGGAGGTGGTTACTGCAGCTTTCCACTGGTTGGAGGACAAACTATATGTACGTTGTGATTGTGACTGATTCACAAAGCATGCTGACAAAGGTGAAGACCGGTGTGCTTCTTGCTGAATGGTATGCATCTCTCGGGTTGTGAGCATTCACTGGATCTTTTCTTCAGGACACTGATGTGTTTGGAAATAACAAGCAGACAGATTGGCTGGCGCTACATCATTGTGTTAATTTGATGCATGATAAGGCAGATGTGGCAAAGACCCTCTCTAGGCACATGAATAATGCAGAAAAACAGATAGAATAACATGGTCTAGAGAGAATGCAGCAGCAAGGAATGGTCAGAGGATCTGGTAGACAGTCGTCACTCAGAGGTAAAGCAAGACAGACATATAATCAGATTGTAACAGGCACCATCGGTATTGAAACTTTCCACTGGCTGTTGAAGATGAGGATTGAGCGTTTATGGGAATGTCCCAAGTGCAGTGATGTCGGTTCTTGACTCAGCTCAACACAACTCAGTTCAACACTGCTGTGATGAATCCTTAGAGGATTCTAAACTTTTCACACTTAAAAAATAACTACAAGAGCACACATGATCTTTCTTTAGTAACTAGAATCCTCAACAGTATTCTGAAACAGTGTCAATTGTTGTGTCTTGCTGTCAGTTGTTTTATTAAGTTGTTAACATTGTGAACCTTTTCTGGATGTGCGCTAGGTTGACTAAATGCTGGCTACTATTGTGAAAAGTTGGTACATTAATTAGACATCAGTGTGAGAACCAGTGGCTCAACTAATATAATCCACCATAAAATAATGAGTTGCCACATCTGCAGTACAAACAAATCATCTTTAGACTCCTCATCGGACATTATCTGCATCCTAGGTGTGCATGGGCCTTCTTATAAGTTCTTTTAAATATTGAGATGTCTGATAATTTTTTTAAATAGAACTATAAATGGTTTTGAAAAACAGTGGATCTTTCATTAATGCCTACAGTTGTGGAGGTCACATGTAGGTACTTTAACATCTATATAATTGGTTTCATATTTCATACTGCATGAGAAAACCATATAATCTGATTTAGTAAGCACAGTTAACCATTTTTGTTACAGCAGATTCTGAAATGTTTATTATATTCAATTGTTTTGTTTTCTTCCCAGAATTTACTTCAACAGCCCTTGCTCAAATTCAAATGGAAACAAAATGGCTCCAATATGGCGGTGGATACTTTTAGCTGCGATAATTGTAATAGCATTATTGATTTTCCTTCCTCTGCCAAATATCTTCAGTTTTACCAAATCACAAGCAACAGACAGTTTGCAAGAGCTACATTATGGAATTGTGATAGACTGTGGAAGCAGCGGCAGCCGTGTGTTTGTCTATTTCTGGCCAACACATTCTGGAAACCCAAGAGATCTTCTCGATATTGAGCAGCTTTTGGATGAATCTGGGGAGGCCGTTGTGAAGAAAGTTTCACCAGGTTATTTTTGTTTATACACTTATCATTGTATCACTATAAAATAACAAAGTAATGCAGCTTAACAGAACAGAATTACGACACATACAGGATGTTGCAGCGACTAGCCTTCATCAGCAAATAAATACATGCGCGAAACACAACATATAGTACAGGAGAAGATCCTCTGGTGACTAAATTAAGGCATAAGGACAGGAAGAGAAGAATAAAAAGATGAAAAAAATTAGAGCAATGAAGAGAAAATGAAAATATGAAAAAAATGTTACTTATCTTGAGTTCCAGGCTGTACTGCTACCATGAATGTATTCTTTATCCTCTTTTATACATAGCCGTGGGAGTCAATGGGTCATGGGGACAGAGGTAGGGGATGATACCAGGGTGGTGGGCGGCAACGGTACAGTGAAAGTCCAGGCAAATGAGTGGAAGTGGTATGTAAAAAAGGGTGCAGGGAGGTGAGGTGGAAGACTGGAAGCAATGGAGATGTGATAGTTATCCAAGAGTGAGAGCTGAGGAGTCCCAGTGAATGTACGTACAATGCATGAGTGGGTGTCAGTGAATGGGTCGGCCATAGTGGACAAATATTAAAGAGCAATGAACTGTGTACCCAAGTATGATGGTGATACTAACAACACTCATTTTATGTGCTCCTTAATGTGTGTACGAAGTGAGTCCTGAAGTCCAGGTGGACTGATCTGTGTGGGTGCACATACATACATCTACAGACATCAACAAACATTCATACAATAGTATACATACAAGTATATGGTATATATGAGGAAGGAGAGGGAGGGAGAGAGGGGTTGGTATAGTACCTGCAATATGCCACATGGGGTATGCGGAATAGGAAGGTCTACAAATATGAAACTTCACTCATACTGTTCCCTATGAAATAGGGTCAGTAAGGTTGATTGTTATACCATGCATTATAGGATCAAATTGCCTAATGCATTGTGTTATTGGGGTTATATAAGATCAGACCACCGGCAATACACATGATATGGATAGGCACAGCGAAGCAAGATTATTATGCTGTGTGGTACTGGTGCGTGACCCACACGTTTTCTCTTGCTGTGTGTGAGCGCACGTCCCATTATGGTAATCATGGAACGACATATATCAGAGACAACCTGGATAATGGATATACTGTGGGTGTGTCTACCAGGTACTGAACCTAAGGCAGAGCAGGGGGGTCAGCTAACTATATATATAATTAGAAAATAGAAAATGTAACTTCAATCGATTATATTCACACTTTTGACATCTATAATTGTTTGTATGGTCTCTTTCACTGGCCTCTCTCTCTCTCTCTCTCTCTCTCTCTCTCTCTCTCTCTCTCTCTCTCTCTCTCTCTCTCTCTCTCTCTCTCTCTCTCTCTCTCTCTCTCTCTCTCTCTCTCTCTCTCTCTCTCTCTGTGGGTGGGTAGGGGGGTGGGGAGGTAGGTTGGTTGAGTGATTGATTGATATTGCTTTCCTGGTAATAAGTCATAATTTGTCAGACTGATTACAGTAAATGGTAACTGATTTATACACCATAGCCATAGACACTGTAGTTAAAGCACATTACCATTAAATATCAACCTCAGTAAAACTAGCCTCAAACAAAGATTTCAAGAGGAATATTGTTTGGCCAAGAGTACTATCTGGAGGTCATCCATCACTGATGAGATGATGTTTGATGAAAATGAACGGACATATGGGTAATAGGAACTTTGGCATCTCCAACATGGCAATGTACTTGAACATTCTTCACATGTGATTCAGAATTTATTGGTCAGGCACAATATTTTTCTGGTTTGTCGGGCTCCCTACTTTACCGACATGGCTCCTTGTGATTTTTGGCTGGTTACCTGAGGCTGATAATGTCTGAAAGGCATTAAGTGAAAAGATATGCAGAACGTGACAGCTACTCTGCATACTATTCCCAAAGAGGCCCGCCCTGAAATGCTTCCAACAATGGTGGGGCTGCTTGGAGAAGTGTCTACAGTCCCTAGAGTGCTTTTTAGGGGATTAGTGTTTCAGACCTCCAGTTGAGTAGTTGTATTTGTCCCTGCCTAAGGTCAGATAATTTTTGAACAGACCTCATTCATCAGATTACACAAAGTACTGACTGGCAATCCACTGTATGTAAACCATATCACATATAGTGCTCACTAGGAATTCCGTGTATGTATACCAGATCACATTTAGTGCTGACTAGGAATTCAGTGTATTGATTGATTCTAGACCGCATATGCTATAAATGTTTTGGTATGGGTAGAATTTCTATTTGGAATTGTGTAATGGGATAGCTTTGACCTACTCTTTTTTTAAATTTCCAACTACAGGGGGATTTTTAACATGCACAGCATGTACACTGCCTAAATTATCGGCCTCTAACTCTAGTTTATGTGAATGCCAGGGAATTAATGCCCTTTTATTTAATATGGTTCACAATATAGGCAGTAGAATTAAAGTATATGACAGTGTGTGTAAACATTTGTTGTCTAGATGTGTTTGTTTCTTTTTCTTGTAATATTTCCTTTACTTGAACACCATTAAAATATGTGTGGGTACATGTGGTTGTTTTTATTTATGATTTAGGTATGTTACTTTTCTGCGTTATATTGTTAAATTTTATGTCTATTTTCAGGCCTGTCATCCTTCGAAAATAACCCAGATGCTGCCAGCGACCACATTAAAGAACTGCTCTTGTACGCACAGAAGTACATTCCAGCTGACAAATATCCAGAAACAGTCCTGTATGTCTTGGCCACTGCTGGAATGAGGATGTTGTCTGAGAGGTAGAGGTGTCTCCTTTCCATGCAGTTCTTTAATCTTACTTATTTTCACTGCTCTTTTTTATTTCCTTTGGAACAGGTTTCACCGTTCTCTTGTTGCAACAGCTTTGTTTCTTACCTACAGAGAACCTACAAACTATGTCCCTGCAGAGTGATTTCTATAGCCTTTTGTGCCTTGCCAAAGTTGGTGGATCCTTGTGCAGTCTCACATCAGTCATCTGTTACAGCATCAGATCTGTTATCTTCACATTTAAGATGGACTGCCTGGACCTCCATCTGTGTCAGTCTCTTTTATCCTCACTATTCTTTGGCACACTAGCTTTTGAACTGTGATCAACCTCCTGCTGGCTTGTCTTCCACAATAACATATAGCATGGTTTTCAGCATGGTATTCTGTTTTTCATACACCTCAAAATAGTTTAATTCTCAATTCTTGATCTCCTTTGATTATTATCTTCGAATTTCTGATTTGTTTAGGATCTTATTATTTTCACTTTGTCTTTCCATCATCATAATCATCATCATCATGTGTCCTGCCAACTGACATAGGCATTCACTTATCTTCATAGATCTTGGCCCTTGGTGTTCTGGATCAATTCTATTGATGATATTCCTTCATGCCTCCTCTCATTTCATCCAGCATCATTTCTTTTGACCTGCTCCTGTCTTCAACCACTGATCCTTCCAGTCATCATGCCGTTTTCCAGTCTCTCTTCTCATTACATGACAAAGAATATTGTTTCTTTCTTATATTTGTCTGTAATGTTCTATTTTCATATTTTCTACAGCCACTCATTGTTAGTTACCCTGACCATCCAAGGTACATAAGTCTTAGAAACCACATCTCCATTGTCTCCAAGCTTGACCTTATTTGTAACATGAGCATGTCATAAGAGATGATTAAGGAGGTTTGGCTTGAGACTGGCTACCTCATCCTGTAGAAAACTTAGCTGCAAAATGTAACCAACCAAGGGTTTAGTGTGAGGTGGTTTTTTAATTTTAATTTTTTAATATTTTTTTTGGGGCGCTCACTCGCTTTGAACTCAAGCGTAGTCCATACACATTACTTCTAGTGGTACTGGACTGAATTTTGCGTGTCTGTAAGCTTTCCCTATTAACAGTGTCCCTCGCCATCAGGCGAACCCACTCCGACTTCAGAGGTATGTGAGTTGGTTGAGGGTCTCTACTCCGTTGGTAAATGAAAGACCCAAGAACAAGAAGCAACCTGACCATGTCTTGATGTTGTCTGTCCACTTATATGGATTCACATGTTTGTTTTTTCTTGTAATTTTTCTCTGTAGAAGAGTTTAATACCTCACATACATATATTTTGTTCCTCAAAATACCTCTTCTTGTTAATTCAGATGTGCTTTTTTAAAAATTTTATTTTCAGTGCACAGAGAGCTATTCTCCTTGACCTAAGAAATGATATAAAGAAAGATTTTAGCTTCATCGCACCAGAGAATCATTTTGAGGTCATTAGTGGAAAGCAAGAAGGCGTGTATGCATGGATTGCTATCAACTATGCACTTGGTAGATTCTCTCATTCATCAACTGATTCAGGTAATACAAATAATTCTTCGTCATTATAATTTTCACTTGAATCAACCAAGTAATCATTAAGAAAATTACATTTACAAATTTTGATTTTAATGTGTAGTTATTCTCATATGTATTCATTTTGTTAGATGCCTTCCTAGTGTGGAAATCATGATGTAAAGTCAACTATGAAAGAATTCAGTAAGAACTTTGTAAAAATAACTCTTGAGTCTGCAGTATTTAGTGCTGTATCATTGCTTGAAATATGAAATCAGTAATCAACACCATCGCACTCAGAACATACCCTCAAGTGTTTTGTTCCCTTTTTCAGTAGCTGATGGAGAGTTCCCATGCTGATGGTGCCATTGGTAGTCTGACTAAACGTTAGTCTGTGTTTTCCTCTTCACAATGAGTGTTGTCCAGACTCTGTACTCACTGAATCAGTCTCTCAACATGTGGCTCTTTTGTTCTGTTACACTTTCCACTGGACCCCAGAAAGCCTTCACTACATCAGCCTGGTCATAATCTAGCTCGCCTCCCAAAGGAGCGGCAGCTGCCAATACATCAATCTGTTAATTTCCTCATACACCTGCATGCCCTGGATAGAATATCCATGTCATAATTGATTGAAATAACTGCTGTGTCAGTTCTTGACTTAGCATTGTTAGCAAGGTTTTTCTGTCATGGTACAGCTGAAAAGTGTTGGCAGATAGCATCACTAGTCCCATGCATATACAAGGTCATGGTATTATGAAATAGAGTGACTAACTTTCCCTTCCAGAAAATTCTTTGGTACCATTTACAAGGTATCACAATGCTACATTATTATCAATGTTTAAATTCCTCACTACAAGACAGAACTGTTTTTTTGGTTTAAATTCCAGAACCATCTGATGCATGGGTGCAATTTCAATCTCTCTTATATTTTTGGGAGTTCTTTTTCAAGTTTCCTTTGCCTTCACTTTGTTATCAATTATAGTTCACATATGATTCTAGTTAAATGCATTTTCCTTAACAGAAATGCTCTTAAAACTTAAAAATGCCTTAAATCTATTTACTTCTATCTTTAATGACATACCGTCACAATGGTAGCCTAGTTTTTTTATCACGCATAATTGTAGAGATGAACAAGCAAACTTCATTTTCAAAGGGTTATAAATTGCCCATGAAGATGCCAACGAGCTTAAGTTGATCACAAATTAAAAAAATATTCAGGTTGACGTAAGGTCTGTTAAGAAGAAGAACTCTGCCGGGTGACTCAAGAAATGTATTGCCCGGAAAGAATAAATCTTGCCACTACTATTAATTAAGCTGAAGACTACTATTGGTAGGTGAGTGCTCTAACCACTACACCACCATGATTGCATTGCCATATAATTTTAATGTTCATTTTCAGAAATGAATGTGGCCACCATGGATGTTGTTCACTCGGTGGAGGGGGAGACTGCTGTCACACACACTCGGAAGAGGACTGTTGGCATAATTGATATGGGTGGGGGTTCGGTGCAGATAGCTTTTGAAGTAACAGATCTTGTGAGTGTAATTACTGAAGATATTTGAAGAATATAGCACAGGCAATATAAGTAGAAACTGTTTGCTAATGCTTTTCATAGATTGTCCAAGTCTTATTACTGTGTAGAAACAAGCTAATGACATGAGATTATAATGTTCTTAAATACTTTAGACATGACATTGAACAAATTCCTGGAGTTAAAACTGCAGGAAAAATCATGCATCTAGTTGATTAGTGATGTTTGTTAACGGGTACAACTGTAGGATGTGCTGGTTTAGTTCACACTTACTGGGACATTTTATACGAGTGATGGGTTAATTCTGAGTTTGTTTTCTGTGTGTTTTTCTTGCATACCAACTTTGTTTCATTTATTATATACTAGCTGACCCGGCCCGGCTTCGCCCAGGCCCTGGAGGGGATCTATCTATCTATCAGTCTGTCTGTCTGCTTGTTTGTTTGTCTGTCTGTCTGTCTGGCTGACCCGGCCCGGCTTCACCCAGTCCCTGGTGGGGAGCATCTCATTTAATTCATATACGTAGTCATATAAGCTCCCGTTCCCGACTGTCTATCTGTCTGTCTGTCTGACCCGGCCCGGCTTCACCCAGTCCCTGGTGGGGAGCATCTCATTTAATTCATATACGTAGTCATATAAGCTCCCGTTCCCGACTATCTGTCTGTCTGTCTATCTATCTAATCTGACCTGGCGTGGTTTCGCCCAGCTCCTGGCGCACAGTAACTTAAAAGAATGTCCTTCCACACACCATCCATTATTTTTGATGAAAACTGTTTTTAATCACCGACATGACAGTTGATAACTTCTTTAAGCAGAAAAAGATGGGTTACAATGTTATGCATTATGCATTATTTTTATGAAAACTTTGAAAATGCCTTAAAGATTATATCATTATTTATTATAACTCATATGCCTCTAAATAACTATAGACAAAGAGATTAACAATAGTGCAAGTAAGTCCAACAATATGACTATAAAGTATATAGAAATGTTATTAAAAGTTATGCCCCTTGAAATAACTTTTCTAGAGTGAAGTCCCCCTGCTATATAGAAATTATATAATGAAAAATGAAATATTAAATGTTATTAAGTAAGTAGCCGATTTTACACGAAGAAACTATTACAGTCGGTTGCACAGGAATGAAAGGAAGACGTGTAGAAAATTTCATCTCAAACGGATGTACCGTTATCGAACGCATCCAATACATAGCCAACTACACACACACATACACTCTGTTTTATAGATATAGATTATTCCAGTTATACCTAATGCTGGAGAGCCACGGCAGTGCAGTGGATGCCACGCTTTTCTTCTAGCCTGGTGGTCATGTATCTGAATCCCCTGAGGCAGATTTTAAAACATTTACCTGGACTCCCAGGTCGACTCAGCCCAAAATGAGTACCAGAAAAATGTCCTGGGAAGTAAAGGCAGCCCCCTTCTGATGTGTCTCCACCTTGACGTGGTAAAGGGGCTTGCGTGTCCCAATGACCTCAAGAACCCTGCCGACGGAAGCAGAACTACATGTCAGACAGGCCTTGAGATAGGACCAGACCAAGAGAGACACAACCTGCTGCTCTGCAGGTAGACTGAGGATAGCAGTCGAAAGGTCAAATCAGGCGCACAAAGCCACTAATTCTTGATCTGGACACATACTCTAAGGCTCCCAGCTGAGGGATATGGCTGAACGCCTCTAAGCCATAAACCCTTGGATGTGAGAGCCGGGCTGATACGCACCTACTGCAAAACAGAGATGAGATTCTGAGCAAGCTGTATGCTTAGTTCAGATACTTGTTCGAATGCTCTCAGCTGGGAAATATGAGGGATCCCTGGATGAGAGGGCCTGGCCATTACTCGCTCACTGTCACATGGAGGTAAGGTGCTGAGCCGACAGCACATGAAGCCTACCTCGTGAGCGGGTATTAAAGGTGGAAAAAAGTCCCAGTCACACAAAATGGTTACGATGGAAGTCTGTATCTATACTCATAGAGTGAGCATAGTCAAAGGTGGAAAAATGTCTCAAAAACACAAAATGGAACACTTGGCTAGCGAGTATATTACATGGAAGTCCGAATCGAAAGCTTGATGAGTGGATGCCGTCCGCAAACTGTCCGTCCCTGGTTTGTGTGGGGAGCGAGCAGTGGCACACGAAATGCCCAATACATGGAAGTGAGGAATTAAAGCAGCCATGAGCAGGAAGTGGCGATTCCTCGGGTGAGCCCAGTCTCAGAGCATTATGTGCCGGCTCTGCAATTATGGAAGCCTCCTTGGATAGCGGGGAATACCCATGGTCTGCCCCGGCCTTCCTTTGAGGGTTGACCGTGATGTCTTTAACTGTTCTACCTTGACCAGCTGAGATATGGGCGACACAACAGCAGTAAGAGTCTAACGTCCCTTGAAACCCCGGGAGGGCAAACCCGTTAAAACGCCCGCTGAAGTCGGATGTGCTGGCCTAAGGGCGCAAATAAATCAGGCACAATGCATAAATGTCTGAGTGAAATGTCCTTTGTGCTAGGAACAACTCTGACTAACTAGTCTTCCGAATGTCCTTTGCGTCCGGAACAGCTCTGACTAGCTAGTTTTCCGAATGTCTGTCGTGCCCAAAGCAGCTCTAACTATTTTGTTTTCCTGACACAGCAACTAGCACATGTTCGAATTGAAAGCTCGCTGAGTGGATACCGTCAGCAATCCGACCGTCTCTGGTTTGTGCAGGGAACGGCAAATAGCGAACGAAAGGCCCAACACATTGAAGTGAGGAATTAAAGCAGCCATGAGTAGGACTTGGCGATTCCCTCGGTGAGCCTAGCACCAGAGTGCTATGTGTCAGCTCTGCAACTATGGAAGCCACCCTGGATGGTGGATAATGCCCATGGACTGTCCCTGCCTTCCCTTGAGGGTTGATCGTGAAGTATTCAACCATTCTAACTTGACCAGCTGGGATGTGGACGGCACCACGAAAGTGAAGAGTCCCCTAGGAATGCTAATCTGGTCAAAAACACATGCAAAAGTCGGATGTGTTGGCCTAAGGGTCTAGGCCCAAAGGTGCATAGCAATACACCACAACTACATCTGAAAAAACACTCCGGATAAACGCAGCAGAAGAAGAAGATGTAAAGGCAGCTGATGTGATATTGATCACATCACCTTCGAGTGCTGATTGGTCTATACAAATACGGGCCTAGAACCATTCATCCAATGTGCCTCAAGGCATGCAAAAGAGTTCTTTTGTTGTTACTTCTTATACCTAAAGGTGTATTATATTTGTATGCGTTTTCTAATTTAATTAGTTAACCTCAGATCATCTTTGTTTGAGGGTGCATACCTTAATTTGTTATTGTGTAATTAAATGTGTAATATGCTTGCTTGCTTGCTTGCTTGTGTTTGTTGGCTTGAGCTCCAACGTGAAGTCCTGTATGTCGGATGAAGGCATCCTGTTGTCCAACATCAGTGTGATGCCATACAGGACCTGAGGTTTGCGTGAGTATCAGTTGTCCCATGTCTGGCTTATTGATGTGCAGACTGGTGGTTCCTCGCCGTACAGGCAGACACTCTCCGACTTCGAAGGAATCGGTGATCCTACTGACTTTAGCCAGGACCCCGAAGGGACCTGTTGCTCAGGACGCTCGACGAGGACGCGTCAATAGGTCTTGGCCAATATATAACCCGGCCCTGGTGCCTTGGAAACACCTCTGCGTCCCAAATGTGTAATATGACTTATGCAGTGTAATAAATTGCTATCATAGTTATGTAAGATGTTCGTAAAGTTGCATAAGATGTCCCTCCAAGAGGTGGGATGAAACTTCTGAATTAAAACACATATTTTGTAAAATGGAGACAGTAATTTCATCATTGCTTTTCATCAATTATATTTACAGAGGCATAGTAAAGACATTCCAGGGTCTCTGCTGTCAGAATTTAATCTAGGGTGTCAGGAGAGTGATATAGAACACACTTATCAGGTCTATGTCACCACTTTTCTAGGCTATGGGGCTAATTCTGCTCGTGAGAGATATGAAGACATGCTGATTCAGCAAGCAGCAAGTCAGAACAGGTAAGTTGTCCACTTTGGTAAGTTCTTGCTGAGTCATCAGGCAATGGCCCAAACCAGCTAGATTTTGCAGAGTTTGTCACATGTATTTAGTTCAGTATTCTAGACTGTTCTTGAATGGTTTTTGCAGGTGAGATACACTGACAATGGTCAGTGTTTTGTGATGTTTTCAAGAGGCTTCTGTGCAGAAATTAGACCCTGTCTGATGGGATAGAACCCAGTGCAATGATGTTGGTCCTCCTGCCCATGAACTTTAAACCTTTTTTAAGTGGTGAAGTATTTAGACAAAAAAGTTCAAGAAGGTACAGTTGTCATAATAAATAAATGAATGTCAGACGGCCACTGACAATAAAGGAGAAAAGATAAGCAGACAACTGAAATGAAATGCCTGTAACAAATTCTAAATGTAATAAGAAGAGGCTAGATCAGGAAGGATATAAGGATGAAAGTGGGGTCAGAAGTGTTAGAATACATGAAGAAACAAGAAGATAAATGGTTTGGTATATATCAAGATTATGTCAAGACTTTGTCCCACAATGGAAACAGGAACGTTTAGTTTAGTCGATGGATCAACATCACGGCACACAGGTGTAACCCATAAGTGCTCTATTCTCCTCCTAACTCGAAACCTGAGTTTAGAGAAACTCAGCTCAGTGCACAAACTCCTTAGAACCGGCGAGGATCCTGAAATACTTTGGGTAGATTTTTAACTCGAAATTTTGCTTGGGCAGCGCCGTTAGGCTACTCTTTTTCGATTTCCAACTGCCAAGGGATCTTTTACGTGTGCAACAATACACACAGGCGTCTGATCTCACTACCCAGAGGCCAGGGGAAATTTTATTACTAGAGGTCCACGTGAAAATAAAATCCCGGTCCTCACCAGGGCCTGCACCTGGGACCTCCAGCACTCGAGGCGGACACCATACCTTGAGACCATGCAGCCCCCGGAAACAGGCAAGAGATTGCCTTCGCAAGAGATCAGTATTTGAAGCTGTGAATTACCATCATGTATGAAGCACAAGCCAAAGCTCACTACAGACATCTCTTCTTAACATGACACTGAAAGGCACAATCTGGTTAGCGGAAAGAAGACAATTTTGTTCTACTTTAATTATAATGCAGAGAGTACAGCATAATAATAACATCTGGCTTGAAACAGGGTGATGCACTATCGCCGCTCCTTTTCAATCTGGCTCTAGAGAAAGTTGTAAGGAAGGTAAAGGAGGAATGTGCTATTGGAGGAACATCCAAACTGCTTGGTTATGCAGATGATATAGATATTATAGGGGAAAATGAACAAAAGACATTGGAAATATTGATTCACTTAAAGGAAAAAGCTCAACAAATGGGGCTGGTTATCAACCAAGATAAGACAGAATATATGTTAATTTCAAGAGAAGGAACGGCTAAAAACTCAGGCCACATACAAATAGATAATATGACCATTAAAAGAACGGAAACATACAAATACCTGGGTACAATCTTCAACTGCTCCAACATAATAAGGGAAGAAATACAAGCTAGAATCAACTCTGGAAATAAGATATACTATGCACTACAACATCTGCTAAAATCAAATGCGCTATCTCGTAACACCAAGATCACAATATACAAAACACTGATTAGACCAGTTGTGCTGTATGGCTCTGAAACCTGGAGTACAACTAAAGGAGACGAAGCCTTGTTACAAACCTTTGAGAACAAAGTCTTAAGACTGCATCTTTGGGCCCATTAGGGATACACAAAGTGGAGAGTGGAAAAGAAGAAGCAACAAAGACATGATCTGTTTAAGTCCCCGCTAATCACTGGTATCATGAATGCTAATAGACTGCAATGGCTGGGGCATATAGAAAGAATGGAAGATAATAAGGAAACAAAACTTGCTTACACTCAGGAAATAAATGATTGTAGACCCTGAGGTAGACCAAGTAGACGGTGAAGAGATAATATACATACAGACCTACAAGCACTTGGATCAGCGACTGGCAAGAGAAGGTCAACCAGAGAGACGAATGGAGACGGCTTGTATCTGCAACAAAGAACCTCAATGGCTCGGAATGCTGAAGAAGAAGAAGAAGGGTACAGCATAGCTGGAAATGAATTGCCTGACAGATTAGAAGACTTTCTTAGCCTGATATAGATATAACCTAACATAAGGCCAAGAATTTTATAAGAAAACAGTTATAGAACCAGGATGAAATCAGTGCATCCAGGCGACCAGAAAGATGATGTATATCAAAGTGAACAAGTAAAAGTCTTCACTCTGCATAGGACAAGGCAAGTTGAACCACCATTTGTTAAATAAACTAAAGATAGGAGATACTGCTAAATGTAGCTGTGGAACTGGTATAATGGCGGTTAAACATTGGCTGCACAAGTGTGCAACATATAATCAGCATCATCATGTGCGCTGGCACTGGCATTCATGTCTCTCCACAGATCTCTGTCCTTGCTGTTCTGGATTAACTGCTGATGATATTCCTCTGTGGCACCATTTCAGTCCATCCAGCATCTTTTCTCTTGGTCTGCCTCTGCCTCCTCTCTCACTGATGTTTCCAGTCATCACAATATGTTCCAGTGCCTCCCTTCTCATTATATGACTGAAGAATACTGTTTGTCTTTATCTTATAATTGTGTCCAACATATGCAAAACATCAAATAATTTTGCTCCACACTTCATTTGAGGACAAACAATGGAACTGTCATCAACCATAAATTGACTTGATTTCTTTTAGTATATTCAGGTTGACACCTGAGGGTGTGCGAAGAGAAATAGAAGAGGAAGATTTCACTTTAGTTATGAAATAGTTTATGAAATAGTTTAGTATATTCAGGTTGACACCCGTGGGTATGTGAAGAGAAATAGAAGAGGAAGATTTCACTTTAGTTATGAAGTAGTTTAGTATATTCAGGTTGACACCCGAGGGTGTGTGAAGAGAAATAGAAGAGGAGGATTTCACTTTAGTTATGAAATAGTTTAGCATATTCAGGTTGACACCCGAGGGTGTGTGAAGAGAAATAGAAGAGGAAGATTTCACTTTAGTTATGAAATAGTTTAGTATATTCAGGTTGACACCCGAAGGTGTGTGAAGAGAAATAGAAGAGGAAGATTTCACTTTAGTTATGAAATAGTTTAGTATATTCAGGTTGACACCCGAGGGTGTGTGAAGAGAAATAGAAGAGGAAGATTTCACTTTAGTTATGAAATAGTTTATGAAATAGTTTAGTATATTCAGGTTGACACCCGTGGGTGTGTGAAGAGAAATAGAAGATGAAGATTTCACTTTAGTTATGAAGTAGTTTAGTATATTCAGTTTGACACCCGAGGGTGTGTGAAGAGAAATAGAAGATGAAGATTTCACTTCAGCTATGAAATAGTTTAGTATATTCAGGTTGACACCCGAGGGTGTGCGAAGAAAAATAGAAGAGGAAGATTTCACTTTAGTTATGAAATAGTTTAGTATATTCAGGTTGACACCCGTGAGTGTGTGAAGAGAAATAGAAGAGGAAGATTTCACTTTAGCTACGAAATAGTTTAGTATATTCAGGTTGACACCCGTGAGTGTGTGAAGAGAAATAGAAGAGGAAGATTTCACTTTAGCTACGAAATAGTTTAGTATATTCAGGTTGACACTCAAGGGCGTGTGAAGAGAAATAGAAGAGGAAGATTCACTTTAGCTATGAAATAGCCACATGTTTTGGGGTGTAAAACTTTGGAATGTAAAACTTCTATCTTGTGATAGTTTGGTAATAAAGTTATTGTTGTGTTAGTGTTTATGACTAACAGTGTATCACTAAGCCCTATCTGCAGAGAGGTCACACACTGACTGCATGAGACGTAAGATGGTGCGTGATAGTGAAAATGCCCATGTGTTCACATGCATCCATTGTGGACTAACATTTACAGCATTAATTGGTCTGATCAGGCACATTCGCTACCGCCATGGGTTGTAGTTATTATGCCTTTTTGAAGCACAATGTAACAAACTATCATCTGTCAAGACAGAAAGGTGCTAGGGGGATATCACTAAGCAGCTATTACTGTTTTATATCAATAATATTATTTTATCTTTTCAATAGAGATGTGTCTTCTTTGAGGGACGTGTGCCTGCCACCTGGGATGAAGCAGAGTTCAAAAAGTGATAATGGAGAAACTCATGAGTTTATTGGGATTGGAGATTATGAAGCATGCAAAACAGCAGTGGAGCCATTGATGAACTTGACTGTGCCTTGCAGTAAGAGACCATGCTCTTTGAATGGTATTTATCAGCCTCACATTGATCTGTCTTCAGAGTTTTACGGCTTCTCTGAATTCTGGTATAGTGCAGAGGATGTATTTGGAATAGGAGGCCCTTACAATTATGAAGAATATCAAAACAAGGCTAAGGTTGGTATAATTTATATTTAGATTTTGTATGTGTGCGTGCGGGGAGTGTAGCATAGTGTCTGTTAATAACTGTGATATTTTGTACTATTTGGCAGGACTTATGTATGGTCTATAATTAGACTACAGTGCTATAGAGTGGCAATTTTAGCTTCATGATCATATGGTTAAAAACTCATCTATCACTTGACATATCAGGTAGCTAAAGGCACATGGGAGTTAAGCTTGTGTTGTTCACATAGAAAATAAGAATGCTATAGTTTTGAGAGTAATTACTTTCTTTCCAAAATGTTACTGCTGAATACATATTTATATATGCATTCAGTAAATGAACAGTTGAGCATATTGTTCTGAAATGCCAACTTAATAGGGGAAATTATCTAACAGCAAGGCTACAGTCAAGAAAGAAGTTATATAAAGATTTTAATTATTGCTGCTTATCAAACGATGAATAAAGATTAACATGACGGCAAGCAATTGAGAGCGACAAATAAAAGAGCTTGTCAAAATTTAGTCTAAATCTTATTAAATGAATTTTAAAGCCAGAATTATTAATAAAGTTTGTTATTCTTGTTTGAGGAAAATCAATAATAATTATTAATGTTAATTGGTAGCTGTCTTATTGTTCATGATGGAAGACAAACCTTCAGCTGTTTCTTGTTGCAGGAATTCTGCAGCACATCCTGGGACATTCTGTATGGACGTTACAAACAGAAACTCTACCCAAAAGCAGATGATCACCGTTTCAGGCAAGTGCAATCTGGATATACTAGTTTTCTGTTGAAATTAGTTTTCAGAATAATGAACCAGCAGTTCATGATTTCATCTAGGGGTTTAGAGACACCCTACATTTATGCTTTGTTCTGTCATGGTCTGGTCTGCAGTTAAAGACTAAAATGCTGGAGTGACAACTTTTTACATATTCATTTTGTTGCCAGTGAGGTACCCATTGTATCCTGTAATGTTATGGGTAAATTATGCTTCAGATTTGTGAATAAGTATCAACGGTAATTACAAGTGAACATATTTTCTTCTGTGTGGTACTATGTTTAGGGGATAATGCAAGAGATATTGTTATCTTTGTTAGGAGTATGCAGAATTCCCTCTTGCATTTTGTCAATGAACATGACTTTATATCATTCAAGCAGCTGCAGAAATAATAGATATATTTTTTGCCTTTTGATGCAGAGATGAGCAGTGAATGGTTTTTAAAACTTTAAAAAAAATAGCAACTGGACCCATTGGAAAAGATATTTTCTAGAAATTGAATTAAACTATTTCAAAGTATGAATGTTGCGATTTAATTGTTTATTGAAAGTAACCCTGATGAATGTCAGTGATTGTGTAATAAAGATAGGAGACTAGCATTTGGTATGTTTTTGATGAATGTATTGCCTTCAGACAGAAGTGATTCACTAGCAGAGCTTACATATTCCAACAAAGACTGTTGGGTGTGTACAGACATGAAGAGGGGTTAATTGTGGTAAAGCTTTACAAATGTATGCAAGGATGCATTTGAAAGTGGAAATACCACCTTTACTAAAACAGGGTCACAACAACATAGCCTTTAAAGTTAGTTGCATATCCTTTACATAACATCACAGTCAACCCCAGCATTTGTTTGGCTGTGTCAACTCCAGCATTGTTTTGCTGTTTGTGATTTCTTGGCAAGTTTACATTCAGTAGTTTGCCATTGATTTCTGAACGACCGGCACTCATACCATTGTATGAAAATCAATGCAAGGCAGTCTGCTGCCAAATCACCTGCAGCTGTGTTTTGAACATAATATGCAGTTTTACGAATTGTGTCCATATCCCTTTCGCTACTGGACCTAAATAAGAAAATAAATGATCGATGCTAGTAACTAGATTACTGGCAGATGTGAGGAAGTATGATTGATTACTTGCGATATACCACCTGGCATTCATTTGTTGCCATTAGCACCCGATATTTATTAAAATGATGCAACATGGCTGTGCCTCAGCTTTATGATTGGCCTTCTCTTCCATGTTTCAGGTTTCAGTGTTTCAAGTCTGCTTGGATGACACAGGTTTTCCACAAAGGTTTGTCATTCTCTACCAACTACAAAAAGTTCATATCAGCCCAGCTGGTAAATGGCAAAGATGTTGGCTGGACTCTTGGGGCTCTCATTTATAAAACTAGATTTTTACCACTGAGGTAAGTGAAACTGCTGCATTGTGTGTAAAAAAACATCTAGACCTTATGTTAAAGATCCGAAAAAGTTAACATCCACACTTGAAAAAAAAATATAAGTATGCTATTTCCATTAAACTACTAATTATGAAATATATTGGTCAAACTGGCAGACGCCTTGCCGACCGCTTTAGGGAACACCTTAGAGACATTAATCAAGGCGCTGACAAACCTGTCCCCAACCACTTTAATTCTTCTAACCACAATGGAGTCGATGATGTATGGGTCACTGCATTGAAACCTTGCTTCTGTAACAACTCCATTAGACTTAAAATTGAAAGCCAATTAATAAACTCTCTGGGTTGCATTCACCCAGCAGGAATCAATACGGTTGTTGATGCCACGGTATAACTTTGCTATTTTCCCTGTATTTTATTCATATCCGACTGTTTGCACACCATTTGGCAACACAAACTTTTGTAGCCCAAGAGCGCCTTTCTGAACCGGTTCAAACCACCATTTTTGTTTCTTTCCTGCCAACTAGAAGCTGTGTTTTATCTTTATTTTTATTTTGTGTTTTATTTAGCTTTTTATCTGTTTGTGTTGTCCTGTCCTTGATAAAGGTTTGTATAACCGAAACGTCGACCGTGCTTTGTTGTCCTGTAATACTTATTGTTTTATTTTAATACTTCAGTATTATATATTTATTGATTGTTTTTGTTTATGGTTTTTTGGATAAGTTTCACCTAAGATGGAGTTTTTTGTAAGGTACGTACATTGTGTCTGTGTCTATTATGTCTCTTCTTTTCGCAGGAGCTAAATATACCTAATTGTTTTCAATTCATATTGTTATATCCTGCTGCAGCCGCTGTTTTTTCTTTTGTTCCATTAAACTACGCTATACATTTTATTCTTCTCATTTTTATTTGTTAATTTTCACCTGTGAACATGTTTTTTGTTTTGATTTTTGTATTGAACAAGATTTATGTTATTTGGATTTCTGATTTATCTTGCAGGTTGGATTATTTTTTAACATTAATATAATTTTGCTCCTGCATTTAGTTAAACTTCAGGTTTATAGCAAATGATTTAACATAATTGTTGCTGTACATAGCTTGTGGAACAAATTTCTAATACGATTTGTTTTCTTGCTGTTGGCTTTAAGGGCATCTATCATTGAATGTTGAAGATGAACAGAGAGTATGTGTTTGGTTGGTTGTGAATCCTCAGGAAGAGTGGATCTGGCCAACGCTCGACGCTCAGAGGAAAGGCGAGACGGACATATAATTAGATTGCTACTGGAACTATTAGTGTTGGAACTCTTCGCTGGCTGCTGAGGATGGGGACGGAGCGCTTATGGAAATGTCCCGAATGCTGTGATGTCAGTTCCTAAATCAATCAATCAATCAATCAATCAATCAATCCTCAGGAAGACTTGAGTTAATTGTTTAGTCATATGCATTGACGTTCAGATTGCTGAAAAAGGCTAACATCTATTGGTGTGAAGGTGTAGAAACTTTCCTTTTGACCCAGGATCAAAGCGGGAGCCACGGTAGTATAGTGGCTAGAAGCTTGCCTGCTGCTCCGGTGGTCATGGGTTTAATCAGCATCGGGGTGGATTAGAATTGTTTAAAATTGACCCTCCCCCCAGGTCAACCCAGCCTGAAATTGGTATCAGGAAATGTCTGTCTTAGGAAGTATCACATCACTCACAGAGTGCCGATATACTGACCCCATCACCTACTGAATGCTGATATACTGACCACATCACCTACTGAGTGCTGATATACTGACCACATCACTTACTGAGTGCCGATATACTGACCACATCACTTACTGAGTGCTGATATACTGACCACATCACTTACTGAGTGCTAATAAGAAGAAGAAGAAGAGACCAAATGCCCAGCCCAGTGCGCCATAAGGTCTATCTACTTCACTTACATACAGAAGTACCACTTCTGGGCTACAGACAGAATTGATCGTAACATTAAACGGCAGCTAATTATATGGTGACACACCTCTTGATAACTTATTTGTGGCAGCCAGAGTCTGGAATTGGTCGACTCTTCATCACAATTATTGCTGTTGATTGATTAGTTACATAAACTGTCAGATCTTGACTGTTTATAAGAAGTGTATAATAGGAACAAAAACAAAGAATAAAAATAAATACCCAACATGATCAGTTTAAGGCGATGCTAACCTAAAAAAATTTAATTCCATAATACTTAATTTCTATGTTCTTTTATGGGATAGGGTTTGATATTAAAGACTGCTGATCGATAAAATATTGTCAAATTGACTTTGCACTTAACGGTTGCTATGGAAACCAAGATAAACAGCGGCCGTCTTGAATTTCTTAATGTACCTCTAAAACATTTATTTTTTAATGTACAGGCTAAATTCTTTGTTTTATGTGTAAGTAAATAGACCCTTTACAAGTTTAGTAGAATATTTTAATGATATCTCTTAGCAGTTTTTTTTTCAAAATGTGAAAATGGTAATGACATTTTTCATGACATTTTTTTTTTTTTTTTAGTGTAGCACAAAAAACTAAAATGTAATTTTGAAGAATAATCTACTCAAAATGTAAGCGATATAATAAAGAATATCTCTGCAAAGTTTGAGTGAAATCTAATGAATAGTTTTTAAAACAATTGTACTTATGTATAAAAAAACTGGCGAAATGAGAAAACGGGGAAAAACTAATTATTTTTTTGTTTTTTATTACTAATGCATTCTTTTACAGAAAAAAAAAGTGTAAAACTGTATCTTGAGTGTTAAAATTGTCCTGTTGAATATGCAGGACCTCCCTCCAGAGCATGCAGCTCACCTTGTCTCTTCAGTTTGGCCGCTCGTACAGTGTCGCGTCTTTTAGTTTGTTTGTCCTTCTTGTACTTCAGACTATTTCTTACTTGCTTCTGCATCCTAAATGTTCCTAGTCTCTGCATATGCAGGCCTGTAGAAGGTCCAAAAACTGGGCAGTGTCTTGGGCAGCAGCAGCTCCAAAGTTGAACTCTCTTGCTGCAGTTATAACTGCAAACTGAACGCGCTTGCGAGAGGCAAAGTTGTCTTTAGTGCATCGAGCCCATATCAAGCTGTGTAAAAATTGTGTCAAATTCACTCATTTGATTTCTGAGTTTGTCCTGACACACATCTACTAAGTAGTTTAGTTTAGTTTGCGCAGTGCTGTTCCAAGGCGTTTACTGACATGGTTGATACACTCCTCTTTGTCTATCTGAATGTCATCCCCATATGGGTTGATCTTGGTAAGTTCCGCAAATGTTTTGGTGTCACCATCAGAAAGTATTGACGTGTAGCGAAGTTTATGACGGGCCACAGACAGTCGCCACAGCACCCTTGCAGCCTTCACCTCCATCATTCCAGCAGATCCTGTGAAATTGTTGTCACAGTTTAGAAGATGTTCTGCCTTCCATGCTGCAAATTCATCTGGTTTGTCCCTGGAATGTGTCTTACCAGTGGTTTCACACACCTGGCAATATGTGGACATAACATGGGCATCTATGCAAAGTCCTGTAAGAACATCCACTGCACAGCCAACTCCAATGTGGGATGTGTGGCCTCTAGTCAGCCAAGTGCCATCAAAGCTGACACTAATATCTAGCACATCATTGTCATGTAGAGTTATGCCTGACTGTTGTGCATGAGCCTGTCGAACATACTTTACGGTTTGAGAAAAAACAGTGTCCTCCAGATCTTCTATCTTTGAATATAGTTTATTCGCTTTGCTGTGAAATGTTTTGTGATGAAGACCTTGCAGGTTCATGTTTTCACAAAAATTGTTGAATGTCATTGCACCCATCCCACAGACTAATGCTGAATATACTGACTGGCTGTTGACAGCAAAAGATCTATCCCCATCATTACTTCTTGCAGATAGGTATCTTCCACACAAAGCTTCACAACAAGAGCTGTAAACCTCTGCATACACAGCTAATCCCTTGGTTTTCTTGCTGTCAGTTTTCAAAATAAGACTATCATTTTTACAAACTGGACAACATAACAATTTGATTATTGCCTCAATTTCTGAACAATCAACTATTGCTCTGTGTTCCCGTTTTTGATATCCATTGTCGTCACCAGAATCATACTTGCTGCTAGTGGATGTTGTGTATTTATACGTATCTCTTTTAAATTGGCTTCGGGTAATAAAAGAATCACTTCCACAACTTTGAGAAGAACACGATAGCACTGATTCATTCAGGTTCACTGTCAAAACACTTGGATTTGGAAGTGGCATGTGCGCACTTTAGCTGGGTCGCTTTCAGTAGTTTCAGAATTGTCTGTATCGTTTACAACGTTCTGATAGGCTTTTCGCTGCTTACCAGCATTTGCGAGGTGTAGTCTGAGAGATTACTTACGTTGAGTAGATGACTTTATGTTAAATTTCTTAGAACGAGGCATATTTCAATGCGTGTCAGTCTGTCGTCAACAATGAACTTTCAGCACGTCGCCAGGTGTAAACAACACAAAGCCGCCATTTTGGAAACCCACGTGATCAATTTCAGCCATCGGCGAACGCGGATTGCTAACGATGTTCCATATATGGAAGTTTCCGGAAGATGATAGACACGAATAAACCCGATGTACACAGAAGAGCTTCCGATTAGACGAACTCGTAGTTTTACGAACAGTTACGGAAGTTCACGACCTTTCCAGGGATACCTTACACGAGCGTGTCGTGTTTTCCTGAGATATCGTTGCTAGGATTTGAAAACCGTCAATTTCGCAACAATTTTCAATAATTATACGATTTTACACAGAGGGTGGGTTCAGTAAATTATGAATATTGCATAAAATAACAGTTTTGAAACAAAAACAAGTACAGAATCTGATAGAAGACATGATAATGTGTCTAAAAATGAACTATTCCAAAAATAGCCAAGTTTACCAAAAATCGATGTTTTTACTGCCGCACATCGCCTTAATAACAATAACATTTTCGTATCAGATCAATGTTCGCTGTGTATAAGTTTCTGTAACTAAATGGAAGAATTTGTTTTCATATTTTGGCATGTTTGGAACTAGTAGTCTGAGAATTTATATATTTGTGAATTTGTTTTTTCTGACAGAGACATAGAAAAACAGACAGAACAGCTGCAGGCTTCATCGAACTGGAGAAATTCTCATAGCCTTCGATGCATCATTTATGTTGGTGGCATGTTTCTTTGTTGTCCTCGCAGCAATTTTTGTGTATATGAAATGGCTGAAATGCTGCCCTCGCAAGGCGGATCTCGGCTCGGGTACCATCCATGTCCTACTTCATGACTGACCAGGATCAGATGGAGCAAGGGATCCAATATACCAAAAGTCAAGGTTATATTTTATGATGTTAGCTGAAGCCATTTTTGGTGATATTTTCATTTTAATTTGTAATTTTCTGTATTTGGGCACTTTGATATAAACATGTTGATATTAAATTCTTAAGAATGAAAGTTAATTTAACTGTTGCATAAAAATGCTACATATGTGATTGTTGTATAAAGAAACATGTATTGTTGTGACATGTCGAAAGCAACATTCGTCATAATGTAACAGTATGTAAGTAGAGGATTAGTATAAAAGTAAACAACACGATGTGTTGTTCTAATTAGCAAAATGTAACTAGCAAACTTGCACAGGCATTGTATTGTAAGTTTTCAATGCTTGTTTTAATCTGATTGTAATCTTGTGGTTTTTAGTAATGTGCTGATCTGGGTGAAATGTAATGGTTATCAGTAACATGTGGGCTGGAGTGAAATGTAATGGTTTTCAATAGTGTGGGCTTGCATGAAATGTTATAGTTTTCAGCATGAGGGCCTTCATGAAATGTGTTGGTTCTAAATAATATATGGACCTTGCATTACATTTTTATGGGTTTTAATATGTGGACTTGTGTCAAATGTTATTGTTTGAATAACACAGATGTGTATGGAATAGTTATGATTTTCATGTCCAGTTATTGTGATGTATTTTTTTTTTCCATCATTCATTCATCCATTTGTTCAGTAGTCCGAAGACAGGAATTTGTTGTGTTTGCTTTCACTAGCCTTTGGCTGTCCCCAGTCTACCTAACAACAGAGCAGGTTTATGTCTCTCTTCGTCTGATTCATATCCCTTGATCTGTCCGACATGGGAGACCCTACCAGTAGCTGGATTACCATCAGCATAGCTCTTGGGGTCATTGGAACACGCAAGGTGGAGATACATCAGAGAGGAACCAAGATGTTTGAATGGTTTTATTATTTACTTTAGTAAACTGTTATACACAACTTGGTAACAGCAATCATAAGCGAAAATTTAAATATACATTAAAATGTTCACTATCACAATTTTCCAAAGGTAGGAAAGTTAACTTCTTGTGGTATTTTTAAAATGTTAACTCAAATTTTTGCAAGTTTTTCTGATTTTTACTTTGATTATTTAACCACGTGAAGTTTATAGAATTTAATGGCAGTTTATCACTGTAGATAAAGATATTGTATTGTTTTAAGCAGCATCTGGTAGTTGTTCACTAGAGTCCACTAAAACCAATATTTGAAGGTAGAAATTGTTGTGTAAGGGGTAATGGGTATAATAAATAAGTCAAGAGATCAGCTAATTTTATTTATTACATGTGACAATTTCATTACATGTGAACTTGCAAACTGATTTATTAATATGCCACTAATGTAGACATGTTTGAAACATTTTCTTTGTAAATGAGGTGGAACGACCCGACCCCACCTACTGAGCATTGTCACATTTAGTTTTCCACAAAATGTGTACATATATATATCTATATATATGTCGTCGTCAAAATATTTTTCTAATATTTGGGGGATTTACACATATATCTATGCTTGGTTATTTTCTTTGTATTTTGTTTGAATGTTGCAAAGTATCTTGCTACAAGTTTGACAGTTGTAATTCTGGTATGATCCTTGGAGGAGTTATTTTTCTGTTGTCAGTCAAATAAAATTGATTGGTGCATGTGTACTGGAGTGAAGAAGCTCAGGCAATGAAGCATCATCTAGAGACATAAGTAGCATCATCTGCCACTTTGTGATATTTGACACTTGTGAAGTCAGCCAGTGAATGTTTCTTTCTTTTTAAGTATATGGTGGAGGGAAAATGTGGGTGGGGCAGTGGGTGTCTGATCCTGCACATTCAGTGTTGAACTTTTTGGTTACGTAAAATACACGAAATAAAAATATTTCTGTGCAGCTTTACTTTAGAGTGTGGGTGAAATAGTGTGTACACTACCTTTCTAAAATCATCAACCTGCAGTGACTTCTATTATCTATCCCAACAGAAATGTCTGTTAATGAAAACAGTGTTCCGTAACAAATAGTATAATAACTGCAACAAAATTCATGGAAATAAACAAATATACACATGTTGATGCACGAATCATTGAGTTTGTTACTGAGTAAAGCAACATTTGCTTGCTTCTCTCTTCTTTATTCTATCTTAACTCTAAAAGGATGTCAGATTTTTATCCATATGTAGATCAGGATGTAAAAAACAGGGTGTTTTAAAATAATATACATCTGGATTAGTAGTGATATAGTATTGATAGTTAATTTGCATGCCACCTGTGATCATAGACATTGTGATACATGTCTCTATGTCTTCTATGGCAAGTTGTAATTGTTTTTATTTTATTCAATGTAGCCATCTCAAATAATATGCAAGCATAGTTTTTTTATCTGCTTCAGTTTGTGTAGTGGACATTTTGCTGAAGTATTATATGCCCGACAGAATCTCAGTGAAACCAAGATTGTACATAGTTTGGCAGAACATTTGTCATTGTTATCTCACATTGGATTGCATTCATTTATCTTTCACAAATGTGTCATTAGCTCACACTTATATCTGGGCGACCTATGAACAGCAAGGGCAATAATTTAACACCTTCTATATACAGTGTGGTGTTTTATCTTCTGCATCTCTTGGAATGACAGTAACTAATGCTGAGGTGTTTGCACACACTGGTCAAACAATCATGCATACACTGGTCAAACAACCACACACACGCTGGTCAAACAACCACACACACACTGGTCAAACCACCACACACACACTGGTCAAACCACCACGCAAACACTAGGTCAAACAACCACACCACACACTGGTCAAACAACCACGCACACACTGGTCAAACAACCACGCACACACTGGTCAAACAACCACGCACACACTGGTCAAACAACCACGCACACACTGGTCAAACAACCACGCACACACTGGTCAAACAACCATGCACACACTGGTCAAACAACCATGCACACACTGGTCAAACAACCACGCACACACTGGTCAAACAACCATGCACACACTCATATTGTTGAGATAATTCTGGACCCTTTGCAGTCACAGTAACATGAGTAAATAAAGAACATTTCTAAAGTATTTTGGACAATCTGGTGAGGCATGTTGTGTTCTGAATGTTGTGATGTTTCAGATTTCATGTTTGTGTCTCTGAAGAAGACAATAAGAAACCTCTGAAAATGTTGCTATATTTACTCTCTGGTGTCATTGTGAGTGCTTAGGACAGCACTGTACTTTTGTTTTTCTAATATTGTTTTGACAGTATATGGGACTCATTTGTCCAATACAGCTCATTAAATTACTTGAAATGCTGATGTACATCATACTAGTAATCGGTGCTTTGGGTAGCTAATAGAAATGTAATAAGATCCTTGGTATAATGACAGTAGAACCGTGGACAGATTTTAACATTGCATCAACTGCCCCTACTGCAAGGTCTTTGTTAATGTAATCAGTAGATTAGTTGTGCATAGAATTTTGACTGCCCACTTATACACGTTTATCTAATCTCTACATCTGAAAACATATTCTGTTGTTTGTGTAGTCCTGTGAAGAGTAGACAATTCTGGACTAATGATATTAAAAAGTGGACAGGATGTAGTGTTTCCACACTTATTCGTGTTGCTGAGGACAGAAAGCATTGGAGGATTCTGATTGTTGATGCTTCCATCATGACATCCCTCCCACCCTCTGTCGGTATAACCAGATGAGGTGATTACGTTTTGTGAGATGTTCTTGGCAACAAATTAGTGAAAATATTTCTTATAGTTAAGACTAAATATGCCATTCAGTTTGTGAACATTTGTTTGTGTTTGTTATTTTTCCACTGACTTGGCTGGTTATTGGCTTTTCGCCCTTCAGTCAGTATGCTAACTTTTATGTGTGCTTTATTCATTGCTTACCACGCCGTCCCATTCATGATCCATGCCAGAATGGTCACATAGCAGATGTTGAACACTGAAGTGGGAGACATATTTTATTAACTTTAATATGATATTTTAATGTTTGTCTTATTGTGTAAACCTTGAACTGCTTCAGTCTTCCTCTTATTCATTCATATGAAAGTTTGTTTAATTTATTGGACGCAATTTGTGTCTGTGCTGGGATTGATTGCAACATCCTGTCAGCTAACTACTGTTTACCACAGAGCTGTGGTATAAATACTTGTGTCTTTTGGCCGACACATCTGCCTTCTTCCCATCATTTGTTGACCCAGTTAGCCTGCCCTGGATTTAAGTCTTAAAGATGCACTGTTTGGGTGTGCGTATATGTGAGCATTGCTTCTTTGGGGAGTTTTTTGTTACTGTTTAAATCAATTGGCCATGTGTATCATGCACTCCAGAGTCTGGATGCATGGTGGGGGTATGTTAATCCTTTGTTCATAACCCACCTTTGTGTAGCATAAATTAATGTTCGCAAGCGCCAAGGATACATTTTCCGTCTGTTAATATTTTAGTATTGTTTTGATAAAAGTATTTAATGAAGAATGCTACTGTTGTTAGAGATTCAGTCTTGTTTTCATGTCATTTGTTACTAATTTAGAGATCTTTTTTCAATGTATTCAGAACTATCATATGGCTTAGGTAGAGTAACAGTGATAATCCTATGTATTTAATAAGAAACATATTTAATTATTTTCCATCATTATCTCACTACATGTGATTAAACATTCTCTTTTTCTTCAAATTACACAGACTCTGTCAGTGATCAAATCTCACCAACTACTTTACTGCCTAGTACTGTTTATAAATTTGTTTTCATTTTTTAAGCCCAGTATCTTGTCCCTCTCCTTCTACTATTGTCTTTTTTTATCTGTCGGTTTTATCAGCTGTTCAGTGAATGTTAGTTTTATGTTCTCATGAAATGGTTGATGAATTGTTGTTTCCTCTTCTGATCCTGTGGTAAACTTCCTGTTCTATTGTCACCCATGTTCTACTTTCCCATCAATAATATTGTCAACACTTTGTAAAACCCTACTACTTATTCATTTCACATATCTGATATATCCGTTAAGGGACCTAGTTTCTGTGCCATTATGGCATATCAGGGATATGTTTGGTACATATTTCTTGACCAAATGGTACTTGATGAGTGACATGGTCGCTATCCTGTCGGTGGCCTAAACTCCCCTGCAGTATTCTGATATTTAATTAGGCTGAGTAAACCCCAGAGTCATGCCTTGGAAACACTCCCACATCAAGGGGCATTGAAACACAGCACAGGGTAGATGAGGTCACAGCTGTGTCATCAGTGGCAGGTGTTGACATATGCCACGTTTGTCCCATGACATCTTTCGTTTGTGTGCCATGTCTCATTGGACTTTATTTTTGTACATAATTATTAGCTTCCAAATATTAACTGTTGTTTTAATTGGTGAAAATCCATGAGATTATATTTGAATGTTGGGAAGTGTTATGCACATTTATTTATAACGTCTTAGTTTGTAATTGGTTCTTTTTAACTTGTATTCAGTATTCATTCCAATTTATTACATGTATCTTGTATGTTCATTGATCCCTGATGTCTGTCAAATTGTGATATTTTGCAAAATGTAGTATTTCAATCTTACCTTGAAGCTTGTAATTTCACTTGATGTTTTTCTTTGCTTCTTTTTTATATCCTGTTAATATATTTTAAAGGGTTTTCTTTCCAGAAAATTTGGCAAGTGAATATATTTTCATAATCAAAATTCCTCTAATTATTGAAATTATTTCTCTTAATTAAATCATTCTCAACTAGACTTGGATTATTTGTATTTTTGAAATGTTTTCCAAAAATTAACATTCACTTGACCGCTAAACATAATCTGACCAAAAAATCTTATTACATACAACTTACATATTGCATTATTTGTCTGCATAGTTGCCACCCAAACTTGCACATGAATTATGCACACTTTGCACTCTCATGTCCAGGAGTAACCAGGAAACCCAGACAGTTGTTTGCCTCTATCCATGTTGGTTTTGAAGTGCTGGGTAGCCAGCTCATTCATCTTGCTAAGAGATGGTAATCTTTTGTTGACACCAGTTCTGATCCTGGTTAAGAATGTTACAGTTGAACTCTCACGTTTTCCTCTGGGCTTTGGGTTGGAGTCCTTTGACAATGAAATAGCTCAAATCTCTGGAGGAAACATGACCAACCAAGGCCTCATCTCACCCAGAATGTGAGTGCTGTGCTGAATCATGACCCGGCTACTCCTGATATGTCTCTCTATGGATGTGAAGGTCCAGTACCTGCCTTACACACCCTACTGGTTTCTGAGCTTGGAGAGGGGAAAGGGGAGTTCTGCAAAACCATCTCTGTGGAGACGATACTTTGTAGCAGGTCAGAAGGAAAGTCTACGCCAACCTCACTCGGATAGATGCAAGGCCTTTTCGGAGCTCAGGTGACCTGAACATGAATGCACCAGACTTAAGTTAAAACTCAGTCTTCCAAAACTGTTCCCTTTCTTATTAGTACTTTGTCTTGTCACATGATCTCTGGATTTCTTTGTTGGAAATTTGAAATCAGGTATCATCATCATTGCATTGTGACATCCCACACGTACTCAATCCTCTTCTTCAGCAACTAACAAAGAGTTCCCTTGCTGTTTCAGCACATCAAAGTTTAGACTCTTTACTTTGAAACTACAACTGTTAACATATGATTCTTTTATTGATTTTTCAAATGCCATTTAAAATTACATTTCTCCAAGTCACTGTATCAGTCCATCAAATGTACTTTCTCAGTGTCCACCTGTGCTTCTTCTCCTGCTGTTCTTTCCAGTCACCATATTTCTCGGTGATTCTCGTCTCATTATACGACCCAAGATGGCTGTTTGCCTCCAGCTTATAGTTGTACGTAATGTTCTGTTTTCATTAGCCTCTTCCAGGCAGTTGCTAGTTTCTCTGGTAGTCCAAACTATTCCCAACCTTTGTCTGAGAAATGACATCTCCGTTACTTCCAAGCTCTTCCTAATTTGCTCATTGATGTTCCATGATTCACTGCCAACAGCAAAACAAGTTCTGTATAACATTTCACTAAATTTCAATTGCTATAAATAAGTTTTTTTTTTAAATGAAGCATTTTTCCTTAAAAATAGGGCATCGTTGCATACTTAGTTACATATGAAAAGATATTTCTGTAAGATACAAATTAAGACAGTTGATCATGTTTTTCACATAATCTCCAAGTGAGGTACTTTTTTGTAAGCTGTTACTTGCATTTGTTTCTTTGATAATATTTTGTTTGACATACGAGGGTAGATCAGAAAGTTATGCACCACACTTATTATCTCAGCTAATAATAAAGATAGAAGAGCATTAAATTTGCACCAATTTAAATTTATAATCTCTTGAAGGTGTATAAGAAATTGCACTTCTGTAAACCAATTCTAACCGCGACACAAAACGTTGAAATGGCAGATATTAATTACATACGTTACAAGCAGAGGCTTGTTATAGAATTTTTGATTGCAGAGAAAGAAACTGTTAACATTTACAAACGTGTGTGTGCTGTTTATGGCACTTTTGCAGTCGATAGAAGCACAGTTAGTCGCTGGGCGCAGAGAGTTTTGGTTTCTGCAAGTGGAGATGTACAGCTGGCTGATAAGCCACACTCTGGACGTCCGGCCACAGCCACCTACCGGATCATGTTGGAACGTGCTGACATCATGATTCGCAGAGATAGACGAATCACAAGTCAACAATTATCCATGCAATTTTCAATAAGCAAAGGTAGTGTGATTGAAACTTTCAAAAACCTAGGATATTCAAAAGGTTTGTGCAAGATGGGTTCCTTGGGCCCTTACAGAGGACCATAAGGCCCAAAGGAAAAAAATTTGTTCGGAATTGTTGGGCGGTTCGAGACAGATAGGGGTGTATTTTTTTGGTCAAGAATTGTGACAGGAGACGAGACTTGGGTTCATCATTTTAAGCCAGAGACAAAAAGACAGTCAATGGAGTGGCATCATCCTCAATCACCAGCGAGGACAAAATTCAAAACAACTGCATCAGCCAGTAAAGTCATGCTCACTATTTTTTGGAAGATTGATGGGGCTATTCTCGTGGATGTGCTGCCGAAAGGTGGAACCATCAACTCAGAAATTTACATTAAAACACTCACAAAACTCAATTGTTGTTACTGCAGAATCGA